>CM043705.1:15347500-15995000 GCA_023935145.1 Bretschneidera sinensis
GCTCATCTGATTATCCAAACTTTGAATAATAGCCTTCGCTTCTTGTTGAAATTGTTTCATCTCCTGTTGAAATTGCAAAGTATTAGTGGCAAGGGACTTAACAATATCTTCTAAGGACATACTAGAATTAGAAGTTTGGCCCGGTTGTTGTCTAGTGGGGTATGGCTGCTTATATTACGGGCAACTTGGGAAGTTTTAAGTCGCGGGCTGATTTACTTGTGGATGCCCATAGCTAAGATGGGTGATCCCTCCATCCCGGGTTATACGTGCTCGAATAGGGATCATACTTCCTTTGCAGTTGTCCAGGAAAACCACCCGCCGTATTCACTTGCTTAATGGGCTTATCTTGAAGAGTTGGGCAGATATCGGTTGGATGCCCTACTACCGAACAAATCCCATAAGCTTTTGCCATTTGCATATTACTTACAACCATTTGTTGAACAAGAGAAGTTAGACTCGCAAGTTGTTGTTCAAGGGAGGAAATATTTACCTCATTAACATGCTTTGATGGAGGGTTAAGCCTAGTGCCAAATTGTTGAGAATTGGCCGCCATATTTGCAATAAAGTTTCTCGCGGCCTCGGGAGTTTTATCCACCAAAGCTCCTCCACTAGCTGCATCAATCATGCTCCTATCAGTGGGTGGAAAGGCCCTCATAGAAATACTGAATAAGTAGTTGCTCACTAATTTGATGATGGGGGCAGCTTGCACATAATTTCTTGAAACACTCCCAATATTCGTGTAGGAACTCTCTGTTGTGCTGCCTTACGCCACAAATTTATTTTTGAATGTTAGCCACCCTTGAAGCTGAGAAGTATTTCTCCAAAAACAACCTCTTCGTCTCATTCCATGTGGTAATACTCCTGGATGGTAGATAATAGAGCCAATCCTTCAAAGAAAACGGAAAGGCTCTTAATTTAATTTACTCTTCAGTCACCCCCGTGGGTTTCATGCTCATGCATACCACATGAATCTCCTTTAGATGCTTGTGAGGATCTTTACTTGTAAGGCCATGAAAAGTGGGCAAAAGATGTATTAGTCCAAATTTTAATGCAAAAGTAGTGGTAGTATCTAAAGTAGGGAACGTTATGCATAAGGGTTGTTGATTTAAATCTAGGGCAGCAAGCTCTTTCAAAGTTCAATTTCCAGCCACAACTTCCTTCTCTTCTATATCAAAATCACTAGTAAATAAGGGATCAAGAGCTAGATCGTTCTCTTCAGAATTTGTTCGAACTTCCCTCCTTAACCTGCGCAAAGTTCTCTCTATTTTTGAATCGCACTACAAATCAAGGAAACTCTAATAAACCATAAAAAACAAATCAGGAAAAATCTGGAGTAATGAAAATAAATAAAAAATTCTACGCTAAAATATATCGGAATTTAATAGCCCCTTCACTTCTGCCACGCAGAAATCGCGCACAACCTGACCTTTATCTACTAAAACTGCCATAACTTTCTCTAGAAAAATCATATTTATGAACCGTAAAATTCTATAGAAAATAAATATCCGGATCTTTCCAAGAAAATATGGATTATCTTCTGATTCTTCCTGAATCAATACAGCTTAATCCGCAAAGATGACTGATCTGTACGGACAATTCTGGCAATTTAGAGAAACTCTTTTTAACCCTTTGCTAGTGACAACATGATTTTTTTTTCGTTACATTTTTTCTAAATTTCAAGAACAAAATAATGATAACAAGAAGCAAAAAAAAAATCAACTAAATTCACTCCCCAGCAACGGCGCCAAAATTTGGTGTGCTGTCGTAGGCAACCAAAAATAAAACCTAGACTCCTAAAAATACATGTAGTAGTGTGAGTAAGGATCATTCCCACAGAGAGTATCTAGCCTAGTTTTATGCTATGTGAACAAATATGGGTTTGAGTATAATGAAAACAATTTTAAGAAAAACAACTAATGAATAATTCAAATTGAAGTATTGAAATCAATCAAAAGAACAAACCTTGGTCTAAGTCAACATCCACCATCGGAATTTTACAACTGATCATCGATGCAAGTATATGTCAATTCACACTTTGAATATTCACCGTTGGAACTATTTTCCTATTTATCCTTAGTCGCAATTAATTAGAAAACAAGCAATCTAATTAACCCTAACTACTAAACAACCCAAGACAAGTGCTAAAGGTTTAATCTAGTAGCAGCCGTAAGAGTTAGAGAGATCGATGAAGCTAAACAACACAAGCACAAGTGGTTGCATTAAATTTAGTCAAGCGTTCTTCCTAAGATCTAATAATTTTTTATGCAGCAAATCATTAAGTCTTAGTTGCTTCACAAATTAAAGGGATCAAACAATTACGGATTTGATATCTAACCTAGCAGTAGATTGCAACGAATAATAAACTAGTATGCCTCCTAGTAATCCAACAATTCTCTACTTGTTTGAAAAACCAATTTTGAAAGATACTACCACAATATCTCCGAGTTTTGTATGTATAAAGAAGATATCTTTCAATTTAAAACCTTCAATTAGTGTAAGCAACTCAAAGTCATATCGAAATAAATAGTTTCCTTTAGATTAAACCAACATTATTATGTGATATGACTAGAGCCACCACACACATACAATTTTCTTATTTCGATGAAAATTAATTTTCACTTAGCACTATTATGGCCATGTGTTATATCTTGGTTTCATGAACCTTAAGAGAGCAAACTATAATCTTCTATGAGAAGCAGCACTACTCCTTCGTTCATATAGGCAAAGTTCTTCTTACGTTTATGTTACTAAAACATATTTTATAACTTTATTGAGAGTTTAACTCATCTTCTAAAACATAACGGACGATATTACCTTTCTCAATTATGGGCCAACTTTGTGACAATATTAACAGTCAATCATAGTAACTTATTATTACCCATTAAAACCTGTGACTAGTGGTCTACTAAAATTAAGTTGGGTTGTCATCACTGTCGACTTTTAAATGGTTTAAACCCCATCTCTCTAGATGTACTACTTACTAAGTCTCTTGTGAGTGCCTTAGTAAATGGATAAACCAAGTTCTTACTTGACTTTACATAGACAATTATAATGATACCATATTGTATCAATTGGCTCACATACTCATATCTAATATTAATATGTCTACACTTTCCATTATAGGTACTACTTTAAGCCCTTGATAAAGTGGCTTCACTATCACAATAAAGTGAAACACGAGGCATTGGAATAGGCCATAATTTGATGTCTAACAACAAATTAATAATCCATTTAGCTTCCTTCCCTGTTGCTACTAGGGTAATAAATTCATATTCCATAGTTGAGTGAGATATCCAAGTTTTTTTCTTGCTTGCCCAAGAAATTGCACCTCTACCAAGAGTGAATATCCGCCCATTTGTGAATTTATTATCTCCCACACTTGTAATCCAACTCGCATCAGTGTATCCTTTTAATACACTTAGATAACTATTGTAAAACACTCCCAAACCACTAGTCTTCTTGAGATATCCCATTATCCTACCAGTGACTTTCCAATCTTCTATACTAGGATTACTAGTATATCTACTAAGTATACACACAAAATAGGAAATATCTGGTCTAGTGCGTTGCATTGCATTGCATTGCATACATTAGACTATCAATAGCATTAGTGTATTCAAGTTGTGCCACTGTTATACCAGAATTATTCTATAATTTGATACTTGGATCAAAAGGAGTATTATACTATTTGAAACCAAGATATTTAAACTTAGTTAACACTTTCTTAATATAATGAGATTGATTTAAAGCATAAACCCCATTATATTTCTTAATTTTAATTCCTAAAATTGTATCTTCTTCAGCTAAATCTTTCGTCTTAAAGACAAAGGACAAATACTTCTTAGTTTCATTTACCCTTTCCATTTTATTACCAATGATCAACATATCATCAACATTTAAACAAACTATCACACCATAGTTTTTAGTAAATTTGGAGTAAATGCATTTATCAACAATGTTATGTTTAAAACTGAAGGATAAAATAACAGAGTCAAATTTCTCATGTCATTTTTTTGGGGCTTGTTTTAGACCATAAAGAGATTTGATTAATTTACACACTTTATTTTCATTGCCTAGAAGAACAAACCCTTCGAGTTGTTCCATATATACTTTCTCATTTAAATCCTCTTTTAGGAAAATAGTTTTTACATCTATTTGGTAAATATACAAATTATAAATGGATGCTAAAGCTATAAGGACTCTAATAGAAGTAACACGTGCAACTGATGCATAAGTGTCAAAATAATCAATCCTTTCTTTTTGTCTAAAACCTTTGGCTACTAGTCTCACTTTGAAAGTTTGGATAGTACTATCAGTATTGTATTTTCTCCTAAAAACCCACTTACACCTAATAGGTTTTGATCATTTGGGTAAATCTATCAATACTGTTGGTATTTATCTAAGGATTAAACGGGTTGAAGAATGAAGCTTCATCAAGCCTTGGCGCCACTGCACAAAGAGTGTGCGCCTCAGCGCCCAGCAACTGAAGGAAGATCTTGGACCAGGTGTGCGTAGTGGCTCAAGATGCGCGCGTCGCGGCACGGCTCTGTGCGCCGCGGCACAGCCACCCAAGCCATGGCCTCCAACAAGGCAGCAAGGTTACCCCTCTTCTGAGCCGCGGCACGAAGGCACACCTGATGCATTTGAATCAGCACTTCAAATGGTGCATGGGACTTGATTAAAACCCACAGGATCACTTAGACTTGTTGGAGAGCTATGATTGATTGGTTATCAAGATCTAAGGGTTGAGATTGACTTCAAGATTGGTTCAAGAAGTTGGTGCACTATATAAAGGGTCATCTAACTTCAATCAAAAAGGGTGAGAAAGATAACATCATCATACAAGAGAATTCAAGTGCAAGTGTGAGAGTGCAAAGACACAAAACACAAGAGAGGCACTAGAATAGATCTCATTCAAGAGTGGCTGGGATTGAGAGAGAGAGAGAGCATATAAGAAGAGGGGTTCAAGGGCTTTGTAAACAGAATTTTCTTAGGGAAAATTCCAGGGAAACACTAGTCCTTATCACTTTCTTTTTCTCTTCTTTCATGTATCAAGAACAAGAAGGTTCTTGAGGAGGTGTTGTTGTATTTTATAAGAACTCATTGATTTAGTGTAGAGAGCTCACGGAGACGTAGGTATTTGCCGAACCTTGATAACAATTTCTTGTGTTCTTTCTTTGTTTGATTGTTGTATCTGTTCATTACATGTCATTCTAGACTTAGGTGTTTGGAAGATCACCATCTGGGCTTCTTGAAGGTGATTTCCAACAGTGGTATCAGAGCTTGTACAGTTGGGTATTGGAGCAAGGTGACAAGAATCAAAGGTCAATTTCTTGGGTGATTCAAAAACGGTGCTGGGATCAAGATTTGATTAAGTTCTTGAGGGTGATTCAAGAAAGTGATGGGATCAAGATTTGATCGAGTTCTTAAGATTTAAAAGTTGGAACATAAATCTTGGGATTTTCTCCGCAAGATGGGTTCAAATTTCATTGTTGAGAAGTTTGATGGAAATTGAGACTTTTCCTTTTGGAAGCGGAAGATCAAGGCTATTTTTATGCAATAGAAGGTGGACTTGGCTATTGGAGAAGATGACACTTTTCCAACAAGTATCACGAAAGTCCAGAAGATTGAGATGAAGAAGATGGCGTATAGCACCATCTTTCTGCATATGTCGGATAGTGTCACAAGGGAGTGCGGTGACTCGGAAGATCCAGCTGTCATTTGGAAGAAACTAAGGGCTCATGATTTCAAAGCCAATATGAGGGAAGCATCAAGTGGAGAAGGGTTATTCATTTGAGGAAGGCCAGTAACTCGAAATGTAAGTAGCATCCATGGCAACTACAGAGAGAAATCAAAGTGTAGAGGGCAGAGCCATGGGAGATCACATTCCAAAACAAAGTTTGGAGGGAAGCAATGCTATTACTACAATAAGGAGGGTCATTTCAAGAAAAATTGTAAGAAGAAGTTGTGGGATGAGAGAGGAAGAAGCAATACCAACAATAGAGAGGCTTCAATTGCCAAATAAGAGCATCAAGATGATGTTCTTGTTATGTGCTCAAATGTGAGCAGGAGGCAAGGCAGCGAGAAATGGATCCTAGATTCCGGGTGCACTTATCACATGTGCCCTCACAGGGATTGGTTCAAGAATTTCAAGGAAACTAATGATGGAAAGGTTTTCTTGGGGAATGATACTTCTTGCCAAGTGAGGGGGATAGGAAACATCCAATTGAGGATGTTTGATAGAGTCACAAGGCTGCTACAGAATATGAGGTATCTTCCGAATTTGAGAAGAAATTTGATCTCATTGAGGCAGCTAGAATCCATGGGGTACACATACAAAGTAGAGGGATGAAAGATCAAGGTAACCAAGGGATCTTTGATAGTGATCAAAGCAGCAATAAAGGATGGTCTCTGTGAGATAATCAGAGAGATAGAAATCAAGGATCAAGCAGCAAGATTGATAGCAGAGATGGATAAGGTGGTTCTTTGGCACAATCTCTTGGGATATATGAGTGAAAAGGGCCTGCAAGTTCTCAGCAATGATGGTCTACTTGGTGGTGACAAGGTAGAGAAACTTGGTTTATGTGAATGTTGTGTTCTTGGGAAGCAACATCGGGTCAGCTTCAACACCGGAGTGCACAAGTCTAAGGGCATTCTTGACTATATTCATGCGGATCTTTGGGGACCAGCAAGAACACCAACACAGGGAGGTCATGTTTACTTTCTGTCTGTAATTGATGATTATTCTAGAAAGGGTTAGGTTTATTTGCTTAAAAATAAATTATATGCTTTGAATAAATTTGTGGTGTGAAAAAAGTTGTTGGATACTCAAACTAGCAGGGTAGTTAAGGTGTTAAGAACTGATAATGGATTAGAATTTTTTAATAAGGATTTTGATAAATTCTATGAGTTAAATGGGATTCTAAGACATAGAACGGTTGTGAAAACCCCTCAGCAAAATGGAGTTGCTGAGAGGATTAATAGAACCCTTATGGAGAAGGTTAGGTGCATGTTAATTGGGTCCGGATTACCAAAATGTTTTTGGGGGGAAGCTATATCTACTGCTGCATATTTGGTTAATAGATCACCCTCTAGAGCTTTAGACCTTAAGACTCCCGATGAGATGTGGAGTGGGAAACTCCTGAGTTAAAGAACCTTAGAACTTTTGGATATGCTGCATTTGCACATCAAAAGGATGATAAACTTAGCCCAAGGTCTAGAAAATGTGTGTTTCTAGGGTATGGTGATGGGGTTAAGGGGTATAGGTTATGGTCCTTAGAGCTAAAAAGGATGAAACTCATAATAAGTAGGGATATCATTTTTAATGAATTGTTATTTCCCTATTTGGAGAAAAGTAACCATGCAGGGGATAGTGAGCAAACCAGTTTGGTATTTATGGAGCATAGCATCAAAGAAAATTCAGTTCAGGTAGAGCAAGGAAGGCAAGAGGGTTCGGACCAGATAGAGCCCATTGATGAAGGTCAAGCTCAAAACACTCAGAGGAGGCTGAATTAGAAAGGGATGATGCAGCAAATCAGAATGATTATCAGCTCACAAGGGACCGATAAATTAGGGTGGTCAGACCACCTTTGAGATATGGTTTTGCGGATGCTAATGTAGCAGCTCCTTATTCAGAAGGAAGGCTTGAGTCAGAAACTTATATGGATGACATGGAATGTAAGGATTTGTCAAAGTGGTAGCTAGCTATGGAGGAAAAAAAGGATTCTTTGAGGAAAAACAACTCTTGGGAATTGGTGCCCAAACCAGAAAAACAGAGAGTTGTGGATTATAAATGGATTTACAAGATCAAAGAAAGGAACACTCCAGGGGATGAAGTCTGGTATAAGGCTAGGCTGGTAGCAAAGGGGTTCACACAAAGAGAAGGCATAGATTTCATCGAAACATTCTCACCGGTTGTGAAATACAAGACGATAAGGATAGTGTTAGCAATGGTGGTCCAATTTAATTGGGAAATCAAGCAAATGGATGTGAAGACAGCGTTCTTACATAGAGAGCTTGATGAGACCATCTACATGAGGCAACCTGAAGGCTATGAGGAAGGAAGGCAGGGAGATTTGCTGTGCCAATTGAAGAAATCTGTTTATAGCCTGAAGCAATCACCTCGGCAATGGAATAAGAGGTTTGATTCCTTTATAACTAGCTTGGGTTTCATGAGGAGTTACTATGATTCATGCTTGTACTACAAGGGGCACAAGGTGGAGGAAATGGTGATTATCCTTATCTATGTCGATGATATGCTCTTGGTTGGGAACAGCAGAGAGAGGATAGAAGAATTAAAGTCTCAACTCAGTTCAGAGTTTGAGATGAAGGATCTTGGCTATGCATAGAAGATCCTTGGGATGAGTATAATCGGGGAAAGAGAGAGAAATAGATTAAAGATTTCTCAGACTTCCTACATAGAAAAGATGATATCTAAGTTTTCTATGGAAGATAGCAAACCAGTGAAGGTTCCCCTTGCTGGTCATTTCAAGTTCTCTAGCGATCAATGTCCGAGATTGGATGAGGAGAAGAAGGAAATGGAAAAGGTCTCTTACACTAGTGAGGTTGGATCTGTAATGTTCACCATGGTAAGCACTAGACCCGACATTGCTCATGCAATAAGTGTCCTCAGTAGGTTTATGAGTAATCTTAGAAAGAAGCATTGGCTTAGAATGAAATGGTTGCTGAGGTACTTAAAGGGAAGCCCATATGTGGGGCTGGTTTATGAGAAGAGGGGTAAGTCCATCTGTCTTTAAGGTTATGCTGATTCGGACCATGGAGCAGACCGGGATAAAAGAAGATCGATTACCTCTTACTTCTTCAACTTAAACGAATATTATATAAGTTGGAAGGCTCAGTTGCAGCCAGTGGTAGCACTCTCAACAATTGAGGCTGAGTACATAGCGGCAACGGAAGCCATCAAGGAGGCTATATGGTGCAAAGGGTTGTTGGAAGAGTTGAAGGTACTAAAAGAGCAGGTGGTGGTGTATTCGGATAGCCAAAGTGCATTGCATTTGTGCAAGAATCTGGTGTTCCATGAGAGGACAAAGCATATGGATGTTCGGTATCATTTTATTTGGGAAAATGTTACAAAATGATGCATTCATGTGGACAAGGTGGCCACGGAAGAAAATCCTGCAGATTTAGGCACTAAAGTTCTACTTCTAAGTAAGTTCAATCATTGCCTTGGACTTCTTAGGATTGGAGTCAGTTGATAAGGTGACTCAAGTTGAGATTGGATCCTGAGTTCTCTGCACAATGGGTTCGGGTTTAATCGCTTAGACAAAGGTAGAGATTGTTGGTATTTGTCTAAGGATTAAATAGGTTGAAGAATGAAGCTTCATCAGGCCTTGGCGCAAAAGCACAAGGAGTGTGTGCCTTAGCGCCCAACAACTGAAGGAAGATCTTGGACCAGGTGTGTGTCGCGGCTTAAGGTGTGAGCACCGTGGCACAGCCACCCAAGCCGCGGCCCCCAGCAAGGCAGCAAGGTTATTCCCCTTCTGAGCTGCGGCATGAAGGCACACCTGATGCTTTTGAATTAACACTTCTAATGGTGCATAGGACTTGATTAAAACGCACAAGATCACTTAGACTTGTTGGAGGGATATGATTGATTGGTCCTCAAGATCTAAGGGTTGAGATTTACTTCAAGATTAGTTCAAGAAGTTAGTGCACTATATAAAGGGTCATCTAGCTTCAATCAAAAAGGGTGAAAAAGATAACATCATCATGCAAGAGAATTCAATGCAAGTGTGAGAGTTCAAAGACATAAAACACAAGAGAGGCACTAGAATAGATCTTATTTAAGAGTGCTTGGGATTGAGAGAGAGAGCGTTCAAGAAGAGAGGTTCAAGGGCTTTGTAATTGGAATTTTCTTGGGAAAAATTCCAGGGAAACACTAGTCCTTATCACTTTCTTTTTCTCTTCTTTCATGTATCGAGAACAAGAGGGTTCTTGATGAGGTGTTGCTGTATTTGTAAGAACTCATTGATTTAGTGCAGAGAGCTGGGAGTAGCTCATGTGGATGTAGGCATTTGCAGAACCTCGATAACAATTGCTTGTGTTTTTTCTTTGTTTGATTGTTGTATCTGTTCATTACAAGTCATTCTAGACTTTAGTGTTTGGAAGATTACCACATCGGCATCTTGAAGGTGATTTCCAACAAATACCCAAGTATTGTTACCCATTATAGAATCCATTTCATCATTAATAGCTTATTTCCAAAAGAAGTATCTCTTGAAGTCATAGCTTCTTTAAAAATTGTAGGATCATCTTCTTGGTTAAATACAATAGGTATTTTATTCAATACATTATTATTTTGGTCACTTTCAGCCAGAAATAACAATGATTGAGAAAAAATGAAATTAGGGTCCAAAATCTTCTATTTTCTTGCTCTAATACTCCGTTTAGGTTCAACAGTCCTTTTAAAAATATTAGTTTCTCTAATATTAATTTCTGGTCTTAATCCTTTATTGGACTCACCTCTTTGAGACTCTTATTCTATAATCTCAAAATCAGTAGAAAACTTATTTTCAAAGAATTCTATTTCATGTGACTTAATAATAACGTTAGACTCCAAATCAAGAAGTCTTAAATTTCCTAAAACATGAAAACTCCTTTATTTCCAAAACTGGTTATGCCGCTTTACTGTTCATGCCTATACATGTGCGCTCGATCGCGAGCAGAGTGCGCTCAATCGCAATATTGCGCTCAATCACTCTTCCTGGTGCGCTCGATCGTACTTCAGACAGTATCTGCTCCAGGTTTTCCAGTTTTCTTCCTTTTAGGCTTCAAAAGCTTCCAAAATGCTTCATTTTCTTCATAGACTTATAAAAACGATGTAAACACAGAAATGAAGTAAAATGGACTAAAATAATATAAATTAGGGCTTAACAAATGTAAATTAAGGGGCTTAAATATGAATATTTAAGCTCATATCATATAAGCCTTACTATTTTTAGCATATCCAACAAATATTTAATAGTTCTAGGTCCTATTTTTTTTCTTTTAGGATCTAGATTTATACAATATGTTAAACACCCCCACACTTTAAAATAATTTAAGTTAGGCTTTCTACCTTTCCAGATTTCATAAGGACTCACTTCTGTTTTCTTTCTTGAAATCCTATTATGAATATGACAAGCAGTAAAAAGTGTTTCGCCCTATAAGTTTTATGGTAATTTAGCATTAACTAGCATGTAATTAACCATTTCTATTGAAGAATGATTTTTTTTTTCTTTCAGTCAAACCATTCTGTTGTGGTGTGTAGGGTGTAGGGTATAGTGCGTTGATGTGTTATGCTATGCTCTTCACAAAATTGATCAAAATCATTAAAAAAATATTCGCCACCTCTATCATAACGTAGAATTTTAATCCTTTTATCAAATTGATTTTCTACTTCTGATTTATATTTTTTTAAATATGTCAAAAGTTTCATCTTTAGATCTTAATAAGTAAACAAACAAATATCTACTTACATCATCCACAAAAGTAATAAAATATCATTTTCACCTATTGTTAACATACCATAATTCACATAAATCTGAATGTATCAGACTTAAAATTTGTGAATCTCTTTGCACCTTAGGAAAATGTTTCTTTACCATTTTAGATTGTACACATATTTCACATTTTCTTAAGTCATCATTTTCAACATTTATTATTTATAACATATAGATACTCTTTAAATAACCAGAATTAATATGTGCTAAATAACTATGCTATAAAGAAGAAGACTCAATAATATAAGTAGAAACTACGATTTATTATTATTATTATTATTATTATTACTAATCAGTGCCAAATATTGCATATTTTAGCCACTTAATTTACATTTATTAGCTTAGAAATTTGTTATTTTGAGTTCTTTTTCGTTGTTTTACAGGTTTATAAGCTTGGAAAGGAGTTTCACTAAATTTCCAGAATTGCTCGTACAGATCAGCCATTTTTTAGGATTAAACTGAATTGATTCAGGAAGAACCAGGAGATAAGCCATATATTCTTGGAAAGATCTAGATGTCTATTTTCTGGGGAATTTTACAGATTAATAAAATGAATTTTCTAGATAAAGTTATGGCAGTTTTAGTAGACAAAGGTCGGTTGTGCATGATTTCAGTGTGACAGATCAGCTATTTTTGAGGATTTAACTGTATTGATTCAGGAAGAACCAAGAGATGAACCATATATGCTTGGAAAGATCCGGATGTCTGTTTTCTGGAGAATTTTACAGATCAATAAAATGATTTTTCTAGAGAATGTTATGGCAGTTTTAGTAGACAAAGGTCAAAAAACAAAAGCTGGAATCTGCAATATCCCACATCGGATTGGAACCACATTGCACTTGTGATGTTTCCCTATATAAGCCCCTCTTTACTTCATCTTTAGTGTGCAATTCCTGGGCCATTTGGTATAATCTAGTGGACATCTGCTAGCATTATGGTGGACCCTGAAGGCTTTGCTACCACGAGGGAAAGCGCCGCCCAACAGCGAGTGTAATTTCTCCCATGTATAGTAATTTATTTCTTTTCATTTAGTTTTAAAGTTTAATGTTTAGCACTTGTATTGTGAACTTTAGTTTCATAATTATGAGGGGCTAAAATCTTCAGCTAAGATTGAAGATGAAGCCTTTCCATTGTTTAGCATTATATTTTCAGATTTGCGCATAATAATTCTGATTTTTTTAGTATATTCTGTTCAATTATTTGAGTAAAATCTTATGATTGGGTGCTTTTAATTGTTAAATTGGATATTCCTTATGTTTCATCTGATGGATACATTGAATCATTTTCGATTAAATTGGATTTCCTTTGTGATTTGTTAAAAGCGGATACATTGGAAGCTTTTGGTTTAGTTTGGGATATTTGTTGTTTTTTGTTTAAAGTTGGATTCATGGAATTTTTTGATTACTTTTATATAGAACATGAAAATATATGTTTTATTTTGGTGAGGTGGATTCAGAAACCTTAGCTATTTTATCATTTGCTTTAAAACAATTTAGTTTAAGTCTATATTTCTTTCCAAAATATAATACAAAATTCGGAACTAGGTTAAAATAGGGTTAGTTTAGATAAAATTATATTTTCACAACGCAATTCCCTGTGGATTCGACCTCGCACTTGCACACACTATACTGCAAACGATTCGTGCTCTTGCGAGTAATTTAAAACTCACAACAAGTTTTTGGCGCCATTGCCGGGGAGTTGTTTGGTTTGTGAAATTTTTGTCTGAATTAATTTTATTTTTCTACTAGTTAGTTAACATTTTTTTGTTTGATTTTTCTTATTGCAATTTTATTTTAGTTTATTTGTTTCTATTGGCAATTGCTCATAAAAAATAAAATAAAAAAATTAGAAAAAATTAAAAATTAAAAAAATGTGGATGAAACCAGCGCTGGTTTCACAGTCTTTAGATGACGCCCTCAAGGATTTCATGAAGATGACCGGCCAGTCCATCAGTGCAACCAATACATTCAATATTGATAGTTGTTCCATCTGTGCTAGCCCTATGCATTTAGCACAGAATTGTCCATCTATGCCCTTTTTGCCGAGTATCCCATGGAACAAATAAATGCTTTCAATGACTATCGGTGGCAACCAAATGGATCTTACTCCAAGACGTACAATCCAGGGTGGTGGAACCACCCTAATTTTTCATGGAAGCAGAACCTACTGATAAATCAGAGAGGAGCCCCTCATCATGCTCACAATCAATACCCTCCCGGATTTCCTCCACTAGTTCCAAGTTATGGTTTCTCAGCCCATTCAGCACCATCACCCGCTTACCAAGCTCCCACTAAAGCGCCAGCATCGGTTTCACAGTCATTGGAGGACGCCCTCAATGATTTCAGGAAGATGATCGGCCAATCAATAAGCGAAGTAAGGAGTGCATAAATAGTAAACACCCAAGTGATTGCTAAGATAGAGAGTCAAATGGATCAAATCGTAAGTCACGTGGGTGAAAGAGAGAAGGGAAAGGTCCTCAGTCAACATGTACCCAACCCGAAGGAACAGTTTGTGGTGGGAAATTCATCAACTCCTATGCACAGGCAGGAACAAGTGCAATTAATTGTCCCATTGAAGTCTGGGAGACAAGTGGATAATAAAGTGGAAGAGAACCCAGCTATGCAACAAAGGCAAGAAAGTGGCAACAAGGAGAAGAGAGATGCTGAGCCATCTACAGCCGCACTTACTATTAAGGATCTTCTTGGGTCGTTTGTACCTAAAGCACCTTACCCTGAGAGATTATAAGTGCCCAATAAAGAAGGGAAGTCTGAGGACATTCTGGAGGTATATTTTGCTCAGTTTGAAGAGGATTTGGATTTGGATAAGCTACTCGAGCAAGCAAATGCTATCTTGGAGTCTGCTCCTTGGGAGAGCAGTAAAACGGAGGAGACTGTGGGTGAATCAAGCATTGAGGACCCCCTGGAGGCACGCTTTGCTCAGTTTGAAGAAGATTTGGATTTAGATAAGTTGTTTGAGCAAGCAAATGCGACTTTAGAGTCTGCTCCTCAGAAGAGTAGTGAGACGGAGGAGACCACAGCACCTAAACCCCTCAAGAAGGAACTTAAGCCTTTACCGAACAATCTTAAGTATAAGTTCCTAGGTCCAGCAGATTCTTTGCCTCTGACTATAGCTTTAGATTTGGTTGATGCTCAAGTGGATAAATTATTAGACATTTTAAGAGAGCACAATGAAGCTATAGGCTGGACTATTGAGGATATCAAGGGGATCAGCCCCTCGACGGTGATGCACAAGTTACATTTGGAGGAGAATACCAAGCCATCGAGGGAGCCACAAAGAAGGCTCAACCCAGCTATACAAGAGGTTGTGAGGACTGAAGTGATAAAGCTGTTGGATGTAGGGATCATTTATCCAATCTTTGATAGTGAGTGGGTTAGTCCGATTCATGTCGTGCCAAAGCAGGCTAGATTGATAATAGTGACAAATAAAGGCAACGAGTTGGTTCTAACTCGTGTGCAATCAGGATGGAGAGTGTGTCTAGACTACCATAAGTGGAATGCTACCGCAAGGAAGGATCATTTTCCACTCCCATTTATTGATCAGATGGTGGAGCGTTTAGCTGGGCAAGATTACTAATGTTGGGTCTGGCTGAAGATGTTAAACTTAGCGCTCATGGGAGGCACCCCACAGCTTATCCTTTTTGTTTACTTTTTATTTGACATAGTTATGATTAATGTTTGTTTCCAGTATTTTTGTTTTTCAGTCTTTATTTTTCAGGGACAACGCGTACTTCAGTTCAAGTTTGGGGGTATACTATGAGCCATACCAAGTCCAGATAGTTCTTCATATCCCAAGTCAGCTCTTTCCATATTATTCACACATTGGGGTCAATGTGTAGTTTAAGTTTAGGGGTATGGGAGATACATTACACACACTTTGTCCTAATTTGTTGTTGTTTTTCTTCAATTAAAAAAAAAGGGTAAATATATGCTCATGTTATTTTAAAATTTTAGTTGTTCTAAAAAAATACTGTGATGTGATGTCATTGGTGAGCTTAAAATTGTGAAAATATGATTTGATGATAGAGTTTTAAAACTTTGTTACTTACTTTAGGCATTTGAGAATTCACATGTTTGATCTAATCTGACACGAGCACATTAGCACATAATTGTGTGAGGTATGACATGTGATTTTAATGTGCATGTTTCCATGACTTAAATGAAACCGGATGACTTGTGGGATTAACACTTGGGCATAGAAAAGCATAAAAAAGAAAAATAAATAAATAATACTACTAATATTTATAATGATCATCATCAATAAAATTTTCACTGAGTAACTGGACCTCTTGCCTCAGTAAGCAGTGAGTGTTCACATCAAAATGTGGGAATTTTATTCATAATGATCATTGCGAAACTTTCTGCTGAGTAAATGGACCTCTTACCTCAGTAAGCAGTGAGTGTTCACGTCAAAAGGTGAAAATTTTGCTTGGTAGTATTAAGACTAGTTTAGTTTTGTAGCCTTTTTTAACTCGAGTTAGTAAGTTCTTAAGGGTGTCTTTACACCTAATTCCCTAAAACCATCTGGTTTGGGAGTCATTGACTCAACACTCGATACATGGGTCAATTAGAAAGCTTAAGGGAACTAAACATAGCAGAGCCTTATAATAAAAATAAATAAAATAAAACTATGCCATTGTTGTTCATTCTGATGAGAAATTATGTGAATATTGAGACATGGAGACATTATACATTGAAGTTATTTGGAAACCTCATCTGTTTATGCTAATTCACTTTACACTGATTCAAGCTTGTGATGTCTTAGTCTGCCTCTTGTAAGTAATTAAGTTTTAAAATTCTTATTCATTGCGAAGATGAGTTATATTTTTTTAAGCTTGCTCATGAATGAATATCGTGGTTTTGAGTGCTCCTTAAATTTTTGGATACCATGAGTGATGAACTTATCTTGATGTTCTTTGTTTTTCATTTAGTTTTTTATTTTATTTTGCTAAGGGACTAGCAAAATGTAAGTTTGGGGGTATTTGATGAGTGCCAAATATTGCATATTTTGGTCACTTAATTTACATTTGTTAGCTTAGGAATTTGTTACTTTGAGTTGTTTTTCGCTGTTTTACAGGTTTATGAGCTTGGAAAGGAGTTTCACTAAATTGCCAGAATTGCTCGTACAGATCAGCCATTTTTGAGGATTAAACTGTATTGATTCAGGAAGAACAAGGAGATTAGCCATATATACTTGGAAAGATCCGGATGTCTATTTTCTGGGGAATTTTACGGATCAATAAAATGATTTTTCTAGAGAAAGTTATGGCAGTTTTAGTAAACAAATGTCAGACTGTGCATGATTTCAGCGTGATAGATCAGCCATTTTTGAGGATTTAACTGTATTGATTCAGGAAGAACCAGGAGATGAACTATATATGCTCTGAAAGATCCGAATGTCTATTTTCTGGAGAATTTTACGGATCAATAAAATGATTTTTCTAGAGAAAATTATTGCAGTTTTAGTAGACAAAGGTCAAAGAGCAAAAGCTAGAATCTGCAGTATCCCACATCGGATTGGAAACACATTGCACTTGTGATGTTTCCCTATATAAGCCCCTCTTTACTTCATCTTTAGTGTGCAATTCCTGGGCCATTTGGTGTAATCCAGTGGACGTCTGCTAGCATTCTGGTGGACCCTTAAGGCTTTGCTACCATGAGGGGAAGCGCCGCCCAACAGCGAGTGAAATTTCTCCCATGTATAGTAATTTATTTCTTTTCATTTAGTTTTAAAGTTTAATGTTTAGCACTTGTATTGTGAACTTTAGTTTCATAATTACGATATGCTAAAATCTTCAGCTAAGGTTGAAGATGAAGCCTTTCCATTGTTTAGCATTATATTTTCATATTTGCGCTTTTTTAGTATAAATGTTCTGTTCAACTATTTGAGTAAAATCTTATGATTGGGTGCTTTTAATTGTTAAATTGGATATTCCTTGTGTTTCATCTGATGGATACATCAAATAGTTTTCGATTAAATTGGATTTCCTTTGTGATTTGTTAAAAACGGATACATTGGATACTTTTGGTTTAGTTGGGATATTCGTTGTTTTTTGTTCAAAGTTGGATTCATGGAATTTTTTGATTACTTTTATATAGAACATGAAATATATGTTTTTCTTTGGTGAGGTGGATTTAGAAACCTTAGCTATTTTATAATTTGCTTTAAAACAATTTAGTTTAAGTCTATTTTCTTTCCACAATATAATACAAAATTCGTAACAATGTTAAAATAAGGTCAGTTTAGATAAAATTATATTTTCACAACGCAATTCCCTATGGATTCGACCTCGCACTTGCACACACTATACTGCAAACGATTCGTGCGCTTGCAAGTAATTTAAAACTCACAACAATTACTTAGCTTATAGATACCATTATAAAAATATTGTTTTTCTACAAACATGCCATTCTTTGAAAGTATGACCTTGCTGAATTCAACAAAAACTCGAAATCCTTTTTTTTATCTAAAAGATTAACATAAATTAAATTTTTTCGAATCTCTGGTACATAGAGAACATTATGAAGACTCATATGCTTTCCGGATGTGAAGTCAATCTCAACTATTCCTTTGCCACAAACTTTGATTCGTGTAACGGTTCCCATTTTTACTTCTTGTCCATTAGTCACTTCCTCGAATGTCTTGAATATTCCTTTGTCATTGCACACATGGAAAGTAGCACCAAAATCTAACCACCATATAGACACCTCATTTCCTATGTTAACCTCGGAGATCATAATCCTAAGGTTCATATCAATGATCATTGCTACAAGGTTCTCCTCAACCATGTTAGCCTTGTTAACATCTATACTTTTGCAAAATTTGCATTCACGAGCATAAAATTTTCCTCTATCTTTCACTTGTAAAGCATGTTTTTTAGTTTTGTTTGCCTCTACATGATGCACTTTAGGACCACTTTGAACATAATTTCTTTTGTCACATAAATGAGACTCTTCTTCAATAAGAAAATGCTTTTGTATTTGTTCTAAAATGTAGTCCTCAGACTTGTGCAACAATCTTTTTCCATAATCCTTCCAAGAAGGGGGGAGTTTAGCTATAATAGCTCCCACTTGGAATGATTCAGGCAAAATAATTTTTAAAGATCGGAGTTTATTGAAAATAACTTGTAATTTATGAATTTGTTCTAAAAAAAGTTTATTGTCAACTATTTTCAAATTAAAGTATTTAGAAACTAAATACTTATTTGTACCTTCTTCCTCCGTTTTGTATTTATATTCAAGAGCATTCCAAATATCATGAGCAGATTTGATATCTGTGAACAAATCGTACAAACAATCTGACAATGTGTTCAGAATATGCCCACAACAAAGCAACTCGTCCTGCTCTATTTTCTTCTTTTCTTTCTGTAGTTGTTCAATCATAGCTGTTTGAGGCTGATCTCATTCCTCAGGTACTTGATCATCAGGCTAGATTATTTCCCTCGAATCTGTCTAGCTTGACAAAGTCTTGATTCATCACCTTGAATGATACTGTCTCTATTTTATTGGACGAATAGGCTTTATTCATCCCCACTTGTATAAATAAGCTTGCTATGGGTTATTGTAACACTCATGTTCTTAAAGTATAGGTAAATACGTAATTTAATAAATATTACATGAAATTAAAATAATATATATATATATATATGTGTATATTGAATAAAATAATTCTTTTGAAAAAAACTGCACGCGTGGGAGCGTCGTTACAAAGAAAACGGAAAAAAAAAAAAAACAAACGTGGCAGTAGGTGTTGCCACCTTCTGCCAAGTGAAAAGAAGAGTTTTGGCATGTAAGACACATTGCAAAATTCATGGCAGCATGAGATATAGGGGCTATTGAGTATTGAAAGTTTTTTTTTGGCATATAAATAGTTTTAGTTTTTCTTTTTTATTTTACTTACCAAATCATGTTTGGTTTCTTTCTTTTACAATTCAAACTGCTCTATTTCTCTAAACACTTGGGGAGCAAAAGAAAAATTGAAAGAGAAAAATTTTAAAGAGGTTTACAGGAGAATTTTATAGAGAACCACGGGAAGCTCTAAGAAAAACATAAGGTAATAATGTGAAGTTTATTTTTGAAATTTAGCATACATGAAAATTCTCGGAATTCAAAGTGAGAATTTTCAAAGGATGTGAATTATGGAAGAATTGAAGAATAAATTAGAAATTTTAATATAAATATTATGTCAGGTGTTGATGATCAGCAACCGGGGGAAATTGCTGAGAGGAGTAGGAAAGGCAAGGAGGTGATCCACGGGTAGCTCTAAGTGCTATGTGGTGAGTTAGATTTACTTTAAGTAATCAAGATAAATATGAAATATCTAGTGATAATATTAGAATAAATTATTAACTTATGCTTGGTGATAGATGAAAATTGGTTGATAGGTATGATAGGAATAGTGGACGTGTAGAGAATTATTTTATGAGAAATAATATTATTAGAATAATGAGTTGATTTAATGATAAAAGTGATAAGTGCGATTCTTGATGAGCTATGGTCGATGATTTAATATGAATTATGAGGAGATAGTGGATTTTGACAAGTTATGATTGATGATTTGATATGATTTATGAGGAGAAGAATTTAATGGAATTTTTCAAATAATAATTTGAGAATAATCAGGATAGCTAACTTAGATATTTGAATTCATGTTTATTTTTATATTATTTTTCATATGCATATGCATGAAATAAAAGAACTGGGAGGGGGCCGGTCTAATCAGAAAACCGTGATAGCCGGTATATGCTGGAAATAAAATAACCGGGAGGGGGCAGGTCTAATATAAAAATATGTCGACATGTGAGAAGACGTTCCCTAATAATAATTTGTGCATTGCATCTATTTTAAATATTGATTGTATTATTAAAATGCTGAAGTGTTGTTTGTTATTGTACATTTATTTATAGATGAATGAGTCTCACAGAGAGACAACTATGGTGAGAAAGAAACATTGAAGTATGATATGATAAAAACCTAATTATGCTGTGAACTTAATTACGAGATAATTATGAGATAATTGACGGTCTTAAGGTGAACAAATATATAAGAAGAAGATATTGATAGATAATGAAACTTATGATATGTGTAGTGACAGTAGAATGCTATTATCAAGTTATATGAGATATCAATGATTAAATATTAAATGACTATTTATATAAATTGAATAATTCTAGTAAATTTAATTCACTGAGCTTGTGAAGCTCATCCCTTATTGTACAATGATTTCAGATAGTAGGCATGACAAATAGTCTGGTGAGTTGAGGTTCAGATGAAATCATTATCTGTAAGCCATGTACGTGTCCATATCCTCAGACTAATGAGAAAATAAAATAAAAATTTATTTGTAAATATTCATGCGTTTTGCGTTGTATATAATGTTTAAGTCAATATCAGAGTGATGTATCTCCCCTGTTGAGGGTTGAGAAATGATGTAAAAATTTCTGTTGGCGTTATTTTCTTGTTGCATATATATGTCGTGTTGGGATTTTCAAAATGTGTCATCTCGGGGGTGGCCAACACAGGATGGATTGTTACAGTTATAGACAAATAATCCTCTAGGATACAACTAAGTTTAAAGTTTGAAGTCTATAGGCAGTAAAATCTAAAGAACTTTAGACTCTTTGATTTAATTATGCTTTGCAGTGGGCTCGAGCTTGAGCTTAGGCTTGGGCCGAGGCACGGGTGCGACAATGCATCGTGAGCCTTCACTGTATTATTTCTTTTAACAGAAGTAGATAATAATCACAAATAAATGCTTATAAAGTATTTTATTTTTTTTCTTATCAATGTGGGACAAAGCCATTTTGGGTTTTTAGACAACCATTTATTCTTTTTTTAAGCTCATATATTAAGATTATTTTTTAACCAAAATAAATATCCATTAAAACTCCAACTTGAGTTTTATTGAATGCACCTAATTAAAGGTTTTTTATGACCATTAATTAGCTTAGATTAAGACCTTTAAATGGTGCAAAATCAGCTCTTAAAGCTGATTTTTTTTCTTCCAATAATGACCTCTAACCTGTCCAACCCACCCATGCACACCCTGAATCTAAGTACGTTTGACTTGGAGCAAAAACCAATGAGCCAGACGACTATTTTTTAGTGAAGCAATGTCATACAAGTATAATCATATGTAATTTGATCATAATATAAGCCAATAGTAGAATCACAAAACCCATAAATAAACTCACAATCCTACCATATTATCCACCTAAAATAAATAAAAAAAAATTAATAAATGATATAAATAATGACATATTTGTGAGAATCGAACCTAAAATTTCACAAGTCTTATATAAGGGACTTTAATTGTTTTACTAGTAAACCAATAACTCATTGGCATTAGTTATTACTACTATTTTATTTAAGCTTGAAGTTTACAAAACATATCTTTAAAAAATGATTGAGCTTGGTTTTTTTCGGACATTTGAAGGAGCTTTTGTACTCGAAAATCTCAAGATTTCATTTTATTATCATCAATGTCCAAAAATATCATTAATTGGCTTTTAACATTGATAAAATAGCTTTTTGTTCAAAAGCTAAGTTATTGGTGACCTTTCTAATTTTTTATTTATTGAAAGTTAATAGTGATTTGAAGTTTGAACATGGTCCAACCAATAATCACACAAGAATTTGAGTTCAAATCCTTACACCAAATGATAGGAAAAAAAAAACTAAAGAACTTTTTTACCATCTCATTTTCATTGAGGAGGGAAAAAGGTTGCTCATGAGTTAGCAAAAATGGCTTAAATCAATTGATAGGTGTTCTACTATAGGGAAAATTTTCTGATTTTATCGAATTGACTCTCCATCAAAGATTTGTAATCTCTGATTTTGTTTAATTGTTTTCAACGCTTTCTTATTTAAAACTATTAGTTAGCATAAAATCTCAGTTCCTCTTCCAATATTATTATTTTTATTTATTTTATAATTGAAGTGAGGGTTTGAATTTGAGGCTGTGTTCAAACAAAAACATGCAAATTATTAGTTCAGCTTTTAAATTAAAGTTCATGATTTACCAAATAAGAAAACAAGGATGGTAATTTGCTTTTTGTCAATAAAAAAAATCAGCTTCTTAGTTTTTCTTTTTTGGGTTTAGCTTTTATAAAGATTATCATAATCAAATTGTATGAACCAATCAATAAAGAAACATGAGTAGATAAGAGTGTATATGAAAAGATTTATGAATAAATGCTTGCATTTCTTTCTATAAAATATCAATATTCAAAAAAAAAAATTTGTCATCAATTACTATCACTTTGTTTTCTTCCTTCACTATTAATTAGCTAGTCTTCAGTCTCCACCCACAAGTCTATGCTAATTCTCTCCTTGCCAAAACAAATTTAAGATGAGAGAGAAAATAGTTAAACGATAATAAAAACAAGAGTTTATATATCTTATTTGCTTTCCAAGAAATAAGATTCGATCTAAGAATGACTACATAACTTGTGGTGGATCGATGACTATCAGGGCAACCTACCCAGTCTGCATCTACATAACAAGAAAGAGAAAAATCCTTAGTGGAAGCAAGAAGCAACCCATGATTAGTAGTACTACATAAATATCGAAAATGCATTTGACAAGCTGAAAATGAGTCATGCAAGGAGATGCAAAAACTGACTAGTCATATTAACAGCATATGCAATATCAAGTCAGGTCATGATTAAATACTGAAGACCCCCAACCATACTCTTAAATTCAAAGGGATTTGCTAGTAGTTCAATCTCGTGTTGTGAATGTGCTGATTAAGAAGGTAGAGGAGTTTTAACTGGTTTTGCAGAAGACATAGATAATTTAAGTAAAAGGTCTTTGGTGTATTTAGTTTGAGAGAGAAACAAATTGATGGGATGATGAACGACTTCAATTCCAAGAAAATAATAAAGATCAAAGATCCTTCATAGCAAATTGGTTAGGTAAAGTATTAATAAAGCGAAATAAGCGGGTGGTATTATTACTTGTGAGGATAATGTCATCAATATAAAGAAGTAAGATAAGACTATGAGAGGACTTGAAAACAAACATAGAAGTGTTTACCCAACTGTAAGAAAACCTAAGAGAGAGAAGGAAAGTGAAGTGATGAAGCCCTAGGAACTGTTTCAGACCATAAAAAGAGTTTCATAATTTACAGGCATGAGATGGACGAAGGTTATCAACAAAACCAGGGAATTGTTTTGTGTACACAACTTCATCAAGATAACCATGAAGAAAAGCATTCTTAACATTCAACTGTCAAATCACCTAATGATGAGAAATAGCTAAGGATAAAACAGTATGGATAGTAGTAGGCTTAACAACTGGACTAAAAAATTCATGATAGTTAATACCTTGTTGTTGGTGGAATCCCTAAGCAACCAACCTTGCTTTGTAGCGCTCCACAGACCTATTAGCCCGATATTTAATCTTGTAAATCCACTTACTTTTATTGGATCATATGGAACCAGATCCCAAGTGTGGTTAGTTAGAAGCACATTAAATTCATCAGTCATAGTTGACCACTACTCAGGATCTTTATTTGCTTGAAAAAAATAAGTTGGTTTAGATGACAAGGTAGTAGTGAAAATAGAGAGTAAGTGTTTAGGTTTGCAAATGCTAGCTTTAGAACAAATGATCATGGGATGACATGAGGTGGTGGTAGATGGAGGAGGAAGAGTAGAAGTATAGGTAGAGGTAGATGGATGGGCAGAGAAACTGGAATAGGCCAAAGTTGGTGATAAAATGACAGTTAGAGAAGGCGACAAGGGATGGGGTGTCGCTGGTGATGGAGATGAGGTGGTTGGTGCGGGAGTTGATTGAGAAGGTACTAGGGAAGAGGTCAAAGCATGAGCATGACAATAAGGGTCGAGGGTAGGGAAGGTAGACTAGGAGCAAGGATACTAAACACGGGGTTGGTGGGAGACACAGTGGACAAGGTAGAAGATGGATGTAAAGGCTCAGTAGTTGTAAGTACAAGTGAAGGAATGGGAGTTAGGGGACTTGGAGTGGAGAGGACAGGTTTGGAGAGATAAGGACATGAAAAAGAAAGTTCATAGAAGACAACATAACGACTGGTATAGACACGACTAGTGGTAGGATCAAGACACCTATATCCTTTATAATTTTGAGTATAGCCTAGGAAGACACAATGTTTTGAGCGAGGTTAGGATAACAGGCACATCCGAAAATGCGAAAGAGTAATAAGGAGTTTTAGAAAACAATTTTGTATAGGGAGCTTGATTTTGCAAAATAGGAGTAGGAAGACAATTGATAATGTAGAGTGCAGTGTATGTAGCATCAACCCAAATTGACTCGGGAAGTGAGGAGTGAATTAATAGAGTGCATGTCATTTCGCTAATATGTTGATACTTACGCTTAACGACACCATTTTGTTGAGGGGTGTCTGGGTAAGACATACGAAAGGAAATGCCATGATGAGCAGGAAATTTTTTTAAAGGTGTTTGGTCAAATTCTTTACCACCATTACTTTAAATTTTTTTTTTTTGTGGAAAATTGATTTTTAACAAGAACTTTAAAGGTACAAAAATGTTGAAAAACTTCAGATTTCTTATGCATGGGAAAATCCAAGAATATCGATAAAAATCATCCACAAAAATAACATAATAACGATAACCTAAATTGGATAAAACAAGATATTGCCAAACAACTAAATATATTAAAGCTAATGGTTGTGCAAAACAATACTCAACAGTTTTTGTGCTTTTAACTAACCACACTTGGGATCTGGTTCCATATGATCCAATAAAAAAATTATTTTGTTGTAAGTGGATTTACAAGATTAAATATCGGGCTAATAGGTCTGTGGAGCGCTACAAAGCGAGGTTGGTTACTTAAGGATTCCACCAACAACTAGGTATTAACTATCATGAAATTTTTAGTCCAGTTGTTAATCCTACTACTATCCGTACTGTTTTATCCTTAGCTATTTCTCATCATTGGGTGATTTGACAGTTGAATGTTAATAATACTTTTCTTCATGGCTATCTTGATGAAGTTGTGTACATGAAACAATCCCCTGGTTTTGTTGATAACCTTCGTCCATCTCATGCCTGTAAATTATGAAAATCTCTTTATAGTCTGAAACAGTTCCTAGGGCTTCATCACTTCACTTTCCTGCTCTCTCTTGGGTTTTCTTACAGTTGGGTAAACACTTCTATGTTTGTTTGCAAGTCCTCTCATGGTCTTATGTTACTTCTTTATGTTGATGAAATTATCCTCACAAGTAGTAATACCACCCTCTTATTTCGCTTTATTAATACTTTATCTAACCAATTTGCTATGAAGGATCTTTGATATTTATTATTTTCTTGGAATTGAAATGGTTCATCATCCGATCAATTTGTTTTTCTCTCAAACTAAATACACCAAAGACCTTTTACTTAAATTTTCTATATCTTCTGCAAAATCAATCAAAACTTCTCTACCTTCTCAATCAACACATTCACAACACGAGATTGAACTACTAGCAAATCCCTTTGAATTTAGGAGTATGGTTGGGGGTTTTCACTATTTAATCATGACCCGACCTGATATTGCATATGCTGTTAATCTAACTAGTCAGTTTTTAAAGCTAATAGTTGTGCAATACAATACTCAACAGTATCGGGCTAATAGGATCCACTTACCACCATCACTTTAATTTTTTTTTTATTTTGGTGGAAAATTGATTTTCAACAAGAACTTTAAAGATACAAAAATGTTAAAAAACTTCAGATTTCTTACGTATGGGAAAAATCCAAGAATATCGAGAAAAATCATCCACAAAAATAACATAATAACAATAACCTAAATTAGATAAAACAAGATATTGCCAAACAACTGAATGTATTAAAGCTAATGGTTATGCCAAACAACTTAATATTCTAACATATTTTTGTGAACTTAATTACATTGAAACATAAAAAATAACATGACAATATAAATTTAAAACAATTTAAATGATTTGCTAAAAAATTAGAAGAAAAGAAAATAGAAAAATAGAGTAAATCCGATGAGTCATATCTAGTTTGCTCGAAAGCCCGAAAGGATTCGAATCAAAATGACCCGAATTCGAAACGATTCGACTTGGAATGACCCGATCCGAACAACTTGACACAACCCAATATCGACATAATCCGAACCCGACTCAACTTGCAACTTGAAGTGACCCGCACCTTGAAATGACTCAAACTCAAATGACCTGACCAGATTGCCAGCTCTAGATGTTACCACCCAACTACTGGTTCAAGAGTAAAATTTTATTACCACAGTTGATCCATCATTTCCAAATAAAAAGAACCACTCCAACTAAAACCAGTGAGTCGAATTTTGAAATGTTTAGTTGGTTTTGACGGATTAAAATATAGAATTGAAATAAAAATTATATTCAGGAAAAAAAATTGAATGTCAGCATTGCAAACCAGGAATTGAATTCTATTAAGTTATCAAAGGAAGGAGGATTCAAATCCGGTTCATTGTGCAAAGTACAAACCTATATACAAGAAATTTGTTCAATGATTATTTCGCTATTTAACGTTAAGCAATACGTCTCCATTCCCTTATTGCAGATAAACAAGGAACGTCACGACCGACTGCGCTGTTTCACTGTCTCATTGTCTTTGTGCGCACTGATCTCTCTGTTAGAGTGAGAGTGAGAGTGAGAGTGAGTTGTTCTCACTTTTCACAGAGCTCACTGAAATGAGCAACCAAACAGAAGAGGAAGATTTATGTGCAAAAGCCACGAAAGCAGTTGATGATCTCTACAATCTCAGAGACACGTATTTCCCTGCAAACCCTCATGATAAAATCTCCCTCTTGCAAAAAGAATCCGATCTCGCTCTCAAGCTCCTCGACTCCATTCCTCATGGTATTTTCCCTTCAATCCCAAACACACCCATTTCAATTTATTGGTTATGTTGTTACTTAACTACTAGCTTTTCCTGGTATTACACCCATTTGATTACAGAGAAAATTGAGAAAAGTGGAGATTTAATACGTGTGTTTTGTAATTGCTTTTACTTTTTTTTTCTTTTAGTTTATAATGAACTAAAATTTAGAACGAACTAGACAAATAATTGTACAACTACAAATATGGACCTAGATATGCTTTTCTTTTTCTTTCTTTTTTTGATAAGTTTTTCTTTTTGTTTTCCATATTTTCCCAGCAATTAAGAGGCAAGAGGAGCTATTTGTGTGAGTTTCTTGAGCTGAATTTTTGGATTTTATGTTTATCTATTGAGCTCAATATCAGTGCTGATATAGGAGAAGATGGAGATATTTAGGGGATTCTCATTTCTCAACTGTGAAAATTTCCGCCAGATGCATTTGATTTCAATATTGTTTGATTTATGAAATTTAATTGCTGGGAAACAATGCTTTAACTTCTCTTAAAATTCTTTTCTTTTTCCGATGAATCAAATGAATTGACTGTAGCTGGTGAAATGCTAACATCTAGTCTGTATATTTACTTCTTTCCTTTTTACTTTGTGTCATGTGGCATATGCTACGTTTTCTTTAAGTAATTGTCTATTTACAGTCCAGATGTATTGGAATTTTGTTTAAATGATTGTCACTGCCCTTTTCTTTTTCTTTTTTTTTTATTGCAATTATCTGTTCTGTGTTGTCCTGTCCACTTTGGAGCCTTGGTAAGGACACCATTTGACTGGGGTTCAAGGCGTGTGTTTGGGTTTTAGCCTAATAAAAATTATTTGTTCTTGTGTCTTGTTATTCATAATGCAACATGCTGTGTCATTTTACAGAGAAAAGGAAATTGCCTATTCAACGCGCAACATATGAATATTTAAGAGGAAAGATACTGGATGTTGTACCTGATTATACGAAAGAAGCAGAGGATCATCTCTCAAAAGCTGTAAGCAAGAATAGATTGTTGGCTCTAGTAGTTTAGTGTGCTGTAGTGCTGCAAATGATTTTCATGTTTGGAAACTGACCGTTTCATTCTTCAGGTTAAGTTGAATCCATCTCTTGCAGATGCTTGGCTATCTCTGGGTAACTCCATCTGGAAGAAGGGGGATTTACCTTCAGCAAAGAATTGCCTTAATCTTGCACTAAGCAAGGTTATTTCTGATGTCAAATGTCCATTGTTTTTGAGAATCTCAATAGTCACATGATATTTTTGCTTACCTGTTTCTGGTGTTTTTGGTGTCAGTTATTGGTAGATACTTATTTTGTGACTCATGCAGGGTCCAAACAAGAAGATACTTTGTCAATTATCAATGCTTGAAAGAAGAATGGCACAAGGCATGATTTCATTTTATTTATTTTTTTGTTCCTCCATCTACTCTGGCTGTCATTTTGCATTTAACCTTTAGCTGCTTATGTGAACAGAGAAGCTTTCTTGAGACATTTTTTTAAGTGTCTTTGTTTCCCTATAGAAATAAAGGTGTAAGAAAAAAGAGGTTATACTATCATTAGAATTCTGGCAGCAGCTCAAAGTGAGGCAGCTATGAACACATTTACCGTGTTAGAATTCACAAAATAATTGCACTTGTTCAGTGATCTAAATATGGCCTGGAGCTTGAGTTTCACCTTTTTTATCAGTGCACTGTACTGGTGTTCTGATTTTGAGGTACCATGACTTTTCACTCTTTAAGAGTTTTTGAAGTTTGCTCTGAATTTCAAATTAAAATTTAGGGCTAGGTCATCATTGAATAAATTGTCCATTCTTTGGTGATGCCACTACACAAGGGTTGCGGCACTCCCATCTCCTAGTTTCTTCCCTTTCCCTCATCTACATTAGGATTCACCTTCCATTGAAGTACAACTTTTGTATACGGGCCAAGGTTAATTATCATGAGTATGAGGGCAATGAATGGACCACCTGTAGTTTTGAGAATAAGAATTCACTATCGCTTCTCTCCCAAAATTTAGAACTAAAAATCTTTTCTCGGCAATAAATAATGTGCCATGTTTAATTGCAGGGTACAAGATTTTAACTGGATGTATCATTATGCTTAACAAAATGTCTTTCGCATTTTGTAGGAGCTGAGAATCAGACAGAAATTGTTGAGGAAAGCATTCAACATGCCAAGGAAGCTATCACTTTGGATGTCAAGGATGGGAACTCTTGGTGTAAGATTCCATGCTAAAGTTAACAACAGCATAAACATGCTGTCCAATTTCCCTGTTCATCAAACACGTGCAATATATCGTAGTACTTCCTATTTGTTGGATTGACGGATATCATACTTCTTACATTTGCTGGCTTTTCTTGTGGCTACTTCATTTGAATGCTGCTTGATACTTTGACCATCTCCGTTCTTGCTTTCAATGAAAATCAACTAGAATATGGTGTATCAACACATATGCTGGTTTAACTTCTAGCTTTTTTTTATTCTTGAGTTCTTAAATCTTCATGCATTTTATTTTCTGCTGCTTATTTATTATAAAACTATGTTTTTCTGATCCATATTTTGTTTGACCTGTAAATTTATAAAACGTTCCTTAACGCTGTGTCATTTATTGATAGACAACCTTGGAAATGCATGCCTCACAAGTTTTTTTGTGACTGGAGCTTGGGATCTTAGCAAACTTCTGCAGTCTCTAAAAGCATACCAAAATGCTGTAAGTGTGCAGAATGAGAACTTTCTCTGAAATCCAGTTGCAATTTCTGATATATATATTCTAATCAGAGATCAATAATGTACACTTTCTATAGTGTTCTTTTTATAAATAAGAGAATTATTTTGGTGCACATGCTGTGGTTTAGATTCTTCCTTGTCGGTATGGGATGTACTCTTATTATTGATGATTTATATCAGGAGAAAGATGAAAGAATGAAGTCAAATCCAGACCTATATTTCAACTGTGCTACTGTAAGTTGAATTTTCCTCCCTACTTTTTAATGAGTCTATTTTTTAATGATAAATTTCTGAGAAGTTTCTCTAAGTTCCTAGAAGTAGATGAATGCCTAATCTATAATTTCAGTTTGTGGTCATTCACCATCTATTTTATCGCTGGACTTTGGCCAATAGACTGCAATTATGTTATTATAAGTTAAGGCTTCATTGATCAGATGAGACTTATTGTAAGTGTTAGATTGTAGATAGTCACTTTCGTAAATGGGTCGCACCCCCTTGGTGCCCTTTATATATACACTTATGAAAAAAACAAAGGTTCAAATGTTTCACTAAGCATGATAATGTACCCATAGACTTTAATGTGGATATTTCTCTTTTCACCTTTGATGACAAACACTACGGAAAATACATGATTAACTTTTTTTTTTTTTTTATATTAACTAGTTTTTATATTATTAGTAATTTTATAGTTTTAAACCTGTGCATCTGCTCGGGGAGACTTGGTTCTGTATAAATTTAATTGATATAAAAACTAAAGAGAGAAAATTATTTGAAGAATTAATAATTTTATTTGTGACAATAAAAAAATAATTAAAGGTTTAAATGAAGGTGAATAACTTGTTTTCAAGAATTGTATTCAATATATCAGCATCTATATATTTAAGATACAGTAGAAGTTATCGTGACAATAACACTACCCTTATATGTTTTTGTCTCATGAATAATAAATATGCTCAAATTGCATCTTTAAGCTTAATGTTAAGTATATATTTTTTAATATATATTAATGTAATTAACATCGAATATGCCTCTAATATCATGTGTGTTTGTGTGCGTGTGTGTGTGTGGAATTGCTAACTTACCCCATTGTATGTGTAAGTTAGCATCGTGCCCCAACCTTTTTGGACCAAAATACCCACAAGAATTCAAATTTCTCTAACACAAATAGAAGGACAATTGGGTAATTCACTAAATCAATTGATTTAATTTTTTTCACATCCGGATACTTTTTGCGATATCGGACCAATAGGTGGTCGAAAAATTGCAGCCTTGGTACTCATGAAAAGACTTGTCGAGATCTACAGTATAAGACCCTGTTTCACTACCTTTTGCCAAGCCTCCGCTAACACACACCGTCCCATCGTGAATGGAGGGGTCACTTTTTTTAGATCTGGTACTGGCCCAGAAATTGTAACTTTTCAGTTTTTTTATGTAAAATTGCCAAAAAGTCTACTTTATTGATGTTTTAGGGGATAATGAGGGTTATTTTAGTCTAGAAAGGTTGGGGCACAATGCTAACGTACACATACATTAAGGTAAGTTAGCTAACGATGTACAGTAGAGAAGAATTGAAAAGAAACAAGGAAATTAAAGATAGATTATCCAAATCACATGGATCTTCTCAAATCACATGGAACAGTAGTCTAAATCACATGGATGACTCAACACTCAATCACAGATTTTGAAAATTGATAATTTAATCTGAATTCATTCATAAGCCGTTGAATAACAAATGAAAATCCCATATATATAGGCAAAATCCTAATCTAAAGATAAAAACTAAATCCTAGGAAGATAAGAACAACAAATCAGATAAGCATAAGAGATAAGCCTAATCCTAATCCAACAAATCAGATAACCATGAGAGATAAGCTTAATCCTAATCAAGGAAGCTAACTAAGATAATAATTCTTAATATTTTTAATTACATAATTATTCCCATACTCCCATAATTCTTAGATTAAAATACCTAATTCTAATTTTCCTCTTGTTCCCCATCATTTTTCACCACTTAGAAAGAACTTGGCATCGAGTTGAAAAATGTACTAGTAGCAAGAGCTTCGAGGCGTGGAGAAACAAAACATGGTCATGAAAATCTGTGAAAGTGAAAGTATTAGAAGGTAAAATTTTTTTTTGCTGGAAACGTTTGTGTCGAGGTACTTGAAACCAGGTAGGGAGGGTAAACTGCAGGTGGATCTATAAGAGCCTCACTTCTATAAGAAACTTTATCTTCTTCTCGAACCATTTCAACCACCTCAATGTGCTCAGCAAAGTCAACTATACAAGAAACTAGCTCAACCGGTGCAACCTCCACTAGAATATTTTTAGTCTCGTCGACTTCATCTTGGGTTGGAACTGGCTTATATTCCACAATATTCTCTTGTTGCTCTGCGGAGTCGTTCCCATCGGTGAGCTTTGAGTTATCAAGTTCGAGATCATCTTTAACTGTCACAATATCCAAGGGTTTGCACAATTCTTTACATTCTTTCACTGTTTCTTTACATTCTTTCAGTGGGTGGATTAGCTCCTCTCGAACTTGGGAGGAAATTAATGGGTTGGACTTCTGTTCTATCACAAGCTCATCGTAGGCATCATACCCATCATAACTTTCGGAAGCACGATCATGCTCAACACAACCATGGTAAGCAGCTTTAGGAGCATAATAATAATTTTTATATACAACTCTCTCGTCATCGTAAATATAACCGCTATTGCCATTTAAAGTATGGACATCTCGAGAACTCTGATCACACTTCTACTCATATTGTTGCTGCAATTCTTCAAGTCGTCTCTCATCACGATAAATCCAATATTGAAGTTCTATGTATTCTTCATACATACGTCGATGAAGATAACACCAACCTTACTTGATCGCTTTGGATTTCAACGCATCCAAGCGAGAATAAGCGCTTGATAGCTGAGCTTGTAGGTTTCGAGTACGAATCTGAGTACGGTAAGACATGATATTAAGCTAAAATAACTCAAAACATAATTAAATTTTTTTCTCTTTTTTTTTCTTTTTTTCTACTCTTTTTTTTCTTTTTTATTTTTTTGCAGAAAAAAAATAAAAAAAGAAAACCTACAATTTTTTTTTGAATTGGCTCAGCCCGTGGTGGAGATTGACAATAGACAGCAAAAGGTGTCTTTAGCTACCGTACGCAGGATTTTTCTGATATTAAATTAGGGCTTTGATACCACTTGATGCCTCACAGTAGATAAAAATTAAAATAAACAGAAAAATTAAAGATAGATGATCCAAATCACATGAGAACACTGAACCAAATCACATGGAACAGTAGTCCAAATCACGTGGACGACTTAACACTCAATCACAGAGTATAAAGATTGATAATTTAATCTGAATTCATTCATAAGCCATTGAATAACAAATAGTAATCCTATATATAGGAAAAATCCTAACATAAAGATAAACACTAAATCCTAAGAAGATAAGAATAACAAATCAGATAACCATGACAGATAAGTCTAATCCTAATCAAGGAAGTTAACTAAGATAATAATTCTTAATATTTTTAATTACATAGTTTTTCCCATATCTTCTAATTCTTAGATCAAAATCCCTAATTCTAATCTTTCTCGTGTTCCTTATCATTAGCAATCCCCAATATATATACACACACACCTTTAACTTTGTTTTACTTGAACACATGGGTGCAGTGTTTGATGGCTATTTAAAATTAAAACTAAAATATAAAGCTATTCTTGTCAAGAGCTATCATGATTTAGGACTTCTGTTGGTTGGTGGCAATATATGGCAGCACATTACGTGCTGCTTTTTCACATGTTGAATAATGACACTTAGTATTTCATGACACATAGGCTTGTGTCATAGCCTATGAATCTGAGGGTCTGTTTATGAGAGCAAACATAGAGAAATCCTCGACCTTACAATAAAAATATTCCTCTAGGCCAGGAGTGTTTGGCCATTCAAATCTCCATTCAAGTCCTAATTTTCTTAAAATATACGCTTTGTACTGTTACTCTGGTTTAGCTTTGAGTTGATACAAGATTTGGATGATTCAGTTTAATTTCTAATGTTCAAGTGTAGAGTTACTAATTTTTATTAGCTGTGGAATGCTAGTAATCGGATGCCATTGGAGCTGTACATGCAATTTGAGTACTTTTATTTACTTAGACTGCCATATTCAACTGTATTGGGCAATACTTCATCATTATGTGTCTCTTGGTGGGCTCATCTGTTTTATTTACCTAGGCCAGGAGTGTTTGGCCATTCAAATCTCCGTTCAAGTCCTAATTTTCTTAAAATATACACTTTGTACTGTTACTCTTGTTTAGCTTTAAGTTGATGCAAGATTTGGATGATTCAGTTTAATTTCTTATGTTCAAGTGCAGAGTTACTAATTTTTTATTAGCTGTGGAATGCTAGTAATCGGATGCCATTGGAGCTGTACATGCAATTTGAGTACTTTTATTTACTTAGACTGCCATATTCAACTGTATTGGGCAATACTTCATCATTATGTGTCTCTTGGTGGGCTCATCTGTTTCATGTTGCCTAACTCTTAAACAACGCTATTAAGGGATTGATCTTGTTTGCTTTATTGATCTTGGGCTTGTCTGATTCTCTCGTTCAAACTAATTACAAAGCAGTTTGGAACAGCAAAAAATTATCTGGATTCAGTTAAAGAAAGGTCTGTGTAGATACTGGATAAAAACTTTAGATTTCAAGTTCCTGGGAGAATCCTTGTCAACCATATGCCCTGTCAAAAGATTATGCAACCTTTTGGTGGTCACATAGGAAGAATGATGGAATGATGGAATACAGGATAAATAAGGGCAGAGAGATAAAGAGTTGCATTTACACGAGGGGAATTTTTAAAAGAAAAAATAAAATAAAAAAGAGAAGCTTAAGATTCAGATTAAGTGTATGCCTCATATGTTACTAACTTTAATATAATAATGTTATGCAGTGGTGGAGGTTTCTTATAGCTGGTTAGGAGCATGTGATGTTATATAACTTATTTGTGCTATACGATTTGCTAATGAATCTATTTATTTTTCAGGTAAACAAATATCTAGAGAACTATGAGAGGGCTCTTAGTGGGTTTGAAGCTGCTGCTTCAAAAGATCCTAGTCTGAATGCTAATGAGGAGGTTGAAAAGATTGTTACTCTTCTTGATAAGTTAGAAAATTTGTTGAGGGTAATCTACTCCTTTTCATTTAACAGTCAGTATAATAGCACTGTAAACCTTGTTCTCTAGTTGTGGTTTTTCCATGTATACCATTTCATGGATTGCTTTTTATAAGATAGCTACAGAGAAGAAAAAGGAAATAAATATATGTTGTTAAGTTTTGTGGTGTAAGTTATTAATTTTGGAAACAGTCAATAAAAAGTTCAGGACATTCTGAAGTAAAACTTTTTTTCATTTAAACCAGATAATTTCACTCCAAAAGTCATGATAGAGATCCCTTTTTGGTGGATCTTGTGTGATTTATGAAATTTCGTTTTTCCCTTCAATTGGTTTTAACTTTTTATTTTTATGGTTTTACAGGGAAATGCTAGGGCTAAAAGACTTGCTTCTTTTGCATCATCATTGACTTCTGTTACTTGTAAGCCACCTGACTCTTCCATGTGTTCTAGTTAATGGTGTCCATATATAGTTATAATGGAGCGTCCTGTTTACCAGTTCTTATAATTTTTTTGGGAATCTACTTATTTCTCGTGTGAATCTTTTTTCTGTTAGGGAGTTCTTCATACAAAAGGGCCACTGTAGATCTTCTCACAGAGGGTCTGAACAAGGAAGTGGCAATATTGGGGAAAGTGCTCTTCTTTGTTAGTCATGAGAACGTTACTCCCCTGTAAGACCTTGACAACAATTTCTTGATTTATTTATTGCGCATCTATACATATTTGCTTGTAGACTTGTGCTCCACGTGCATGTATGACTAATGCTTATTTCATAGGAATATCATTTTAAAATGTTGAGTGGTTCTCTCTTTGATGTAGAACAGTAGGAAAGAAAACGAACAAGAACAAAACAATAAAAATAGATTGATCCAAATCACATGGGAACTGCAATCCAAATTACATGGACGCGAAGAACACCCCAACCAAATCACGTGGCACGAACAAACAAACTCTATTGCAGAATCGTTTTGATTTCAGTAATCTGATTTTATTAATTCATCATCTAAGTGAAAATAACATAGGGATATTTCTTATATAGAGGTTTTAGAAACCTAGTCCTAGACAGATAAGGAAAACTTAAATAAGAAAACTAATTAACTAAACTTAAATAAATTCTAAATATCCCTAATATTATCAATTACATAATTATCCTCATAATTAAAATACGCCCAATCATAACCTCATTCTTGCCATCAAGCTTGTCTTTACCTTCGTCTTGAACCTATTCAACATCCACAATATCTCCAACAAAATCTTGTTAGACTGGCTCAACAAAGTCAACCTCACTCAGCAAGTGCAACCTCCGCTTGAATATCTTCATTCTTGTTGACTTCATCTTGGCTTGGGACTTGATCAACATACTCAATATGTTCAACAAATTCATCATTACGCTAAACTAGTTCAAACTCGCATGGAACTTTCTCAAGGTGCAACATTACTTCGAACATCCTCTTCTTTGGAAACTTCAAATTCAACATTGGTTGAAACATCTTCATCCTTAGCGAATTCACTATACTTTCGAAGCTGAGTTATGCTTCTTAGGATTTGATCCATTTAACCATCGATTCGATCCATTCGACTTTTAAGTTAGTCCATTTGACCTTGTTGGAGGAGTTGATGGAGGTTAGTGGCAAGTGGGATTTCCTTGGGTGGTGGGGATTTCAACCTTGTTCTTGTTTCACATGAGAGGGATGGTGGTGAGATGGAAAGCATTGGTACTCGGGAATTTCTAGATGTGGTACGGAGTTTGAGACTTATTGATCTTCCTCTTTCGGGAGGATTGTTCACTTGGACATATTTTAGAGATCAACCGTCGTTCTCATGTATTGATAGGTTTTTTGTTTTCGGTGATTGGGAGGAGAATTTTCCTAGCTTGGTCCAAAATTTATTGCCTAGGCCTACTTTGGATAACCATCCCATTCTTCTTGACGTGGGTTGTTATATGGGGATCAATGTTGTGAGTTTTAAATTACTCGCAAGCACACGAATCGTTTGCAATATAGCGTTGTGCAAGTGCGAGGTCGAATCCACAGGGAATTACGTTGTAAAAATATAACTTAATCTAAACTAACTTTATCTTAACCTAGTTCCGAATTTTGAATGATATTTTGGAAAACAAATTAAAACTAAACTAAATTGATTTTAAAAACTAATAATAAAAACACTAAGGTTTTCGAATCCACCCCACCAAAGTTTAAGCATATATGTCCTAAAAACATAGCCTATCAAAACATTCCATGAATCCAACTTACGACAAAAAACAAAGAATATTCCAATTAAACCAAAAGCATCCAATGTATCCGCTTTTAACAAATCACAAAGGAAATCCAATTTAATCGAAAACAATTCAATGTATCCATCAGATGAAACACAAGGAATATCCAACAAAACAATTTAAACTCAATCAATCACAAGATTAACTCAAATAATTGACAGAACATTTATACTAAAAAATTGTCAGATTTGTACAAGCAAATCTGAACTATTATGCCAAACAACGGCGAGGCTTCATCTTCAACCTTAGCTGAAGATTCTAGCCACTCATAACTATGAAACTACAATTCATAATAAAAGTGTTAAACATTAAACTAAAACAACTAAATAAAAAGAAATAAATAACTTTACATAGGAGAAATTCCACTCGTTGATGGGCGGCGCTTCCTCTCGTGGTAGCAAAGCCTTCGGGATCCACCAGAACGCTAGCAGACGTCCACCAGTTAACACCGAAGTGGCCCAGGAATTGTACACTGAATGATGAAGTCAGATGGTGTTTATATAGGGGGGTCTCGGAGCACTGTAGGTTTCAGATTCGATGTGGGATACTGACCCGAGTGCGCTCGATCGCAGAATGGTGTGATCGATCGCATGTGCGCTCGATCGCATGTCTGTTACGATCGATCGCAGACGCACTGAACTGCAAATATTTCGATGTGGGATGTTGACCTTGCCCTCGTTCGTAGGCAAGTGCGCTCGAGCGCAGGTGCGCTCGATGGCATATCTCGTGTGATCGATCGCACTATGCATCATCTTTGCTCTTGAAGCTTGTATCTCCAGAAATGCTTCATTTTCTCCACAAACCTATAAAAATACACAAAACACAAAAAAGACATAAAATAAAGTGAAATAATACAAATTAAGAACCTAACGAATATAAATTAAAGGGCTTAAATATGCAATATTTAAGACTCATCAACCAACCCCATTTCGCTTTGAGAACATGTGGCTCAATGTTGATGGTTTTGGCAATCTTGTTAAAGATTGGTGGGAGGGAGTCAACGTAAGCGGTTTTGCTAGCTTCATGGTGGCTAAAAAGCTAAAGGGTGTTAAGTGTTAAGTGAAGAAGTGGAACAAGGAGACCTTTGGAGATGTAAACTCTCATATTAATTCTTTAATGGGGGAGATAAATACTATTGATGACAAGGAAGTTTTTTTGGCATTTCTAGTGAGGAAAAAGATAGGTGGACTGTGGTAAAGAAAGAACTTGCAAAGGCTATATCTATGAAAGAAACTAGTTGGCGTAAAAAATCAAGAGCTTTATGGCTTAAGGAAGGGGATGGAAACACTAAGTTCTTTCATAGGATAGCCAATGCGCACTGAAGGTTCAATTTCATAAGCAAAGATTGAGGTGGATGGGGCCATCTTTGAAGAGAAAGCGGGGATGCAAGAAGCCATTGGTGGTTTTCTTGAAAGATTATACGAAAAGACAAATGATTAGAGGGCTAATCTTGATGATATGGATTTTAACTCTGCATAGGGGGAGTCGGCTAGGTGGCTTGAAAGGCCTTTGCCCTTAATAGTTGTAACAGGGACAAATCTGTAGTCTGGATGGATTTTCTATAACCTTCCTTAATCACAATTGGGAAACCATCAAAGGCAACATCTTAAATCTTTTTGAGGAATGTCATACTTTTGGTGATTTTGTGAAAAGTCTAAACACTACTTTTATTGTGCTAATCCCAACAAAAGGTTGGTCCTACAAATATCAAAGACTTTCGCCCAATTAGTCTTATCGGAAGCATGCACAAACTTTTTTCTAAGGTACTCACTTTTAGATTAAAGAATGTGATTGGTCAAGTAGTGGGGCCTCATCAACATGCTTTTGTTGAAAGGCGTCACATTTTGGATGCTGCTTTGATAGCTAATGAAGTGGTGGATGAGCATTTGAAAAAGGGAGGTTGAGGGTTTATTTGCAAACTGGATATGGAAAAGGCCTATGATCATGTTTGTTGGAACTTTGCGCTATCTTTGTTGAAGATTATGGGTTTTGGTGAGAAGTGGTGTAGATGGATCAAGAAATGCATTACATCGGTTTCCTTTTTGGTAATGGTTAGTGGCTGCCCATCCAGATTCTTCCAAGCATCTAGAGGACTCCGCCAAGGAGATCCGTTATCACCTTTTTTATTCACTTTGGTCATGTAGGCCTTTAGCAAAATGGTTACCAAGGCAACGATGAAGGGCTTCTTGAGTGGTTTCAAGGTGGGGAGGAACGGGGAAGAGATTGATGTTTCCCATCTTCTCTTTGCTGTGACATAATCATTTTTTTGTGGGGCTGATGTGCATCAAATCCTTTATCTTCGGTGTGTTCTGCTTGGTTTCGAGGCGGTGTCCAGACTTAAAATCAATCTTAGTAAAAGTGATTTAATTCTATTGAGTGATAATTTCAGTAGGCAATTCCTTGCGAATGTGTTGGGTTGTAATTTGGTGTCCCTACCCATTACTTATTTGGAGTTGCCCTTGGGTGCAAAATTCAAGGAGAAAAGTATGTGGAATCCTATTATTGAGAGGTTTGAAACGAGGTTAGCAGGACGGAAGAGGAACTACTTATCAAAAGGGGGAAGGTTGACTCTTATCAAAATCACTCTTGCTAGCCTTCCCATTTACTTTATGTCACTCTTTCCTATCCCGAAGTCCGTTGCTAGGAGGTTGGAGAGCATCCAATGGAATTGTTTTGGTGGCATATAAGGGATGATCATAAATACCATTTGGTTAAATGGGATGTGGTCAAACAACCTTTAGTGTACGGGGGGCTTGGGCTTAAATCTATTGTTTTGTTCAATAAAGCCTTGCTTGGGAAGTGATTGTGGAGATTTATGTGTGAGAGAGATTAATTGCGAGAGATATAATTTGTGCAAAATATGGGGTTGATTTAAATGGATGGGTTTCTAAGGAGGTTAAGGGGACCTATGGATTAGGGGTTTGGAAATGGATTCGGAAAGGATGGGATTCTTTCATTCCTTTCATGACCTTCGAAGTGGGAGATGGTCGTTCTATTCGTTTTTGGCACAATGCTTGGTGTGGGGATGTTTCTTTGAGAGAGCGGTTTTCAGAGGTTTTTGTGATAGTTTGGGATAAAGATGCTTTGATTAGTTCATATGCTTCTTCCATCAATGGGGGCGTCTCTTGGGATATTCCTTTTTATTCGGAATGTACATAATTGGGAACTTGGTGTTGGGAGGTTCTTTAAATTCCTTTACCAAGTGCCGCTTGATGTGCATCGCGAGGATAAACCTAAATGGGTTTTGAATAAGAAGAGAGAATTTGATGTGAAAACTTTTTATAAGGCCCTTCTTGATGAGCTTCCAATTGAAGGTAGAGTGGACTTTCATTGTAAAGCGATTTGGAAATCGAGCGAGCTAAAGAAAGTTTGTTTCTTTTCTTGGAAGGCTTCTTGGGAAAGGATTTTGACCATTGATAATTTGCAAAAGAGAGGTCACATGACTGTTAACCGGTGTTATCTATGTTACAAAGAGGCCAAGAATGTCAATTACCTTTTATTTGGATGCTCCTTTTCTAGGCAGGTTTGGGAGATGGCACTTTGCGTGATAGGATTAAATTGGGTTAGGCCCAGTTCCATTCGAAGTGAAATTTGGTTTTGGAGCGGGGATTAGAGCTACTAGGGATATGAGGAAAGTTTTCTCTATGATTCCTTTCTCTATCATTTAGATGGTCTGGAATGAAATAAACAGTAGGGTTTTTTAGGGTTTGGAGAGTTCTATAGATACCATTAAAAGTAAATGGATAAATACTCTTTATTTCTGGTTTAAGGGAAATTATTTTGTTCTTGAAGAAGACTTGCTCGATTTCCTAAACTTACTTTCTTATAGAGAGTCTTTTTTGTAGTAGGTTGAACCCCTTGATGCGTTTTTAATATACTTTTTATTTATAAAAAAAAGTAAGTCCATTTGACATTCAATATTGGTCACTCTACGGTCTAAGTCTCGGGTTTTAGGTGGAGTAGTTAACGAGTTGACTTTTTCAGGTTCCTTAAATGTACCACTTCATCATGACAACCATAAGCATCTCCATAAGCATGAACATGCGTATCCTAACCATTGTAAGCATTGTAATATCCGTAGGTACAATCATAAGCATCTTTATAAGCAGAATCATACTCATACCTATATTTCTTTTTTAATTCTTCAAACCATCTTTTATCACGAAGAACAAAAAATTTGAGTTCCTCATAATCCTCGTTTAAGCTTATAATGAAGGTAGTGAGAACCATATCTTCCCCTTAGAGAACGTAACTCAAGCAGTACTGCTTGTTATCAGAGGATAGTCGAGCTTGTAGACGCCGAATTTGCTCCCAAGTACGGGTGGACATAGTAACAACATAAAACATAAAGGTGCAAGGCTTTTCTTTCTTTCTTATTTTAAAAAAAGAAAAAGAAAAAGAAAGACCTGGAAATCTGTCTAGTCAATTGTCAGCACGTCCACAGTCAACAGAGGCAGGTAACTGGTGGGAACAGATCGAAGGTTCAAAGTGGCATGGCACTTCTGGAAGCTTTCGGCGGCGGGAGGAGCTAGGATTCTTTAGTTATGTTCGTCGGAGTCTGGAGAAGACAATGGTGGAAGCAGATCTCAATGAAACTCACTTGAAATAGGAGTTTGGTGGCAGTGGGTGATGCAGTGGTTTCTGGGGGTTTCGGTCATTTTTCTGAGGAATAACGGCGCGTGGATACGAGATCTGAATAGATCAGAGAATTTTGGTCTTGGCAGTGTGCTAAGATTCCGTCGGAGAAGTTTTCCTGTTGCGGAGACAGCGGCGGTGATGGCGTGTGTTAAAGGTTCTGGTGGCAGCCCGGCTATGATTTGAGGATTTTTGTTGTCGGAAGTTTTTCGGTCTTGATGGTGGTGGCAGTGCAGGATGGAAGTCGGTGGATGTTGACGATTCGAATTTCTTCACCCCACTGTTACTTTTCACTCCAGACAGTACACATTCTTGCAGCTGTTTTTTTTCAAACTGATTTGGGTTTAGGATGTTTGGTGGATTTGGAGTATTGTGATGAAACAAAAAGAGATCGTAATTTTGGCTCGATGGCCGCAGTGGTGGGGGATCGAGGTTTTGGTTCTGATGCGACTTTGATGTAGAACGATAGGAAAGAAAATGAACAAGAACAAAATAATAAAGAATGATTGATCCAAATCACATTGGTGCAAAGAACACCACAACTAAATCAGATGGACGTGAAGAGCACCGTAACCAAATCAAATGGCGCAAACAACAAACTCAATCACAGAGTTGTTTTGGTTTTCATTAATTTATGAGCTAAGTGAAAATAATTATCCTCATATTTAAAATATCCCCCAATTCTTAGATTAAAATCTCTAATTCTAATTTTCATCGTGTACTCCATCGCCTTTTCTCTCTTTGTCCCCTATGTGTAGGTAGGGAAGATGGTGTGGAGTCGAGGGCGAAATGGCTTATGGGAAAATTTGACAAAGTTTGCAAATCTTTCATGCATTAGTTTATTAAGAACAATTATGCTTGTAAATTTATTATTGAAGTAAAATCACTTTTTTCATTTCCTTTTTTCCCCTTGTGTTATTAGGACAAAGTTGCAACCAATTTTTTTTTTATTTGCAGGTACTATTTTCTGTGTGATTCAAATCAATTATGCTTTGTTCTGTCTGTTTATGCTATACGCAATGATGTGGTAAGAGTTAGCTGCTTAGTTATTTCTTTTCTTGCTTCTCTCTTTTTTGGTGGGAGGAACGTGTTGGTGTGTAGGAGTGATTGCAATGAGAGAGTTCTGCCTTGAATTGCCTTCTATACAACCATGTCAATTCTTCCCACTATTCTTTGGAGTAAATCAGGTCCCTTTTGCTTTATAATCTGCTGATAATATTTAAAGTATTTTGCAACCTGGGGTAACTATTTTTTTTTTCTCAATAGAAAAGAAAAAAAATTAAGCTGCCTCTTAAGCTTCAGCAGTTTGTAAATGATTCAAAAAAATCTGTTAATCTGTGGGTTCTCTATGTTATTTGCTAAGTCCTTCAATGAAGCTGTTCAGTATATGGTTAATCCTTCCAGAACTCCAATAGTCCAATTAAAATTACTATGTGACGCTATCACAGAAATATATTTTCCTATAAAAAATGGCACTACAAATATTTGCTGTTTTAAGGGTAGCGATAGTCTTTTTCTTTCCCCTGTTTTCGGTAATCAGGTGTCCATAACCTAAAGGTAGTCGCATAGAATCTTCATTATCTCTCTGCCTGTGCAATGGGGTGGGTTGTCAGGCTTCAGCAAATGGACTTCTGATATCTTCATTTTGAGTTCCCAGTTCCAGTGGGTAGCAATAATATACATGCCATCTTTATAGGATAGCATTCACGGATGAGATTAAGAAAACATTAAATTGGTACAGAACCCATAAACGGATAGTCCTCAACCTTGAAGTTTCCTGATGTTGCCTTACTGATGGAATCTTTTGTACCCATAAACGGATAGTCCTCAACCTTGAAGTTTCCTGATGTTGCCTTACTGATGGAATCTTTTGTCAGTTTTAGAGTATTACATTAGAATTAATTGAACCTTATGCTTACAGATTAAGGAAGGAGATCAGCTAACATTGTTGGAACCTTATTACCGTCAGGTTGATTTTTCTTGGAAGGGGAAGGTATGTTCTTTCATATACTTTATACATTTTTCCTTTTCTCTACCGGCAGACAGAAGTTACCTTGCCCTGGATGCAGCCTGTTAATAGTATTTTGTATTATCTGTGTGAGCACTTTAACTATCTTGTCCTATCCTGACATGTTACCCTTTTGATCCACCATAATATCGTTATCTAATTCCCTAGTTTTTGTTCTTGTAATTTGACCAGTGTTACCAGTTCAAATCAATCCGTGTGGATTTCTTAGAACAAGTGCTTGTAAATGGAAAAGGTCTTCCTCCTCAGCAAGCAGTTCGTACATCCATCTATGCACACAATAAACCGTGAAAAGATATTTGAAGTGGAATACTTTGTGAGTGTGTATATGTCAAGTGATTTTCAGTTTTATTGAACTTTCTCAGACTTTTGTGTTGTATGGTGTGTAAATAGTTCAAGGGACAAAGAAGGAAAGGGAAAATGTATTAAAATATAAATTCTTCTTGAAATCAGTTGCCACCCATTAGAAAGAGAAAGGTCTACATTGTATTAAAGTCTGCCCACGTTTGAATTTTCTTGTAGTGATATTCTTTTGCTGTCATCTTTCCAATTTGAAATTATGATTTGCATTGTGTAAAAAGAAAACACAATTCTCTTAATTTTTTTTTTCTTTTACTAAATAAGAAAAATGTATATTTTCTTTTTTTCTATTAAACCTTAAAATTGAATTTTACAATTTAACTTAAGAAAGCTAAAAATAAAAAAAAATTTCAATTCATTTTTAAATAATTTTTTTCTTCTCCAATTCATGTAAAAATGAAATGAAATTTATTTTTATTTGGTTTCAAAAAGAGTGTAAGTGTGATTGAAATTTAATTCCATAATCATGCAGGGAGAGAGCTCAGATGAGCAAAGAACTAGTTAAGCAACAGCATCCAAGAAAAGCTCATAATTAAAGCCAATTCCAGAGTCTTCATCATAGCAGATCTTGGTTGATCAGTTGGACCCAACACCTTCTCCATTGTAGTAGCAGTGAAACTCAAATTCATGACTCATGGTCTTGAGTCCCAAGTACCTGAATACCATGTCTTCTTCAACAATTATGTTGAGTCATATCAGGTCTGGGTCGTTTTGGGTTTTGAATCGTTTTAGGTTTTGGGTAATTTTTTGTTCGAATTGTGTCGGGTTCAATCATTTTAGATTCGAGTTAATTCGAGTTTAAGGTAACTCGAGTTTAAGTTAAGTTACATTATTTTTAATATTGTTTGTGCTCGAATCAGATTCGGATCTGATTGGATCTGATTTTGTCACCACTAATGCCAACAGAGGCCGTGGGGATCTCTGAAGCCAACCATGGCAGACTTACCTCTGCTGGATTACTTGTGACCCATAACACAGTATCAAAATATCTTGACCTCTTTCAATTGAAATGTGATATTTATCCAGTAGTACATAAATATTCACGCTGATTATTGGAGAAGATCCTGACAAAAAGACCTCAACTAAAGAACTTGGCTTCCGTCTCTGAATCAAAAATCAAGATGCCATTCTTGTTTTTTGTTTGTGGTACATAGATGCCATTGTTGCTGCATATATATGGACATTTTTTTTGAGGAAATAAGGAGTCAATAATTGGTTAGGGCATTTAAACATTTAGATGTAGACAGCAGTAACCATAACAGTTAGGACTGTCCTCAAGGGTTGCCGTCTTACTTTTTATAATAATGTGATGGGATCTTTGTCATGATGTGTATGATCCCACCAACAGAGATTAATTACACTTAGAAAATTCTATTTAAGAGGAAATACTGAATGATCCAACATTTCTCACTAATTTAGAGCACTAACAAGAAAGAGTGACAGTATAAACTATAAAGATGAGTACTGGAGGATTCCATTGCAATGAATGGTGGAGACGGCCCCAACAGATCTACCCAGAATTCTAAGTTTCAGGTCTTGCTCCTCCTTTTCATACCTATATATGATAGGGTAAATTACATTTAGCTTCATGTAATTTGGGTTAATCTACATATAAAGATTTGTAATTTTAAAATATACAGATGTCTCTGGATAGACATATTTAAGAGGGAATTAGATCGAAAAATGCATATTTCAGGGAGATATCTATATATTTTGAAACTACAGGTCTTTATGTATAGGTTAAGCCAAACTACAGGTGACTAAATGTAATTTATTCATATATCGTATCTATGTAAGTAAATTCAAACAAATTAAGACACTAATATACACTAATATATTTTCGTGAAAGCTCAAATGAAGTATGTATGCCCCTAATCGCAAGTCAATTTCCTGAGTGTGAATTTTATAAGAAAAAAGTGATAGGATAGAAAATTAGGAAGATAAAATATAAGAAAACTGATTTTTTTTCTTTCACATGTTTAAGCAAATAGGATGAAAAACTAGAAATATTTTTTTTTCTTATTTAATAGAATAAAAACTAAGAGAAACAATTGTCAATTACCATTGCATCCTTCATAATGTTAATTTGAGAGATCATATGAAGATAAATTGATAAAATGATTAATTTCTTATCTTTTTTTTCTTTTATTTTTCACTCTTCGATCACTCTAATTTAAAAGAAATATAATTTGTATATAAAAAAAAAAATACTAATCCTCTCATATTGTGTTTGAGAGTTTGGAGAGGATGCGAGGGAGGGTATTTGAAGGAAGGAGATGGAAATGTAAGGTATCCTTTGTTTGGATGTTAAAATAAAAAATACGAGAGTAAGGTAAGGTAAAATACTTTTCCTTTTATTTGATTAAAAGAAGAAGAGAAAGATTAACAAAATGGTTATGTTTCGGTTTTCCCTCCTCTTATACCTCCCAAATCGGGAGTTACTAAAAATTGGGATTTGGAGGTTATTGAAAGGGATTAAATTCCATTTTCCCAACCTCTTTAAGAAAAACTCCCAAACAGGGGTGATATACAATCCTCTCTCTTCCCCTCCCCTTCAATACCGTGTGTTCCAAACACATTGTCAATTTTCTTTCTTTTAGTTTTTCTCTGTTACTAAACAGGAGAAAAAATGCATTTCATCAGTTTTTCCTCCCTCTCCCTTACTTTCTTCCCTTTTATCTCCTACAAAACATGCTCTACCTGTAAAATGGCATAGATTCTGATGTTATTCTTTCAAGTTGTTTTTATCCTTCTGTATGAAAAACATTCAAATGAAATTGAGACATTAAAATTCTGGAACAATCAGGAAAAATTATGATGAGTTTTTTAAATGTGGTTAAAATTTAATGCCATAAGCATACAGGGAGAAAGCTCAGATCGAGCAAAGGGCTTGTTAAGCAACAGCATACAAGAAAAGCTCATAATTAAAGGCAATCCCAGAGTCTTCAGCATTGCAGATCTTGGTTGTTCAGTTGGACCCAAAACCTTCTCCTGTGTCGGAACCATTGTAGAAGCAGTGAAACTGAAATTCAAGACTCTAGTCTTGGGTCCCAACTACCTGAATTCCACGTCTTCTTCAACAATCATGTCCCCAATGATTTCAACATGCTATTCAAAGGCCTTCCAGTTGAGGACAGGCAATACTTTGCAGCCGGAGTTCCAGGCTCCTGCCATGGCCGACTATTCCCTAAGGCCCCATAAGCTTCATGATCTCTTGCTTTGCTCTTCATTGGTTAAAAAGGGTTCCTGAAGAAATAACGAAGGAAGACTCACCAGTGTGGAATAAAGGAAACATTACCTATATTAATAGTTCTTACGAAGTTGCAAAGGCTTTCAGTACTCAGTTTTTCAAAGGCATTAAGGCTTTTTTTGATACCAGGTCAGCCGAGATCACTGAAGATTGTTTATTAGTGATTCTTATGCCGTGCCGGCCACAGAGGAGCCTCCCATCTGAGTCAATTCTCATGCATTTGTTTGAGCGTTTGGGATATGTACTTAACGATGTGGCTAAATTCGAACAAAAGTTGGCTGGACACAAAATAGTTCTGCATTGTATACTTACATCGCAGGGTCTGGTAATTGAAGTCCTTGTAGACTTATTCAATCTGCCAATTTTCCTCCCAACTTCTGCTGTAGTTGAAGAGGAGGCCTCAAGGAATGAATATTTCAGCATTGAGATAATGGGGGAAACGCACTATCCACCAAAGCTTAGTTCTCCTGAAGATGCTTGACTTTGCAGTGTGCATATCAGAGCAACAATGGAAGACATCTTAAGCAAATACTTCGGATCTGAAATCATGAATGAACTCTTTGAGAGATACACACAGAAGGTAGAAGAGTTCTCTAAGACGCCAGTATTTACTCGTGTTGAAAAGTTCGAAAGTTTAGTTCTACTTGTTAAGCGAAATGGAACCTCCAAATAAAATGTATCCAAAGCGTTGTGTGATTCTGTCATAAAATTCCAAAGCAAAGAACCAAGAAAGTTTGTCCATATTAATGAACTTCCAATGCTAGCTGTTAAATTTTTATATAAAGCTACAATTTGGAAACTGAAGTTTATGTGGTAACTATCTCCATGTCCCCTGCTATTTTTGGTTCACAGCTAAAAACTGCCCTACTTCCTAAACACAAATCAATTGCTAAATAAACAAATAACACGCTGTCTTGGCAACTACATATAAATTAAAGATTTTATGGTGTAAAGTAAAATGTCATCAGGTACTAAGTAAGCTAATTTTGCAGAAAGGAGTGGAATCAGCCAAGACTAATATGATTTATAAAGAAATTTCAAGGAAGCGTAAGGCAACTGCTGTCATCTTCAAATCAGTTCAATATTGCGGGATTTGGGATGTCCAATTGGACCCAACACGTTCACAATTGAGCAGAAAATAACAGAAGCTGTTGAGTTCAAGTACCAAGGGTCTAAGCTCTGAAAATCTTGAAGTTCCAAGCCTTCTTCAATGATCATGTCACCAATAATTTCAACACTCGATTTATATCACTTCCTATTGAAAGGCAATCTAATGCTGCTCGCGTACCTGGTACTTTTCATGGGCGCTTATTCCCTAAGGCATCCTTGCACTTTGTACACTCCTCTTATGTAGACAAAAGTTCTCCTACATGGAACAAAAGGAGGTTCCATTATGGAGGTAAAGAAGTACAAGAAATTTATTTAGCTCAATATATGAAAGTCTTTTAGCAGCTAGAGCTGAAGAACTCATGCCTGGAGGGTTCATGTCTCTTCTCATTCCATGAATACCAACTGGAGATTCAAAATTCTCAATCAAAGCAGTTTTTAACCTAATGGGATCTAGCCTTATGGGTATGGCCAAGATGGTCAGCAGTACTAACACAATTTTCATATGTTTTGGTTGTTGAAAATAGCATCAATGCCAAGAATAACCTACAATTTGATAAGACGACAGATTCTGCAATTAGTTATTTTACCTGTCCACCTTAGTTTAATTTGCACATGGTTGATTGAGATCAACCTGTGATGATATAATTATTTTGGCCCCAAACACTAATACTGCCAGGTGGGATTTGAAGCTTAACCAAATGAAAAAAAAAGGATTTCAGAGAAAATACTGCTTTATTAAGTTCAACAATGAGGTCCAAACTCATGGAACACAGTGTATTTCCTACGAACATTTGAAAGCATTTTTTTACAGTTATCATACTTCGATTAGTATCATGACACACTCAATCATTGTCCCCTTCAGCTCATTTCAATCAATTTTTGGAGCTTTGTCCTTTCTTTTCAGAACAGCAACTTACCACTTACCAGCAGTAATTAAGGAAAACATATTAGATCTATGTTAGGATCCTGTGGCAGATATAATGTACTTTTTGTCTAGTTATGCTCCGTCCATTGATGAGACAACTAATAAGTGATGTTTATGTGACAGTAAATTTGTTTCCGTGATCTCATATATTTTGACAAGAATATAGTTTATCACCACTTCTTAAAATTTCGATAACGGGTTATAAGATGGCCAGAGAACACATAAACTAACTTGGCATGCCAACAATCAACTGCAAATAAAACATTGATCTGCCTCTTGATGCCTACCACAGCCACAAAACTAGGTCCTGATGCTGCTCTTGAACCTTGATGAGGGTGAGAACTGAGAAAATAGCTGCAATATTATCAGTGGGAAACAGAGTTCCCTGCAATAGGGAATTCAGAAGTCGACCGATTGAAAAGCAGTTCATGAATCATGAATATTGGGTATGTCACATTTCTCCCAACCCCTCGGTAAGTATGTTGCTAACACTATCTTGTGTAGTAGAATTTTCATAAGCCAATGATTCACTATCTATTTCCGCTGTTACAGAAGACCCGACGAACAAACCATGAGTAGTAGCATCTGGAACCCAACCCTTTTCCAACATCAGATCCAGCAGTTGACAAGCCTCACTTTTACAACCCTCTTTCCAGAAGGCATTAATCAACAGATTGTACATTGCAAAATTCAGTATTTCACTATTAAAAATAAGTTTATTAATTGCAGTTGAAACCAAATGCAACTGAGAATGGTTGGCTAAACAATAAAGTAGACTACGTATTGTTTCCAAATCAGGCACCAAACCCTCATTAACCATCAAGTTGAAAAAGAAAGCACAATCCTTTGATTTGTCTTGTGTGCTCATGCTTTGTATGAGGATGCAGTATGCATCCACATTTAGAGTGCAACCTCCTACAAGCATTTGTGAGAGGACAACCAACAGATCTCTAATCCTTCCTGACTTGAATAACCTAAGCATGATAGCAATGAGGCTTGCGTTAGTACAGGAAGTACCAGAACTATAAGCCAAGAACCTTAGCCTAATTGCTTCATCCACCTTTCCAGCTTCACATGCACTCTTGATCAACATTGCGATTGAGGCAGGTTGAAGGGGGCATCCATTCTTAGACATATAGTGAAATATTTCAACAGCCTCCATAACTTTAGCTACCTGGCAAAGGCCTTCAATTAGTTCAGCATAAGATGTAGAATCCAAAACCCAACGCTTGGCATGAATCTGATGAAATAGCTCTAAAGCATCCTGGTACTTCCTTGATCTACAGTTTCCGATAACAAGTGCTGAGTGTGTTGCAAAGTTAGGGACTACTGAAGATGCAATCATTTTACCAAGAAGCTCATAAGCTTTCCTGACCTCCAGATTCTCACAGAGCCATCTGATAAGAATATTCCACGAATCACAATCAGCAATATTCCTCTGAGACATTTTCTCAAGCAAACTTATAGCCAAAAAAAATCTACCAGCATTGTAGCAACCTTCAAGGAATGCATTGTGTGGAGAAGTTACATAACCACATTTATCTTCCAAGAAATCCATAGCCTCATCAAATTTCCCAACTTTGCAAAACCCATTTATTATATCCACAAACACATTAGAATCTGGTGTTACAGCAATTTCTATCATGTCTTCAAGAATCTTAGTTGCATCATCTAACCGAAGGTCCTGACATAAACACTTAATCAATTCCCAATATATTAACAAATTCGGCACATAAGTGATATCTCTCATCATTCTGAATAATCGGATCCCCTCCTCTAGTCTATTTTCCCTACAAAACAAGGGTATCATGCAGGTAAAAAAACTCAACTCTGGCTGATACTGAAGCTCAAACATCTCATGCAAAATGACAACTGAATCATCCACTCGATCACTCACGATAAGGCCCTTTATTACTATCTCAAATGTCCTACTATTAGGACTACAACCTTTCTTGTTCATTCTCCTAAATTGATCCAAAGCAGACTCAACCAAACCGGTTTCAAACAAAACCTCCAGCATATAGTTCAAAGTATCAACATTGGGTACAATCCCTGCTTTTACCATCTCCTTATAAACAAACAATACATCTTGAAAATCTCTCTTCTGCCTCACAAGAGCACCCAACACAGCATGAAATGTATCAATTGAGGGCTTATAACCGCCTGAAATCATATTCACAAGAACACGGATTGCTTCATTTAGCCTACAATGCTTAACAAATGAATCAATCAATAAAACAAAAGCTTCTTTTACACCTAGGCATCTATCTTTTACCATAATTTGACAAAAACCATCCACTTCCTCAACATTTCCAACCAAACCCAGCTTCAAAATTATCCTATGATATGTATCAGATGTGTGGCGATAGCCTTTTTGCAGGGCAGCCCATTTGAATAGCTTCAAAGCTGAGCTTACGTCATTAGTGTTATCCAGAACCTGGATTAAATTATCTGGGTAGAGCTTATTCCTTAAAAATTCAAACTTTGCTTCGAAGTCATTGATGTTTGTTGAGTTTTGATCGGTTTCAGGGATAATTTGGATGCTATTAGCACTTGAAGTGGACAAATAGCATGCACTTGAATTAAACCACCTAGGAATTTTCTTGGAAAATGTCAAAGATGAGAACTTTATAGCCATCAATGGAGTTCATCAACAGTTGACTACTTTCCCTTAAAAGAATTTTTTTCCGAGAAAAAAGGAATTTTATAAGATAATACAAGACATGAAAACTTGGTTATTGATAGAGGTGGCTAACAGGCAGGTCGGGCCAAAAATGCCCTCTTCCCAATGGGTCTACTTTTCCTATGCCCATGCCGGACTCATTTTTCACGGGTTAACAATATAAATTTATTCACTGCTCATAGTTACTTGAACACTGTTTTCCTTCTGTCGGCATCAAAACTCCCGCCACTGTTTGGATAGATAATTATTGGTTTGGTTGTCACCTGAAGAAATCATTGATGAAAATAAGTCTCCCAAAAGCAGAGTGCCATGCAGATATATGCTAACTAAAATCCTGGAGAAAATTTAGAAGCAGGCTTCTGAAAGACAGATAAAATAAATGGAAAAAGAAAATGAACACCCAATTATTTCTTTTTAACCAATAAGCATTTATTTTACTTGTCAATACTGAGTAAAGGAAATTTAGCATAATTGCATCAGGAGAACCTCAAATCATCCAGCATTTAATGCCTTTCACAGAAGAACCATCAAATTTCACAATATTTCACTAAACCAAGATTTATTTTAGTAACCCTCTCATGCTAATAATATAACAAGGAAAACTTTCGGCGCATAGGCATTGACACTGGGATTTACTGCAAATCTTCTGCATTATGCTAAGAATTAATGATAAACACCGTAGAACAAGATAGTACAGCTGAAATTTTCAAGTGTTTCTCGTTTTTAGCAAGGGTGCCACTAGCATGGGATCACATAGTTGCATTAAGAGAAGACAAAGTGCAAAAGGAGCATTAAAAATGATCTAATCAGATAGCTTGACTTGTCAGCTGCTTGAAATAAATTAGAGCAATAATTTAGATACGGATGATACTATTCCCAACTAAAAAGCAAGGAATATATAAAATATCAACTCAGCTAGAATAGTTACAAACAACGGAACAGAAACAAAAATCCATAGCTTCTTCATAGCTAAAATCAGTCTGAACAAGTATATATATATATATGTCCTTTTCAGTGCACCAAGATGATTAGATTAGATATACACTAGGTTTAGCTTGACTTCGACTCATCCCAATGCATTGTCTGGGACTCGAGGTGCACCAATTTCCACCTGACTTCTCCATGAAATGATACCACTTAATGTCCCAATTCTAAATTGAGAAAGAAAATTTCATACGTGCCCTTAAGTTTTCCAAGATCTGGTTGTTTTTTCATGTCAGGGCCTAAGTCATAAAATGGTGCAATGTTTAGACTCGAGTGAATCGCACAACACCTCTCCCCTGAACCCCCCCTCCCCCCCTTTTCTCTCTCTCTCCGCTGAACAACTCTCTCGCCTAGTCGCCAGACATGAATGATAACGCTCACCAGTTGGTAAAAAGCAGTGCAATCTACTAAGAATGCAGGAAAAAGATGGACTTGGTAATCCATGGCATGCAACAACGAAATTAAAAAAATCTTTTTGACTCTCTCTTGAAGTCATCTCGGCGAATTCAACACGATTACCAGCAGTATAAAGATTTATTTTGCTAGGGAAAGCGTTTGAGTACAAAAGTACAAATTAAAATTTTCAAATTTGAATCTTGAGACTAAAAAGAAAAACAGAAAGAATACACATGGACCTGATTTGCTGAGCATTTCAATTATCCAAGTTGCTCATGAATTTGATTCAAAAGAATTTTTTTTTAAAAAAAAAGAATAAGAACTGATACAAGGAACCTTGCTTAGCAACCACAAACAGAAGCAGAACCAAATCAGCGGAGAGAGAAGAGAGAGACTTACAGTTACAATAGAGAGTTCTGGCCGGTCACGAGAGGAGCTGCCGCCGTCGGTAGAGAGAGGAGAGAGTTAGCCAGTCACTTTGTTGGGTTTGAAGAGTAGAAAGAGAAAACAGGCGAGCCATTTAGATAAAAGAATAAAACGATTAACTTGGATCAAACTGGTAAATCCGTTAACCTGCGGATCGACCAGCTATTTTACTGAACGGGCCGGACTGTTGACCAAAATTTTCAACTACTAACTTGAAAGGCGACCCACTAAGCAATGAGTCTTGCCTGGTTGCTTTGATAAGAGAAGTACTTGTATAATGTCAGGACTATAAAAGAATAGGTGGTACAAAAATATTTTTAATCATTCTAGATATGGGAAAAAGTAAAGAAATATTTTTTTATTCAATGACTTAAATGTTTTTATTTTATATATTTTTTTTGTAAACATGTGCTAAGTAATAATTTTTTCTTAGTAAGTGCTCAAAGAGCGGCGAATTCGCATCAATTCATGATTTTCATGGATCCCAAGCAAATTCATGTTGAACCTGTAAATTATCTTTTTTTTTATTTTATTTTTGCATCAAAATCCGAATTCTAGCTTTATATATATATATATATAGGATGATTCAAATATTATACTCCTTTCGTCCCATATTTTTAATTCACTTCTTATTTTCACAAAAGTTTAATTTAAATGTTGTTTTATCTCAAAAAAAAAAACTATTTAAAGTAAAAGTTAAATTAAATACATGTAGATTCTACAAAAGTTATGTCTTTACATTATATATATATATGTATATATATATATATATATTAAGGGCATACTTGTAAAGCCAATAGTTTTTTACTTCATTTAAAAAAGTGAATAAACAATATGGGACATCCAATTTAGAAAGAAAAAAATAAACTAATAATATAGGACATACAATAAAATTCAAAAGTATCGTCTTCGCCTCTGAAAACACTGCTTTTTACCTTGTGTTTTATTACTTTTTATTCCATTAAAAAGCTTTTCGTATAACTCTTAAACACAGTGTTAGTCATCAAACCTGAAAGAACCTCCTCCCTCTTTACCATCGTGGAGAGATGTGAAACCAACTAGTATCAATAAGGAAAAGATTTCTCAGCAAGTTTGAGTGATTGAAAGCAAATAAGATTTGAAAAGCTTCTCACCATAACTTTTTTTTATATGAAGAATCCTAGGGTCAGGATCAAAGGATACCAACAACTCAAATCGTTTTCCTAAAACTTGCTCGAACCCACCAAGGAAAAAGGGCAAGCAAGCCCTAACCAGGAAGCCTAAAATAGTTATTGGGTTCAAGGAAGTACCCTCCCTCCGACATCTCCACCAAAACTTCAAAGAATTTACCAAGTATACGCAAGGGTTGAAGCCTAAGAAAGAGGGTTCCTACCTCCCGAACGAGATCGGAATCACCTCACTCGAAGATAAGCCAAAAGAGTTACACAAGTTCAAAGATGAAAACATCACTTACCAGAGGATTAGGAGTCACGACTTATGAGCCACTATCCCAAGAGTTGGTCGGTTGTTGGGTAGCCTATTGCCGTGGTGTAAGCCAATCGGTGTCGACTGCCATGTTAGGCGACACCCTTCTACGATCCTTTAGCTCAACGGCTCAACACCGACTCTTGAGCCTCTTCCTACTCTTTTCATCATATCTTGAGCTGCACTTAAGATTTTCGCATATGGTCAAGTCCGCTGGAGTAGACTCTCATTCCAACAACACTAAAACCACCCCCATCAGATTCGAGATGAAGATTTTATGGCCTTTCAAAGTTGAAAAGAAAAAACCAAAAAATGGAAAGACATGTCGACCAACCTATTTCCATAGTGCATGTCGATCGAAACTTGTTAGTTGGCCAAGTGTCATCCTCCCACTCATTCTCTAACTCGGTGGTGCCGTGTTAATTTTCAAACCTCTCTTCACTCTTTTCGCCATAAATTGGTCTCTTGTTGGAATTTTTGCATGAGATTAAGCTCATGTGAAATTAGACTTTCATATCTTTCCAATGCTGCTAAGAAAATCTTCAACAGAGTTCAAACGAAAAAACTATGGCCTCTCAAAGATGAAAGAGCACGATGAGTAGATAGAAAGAAAAAAGGCAGAGGAGGCCGACCAACTAACTAGTCGGCCTTGCCAGTTGGTCTATTATCGTGGTGTTGGTCAACAGGCCATACCACCTGGCTCCTCATTTTTTCCCAAACTTAGTTTTTTCGAACCCGTTTTCACTTCCGAACTTCATTTTGGTATGTTCTTGAACCAAAAAAAAAAAAAAAAAGGTTTCAAGGAACAAAGAGAAGACATGTTCAAGTAAAAAATCAAGCTCTCAAGCCCGATAGTCTCCCATTCTACCGAAAATCAAACTTTTGGTCATCGACCCGAAATTATCACTAAAACACAAAAAGAAAAAAAGAATCAAGAATGTCATGTTCACCACCACAAGGTGGGACATTTAAAAGCTAAAATACCCGACCATGAAGGCTAGGATCGTCAAAGACACGGATCGACGAGTACGGACACAATTGCAAGGATTAGAGCATTTAAAGATCAAGACTACTTCCTTAAGCTCCATGTAGCTTAATGAAGTAGTGAGCTTCTCTTAGAGGTAAAGATCAACTCTCCAATCACAAGACGACATGTGGCACCTCCAACAGCAAAACAATTATATCATCAACTAAGGAAAAATGGTAAAAAATAAATAAATAAGTAAAACTACCTAAAGGCATAAGGGTAAAAATTGAGCTATACCTTCAAGCGATCTCAACTTTTCATTTATTTGACAATCAACTATCTAGATCACTCGCATTAATAACAGTCTCTCCACATTTGCATTATATAAAGGATGATGGAATATTATAATGTAGGTCGAAAATCACTTCTCTAAACTCTCTAAACACATTTATTCTCTTAAACTATGGACTTACTCGAGCATTGCAGTGTCCTTCTAGAGACAAACTCAAGGCACTCTCTTAGAGCTCTAGTTTTCTTAGTAAATACCCTTATGCACTTAGCCCTTTAAGAGACAGAGATCAAAAAGCAACGTTTTAAACTCTCCACTCGCCAACAATTACACCTCTTGATGACTTGATCACATTTTGGGCATCAACAATAAGTTATACATATTAGTTTTGTTCCCTCCCTCTTCTTATTCCATCGATTTAAAAAAAAGTTCCTTTGATAATAAGAATGCATCAACTATCTTTTTCTTTGATTTTCTCATATGGATATTCTTATCTATTGTTTGGATATTACCTCTGTATAGATTCACTATTTTTTTCTCTCTTTTATTACTTTGTTCATTTTGGCTTTCAATTATATTTACTCTGTTGTGTGAACTTTGCTAATGTGTTACGTGGCTTATTGATGGTGTTGTGGTTAAAATGTTAAAATGGAAATGGAAGCAATAATTTTCACTTAACTCAACTTTTACCTGTTAAATACGAGAAGTTCTTATCTAGCACAGTGCCATGAGAGATACATAGTACAATGGTCCATCTCACCATTAAATAATATTAGAAGAGACAGAAATTTTTTTTTTATTTATTTAAAAACGAGATAGACCCTTATACCATATCTCTTTCATAGCACTATGCTAAACAAGAATTTTTCGTTAAATACTCAGCATTTACATGCAAGGTTTAATGGCATATCCAAAAGTGATATTTACTAAGTAACGTCAACAAATGTACACTTTCATCAATATATATATGCATGAATGTGTTTAATTAATGCTTATCAGTACAGTGGAACTCTACCCTAATGTAACGCTGGCACATATAAGAATTAAGCTATGATGTTAGAAACAAATTAAACTAAATTTATGACCAAAAGTCTATCAGTGATATTTTATATGTCACATGTTAAATAAATAAATAAACTTTGACACATGGCATACACATGTCAAATGATGACATCGCATATGTCACATGTAAAAAAGCTTGCTACTTGTCCTAAAGTGACATGGTGAGTGCAAAAAATTTGACACCTAAGCCTGCCACGTATCAAATTATGGTTGGTCTTCTTTCCCTGTAAATAAATATCCTAACTCCCATTTTTATCAACCAACCATACTCCATCAACTTCCTCACTCTCTATTTTCTCTTTGGAAAGATCATATTATCCTCCCTTTAATTTGTTAAACACTCTATTTTGCATGAAATGGTTAGAAGAGCAATTTGATCCCATTCTACGTGTCGATGCCAAAAATGTGTTGCTAAGTTGGAGGCCGATGCTTCAAGGGGGAGCCTGTACAAGGAAAAAAGGATGAGCTAGAGAGTGACCGAATGAGAAGGGGGTGATACCTCTGAGGACGCTCCGATGCTTTTGTCAATGTGGGTTTATTAGAGGGATAGGGATGCTTGGTGCTTTCAATAATGTAATTATGATTGTAGATCATTCTGATTTGCATACCTTGGGCCTTTTATAGCGATTCAGGGGGTGAAATTGCCCACGTTCCAGGGATAGGGCAATCCTAGAGATCCTGTTCCCCTGTCAATAGATATGGCCGGGTGCCCAAGGAGGATTGTGATCCCTAGAATCACGCTCGTAGGTCTGGGCAGGGGTGTTCGAGAACAATGTTTCCTGGAATTATACTTGCAGGTTTGTGCAGGGGTGTCCAAGAATGTCAGTGGGTTCGTCAATAGCTTGTTCGTATGTCATCTCAACATTGGGTAGGGGAATGTCCACGTGTCCTATTACTGTTGGTCCTAAGGTTATCCACGTATCGTCTTGCCATTGGGCAAGGGAATGTCTGTGTTGTCCTATTGTTAGTCCCAGGGTTATCCACGTGTCGTCTCACCGTTGGGCATAGGAATGTCCACGTGTCATTTTGCTATTGGGTGTATCAAAGGCCCTTCACTTTCTTAAGCGCATTCATGTAGTTTAAGGAAGTATGGTATGGTTTGGCTTTGAAGACGTTGATCCGAGCATATGAGCAGCAGTCAACATGCTTGGCCTTGGAGACGTTGGTCCGAGCATGTGAGTAGCATTCAACATGCTCGACCTTGGAGATTTTGGGCAGAGCATGCGAGAAGCAGCCAATATGTTCGGTTTTGAAGACGTTGGTCTGAGCATGTGAGCAGCAGTCAGCATGCTCACCTTGGAGATTTTGTGCCGACTATGTGAGAAGTAGTCAACATGCTCGGTCTTAGAGACGTTGGTATGAGCATGTGAGCAGCAGTCAACATGCTTAGCCTTGGAGATTTTGGATCGAGCATGTGAAAAGCAGTCAACATGCTCGGCCTTGGAGACTTTGGACTGAGCATATGAGAAGTAGCCAACATGCTCGGTCTTGGAGATGTTGGTCCGAGCATCTGAGCAACAGTCAACATGCTCGGCCTCGAAGACGTTGGTCTGAGCATGTGAGCAACAATTAACATGCTTGGCCTCGGAGATGTTGGTTCGAGCATATGAGTAGCAGTCAACATGCTCGACCTTGGAGATTTTGGGCCGAGCATGTGAGAAGCAGTCAATATGCTCGGCCTTAGAGATTTTAGGTCGAGCATGTGAGAAGCAGTCAACATGCTCGATCTTGAAGACGTTGGTCAACATGTGAGTAGCAGTTAATATGCTCGACCTTGGAGATTTTGGGCCGAGTATGTGAGCAGCGTCAACATGCTCTGCTTTGAAGACATTGGTCCGAGCATGTGAGCAGCAGTTAGCATGCTTGGGCTTGGAGATTTTGTGTCGAGCATATGAGAAGCAGCTAACATGCTCGACCTTGGAGACGTTGGTCTGAGCATGTGAGCAATAGTCAACATGCTCGGCCTTGGAGATTTTAGGCCGAACATGTGAGAAGCAGTCAACATGCTCTGTCTTGGAGACGTTGGTCCGAGCATGTGAACAACAGTCAATATACTCGGCCTCGAAGACATTGGTCTGAGCATGTGAATAGCAGTCAACATGCTCGGTCTCGAAGACGTTGGTCCAAGCATGTGAGTAGCAGTCAACACGCTCGACCATTGAGATTTTGGGCCGATTGTGTGAGAAGCAGTCAACATGCTTGGTTTTAGAGACGTTGGTCAAAGTGTGTGAGTAGTAGTCAACACGTTCGGCCTTGGAGATTTTGGGCCGAGCATGTGAGAAATAGTCAACATGCTCGGCCTTGGAGACTTTGGGTCGGGCATATGAGAAATAATCAACATGCTCGGTCTTGGAGACGTTGATCCGAGCATGTGAGCAGCGGCGAACATGCTCAGCCTCGGAGATGTTGGTCCGAGTATGTGAGTAATAGTCAACGTGCTCGGCCTTGGAGATTTTGAGTCGAGCATGTGAAAAGTAGTCAACATGCTCGACATTGGAGACTTTGGGCCTAGCATGTGAGAAGCAGTGAGCATGCTCGGTCTTGGAGATGTTGATCCGAGCATGTGAGCAGCAGTCAACATGCTCACCTTAGAGATTTTGGGCTTAGCATGTGAGAAGCAGTCAACATGCTCGGCCTTGGAGACTTTGGGCCAAGCATGTGAGAAGTAATCAATATGCTCGGTCTTAGAGATGTTGGTTCAAGTATGTGAGCAACAGTCAACATGCTCGGCCTTGGAGATGTTGGTCCGAGCATGTAAGCAGCAGTCAACATGCTCGACCTTGGAGATTTTGGGCCGAGCATGTGAAAAGCAGTGTACATGCTCGGCCTAGAAGGCCTTCTTTTTGGAGTTTCTGGTGGACTTTTGGTTTTCTTGTCTTTTTAAGCCAAAAGGTTTTTATTGGGTTCTTGTTTCTTAGGTTAAATAGTTTCTTGATAGTTTCTTTTTGGGCCCAAGAAATTTTTTTACTAAGCCTTAGAAAATCTTTTTTGATCATTTGGGCTGCTATCCACTTCCTCCTATATACGTGGCACGTTTGGGCATTTAATGTGTGCAGCTGCTCAGAGTAAAAAATACAGCGTTCATTATTGTTTAGCTGCTTCAAGAAACGGAATGGCACATTGAGCTGTCAAAACGTTGCCTCATTTGGAGAGCATAAAAGCAACCTCGAGTACTTCGACCGTCGCGTTTCCTAACTGTAAGTATTTAATTTTCTCCTCTTTTGTCACTCCCCTCTTCGTATATAAGGTTGCTGCTTCCTTATTTTTCCCTACCTCAACTCAATTGCAAATTTTTAGAGAGAAGGGTTTGAGAGCCCACAGCCTCGTCCAAAAAGCTTGAGAGTGTTTGGAGTTTTTAATAAGGGGAGTAAGCGCAAGTTTTGAGGATTTGGTGAGAGCAGTTTGAGTGGGCAGGAATATTTGGAAGTTTTGGGGGCATGTTTGCCTGGAGGGAGATCGAGGCAAAGGGATTTCTTTGATCAGTGCAAGCACACAATCCTCGTTGATGAGTCCTTCTACCATTATTTACCATGTCTTTAAGTAGTGGTAGTGATGATAGTAGGAACATGTCTAGGGAATTAGAGGAAGCTACGCGTTTGTTTTCTAGTAAGGTTTAGTCGGCCGAGGAGGTGGCCACCCAAGAGGGGCCACTAACAATGGTCCCTTATATGCCTCGAGAGGAAGAGGGAGAGAAGGAGGATGAGGGAGAAGATTCCTCTTTCGAGGGTGAGAATGAGGTGGATAAGACCCTCGCCAAGCTCATGGGTGATATGGTTCTGGAGGAAAGAGTCCAATGGTCGTTCGCGGCTAACTCTGTTCCTAGTGCGATGGAGGAGGAGGAGGACCTTGAATTCATAAGGAAGGTTTATCGTATTCTGGGGGAATACATCCTTAGACCGACTAAGGTTGGAGAGAGGGCCTCTGATACTCTCTCGAGTAGCGTCCTGATGAACGAATATTTGTCCTAGTATTTTGTATGTTTTCAAGTATTTATTTATATGTTTAGCTTAGGAATTTGTTACTTTGAGTTGTTTTTCGTTGTTTTACAAGTTCACAAGCATTTGGAGTTTATTTGAAGTAAAGTTGGCAGGATTCAAAGTGTAACAAAACCTATCATTTTTAGACTACTAAAGATAAATTGAGCATTTTGCTAAGTCATGTTGTCATTAGCAAAGGGTGAAAAGGAGTTTCACTAAATTGTCAGAATTGCCCATACAGATCAATCATTTTTGTGGATTAAACTGTATTGATTCAAGAAGAACCAGGAGATGAGCTATATATGCTTGAAAAGATCCGGATGTCTATTTTCTGGAGAATTTTATTGCATATAAATATGATTTTTCTAGAGAAAGTTATGGCATTTTTAGTAGACAAAGGTCAAGCTGTGCATGATTTCAGTAGAGCTATTAAATTCTGATTTTTTTGGGATTTGCACAGCCTGGACAGCAGTACAACCGGACCAGTTCTAGACAGCAAACACACGGCCTGGACAGCAGTAGAACTGGGCTTGGACAGCAGCATAAGCACACGGCCTGAACAGAAACCCTAGGGCGACTTTTCTGTCTACAAAGCCGTCTCCATACAGCTATATATAGGAATTTAGACTCAGAGAGGAGGGACTGCAGTTTTTTTGGAGAGATAGAATCAAGAGGAGTTTTGGGAGATTGAAGGAGGAGATGATTTCTTTCCTCAAGACAGCTTATCAAGAGATTGAAGACGATGATCAATCGCTTCAAGACTTTGAGGATTCATCTTATAATTCGAGAAAAAAATTTGTCTTTGCTCCTTTTGTCCATCAATATGCTTGTAACCCTAGTATTTGAATTCTGTGATTAGGATTTAAACATGAGCGGTTGACGCATTGTTGGGTGTTTGGCTTAGCTGCCATGATTGTTTTGGATATTTTTGTGGATTTAGTTTTATAAAATTTTCTAGATTATTTCTTATTCAATATTCTCCATACCTTTGATTATTGCTTGTAGATTGGTCATCTAATATTGATAGTCAATGTTACTATTTTAGATTACGTAGAGGACAAATCATCTAAACCTAATTAAGCTTTCTTGAATAGGAATTTAAATCAGGATTCAAATCAAATTGTGATTTAGGTGGTTGTGTTTTTCTTATACTTAATTTAACTAATTAATTTATGAACACGATCCATGGGATTTAATTAATTAGTTATAAATTGAGAATAAACACGATCAATGACATTCTCTAGTCTCAGCGAAAATACCAATAGACTTGGATGTTGATTAATTCTTTATATTCACCAAATGTTCAAATTCATGATTGGATAGCAAGCTAAACTCCCAGTTGTTCTCATTGATTATACTCATATCTTCATAATTCGTTTTGTTTAATTGTTTTTATTTCAATTTTCTCTTCACCAATCTTTTAATTAGAGTGTTTAGGATTTAATTTCAGAGTTTGTTTTAGTAATTTTAAGAAAGTAATTTAGCATCTAAACCACTATAATTCCTTGAGAGATCGACCTCGAGAGTAAACTCATCACAATACTATTTGTGATTCGTGCATTTGCAAGCATTTAAAATTTGCGCATCAAGTTTTTGGCGCCGTTGCTGGGGAATTGGCGTTTAATGCTTTAATTATTTTCTTTATTTTTATTTTCTTTCTTTTAGGCGTAATTTTTATTTCTTTTATTTCGTCAAATTTTCTTTATTTGCTTCTTGATTTTCTTGATTTAAATTGGCATTAATTTGTTTCTTGATTTTCACTCTCTTGATTCCTGGTAGCTTAATTTTTCTTTTGTTTTCTTCAGGTACATGCACGGTAGAAGATCCTAAGAGAGAAATCTAATGCTAGGAATAGACAACATCCATAGGTTAAGAGAGACGTTACAACCTACGGAAGAAGAAAAAATGGTTGAGGGAATAGAAAAAGAGGAGCCTGAAAGAATGGAAGGAGTTGAAAGACAAATTATGATGAAGGAGTATGTAAGGCCAATCATCGGCACTTCCACATCTTCCATTCAATTAGAGGAAGTTGCACAGCATTATGAGATAAAAGAATATCCACTTTAGCATGCTCCCTTTATTCTACGGAATTCCAAATGAAGACCCATTAACCTTCATAAGGGATTTCTATGCAATAGTGCAAACTTTTCCTCTACAGGGGCTGAATGAGGATCAACTCCGGATGAGATGTTTCCCTTACACATTAAAAGATAGAGCAAAAGCGTGGTTCATGACTCTTACACCCGGTTCTTTGACTATATCGGAAGCGGTTTACAATTGGTTCATGAACAAATTCTACTCCCATCAGAAGATCACTGAGTTGAGAACTAAGATTCCCACGTTCTCACAAATAGAGGGAGAACCCTTCCATGAAGCACCCATTGCAGCTACAAAATCAATTTTCTATGATGGATTGACACAACAATGTCAATATACGGTTGATAACGCTGCCGGTGGAGCCATGGGAGAAAAGACTACTGAGGAGACATACGAACTATATGAGATGTTGGGTGTTAATTCCCAATAAAAGAGTGTAAGAGGAAGGAGAGCTGGGGTTAATGAATTGAGCTCCAACAACGACATGGCAATGCAACTTGCAGAGTTGACCAAACAAGTCAAACTTCTCACTACCACAAACACAGCCAACAATGAGGTATGTGGAGTTTGTGGGGTTTTTGGTCACGATGCTAACACTTGTTCTTTGTCTTATGAATCTTATACAGGAAATGAACAAGAAAAAGTTAATGCAATAGAGTCTTACCAACCTAGGCTGAGGAATGATCCATATTCTAACACCTACAACTCTGGGTGGAGAAATCATCTCAATTTCTCCTAGAAGACTAACAACACTCCAGCATATGCTCAAAATTCAAGACTGGTTCAATATCAAAACCAATTTGCACCACCCAATCAGCCTAGAAATCCAACTTTGGAGGAGAACTTGAGTGCTTTTATTCAAGTTTGCAAAGAGAACCATGAGAGACATAGCCAAAGGTTGGATTCCTTAGAGGCATCAATGAAGAAGTTGAACGTACAAGTTGGGCAACTTGCGGAACAATTGCAAGTACATCAAAAAGGAAAGTTGCCTAGCCAACCTGAGCAAGCAAAGGCTATCACAGTGCTGTGAGGTGGTAAAATTCTTAACAACAATTCTAATGATAAAATTTCTTATGACTTGCCACGTGATGTAGGAAAATCAATTGAGAAGCAAAAGGAGCATGACAATCCTACAGGAAATCCAGCTGAAGATCCATAATCTTTTAAAAAATCTGAGGAGAGCGAGGAGAATGAGTCATCTTCCTTCACTACACTACACAAAGCGATTGAGCCTTATAGACCTCCTATTCCTTATCCAAGCCATCTAAAGGATGTTAAACAGGATAAGCAATTTTCTGATATTTTTGACATGCTTTCTAAAGTGAATATTAATTTGCCTTTTTTGGATGTTATCAGGAATGTGCCATCATATACGAAATTATTTAAGGAACTTAACACCAAAAAGAGGAAATATGAGAAGAACGAGAAAGTGATGGTGTCAGAAGTTGCTAGTGTGGTAAGTTGAAAGATCCCAGAAGTTTCATCATCAACATCACCATGGGAAACAAGAAGGCTGCCAAAGCAATGCTAGACTTAGGAGCAAGTATAAATCTCATGCCATATTTGATATACTTGTAACTAGGTTTGGGGGAGCTTAAGTCAACAACTATGTCCCTTTAACTCGCTGACAAGTTAGTTAAATATCATAAGGGAATAGTTAAGGATATATTGGTGCATGTAGACAAAGTGATTATGTTTGTGGATTTCGTGGTATTGGAGATGGAAGGAACCCCATCTAAGGACAAGGAGCACACAATTATTCTTAGTAAACCATTTATAGCCATAACCAAGACTATTATTGATGTCCATAATGAGAGTTTAACGATGACAGTCTTGGGAGAGACTGTACAATTTAAAGTGTTTGATTCTCTAACCACTCTTTTTTTCTATTTCTACTAATGATGAGTGTTCTTTTATTGATGGTGTGGACTCACTTATTTATGACACTTATTTGCAGACAGAAATAGAGAACAAGCTTGAAGTTGCTCTTACAACTGAGAGAGTAGAGGAAACACTAGAAGAGGAGACTAAAAGGTATCATGAGACGTTAGATAGTGCAATACCAGTGTCACCACAAGAAGAGTCTAGCAAACCTTTAGAATTACCAAGTTCCCTACCTAGAGAAGATACTACTCCACCTAAGCTTGAACTTAAAGAGTTATCTAAGCACTTTAAGTACATATTTCTGGGAGAGAGAGACACATATCCTGTGATTATTTCATCCACTTTGACCCAAACCTAAGAGAAGAGAGTTGTGAAGGAGCTTAGCAGACTTAGAAGAGCTATAAGATGGAGTATAAATGACATCAGGGGTATTAGTCCTGCTATATGTATGCATAAGATTATTTTAGAGGACGGTGCCAAACCTGTGAGAGAAGCTCAAAGGAGACTAAACCCTAACTTACAAGAGGTAGTGAAGAAAGAAATTTTAAAACTCCTAGATGTAGGAGTTATCTACCCTATTTTAGACAGTAGATGAGTTAGTCTAGTTTATGTTGTGCTTAAGAAGTCTGGGATTATAGTGATGAGAAACGAGAAGAATGAGCTAGTGCCCACTAGGATGACTACAGGATGGAGAATGTGCATTGATTACAGGAAACTGAACTTAGCTACTATAAATAATCATTTTCCACTTCTTTTTATTGATCAGATGTTGGATAGACTAACGGGGCATGATTTTTATTGTTTTCTTGATGGTTTTTCAGGTTATTATCAAGTGCTGATTATGCCGGAGGATCAAAAGAAGACAATATTCACCTGTCCATTTGGGACATTTACCTTTAGGAGGATGTCGTTTGGCCTATGCAATGTTCCAGCCACATTCCAAAGATGCATGATGTCAATCTTCTCGGATATAGTGGGGAAATTCATTGAGGTATTTATGGATGATTTTTCAGTTTTTGGAACCCCATTTGATAACTGTTTGCATAATTTGACTTTGGTACTTGAAAGATGCATTGAGTGTAATTTAACACTCAGTTGGGAGAAGAGTCATTTTATGGTACAACAGGGCATTGTATTAGGGCATGTGATTTCTAGTAAAGGTATTGAAGTAGATAAGGTGAAAATTAACTTAACTGCTAAATTACCACCCCCGACTTTGGTTAAAGGGATTATGAGTTTCTTAGGACAAACAGGTTTCTATAGGAGATTTATTAAAGATTTTTTTAAGATAAGTCGTCCATTATTTAATTTGTTGTCTAAAGATGTTCCTTTTACTTTTGATTATGATTGCCTTATCGCCTTTAATGCTTTGAAAGAAAAGTTGACATCGGTGCCTATTATCATGGCACCTAACTGGTCAGTTCCTTTTAAGATTATGTGTGATGCATCTAATTATGCTACAGGAGTTGTTTTATGGCAACGAGTGGATAAGCGTTCACATGTGATCTACTATGCTAGTAGAACACTTAATGATACCCAACTCAACTATTCCACCATGGAAAAAGAGTTTTTGGCTGTCGTGTTTGCATTAGACAAGTTCAGGCCTTACTTGGTAGGGTCTGAGGTCATTGTGCATTCAGATCATGCAGCATTGAGACACTTATTAACTAAGCCGAATGCTAAGCCAAGACTAATTCGGTGGGTCTTGCTTTTGTAATAATTTGACCTAGAAATAAGGGATAAGAAGGGTAGTGAGAATGTTGTTGTAGATCACCTTTCTAGGTTAATTTCAGACTTTGATTCACATAAGCAAGAAGAAGAAAAGAAAATTATTGACACTTTTCCCGATGAACAATTATTTGCTATAAGTCAAGAGCCATGGTATGCTGATATTGTAAATTATCGTGCATGTGGTGTCTTGCGACCTAACCTATCTTTTCAAGAAAAGAAGAGATTCTTGTCTTCTTGCAGGAGTTACTTTTGGGATGAGCCTTATTTGTTAAAATTTGGTCAAGATCAAATCATTCGAAGATGTGTACCTGAGGCTGAGCATGAGAGCATTCTTTCTTTTTGCCACGAACTTCATTTTGGGTGTCACTTTGAAGGTAAGAAAACGACCCTCAAGGTATTACAATATGGATTTTATTAGCCAACTCTCTTTAAAGATGCTCATAAGTTTTGCATGTGTTATAATAAATGTCAAAGGACTGGTAGTATTGGAAAGAGAAATGAGATGCCACTGACTAATAATCTTGTCATTGAATTATTTGATGTATAAGGAATTAATTTCATGGGTCATTTTCTTCCTTCACTTGGATATGAATATATATATTATTTGTGGTTGATTATGTGTCCAAATGGGTTGAGGCTACACCAACCCGAACCAATGATGCTAACTGTGTTGTGAAATTTTTTAAGGATGTGATATTTAGCAGGTTTGGGACACCGAGGGCCATAATCAGTGATGGAGGAACCCATTTTTTTAATAAACTCTATGACGGGTTGTTGAAGAAGTATAGCATCACACACAAGGTGGGGACTTCATATCACCCATAAACTTTGGGTCAAGTTGAGGTAAGCAATCGACAAATCAAGAGCATTATGGAAATGATGGTGCGACCATCACGGAAGGACTAGGCAACCAAGCTTAATGACGTATTGTGGGCATACCGCACGATGTACAAGACACCCATTGAGATGACCCCCTATCGGTTGATTTTTGGAAAGGCATGCCATTTACTAGTTGAGCTTGAGCATCGGGCGTATTAGGCAATCAAGGAGTTGAACATAGACATGGCAATGGTAGGAGAGAAGTGGTTACTACAACTCAATGAGTTAGAAGAGATTCATGATAAAGCCTATGAGAATGCAAAGATCTATAAAGAACGCACTAAGCATTACCATGACTAAGGCCTTATCCATAAGTCTCTTTATCCTGGAATGAAAGTTCTTTTGTTAAACACCCGTTTCAAATTATTTCTAGGAAAATTGAAGTCAAGATGGTGCGGACCGTTTTCGGTAGCCAATATTTTTTTCTCATGGAGCGGTAGAGTTGCTGAACACGAAGACTCAAGTGACATTCAAGGTCAACGGGCATCGTGTGAAGCTTTACTTGGAAGGATTCCATAAGAAAGGGGTTGTTGAGTGCATTGAGGTGCACGATCCTGAATAAGTTCAACCAACATCTTGCTAAGATGTTAAAGAAAGCACTTGGTGGGAGGCAACCCACCCATTTGATAGAGTATGTTTTCTTTTCTTTCATTTTCATTGTTCCCTTCTAAATGTTTTTCTAAACTCTTGTTTGATTTCATACATTGAGGACAATGTTTAGTTTAGGTTTGGGGGTACAATTAGAACTTGTTGAGACAAAATTTTCATGCTACAATTTGGTTTATGGTTAGTAATCAAGTCTTTTATCCACGTTGCGTTTAGTTTCTTTAACACTGACAAGTTGTTGTGAGGATTCATGCATATTCATATTCCATAGACTGTGCTTTTGATGTTGAAACTAAGATGAACCTAGATCTAATGAATGAGAATCAAATAGTGGAGACTACCTAGTGAGTTATTTGAGCCATAAGCGTTTTATTCTGAGAGTTAGTTTCTTGGTGCTCTTAAACACTCTTCGTTATGACCTTAATTGTTAGATGATCTCTATAGGTTTTGCGTTGAATGCTAGGATTATATACCTTACTTGAAGTATCATGTTGTGTAGTCTCATTATTTTAGTTGAATGACTTGAGTAAGAAGTTTGAGTATGTGCCTATCGTTATACACCATAGTTGCCACTGTCTCTGGAGAAAGATCCAAATTCTTATTCAATATATATATATATATATATGTCAAAAAGGGATTTGGTTAGACAAGAAAGAGGCTTGAGATACTTCAAGGGTATTGAAGTCGCTCTTATAAAAAGTTAAAAAGAAAGAGCTTTGGTGTAAATCAGGTTCGACCAACGCCCATCTATGCATGGGTTCATACTCAATATGTTTTGCTTAAGGTGTTTGACTAGGGTATAATATAGGTGATATGATAGCTTTGCAATCCTAACATTTGATTCCTTTCATGAGATCTATTTTGCGAACATATGAGCATTCTTTGATGATATCAATATTCATATACGAATTTATATTTGAAATTTCTTATTTACATAACTTTTATTCACATATGCTTGATGAATGTTTGAAACCTAGGTTCGGTGTGCATAATGAGTGAATCCTGTGAGGCTTAGAGTCGAAGCGAATTCAGATTCTTGACGTTAGGTTTGGAGGTAATTGACGTGAGGTGTTTTGAGCATTGGAATATGGATGTGTGATGTGTACTTCGATCTTTTGTAAGACGAGGTCATGCAATCTGAAGCTTCTGCTTCAAACCCGAGAGTTGTAATACCTAGCAGTCCTCTACTGATAGGTGACTAACTGGATCTGAGCCTTATCCCGAGCTTCGTTAATGAGATCAACATTCATCCGTAGAGCTTTTTCGTTATTACAACTTTTGAAACTCTGTACTCGTAACGAGGGCATCTCGATTTTCAAGGGGATGATAGCTTCAGAACCGTAGGTCATTAAGAAGGGGGTTTCCCTAGTGGATGTTCTGGTGGTGGTTCGATATACCCAGAGTAAATTCGATAAGTGGTTGGTCCACTATCTGTCGGCTTCATCTAATCTTCTCTTGGTGTCTTGTAAGAGTGTTTTATTGGTTACTTCGGCCTGCCTGTTGGCCTGTGGATACCCGATGAAGGAGAAGCGGTATTCGATGTGCAGTTCTTTGTAGAATTCTTTGAATCGAGCACTATCGAACTGTTTACCGTTGTCTGTTACCAGTATATGGAGAATGTCGAAATGGCACACTATAGATTTCCAGACGAAGCTCTAAGCTTGGTGGTCAATTATGCTAGCCAATGGTTCGGCCTCTACCCACTTAGTGAAGTAGTGCCGGGTGCTCTGGTGATGGGGCCGAGGAGGTCCATCCCCCACATGGAAAAGGGGAGCGGATTAGTGATTGAAGTGAAAGGATTCGTTAGTCGATGAGGTATCGCAGAGTAATGTTGACAACTTTTTCACTTCTTGACCAATTCTATGGCTTCTCTTCGCAAATTGGGCCAATAATAGCCTTAATAGAGAATTCTAAAGGCCAGGGCTCGACCTCCGATGTGGTTCCCACAGATCCTTTCGTGAACTTCCCAAAGAGCATAGTTGGCCTCAGTTGGCCTAGGCACCTTAGGTAGGGTGTCGTGAGGCTTTTCCTATATAATTGGTCATCTATGACCATATATCGTGATGCTCAGGAGATAATTTTTCTGGCTTCGTCTTTTTTCTCGGGGAGTTCGCCATTCTACAAATATTGGAGGATTGGATCAACCCAAGTTTTTGCTTCGGCCATAGGTAGCCAGGGGATCTCTTTGATGCTTGGGACAACGAGTGTTTCGAGGTAGACTGCCTGCTTGGGCTCTAGCTGGGAAGAGGAGGCGAGTCAAGGTAGGGAATCGACTTTCAAATTTTTTACCTGTGGGATCTGGTTTATTCGAAATGCTTTGAACTTAGCGACGAGTTCTTTGGCCCTTTCCAGGTAACGGGTGATCTTTTTTTCTCGGGCTTCAAATTCTTTGTTGATCTGGTTCACCACCAGCTGTGAGTCGTTGTATGCATCTAGGGCCTCGACAGACATCGCTTTGACTAACTTCATTCCGACAAGCAACGCCTCGTACTCTATTTCGTTGTTTGAGGCACTGAAACCGAACCTTAAGGCATACTCGATGGTGAAATCGTCTGGACTGTACAGGATGAGCTGGGTGCCACTTCTAGTGCTGTTGGAAGAACCATCAACATGGAAGGTCTATTGTGGAAGTAGTTTGACTGTATCGAGATCCGAGGTAGGATATATTTCGCCGAAGAGTGTGGTTTCTACGAGAAAATCTACGAGACCTGTATCATTGATAGCGTTGTGGGGACGATATCAGATGTCGAACTCTATGAGCTCTATGGACCATTTGACCATCCTCCTAAAGATATCTGGTTTGTGGAGTACTTGTCTCAGTAGTTGGTCCGTTAGGAGGATGATGGTGTGCGCTTGAAAGTATGGTCGGAGTTTTCGTCAGTGATTTGGAAGGCGTATACCATTTTTCTACAGGGAGATATCGTGTTCCCGCATAATAGAGGAACTTGCTCACATAGTACATGAGTTTTTGGACACTTACTTCCTCTCGGATTAGGACAGAGGCCACCACTTCCTGTTCAGTCGATAGGTACAAGAAAATCTCTTTGTTAGTGACTGGTTTGGTTAGGTGAGGGGGTGAGCCCAAATATTCTTTTAGCTCTTTGAACGCCTTCTGAGAATCTTCGGTCCAGACGAAGTCCTTTGTTTTTCTGATGGCCTTGAAGAAAGAGAGGCATTTCTCTGCATATTTTGATATGAATCGGCTCATAGTAGCTACTCGTTCGGTCAATCGTTGGACTTCCCTTACTGTCCAAGGAGGACTCATGCCGAGGATGGCCTCGATTTTTTCTAGGTTTGTCTCTATGCCCCTTTGAGTTACCATAAAGCCGAGGAACTTCTCCTAAGAGACTCCAAAGGTGCACTTCATGGGGTTCAGTTTCATTTGATGACGTTAAAGGACTTCGAACGCTTCCTCCAGATTGGCTTTGTGGTCCTTGGCCCTAATGCTTTTCACCAACATGTCATCCAGATAGACTTCCATGTTTTTTCGATCTGCTCACAGAAGATCTTGTTTACCCTTCTTTGATAAGTAGCTCTAGTTTTTTTAAGGTTGAAAGGCAGGACCTTATAACATTACAATCCATGTCCGGTGATGAAGAAAGTTTTCTCTTGGTCGGACTTATGCAAGAGGATCTGATTGTAATCGAAGTAGGCGTCTATGAATGTTAGTAGTTCGTGCTCCGAAGTCGAATCAACTAGCTGATTGATCCGTGGTAGTGGAAAGCAATCTGATTGCGCCCAAAGAGTAACGCGGTAGTTGTAGCACAGCTTTGGGGTGTCGATTCCACAGGGAAACAAGTTAACTATAAAATAAGGTGTGAACCTTAACATAAATAATAAAAGATTAAATGGAAGAATCTGAGGTGTGACCAAATTGTGTAAATAGTTTGATGCATATAACAAAGAGAACAACAAGGGTCTGAGAATCCTCCCTAGGTTCGTTGCCTTATTCTATTCTTGATTCAGTTGTAATGTGGATTTATTGTTAAACATTATTATGATTTACTTTTCAATTTAATTAGAAGATTTCCCCTTAATCCGATGATTGCATCTTTCTCCCCCATATAAGTCTAGTCATGCTATTCTTATGTAATATTGTTGAGGTGTGATTGAGTCTGGTAGATTTCTCTTATAGATTTGTCCATTACTGCAGTATTATCATCATGATATATTGTCATTTCTTGATAATCTATAAGTTAGGTCATGTGTGTTTGAAAGTAAAAAGTATTTCATAACAATTACATTAGGGTTTATATATGTGCTTTAATTGAATATTTACCGATTGCTTGTTTGGGATGTGAAACTTGCAATCGAGATAAAAACAACTGAATCAAGAATAGAATAAGCCAACGAACTTAGGGAGGATTTTCGGACCCTTGTTGTTCTCTTTACTATATCCATCAAACTATTTACACAATTTGCTCACAACTCAGATTCTTCCATTTAATCTTTTATCGTTTGTGTTAAGGTTCACACCTTCTTTTGTAGTTAACTTGTTTCCCTGTGGAATCGACACCCCAAAGCTGTGCTACAACTACCGCGTTACTCTTTGGGCGTAATCAAATTTTGGCGCCGTTGCCGGGGAAACGCGCTTAAATACAAAGAAGATTGTCAACTTTTGACATGATGGTAGAAGAGTTGTAAATAGTCTTTTTTTTCCATCAACTGTAAAGGTGGTAACTTCGTTCCTTCTTTTAGCTTGCTGAATCAATTTTTTCATTTTATTTATTTTTTCATTTTTCTTTTTTTATATAGTATTTTTATTATTTTGTGATCATGCATGCCCAGATATAGAGACACTTTGGGTAGATTTGCTTGTAGGCCTGTGCTAGAGTCAGGATTAAACTTTTTGAACCCTTTATTTGATAATCCATCTCCTTCCGAGTCTGATAGTGAAACCTCGCCTAGATCAACCCATAGTGGAAACCTAAGTGAGAATTTAGAGGATTTTGTTAACATGGCCGATAACCTTAATGAGAATGTTGCTAGGACACTTTAGGATTACCTCCACCCTACACGCACAGCCACACCATCATGCATCACGTTTCCAGCTAATACTCACCAATTAGATCTCAAACCAGGGATGATTCAATTACTCCCTACATTTGGCTTGGATAATGAAAACCCATATGTGCACATTAGAGAGTTTGAGGAAGTAGTCGCGACTTTTCATAGTCAAGATGGAACCGATGACATTGTGAGGCTTAAGCTCTTTGCTTTCGCTTTGAAGGATAGAGCTAAGAGTTGGCTATACTCACTAAGACCACGATCTATTGGGTCATGGACTGAGATGAATCGGGCTTTCTTTAACAAATACTTTCCCCAACATAAGACCAACGCTTTGAAACGACAAATCTCCACCTTTGCACAAAAGGATAGTGAGACCTTATATCAGTCTTGGGAGAGATTTCAGGAGTTATTGAGTATGTGCCCTCACCATGGGTATGAGAACTGGCGTTTGGTGAGCTATTTTTATGAGGGACTTACATATAGAGAGCGCCAATTCGGAGAGATGATGCGTAATGGTGAATATTTGGAGAAAGATCCTGATGAGGCCATAGAGTACCTCAATGAGCTTGCTGAAAAAGCTCACACTTGGACTGGACCTAGTGCTACTGAAAGCACAAATAGGTCATAACCTATAGGGAACCCAAATGGTGGTGGAATTTACCATCTTAGGTAAGAGGACAACCTTAAGAGCAAAGTCGAGATGCTCACTAGGGAACTAGAGGTGTTAAAGACTAAGAGCTTAAAGCCAACACACGTAGCTAATCATGCAAAATCTTTTGAACCATGTTTTGTGTGTGGCGGGGTAGATCATTTCGCCCAAGAGTGCCCCACATTTGCTGAGATGAGAGGGATGTATAAGGAACAATGTAATGCCTTAGGCATGTACAAGAAGCCTTTGGCACCCTTCTCTAATAACTATAATTCAGGATGGCGAAATCACCCCAATTTCAGTTGGAAGTCTGAAAACCAGCAGCTTGCACAACCCCTTGCACCATATCTTGAACCATATCATGCACATGTATCTTCTAGGAGTTCTTTATAAGACACTTTACATGCTATTATTGAGGTACAGGGTAAGACTAATCAAAGACTTGAATCTTTAATTACGCAGGCTGTTGAAGAAACTAAAGAGATAAAGAGCCAAATATCCAAGTTGATGAGCTACTTGAGTGTGACTGAGCGAGGTAAGTTCCCTTCTCAAGCTCAGTCCACACCCAATGGTCAACACCTAGCACAACAGAATATAAAGGAGATGAATGCCATTGAGACACTAAGTGGTAAGTTATTACACATCCCAACAACGAAAAAAATCAGAGGATGTGGACGAAACCCACCAAGCATACATGATTGACTCATTCATGGAAAAGGTCCAGCACCTTAATCCATTAGAGTCCACCCTCACCCATGGCTTCACAAGAGCATATATCAAGCCAGAATTTACGGATGTTACTGATGACATCCTTGAGGCCTCTTCAAAGCATACAAGCACCCAATTTGACAGTGAAGTAGTTGTTGGTGCATTCAGTTCATGTTTGTCTAGGACGGAATAAGAGTGTCTGGCTGAAGACATAAAACTTAGCGCTCATGGGAGGCACCCCATAGCATATCCTTTTACTTTTATTGTTTTCATATTTCTTTTTCTTGTTTATTGTTCATTTTTTTTTGTTTTCCAATATTAACTTAGTATTTCTTTTTCAGGGACAAATATACGAAGCAGTTCAAATGGCGGAGCACAATTTTCAGCTTCTGTGCACCTTTGGCTACAAAGGGAGTTTCCTTTAATCTTTCTTTTACATTGAAGTCAATGCAATTTTTAAGTTGGGGGTGGAGGAAACGCATCTCTTTGCTTTCATATTCTTTATTTCCATACATTTTTTTTCCATTGAACTGCTTGGAGTCGTTCTCCCTTTTTGTTTGTTTTTAGCATGCTTTGTGTTAAGCCTTAGAGTTTATTCAATGTCAATGATATGAGCCTAAATTAAGATAACATATAGCATTTAGAAGAAGTTAAATCTTGCTTCGGTTTGAAATTAACTTAAGCATCAATCTTCATTTGGTTAGAGACTCTAGTTTGTGGTAAGATAGTACGATTAGTTTTAAACATTTAGAAAAGTTTTATGTGTGATTATTTTGTGAATATTTTTGCGGTCTCGACAAGCTCTAGAACTTAATAACCACTTGAGGCGAATTCCTAGAATGCACATTACTTAGGATATGATGTAGGCCATTTTTGGACCGTTTGAGCCTGTTAAACCTACCATTGCTATATTTACCACTAGTCACCTATTTGAGCCTTTTCTTGAAAAAGAAGTGAACCTTGTTTCTTTCAATAGCCCATTTACTCACCTTTATGAGCCTAAAGAGAATATTTTATCCTTACCTTTCTCTTAAAAGAACTTAGCTATACACATTTATTGAGAAGCACTTAAAAGGAGTAAGGATGGAAATATGAGAAAATATCACTACCATAACCCAAGTACATCAAAGGAGATTAGTTGGGGGTTATGTAAAAGAAAAGAAAAATGAAAAAGGAGGTGAATAGTCTTATGCCAAAATACAAAATAAAAGTGAATTATGGCAAAGAAAGAAGAAAAAAAAAAGTGGTGATTTTGAAAAAAAAAGAAAAAGAAAAATGCTCGAAAAATGGTCGAAAAAGTTGGGTGTTGAAGTAAGGTTATCTAGTGCTTAAAAGTGATTGTGTTTAAAGCTAAGAGATTGAGTTATTTTTCTCGTGAATCCTTCCCATTTTTTCTTAACCTTTACCTTAGCCTAACGTTACAAGCCTATTAAAGACCTATTGATCCAACGTAATGTGATTTTTCTACAATAGTGGAGAGTGGTTTGAAATGTAAGCATATGGAGCTTATTTTTGTGATTGACATCACAAAATTTATTATGTTTTAGAGGCCAAGACTTGTATTCATGAATGTTATGCACAAAATCATCCGGGTGTTCAAATTAATGGTTTGTGGTAAGATGGATGTTAAGAGTCAATAACGATTTTAAGATTGATGTTTGGATTACTTTTGGATTTGGGTGAAATTCAATGATTCTTTGTGTTGTGTGTTATGTGCAATTTTTGAGACAAAATGTGAATTTCTCTTGGTTAACACTAATATTGCTTTTCATTTACTTTGATTCCCACCGTAGAATTCATCTTTTGTTTTCGCTTGAATTACTAAAGACTAGCAATAAGCTAGTTGATGGTTCAAGAAAAGAAAATAAGAACAGCTACACCTAGGGATTCATCCTTTCGCCTTGCTTGGAGATTAGTTGGCCATGGGGGAGAGTGTGCCAGCCTTCATGATGTTTTCCCCGGCCTCCAGCCTCTCATCATTCATCTCCCCCTTGGTAGTGAAAGTAGCGGCCTTAGGGTTTTTTTGGCGGGGCCCTTCCTGGTTCGGCTTAAGGTTTCTTCGGGGGATTTGGTTGGTGCTGTTTTGATTGAACGGATGCTCAAGACTTCTTCGGGGTTGTTTTAGCACTTTCTCCTATCATGGCCTAATAAACTCTTTCAATTGTCCCCTATTGATAAGGGCTTCTATTTGGTGTTTCAGAGCCAGACAGGATTGCCCTATCTTAAAGTTGCATTAAGATGTTAGTCCTGGATGAGTTGAGGGGAGTGAATGATGAGGACACGGCTAACAAATGGGATGCGGAGCCTCTTCAAGTTCTAATTGGTCCAGTTACAAGGGCTCGAGCTAAAAGGTTCAAAGAAACTCTCAATGGGCTTATTCAACACATTTGGGCTAAGAACCATCTTTGGGGTCCCAAAGATGATGCTATACATGATCCACAAGGATGGGTTTCCATGATCCAAGGGAACTTCCACTTTGGAATTTCGGGAGGACCCAATGAACAGAATTAAAATGGTCATATCTTCTTGCCCACAACTCCAAATGGGCTGAAACTTATTAGGATGGAAAGATGACGTCTTGGCACTCAATTTTGACCTAAGAAAGTTTCAAAAAGGATATCGTTTGGGCCTGGTTTGATGGGCCGAAATCCAGTAGGCTGTTACATCCGAATCTACGTTGGGCTTGCACATTTTCTTAATTGTTTCCTTCTGAATTTAATTGTTGCATTATAAGGCTTGCATGCCAAGTTAGGTACTTTCCTTATTTGAATTTTAGGTTACCAAAATTCTATTTAGGTTTATTTCCTATTTCGTAGTTTCCTATTCCTACCAGAATTCTGTTTAGGTTTATTTCATATTTTTTGGTTTTCCTTTTTCTATTTGGTTACGAATTCTCATGTATTTAAATAGCCATTGGCTTTTGGAATAAGACAATTCAGATTTGATTCATACTTTCGGAGAGAAATTTCTCTTTGGTTTTTTCATAACTTCTGAACTTATCGGAGTTTCCGTGGCGTTCATCTTCGACTTATCAATCAATCCTTCCATAATTGATTGTAGTGTCTTCATTATACCAAGGTTCTTGCTTCAATATAATCAACGGGTCGCGGTCTCAGTCTTCATTATACCAAGGTTCTTGCTTCAATATTAGCAACGGGTCGCGGTCTCACATAAATCTGCTTCTAGACGATCTTGGAGGTCTTCTTGATCCATAAATTTCTTAGTTCTTGGCGTGGATCATATCAGTTGGTATCAAAGCCTTCTAGTTGCAGGTTTGCTTATCTTTTGTTTTGATTCATAAAAAAAAAAAAAAAGTACTGAAAAAAAAAACGAAATTGGAAAAAAAAAGAAGAAGAATAAATTTCTAGTTTAGAAAAAAAAAAACGTGAAAAAAAAGTGTGTAATATTTAGATTCAATCCTTTCAATCCTTATTTCTGAATTTCTTTGTGAGTTATTGGTGAATTGTTGCTGGAAACTTTGATACTTGTTCGGTTAGTTTGATAAGAACCTATAGAGGATTATTACGAGTGGAAAAAGGCAAGAGTGGTGAGTACATAAGAGGGGAAAAGCCAATCTGATTTTTGTGTGAAAACACGAGTGAAATTGAGTGACTGATTCTTTTAGTGAAACACGTGAGGGAGTGTGTGAGGTCTTTTTTTTTTCTAACGTTATTTTTGCAGCAAATATGTCAAATGACAAGAACAAAAATAATTCCGGAGATACGTCAGGAGATGGTGATCCGAAGTTGCTCATGGAGGCTTTATTGGGTGAGATGAGAAGAGTATTGCGAACAGAGATGGAACAGGTTCATGAGCGGATTGATCGGGTAGAGAATACACGTGTGGGGCAGCAACAAAACGCTCCTAATGTGCGTAGGAGGGAGAGAGTTCAACCTAGGGGAGAGAGAGTTGAAGATGAAGAGTATTATGGGAATGGATTTGATGAGGAAGATGATCGGGAATCAGTTGTTAGCCATAGGAGATTTGGTGGTCGAGGTAGAGAAGCTAGGAATCGGGAAGACAATAACTTGGGTAGTATTAAGATGAAGATTTCATCGTTTCAAGGCAAAAACGATCCTGAAGCTTACCTTTTGTGGGAGAAGAAGATAGAATTAGTGTTTGATTGTCATAATTATTCCGAGCTTAAAAAGATTAAACTTGCGGCCATTGAATTTTTTGACTATGCGATTGTTTGGTTGGATCAGCTAGTGTTAAATAGGAGGAGAAATAGAGAGCGTCCAATAGAGACTTGGGAGGAGATGAAAACCATGATGAGGAAACGGTTTGTTCCAAGCCATTACTACCGTGAGTTATACCAAAAATTGCAAAGTCTTACACAAGGTAATCGGAGTGTGGAGGATTATTATAAAGAGATGGAAGTAGCTATGATTTGAGCAAATGTAGAGGAGGATCGAGAGGCTACTATGGCTAGGTTCTTGGCTGGTTTGAACCTGGAAATTGCTAATTCGGTGGAGTTTCATCATTATGTGGAATTGGAAGATATGGTACACATGGCTGTCAAAATTGAGAACCAACTCAAGAGGAGGGGCAGCAATACACGACAAAACCCTAACTCGGGTTCATCTTGGAGGCTGAATTTTGTGAAGCAAGCCACGGCCAAGCCCAAAACCGAGCAAAAGCAAAAAAGTACCAACCATGGAAATCAAGGTAAAACTGACTCTTCTACCACTAGAAATCGTGATATTAAGTGTTTTAAATGCCAAAACAGGGGTCACATAGCAAGTCAATGTCCGAACAAAAGAGTTATGGTATTGCGAGATAATAGTGAAATTGAAACCGAGGGCGAAAGAGATACCGAATCTATGCCACCATTAGAGGATGCGAGTGATGAGGAATACGCTGCCCAAGGAGAATTGTTGGTTGCAAGGAGAGCTCTAAGTGTGCAAATCAATGAAGATGACAAAGTGCAACGAGAAAACATCTTCCATACTAGATGCCACGTGCAAAACAAGGTATGTAGTATGATTATTGATGGAGGTAGTTATACTAATGTTGCTAACACTACAATGGTTAAGAAATTAGGGCTGCCAACGATTAAACATCCTCAGCCTTACAAGTTACAATGGCTCAATAATAATGGTGAACTGAGGGTGAATAAACAGGTGTTAGTTTCCTTTTGTATTGGAAAATATGAAGATGAAGTTTTGTGTGATGTAGTTCCGATGCAAGCTGGACACTTGTTACTAGGCCGGCCATGGCAATTCAATCGATGTGTTAAGCATGATGGCTTCACCAACAAATATTCGTTTGTTAAAAATCAAAGAACAATCACTCTAGTTCCTTTGACACCAAAGCAAGTTTATGAAGATCAAGTGAGGTTACAAAAAGAGAGTGAGCAAATGAAAGAGAGTGAAAAAAAGAGAACGAATGAAAACCAGAAGGAGAAAATGAGAGAGGCCAAAAAAATTGAGATAGAAAATAAGAGAGCCGATTCGGTCATTGAGAGAAAAACAAATTTCTATGCAAGAATGAGTGAAATAAAAAGAGTGGTGATTTTAAATCAGCCAATGATTGTACTTTTGTACAAAGAGGCGTTAAACACTAACCAATTTGACTCATCTTTTCCTAGTTCTATTGTTTCTCTTTTACAGGAGTTTGATGATATCTTTCCCGAGGAGATTCCACATGGCTTACCTCCTATTCGAGGAATTGAACATCAAATTGATTTCATGCCCGGTGCTACAATTCCAAACCGACCAGCCTATCGAAGCAATCCCGAAAAGACAAAGGAGCTACAAAGGCAGGTTAGTGATTTAATGGAAACGAGGTACGTAAGAGAAAACATGAGCCCTTGTCCTGTTCCGGTGATTTTGGTTCCTAAAAAGGATAGGACGTGGAGAATGTGCATTGATAGCCGAGCAATCAACAATATAACGGTAAAGTATCGACATCCTATCCCTCGTTTAGATGAATTGCATGGTGCATGTGTATTCTCTAAAATTGATTTAAAAAGTGGATATCATCAAATAAGAATGAAAGAAGGAGATGAATGGAAAACTGCTTTTAAAACGAAATATGGTTTATATGAGTGGTTAGTTATGCCATTTGGACTAACAAATGCACCAAGTACCTTCATGAGATTAATGAACCATGTTCTGCGAGCTTTTATAGGCAGATTCGTTATTGTTTATTTTAATGATATTCTCATTTATAGCACAAACATAGATGATCATGTTGTCCATTTAAAATCAGTTTTGGATGTGCTTAGAAAAGAAAAGTTGTTTGCTAACTTGAAGAAGTGCACTTTTTGCACCGATAAGCTTGTGTTTCTTGGTTTTGTTGTGAGTGCACAAGGAATACAGGTTGATGAAGAGAAGATTCGTGCAATTAAAGAATGGCCAAGTCCCACGAGTGTAAGTCAAGTTCGTAATTTTCATGGACTTGCTAGTTTTTACAGGCGGTTCGTGAAAGACTTTAGCAGTATTGCCGCACCGCTTACTGAAGTCATCAAGAAGCACGTTGGATTCAAATGGGGAGATGAGCAAGAAAAAGCATTCCAATTGATCAAAGAAAAATTAAGTCATGCTCATTTACTTGCTTTGCCTGATTTTACTAAAACCTTTGAAATTGAATGTGATGCTTCAGGTTTGGGTATCGGCGCAGTTCTTATGCAATGAGGAAGACCAATCGCATATTTCAGTGAGAAATTAAGTGGAGCAGCTTTAAACTATCCTACTTATGATAAAGAATTTTATGCGTTAGTTCGAGCATTGGAAACATGGCAACACTATCTTTGGTCTAAAGAGTTCGTGATTCACACCGATCATGAGTCCTTGAAGCATATAAAAGGACAACACAAGTTGAGTAGGAGACATGCACGATGGGTAGAATTCATCGAGACATTTCCATATGTCATTCGATACAAGCAAGGTAAGGAAAACATTGTTGCAGATGCACTTTCTCGAAGGTACGTATTAATTTCTACTCTAGATGCAAAATTACTTGGTTTTGAGTACATTAAAGAGTTGTATTCTTCAGACACCGATTTTTGTGAGGGGTTTCGGGCTTGTGAGAAAAACGCAATAGGTAAGTTCTTTAAGCACGAGGGATTCTTATTTCGGGAGAATAAGTTATGTGTACCGAATTGCTCTTTGCGTGAGTTGTTAGTGAGGGAATCCCATGGAGGAGGTTTAATGGGTCACTTTGGAGTTGCTAAGACCTTAGCCGTTTTAAAAGAACACTTCTATTAGCCACACATGAAAAGAGATATTGAGAGAATTTGTGGTAGATGTGTAACATGTAGGCAGGCAAAATCTCGAGTGCAACCCCATGGTTTATACACGCCACTACCCATTCCTAGTGAGCCTTGGATAGATATTTCGATGGACTTTGTGTTAGGTTTACCTAGGTCTAAATGTGGTAGGGATTCAATTTTTGTGGTTGAGGATAGATTTTTTAAGATGGCGCATTTTATTCCATGTCACAAAACTGATGATGCTTCCAATGTTACTAATTTGTTCTTTAAAGAAATTGTAAGATTACATGGTATGCCTAGAACGATAGTTTCGGATAGAGACGCTAAGTTCTTAAGTTACTTTTAGAAGACTTTGTGGTATAAGTTAGGGACTAAGCTATTATTTTCTACTACTTGTCACCCACAAACTGATGGTCAAACTGAAGTAGTAAATAGAACTTTGTCTACTTTGTTGAGAGCTATTATTAAACAGAACATCAAAACATGGGAAGAGTGTTTACCACATGTTGAGTTTGCTTATAATCGTTCTGTTCATTCTGCTACTAAATTCTCACCATTTGAAATTGTTTATGGTTTTAATCCTTTAACTCCATTGGATTTAACGCCATTACCTATGTCGGAACATGCTAACTTGGATGGAAAGAAAATGACTGAATTTGTTAAGCAGATACATGAGAAGGCAAGACTAAACATTGAGAGGCAAACGGAACAATATGCAAAACAAGCTAACAAAGGTCGTCGGCAGCTAATTTTTCAACCCGGATATTGGGCTTGGTTACACATGAGGAAAGAAAGATTTCCGACACAAAGGCATTCAAAGTTACTTCCTAGAGGAGATGGGCTTTTTCAAGTCCTTGAGCGCATCAATGATAATGCATACAAATTGGATTTACCCGGTGAGTACAATGTTAGTGCCACTTTCAATGTTTCTGATTTAAGCCCTTTTGATGTAGGTGATGATTTGAGGACAAATCCTTTTCAAGATGAGGGAAATGATGAGGACACGGCTAACAAATGGGATGCGGAGCCTCTTCAAGTTCCAATTGGTCCAGTTACAAGGACTCGAGCTAAAAGGTTCAAAGAAACTCTCAATGGGCTTATTCAACACATTTGGGCTAAGAACCATCTTTGGGGGCCCAAAGATGATGCTATGCATGATCCACAAGGATGGGTTTCCATGATCTAAGGGAACTTCCACTTTGGAATTTCGGGAGGACCCAATGAACAGAATTAAAATGGTCATATCTTCTTGCCCACAACTCCAAATGGGCTGAAACTTATTAGGATGGAAAAATGACGTCTTGGCACTCAATTTTGACCTAAGAAAGTTTCAAAAAGGATATCGTTTGGGCCTGGTATGATGGGCCGAAATCCAGTAGGCTGTTGCATCCGAATCTACGTTGTGCTTGCACATTTTCTTAATTGTTTCCTTCTGAATTTAATTGTTGCATTATAAGGCTTGCATGCCAAGTTAGGTACTTTCCTTATTTGAATTTTAGGTTACCAAAATTCTATTTAGGTTTATTTCCTATTTCGTAGTTTTCTATTCCTACCAGAATTCTGTTTAGGTTTATTTCCTATTTTTTGGTTTTCCTTTTTCTATTTGGTTACGAATTCTCATGTATTTAAATAGCCATTGGCTTTTGGAATAAGACAATTCAGATTTGATTCATACTTTCGGAGAGAAATTTCTCTTTGGTTCTTTTAGAACTTCTGAACTTATCAGAGTTTCTGTGGCGTTCATCTTCGACTTATCAATCAATCCTTCCATAATTGATTATGGTGTCTTCATTATACCAAGGTTCTTGCTTCGATATAAGCAACGGGTCGCGGTCTCAGTCTTCATTATACCAAGGTTCTTGCTTCAATATTAGCAACGGGTCGCGGTCTCACACAAATCTGCTTCTAGATCATCTTGGAGGTCTTCTTGATCCATAAATTTCTTAGTTCTTAGCGTGGATCATATCAGAAGCTCTCGAAGTAACTTGGGGCCCTATGCTTGCTTTCGCGGAAAGGCCGCTTGGTGGGTTCGCAGCGAGGACTGGTGGGGCCTCTCCTCTTCTTTTCTGCGTCCTCTTCCCACTCTCTCGGAAAGGCATGGTCATCTTCCGCCAGTATGTACTTCTCAGCTCAAGCCAAGATCTCGTTCATGTCTCTGAGAGGACTCCTGGTTAGCTTGGAGCTAAAGATTCCAGATCTTAGCCCATTTTTGAATGCTAACATCTAGACGTTGGGGTCAAGGTCGAGGATCTCCCAGGCGGTAGCATTAAACCTCGAGATGTAGGCTCGGAGTCTCTCTCCCCGTAGTTGGATGATGTTGAACAGAGACTTTGAAGTCTTCTTGGGTCCCTTACTGCTAAGGAAATGAGACGCGAAGGTGTAGCTCAGCTCCTTGAATATGCCAATGCTTCCTAGTTTCAAACGAGAGCACCATGTTTCGGCTGCCTTCTCTAGCTTCAGGGGGAATGCTCGGCATATTACGGGATCAAAATGCTGATGTAGCGTCATTATGGTCTTATAGTGTTGGAAATGATCCAAAGAGTCTGCAGAACCGTCATAGGGTTTTATTTAGGGCATTCGAAAGTTCGGTGAGAGCGGGGCTTTAAGGACCTGTTGAGTGAAAGGCGGATCCTGAACATTGAGCTCGTCCAGGATACTGTGGTTTTCGCATTTTAACATTTCATTGATTTGACGGTGTCCAGTGGTGAGAATTCTACCGTGGAACCATTTTTGATAAGGAGTCTATAGCTAGCTAAGCTTGCGCGCCTATGATTCAGTTGAGAAGGTACGGTGGAGGGTCAACGAGTTCCTCCACGGATCTCGACAGCGAGGTCGTTCACCAGTCGTGAGAGTTCCACGAACTGTGCTTGGAGCATAGTCATAGTGGGATGTGCTGCGGGAGCCTCTTGGAGATTTGGATGGGTCGATCTCCCTTAGAAAGGGCTGTGGATTGTCGCAAGAGATCATTCAGATATGGCAGGGAGTCTTGACCCGAATCGTTGGCTAGGGGTGTTGTTTTATGTATGTATAGTGCTGGCCCCAGGAACTCCCTTATCGGTATTTCTCGTGGTGTTTTTAGGTGGCATAGCAACAAATGAGTTCTTTAGATTTCTTCACTTTTTCTATGGAGTTCCCATGTATGGCGCCAATCTGTTGATGCCAAAAATATGTTGCTAAGCTAGAGGCCGGTGCTTCAAGAGGAAGCCTACACAAGGAAAAATGGATGAGCTAGAGAGTCACCAGAGGAGAGGAAGTGATACCTCCGAGGATGCTCCAATGCTTTTGTCAGTGTGAGTTTGTTAGAGGGATGGGGATGCTTGGTGCTTTCAGTAATGTAACTGTAATTGTGGATCGTTTTGATTTGCATACCTTGGGCCTTTTATAGCGATTCAAAGGTGAGATTGCCCACGCGCTAGGGATGAGGCAATCCCGTAGATCCCGTTCCCCTGTCAGTAGATATGGTCGGGTGCCCAAAGAGGATTGTAATCCCTGGAATCACGCTCGTAGGTCTAGGTAAGGGTGTTCAAGAACAGTGTTTCCTGGAATTATTATAGGGGGAGTCTTGGAGCACTGCAGGTTTCAGATTAGATGTGGGATACTGGCCCGAGTGCGCTCGATCGCAGAATGGTGCAATCGATTGCATGTACGCTCGATCGCATGTCTTGTGCGCACGATCGCATATGCGCTCGATCGCATGTCTGTTACGATCGATCGCAGATGCTGATAAGAGTCATAAAATGCATCTAAACAATACTTAAATATTAACACTTTAGGGTTAATCTCGGTCGTAATCGCACTTTTAAATGTTGATAACTCTAAAGTGTTATTCATAAATCATTGACTTAATTCGATGCATTTTCAGGTGCGTTGAGTACAAAAGAGATGATAAAGCGATCCATGTTTAAAGCACCAAAAGATCTTGGGTGTCGGTGCTCGTTTTTGTCCAAGGTTTAGACATTTCCAAAAATGATTTAAAGATGATTAAAAGTCTAAACCAAGGTTGGAGCAATAAAGTACATTGAGTTGAAAGACTGCACACAAGTGTGTGCATCACTTTGGAACAAGTTAAGGGTAGGCACACTAGTGTGTGCACTTCTACATACAAGCTGAAGGAGTTTCACTAAATTGCCAGAATTTCCCGTACAGATCAATCAATTTTGCAGATTAAACTGTATTGATGTAGGAAGAACCAGGAGATGAGCCATATATGCTTAGAAATATCCGGAAGTCTATTTTCTGGAGAATTTTACGGTTCGGAAAAAGGATTTTTCTAGTGAAAGTTATGGCAGTTTTAGCGGAAACAGTTCAGGCCTCCAGAACAATGCCCAGCGCCTCACCTCTCACTGTCCAGCGCCCAGGAAAACAAGAACCAGCGCCTAGGCGCCCATGAACCAGCGCCCTAGCACCCAGGAAAACAAGAACCAGCGCCTAGGCGCCCATGAACCAGTGCCCCAACGCCCAGGCAAACAAGAGTGAGCGCCTAGGCGCCCATGAACCAGCGCCCTAGCACCCAGGAAAACAAGAACCAGTGCCTAGGCGCCCATGAACCAGTGCCCCAGCGCCCAGGCAAACAAGAGTGAGCGCCTAGGCGCCCATGAACCAGCGCTGCGCCCCTCAGCCATCAGCGCCGCGCCCCTCGCCAACTAACGCTGCACCTTTACTTTCCAGCACCTAAGCTCACACTTGGACATGCACACACGCTGCTGGACCCACCTTCACGTTCCAGCCTTCACTTTCCAGCGCCCAGGCGCACGCTCAGACAAAGCCAGCAGCGCGCACATGCTGCTGGACCCACCTTCACGTTCCAGCCTTCACTTTCCAGCAGTGCGCACATGGACTCCAATTCAGACTCAAATTAAGGCTGTGCAAAGACAGCTCTCCCTCGTGGGCTATAAATATATGCTTAAGGTTTGCAGCCGGGGGAGCGAGCTCGAGGAGAAAAACAAAGACAGTTTTTGATAGATAAAAATTAGAGAAGTTTTTAGCATTCTGTTTAAGTTTTCGTGAGTTGGAAATCAAGGAGAGAATATCCACATTGTTCTTCCACCTTGAGCTCCATGGCCATGAAATCAAGGGGAGAACATCTATATTGTTTTTCCACCTTGAGTTTCATGGCTAACTAATCATCAAACATGGAAAAGGGATGAATCCTTAGGGTTTTATTGTTTCTTATTTCCTATTCTTGATTTATTTGTATGGACTTATTGTTAAAACATTGTCTATGATTTACTCTTTGATTAATTAAGAAGGATTTGAATTCATGTGATAGCTGTATTCTATATTCTTCTTCTTTTAGTTTCTCTCAATCCGGTGATTGCATCCTTCTACTCCACATAAGTCTAGTCAAGCTTTTCTAATGTCAAGTTGTTTGGATGTAATTGATTTCGGTATATTTATCTTATAGATCGGCCATTACTGTGATATCATTATTGCAATATATTGTCGTTTCTTGCTAATCTATAAGATAAATCATGTGTGCTTGAATTGAAATCAAAGAGTAATTTGTAGCAATATATTAGAGATATAAATGTGCTTGATTGAATACTTTCCGATTGCCTGTTTAAGATGTGAAACTTGCAATCGAGATAAAAATTTGAATCAAGAGTGGAAATAGGGAACGAACCTAAGGAGGATTCCCGGAACCTTGTTATTTCTTATTTATATTCTTCGTTATATTCGCACAACTCTTTTACACAATATTGCATTATCAAAACTCATATTCTCTCACCTAATCATTGTCGTTAGTGTTAAAGTTTATACCTTCTTTCGTAATTAACTTGTTTCCCTGTGGAATCGACACCCCAAAACTATACTACAATAACCGTGTTATACATTGGGCGTAATCAAATTTTGGCGCCGTTGCCGGGGAAACAAGCTTAAGTACAAGGAAGCTTGTCAACTTTAAGTAAAAAAAATATATATATTAAAAAAAAATCGTAAATATTTTTCTTTTCAGCACTTTGTAAATACCGTAATATTGTTCCTTTACTTTTATTTATTTATTTTTGTAATTTTCTTTTATTATTTTGTTTTATTTATCTGTTTATTATTCTGTTTTATTTATTTGTTTATTATTTTGTTTTATTTATTTATTTATTTAATTATTTATTATTCTGTTTTATATATTTTATTTCCCCTCTAAATTAATTGGTGCATGCTTAAACCAAGAGATTCGCGAGGCAGATTCATTAGAGGACCCGAATTAGAGTCACCCTCTCCTTCCACGTCCGTTAGTGAAACCTCGCCTAGATCATACCATAGTGCACCCCCATCCGAGAATTTAGAGGATTTTGATAACATGGCCGACAATCACAATGAAAATGTTGCTAGGACACTTAAAGACTATTTGCACCCTAGCCGAACGGCCACACCCTCTTGTATCATGTTCCCCCCTAATGCCCCACAAGCTGAGTTTAAGCCGGGCATGATACAATTGCTACCAACTTTCCATGGGTTTGAGAATGAAAGCCCCTACATCCACATTAGGGAATTCGAGGAAGTAGTAGCAACCTTCCAAAATAGGGCTGATATGGTGGACACTGTCAGACTCCGGTTTTTCCCTTTTTCACTTAAGAAAAAGCCAAGACTTGGTTGTACTCATTAAGGCCTAGGTCTATTGGTAGTTGGGATGAGATGACCCGAGTTTTCTTCCAAAACACTTCCCAACCCATAAGACCAACAACCTTAAGAGACAAATCTCAAACTTTGCACAAAAGGAGAGTGAAACCTTATATCAAGTTTGGGAATGTTTCAAGGACCTTTTAAATTCTTGTCCACACCATGGGTATGAAAGTTGGTGGGTAGTCAGCTATTTCTATGATGGACTCCTAAGTAGGGAGAGGCAATTCATAGAAATGATGTGTAATGGGGATTTTCTTCAAAAAGATCCCGATCAAGCCATAGATTTCCTAGATGACCTATCAGAAAAAGCCCACACTTGGACAGGACCGAGTGCCATGGAAAGTACTAGGAGAAATCAACCCGCTGGAATCTACCAACTTAAGGAAGATGATAGTGTTAAAGCCCGTTTAGAGGCTCTAACTAAGGAAATTGAAGCCTTAAAAACCAAGGATGTTAGAGCCCTCGAACCGGTTGCTAGGGTAGAGTCCCATGAACCCTGTTTTATGTGTAATGGGGTAAATCATGTACCAAAGGATTGTCCATCTTATTTGGAGATAAAGGGAGAGTGTAACTCCTTGGGTATCCCCTTTAGGAAACCTTACTCACCCTACTCTAACACTTACAATCCTGGTTGGAAGAATCACCCTAATTTCAGTTGGAAATCTGATGTGCAACCTCTTACCCAATCAAGCCCCCATTGGAGATCTGATATACAACCTCATCCCCACTCTAGTACCCATTGGAGACCAGAAGCGACTTCATCTAGTGCACCACAACAATCTTTACCTTTGAAAGATGCTTTTAAGTCATTTTTGCAGGTACATGCCAAGAGTGCAGAAGAACAAGTCAAGATAAATCAATTGTTGCTAGAGGAGCAAAAGGGGATCAAAGAGGAGCAAAAGGAGATAAAAAGTCAACTCACCAAGTTGACTAGTTTCTTGACAATTCAAGAGAAAGGTCGGTTTCCTTCACAACCACAACAAAATCCACGGGGACAACATATGGCACAAACCTCCGATCCTGAAAATCATAATGTTAAAGAGGTTAATGCCATGATCACCCGCAGTGGTAAGAAACTAGATGGACCCACTCTATTGCCAAATCTGAGTCCCAACGCCGTGAGCAACAAGGATGAAGCTCCTAAGGAACAAGATGCTCATATCGACCCTTCACCAGTGCCTTTCCCTCAGGCACTCCTTAAGCCTAAGGAGAGGAATTTAGCATTAAAAGGTGAGATCCTTGAATAACTTCAGCATGTTAAAATTAACCTCCCTCTTCTTTATGTCATAAAACAGGTTCCCAACTATGCTAAAGTCATCAAGGATCTGTGCACACTGAAAAGGAGACACCGTGTGAAGAAGACCGTATTCTTAACGGAGCAAGCAAGTGCGGTAATTGATAGCACGACACCGCCCAAATATAAAGATCCGGTCTGTCCAACGGTGGCTTGCCAAATTGGAAACAAATCTTGTAGGCAAGCATTGTTAGATTTAGGGGCTAGTGTGAACCTCATGCCATATTCCATCTACTTGCAGCTCGGTCTAGGTGAGATCAAACCAACCTCTGTGGTACTCCAATTAGCGGATCGATCGGTAAGAAAACCAAGAGGTATAGTAGAAGATGTTTTATTGCAAATTGACAAATTCTATTATCCTATTGACTTCTTGGTTTTAGATACCATCTCTATTGTGAATACGGAGTCAAAAATTCCTTTGATACTTGGAAGACCATTCCTTGCCACCGCCAATGCCCTCATTAATTGTAGGAATGGCCTAATGACATTATCATTTGGAAATATGACTCTGGAGGTAAATGTTTTTCGAATGTCAAGGCAACCACATGAGGAGGATGAGTGTTTTGACACTTACATGATTGACGAGCTTATTTTGGAGGATAAATACATTAAGGACAATTCTAACTCTTTGGAATTCCTTCTTAATAATTTTGATTTTAATGATTCTTCTATATATCCCCATGCCGTTAATGTTGTTGATATTTCTGATAAGCCGCAGGGATTTATGAAGAAATCATGGCAGCCATGCTTTGAGGAGTTGCCTAGAGAAAGGGAGGCACCCAAACCCTCTTCCGATGAGACACCAACGCCCAATTTAGCCCCACTTCCCAAAGGGCTCAAGCATGTTTTCTTAGGCCCAAGTGATACCTTTCCAGTCATTATTTCCTCTGAACTTAGTGATATACAATGTGATCAACTGCTGAAGTTGTTGAGAGAACATAAATCTGTATTAGGTTGGACCATGGTTGACATTAAGGGTGTAAGCCCCTTAATTTGTTCCCATAGGATTTACTTAGAAGAATGATCTAACCCTCGTAGAGATCCACAGAGAAGATTAAACCCAACTATGAAAGAGGTAGTTAAGAAAGAAGTCTTAAAGCTGTTGGATGCAGGAATTATATATCCGATATCGGATAGTAAGTGGGTTAGTCCAACCCAAGTAGTTCCTAAGAAAGCTGGGGTTACTGTGGTAGAAAATGAGAAGGGAGTACTAGTACCAACTAAGGTAGTGACCGGGTGGCGAATGTGCATAGACTATAGGAAACTTAATTCAGCCACTCGGAAAGATCATTTTCCTCTTCCATTCATAGACCAAATTTTGGAACGGGTGGCTAGCCATCCTTTCTACTGTTTTTTGGATGGGTATTCAGGATACTACCAAATAGGGATTGCCCTACAGGATCAAGAGAAGACCACTTTTACTTGTCCTTTTGGTACTTTTGCTTTTCGAAGGATACCCTTTGGGTTATGTAATGCACCAGCTACTTTTCAAAGATGCATGATGAGTATTTTCAGTGACATGGTTGAAAAATGTGTGGAAGTGTATATGGATGGTTTAACTGTGTTTGGAACTTCTTTTGATTCATGTTTATCTAATTTGAAAAATGTTTTGTGCAGGTGTGAAGAAAAAGGACTCGTGCTTAATTGGGAGAAGTGCCATTTTATGGTATCTTCTAGAATAGTCTTGGGCCATATAGTTTCTGAAAAAGGGATAGAAGTAGATAAAGCAAAAATTGAATTGATCTCTAAACTCCCCACTCCTAAGAATATTAAAGATGTGAGGTCTCTCTTAGGTCATGCTGGGTTTTATAGAAGGTTTATTCAAAATTTTAATGCCATCTCTAGACCTCTACGTAGCCTTTTGACGAAGGATACCGAGTTTAAATGGAGCCTTGAATGTGAACAAGCCTTCAGGACATTGATTTCTAAGCTTACAACCGCCCCTATTATGCAATCACCAGATTTTACTTTGCCTTTTGAAATTATGTGTGATGCTAGTGACTATGCTGTAGGGGCTGTTTTAGGACAACGAAAGGAGGGAAAACCATTTGCTGTCTATTATGCTAGTAGAACATTGAATCATTCTCAAATGATGTATACCACAACCAAGAAAGAATTACTAGCTGTAGTATTCGCATTGGATAAATTTCGATCTTATTTGATTGGTTCACCTATCACGATATTCACAGATCACTCCGCCCTTAAATTTCTTTTTTCAAAAACGGATGCTAAGGCCCGTTTGATACGTTGGATTCTGCTTTTACAGGAATTTGACTTAACCATCAAAGACAAGAAGGGGGTGGAGAATGTTGTGGCGGACCATTTATCTCACTTGGAATTCAAAAGTGAAACTAACCTCGTGCCCATTGGGGAGGCCTTTCCGGATGAAAACCTATTTGCTGTTCTTGGTCACACACCATGGTATGCCGACATTGCCAACTACTTAGTTTCCCGCCAAGTTCCATCTACATGGAGTGCACAAGACAAGCGTAAGTTTTTGGCTGAGGTGAAAAACTTCTACTGGAATGATCCTTATTTGTTTAAATATTTCCCTGATCAAATAATAAGGAGATGTATTCCAGATATGGAAGTTAACAGTGTGTTAACCTTTTGTCATACATATGCTTGTGGTGGCCATTTTTCTATCAAAAAGACAGCCGCAAAAATTTTGCAATGTGGTTTTTATTGGCCCACTTTATTCAAAGATGCTAATGAGCTTTGTAGATAATGTGACAGATGCCAAAGGTTAGGTTCGTTGTCCCGCCGTCATATGATGCCTCTCAACCCAATCCTAGTGATAGAAATCTTTAATTGTTGGGGGATCGATTTTATGGGACCATTCCCACCTTCCTTTGGGTATCTTTATATTTTGCTTGCTGTTGATTATGTTTCTAAATGCGTTGAAGCAATACCTAGCCGCACTAATGATAATACAGTTGTTGTTAAATTTCTAAAAGACCATATATTATCTAGGTACGGTACTCCACGTGTTATCATTAGTGATCAAGGGTCACATTTTTGTAACCGTTCTTTTGAGGCTTTAATGCGCAGGTATGGAGTCACCCATAAGGTTTCTACAGCATATCATCCACAAACTAATGGTCAAGCTGAATTAGCAAATAGGGAGATCAAACGGATACTTGAGAAAACGGTGAATCCGAACCGAAAAGATTGGTCCTTGCGCCTGTCGGATGCACTTTGGGCGTATCGGACAGCATACAAGACGGTTCTTGAAGCATCTCCCTATCGTTTAGTATTTGGCAAAGTATGTCATTTGCCAGTAGAACTTGAGCACAGAGCATACTGGGCTATCCGAAATTTTAACTATGACCTTAAGTTGTCCGGTGAAGAAAGGAAATTGCAACTTTGCGAACTTGCGGAGTTGAGGGATGATGCATATGACAATGCTAAGGATTTGAAATCAAGGATGAAGACGGTACATGATCAGAAAATACTCCGAAAACATTTTGAACAAGGTAATAAAGTCTTTCTGTATGACTCACGATTACATCTCCATCCGGGAAAATTGAGATCACGATAGAAGGGACCTTATGTGGTAAAGAGTGTTTTTCCCAATGGAGTGGTTGAGGTTGAAGATCCTTCCGATGCTCGAGCATTTCAAGTCAATGGCCAAAGGTTGAAGCTGTACTTGGAACACGAACATGTTAAAGACAGCACCGAAGAAATTTCTTTGGTGGCCCCGATTTATGTTTGGTAATCGGGTACTTTCGTTCCACTGTATACTAGTTTTCATTTTGTTTTATTAAATTTTTGATTAATTTAGAATTTTTGTTTTATTGAATTTTTGACTAATTTAGAATTTTTGTTTTATTAAATTTTTGTTTTGGTTAATTTAAGTCTTTGTTAATTTAGAATTTTTTTTGTGTTGTTAAGCCTATTTTATTTTTTTTTCTTTGTGTGTTGTTTTTGTACAAGTAAGGAATTTTATGTTTTAGGACACTAGAACAGGCCCAGGCGCACAGCACGCCCAGGCACACACCAGGCCCGCGCCTCGCCTCTCTCAGGCCCGCGCCTTACCTCTCTCCAGCCAGTGCCTAGGCGCCCATGAACTAGCGCCCCAGCGCCTAGGCGCACAGCAGGCCCGCGCCTCGCCTCTCTCAAGCCCAACGCCTCACCGCTTGGCCGAGCCCATCAGCACCAAAACCCTAAAATCTGCCCTATTTAAACAATTTTTCCAGCCTCTTCTTAATTTCTCCTCTCACACCAATAGCTACACACTCCTCTCTCTCTCTCATTGTCCCTCCATATCAACCCATACCAACTCTTTCCCTCTTCCTTTCTTGATCTAAACTTCAATTCTTGAAGAATTGCACACTAATGTCTCCCATTTTTTTTTTTTTTTTTTTGCAGAAAATTTCTCCAAGAGATTTGGTTCTAAGAGGAACTTGTTTTTTTTCACAAAGATATCAAATTGGTGGGTAGCTTTTCCTCTCTCCAATTGTGGGCAAGTAAGACCAATTTCTCTTCTTCATTGTTCAATTGTGCTTTTTGGTGGTTAAATTTTGCTCTTAAGTTCATTGTTTCATTTATTTAATTTCCATGGCACCAAGGATGAAGAGAGCTAAGGGAAAATAACCACAAGAGTTTGATGAGACTAAGTTTGTTAGTTTTGAAGCGAGTGAGAGCTATGTTAAAATAATGCAAAATAGAAAACTCATTCCCGAGAGAGGATTTAACATTACCGAGAGTGCGAACCCGACTCTTTTTAGAATGATTCTCTATAGGAATTGGAGTGCATTTACAAAATCACCCTTTCATTCCCTACCAAATTTGGTCCGAGAATTTTACGCTAATGTCGACGAACATAGCAATGGTAAAGTGTGGGTGAGAGGAAAAATAGTCTCTTTTAACAGCTCATCAATAAATACCTTCTATGGGTTACCTGACATCCCACACAGTGAGTATAGAGCATATGTGTCTACATTTAATTATGAAGAGATTCGCCATACTCTCTGTATTCCGGGCACTACATGGAAAATGTCGGGTGATTCCCCGATCACCTTGCCCGCTGCTTCTCTAAATGTCAATGCTCGGGCTTGGCAATATTTTGTGTGTCACAGGTTGATGCCTGCCTTGCACTATAGTGATCTCACTATTGAGCGAGCTATTCTGATTTATGCAATTTTGATGGGAATGATTGTCGATGTGGGCCAAGTCATCTGTAAATCCATCTTACACACTGTTAGACTAAAGCTCGGATTATACTTTCCTTCTTTAATTACCCAATTGTGTATCCGAGCTGGAGTCCCACACAGTACTGATGAGGAAACCCAACCACCAAAGAAACCCATTGATGATGGCATGCTCGCTCAGATTAAAGCCTCCAGGCCGCCAACTTCAAGCAAGGGAGCCATAGCTACTAGCACCCCTCCCCCCTCTAGGAGTATCACGGTTGCTGAGCGCCTTGAGCGCTTAGAGAGTCGTTTTGACGAGCATCATAAATTGTTGTTTGATAGGCTAGATCGTCAAGACCAAATGTTAGCTAGGCAAGACCGATTCCTGGCTCGGCAAGCCGATTACCAAGCAGAGGTCAACTCTGCTTTTGGTCAGATGTACCAACACATTGCCTCCGCTACTGGTTGTAATATGGGTCTTTTTCCTACTATGCCACCCTATTCAGGTTCATTTTTTGACCCACCTCCCGAGGAAGGTGAAGGGACTGAAGAGATTGAAGTAGAGGATGATAATTTCGAGGATTAGTAGGGATATCTCTTGTTTGTCCACTTTTATTTTATTTATTGTACTAACATTTTTTGTGTTTTTATTTTATTTATTTTTCGTCTTTTATCTTAGTTGTTAGTTATTTCCATTTCGTGTGCTAACCTAACATACGGTGGGAATCTTGATGTTACACCGCAGTTGCTTCCTTTTTGCTTGTTCTGTTCTATATTGTAGATCAAAAATTTCAGCGAGAAGAATGGTATGCAGTTCAAATGGTGGTGTGCAATTTTCAGCTTCTGTGCACTTTTGGCTAACAAAAGGAGTTTCTTTTCCTTTTTCTTTCACATTGAGGTCAATGCAATATTTAGGTTGGGGGTGGAGGAAATACATTTCTTTCCTTTTTCCATTGAACTGCTTGGTGTCGCTTTCCTACGTTTTGTTTGTTAGGATAATAATAAAAAAAAGGTTTGTTTTTAGCATGCTTTGTGTTAGCCTTGGAGTTATTCACATGTCAATGATATGACCTTAATTGAGATAGTATATAGCACTTAGAAGAAATTAAATGTTGCTTCGGTTTGAAATTAATTTAAGTATCAATCTTGATTTGGTTAAAGACTCTAGCTTGTGGTAAGATTGTATGATTAATCGTAAGCATTTAGAAAAGTTTTATGTGTGATTATTTTGTGAATATTTTTGCGGTCTCGGCAAGCTCTAGAACTTACTTGATAACCACTTGAAGCGAATTCCTAGAATGCACATTACTTAGGATATGATATAGGCCATTTTTGAACCGTTTGAGCCTTTCAAACCTACCCTTGCGATATATATCACTAGTCACCTATTTGAGCATTTTTCTTGAAAACGAAGTTGAGCCTGGTTTCTTTCAAAAACCCATTCACTTACCCTTATAAGCCTAAAGAGAATATTTTATCCTTACCTCTCTCTTAAGAAGAACTTAACTATACACATGTTGTGAGAAGCACTTAAAATGAGTAAGGGTGGAAATATGAAAAAATATCACTATCACAACCCAAGTACATTAAATGAGATAAGTTGGGGGTTGTGGAAAAGAAAGAAATGAAAAAGGAGGTGAATGGTCTTTTATGCCAAAATACAAAAGAAAATAAAAACAAATGGTGATTTGTTGAGAAAACAATCCTCGAAAAAAAAATAAAAATAAAAATAAAAATGGTTGGAAGAGTTGGGTACTGAAGTAAGGTTATCCAGTGCTTAAAGAACTATATTCAAAACTAAGAGATTAAGTTCTTTTACTTGTGAATTCTTCCCATTCTTTCTTAGCCTTTACCTTAACCAAACGTTACAAGCTTATTAAAGACCTATTGATCCAATGTAATGTGATTTTTCTACAATAGTGGAGAGTGGTTTGAAATGTAAGCTTATGGAGCTTGTTTTTGTGATTGATGTCACGCGATTTATTTTTTCTAGAGGCCAAGACTTGTATTCATGAATATTGTGCATAAAATCATCCGGATGTTCAGATTAATGAATTGTGGTAAGACGGATGTTAAGAGTCAATAACGATTTTAAGATTGATGTTTGAATTATTTTTGGATTTGAGTGAAATTTAATGATTCTATATGCTATATGTTACGCATGATTTTTGAGACAAAGATTTTTGAATCACTCTTGGTTAACACTAGCATTGTTGTATTTTGCATTAATTTCTAAATAAATAACTCATTTCATGTCTTTCGCTTGAATTGCTAGGGACTAGCAATAAGCTAGTTGGGGGTTGTGATAAGAGTCATAAAATGCATCTAAACAATACTTAATTGTTAACACTTTAGGGTTAATCTCGGTCGTAATCGCACTTTTAAATGTTGATAACTCTAAAGTGTTATTCATAAATCATTGACTTAATTCGATGCATTTTCAGGTGCGTTGAGTACAAAAGAGATGATAAAGCAATCCATGTTTAAAGCACCAAAAGATCTTGGGTGTCGGTGCTCGTTTTTGTCCAAGGTTTAGACATTTCCAAAAATGATTTAAAGATGATTAAAAGTCTAAACCAAGGTTGGAGCAATAAATTACATTGAGTTGAAAGACTGCACACAAGTGTGTGCATCACTTTGGAACAAGTTAAGGGTAGGCACACTAGTGTCTGCACTTCTGCATACAAGCTGAAGGAGTTTCACTAAATTGCCAGAATTTCCCGTACAGATCAATCAATTTTGCAGATTAAACTGTATTGATGTAGGAAGAAACAGGAGATGAGCCATATATGCTTAGAAAGATCCGAAAGTCTATTTTCTGGAGAATTTTATGGTTTGGAAAAAGGATTTTTCTAGTGAAAGTTATGGCAGTTTTAGCGGAAACAGTTCAGGCCTCCAGAACAATGCCCAGCGCCTCACCTCTCACTGTCCAGCGCCCCATCGCCCAGGAAAACAAGAACCAGCGCCTAGGCGCCCATGAACCAGTGCCCCAGCGCCCAAAAAAACAAGAACCAGCGCCTAGGCGCCCATGAACCAGTGCCCCAGCGCCCAGGCAAACAAGAGTGAGCGCCTAGGCGCCCATGAACCAGCGCTGCGCCCCTCAGCCATCAGCGCCGCGCCCCTCGCCAACTAACGCTGCACCTTTACTTTCCAGCACCTAAGCTCACACTTGGACATGCACACACGCTGCTGGACCCACCTTCACGTTCCAGCCTTCACTTTCCAGCGCCCAGGCGCACGCTCAGACAAAGCCAGCAGCGCGCACATGCTGCTGGACCCACCTTCACGTTCCAGCCTTCACTTTCCAGCAGTGCGCACATGGACTCCAATTCAGACTCAAATTAAGGCTGTGCAAAGACAGCTCTCCCTCGTGGGCTATAAATATATGCTTAAGGTTTGCAGCCGGGGGAGCGAGCTCGAGGAGAAAAACAAAGACAGTTTTTGATAGATAAAAATTAGAGAAGTTTTTAGCATTCTGTTTAAGTTTTCGTGAGTTGGAAATCAAGGAGAGAATATCCACATTGTTCTTCCACCTTGAGCTCCATGGCCATGAAATCAAGGGGAGGACATCTATATTGTTTTTCCACCTTGAGTTTCATGGCTAACTAATCATCAAACAAGGGAAAGGGATGAATCCTTAGGGTTTTATTGTTCCTTATTTCCTGTTCTTGATTCATTTGTATGGACTTATTGTTAAAACATTGTCTATGATTTACTCTTTGATTAATTAAGAAGGATTTGAATTCATGTGATAGCTGTATTCTATATTCTTCTTCTTTTAGTTTCTCTCAATCCGGTGATTGCATCCTTCTACTCCACATAAGTCTAGTCAAGCTTTTCTTATGTCAAGTTGTTTGGATGTAATTGATTTCGGTATATTTATCTTATAGATCGGCCATTACTGTGATATCATTATTGCAATATATTGTCGTTTCTTGCTAATCTATAAGATAAATCATGTGTGCTTGAATTGAAATCAAAGAGTAATTTGTAGCAATATATTAGAGATATAAATGTGCTTGATTGAATACTTTCCGATTGCCTGTTTAGGATGTGAAACTTGCAATCGAGATAAAAATTTGAATCAAGAGTGGAAATAGGGAACGAACCTAAGGAGGATTCCCGGAACCTTGTTATTTCTTATTTATATTCTTCGTTATATTCGCACAACTCTTTTACACAATATTGCATTATCAAAACTCATATTCTCTCACCTAATCATTGTCGTTAGTGTTAAAGTTTATACCTTCTTTCGTAATTAACTTGTTTCCCTGTGGAATCGACACCCCAAAACTATACTACAATAACCGTGTTATACTTTGAGCGTAATCAGATGCACTGAACTACAAATATTTTGATGTGGGATGTTGACCTTGCACTCATTCGTAGGCAAGTGCGCTCGTGCGCAGGTGCGCTCGATCGTATATCTCGTGTGATCGATCGCACTATGCATCCTCTTTGCTCTTGAAGCTTGATATCTCCAGAAATGCTTCATTTTCTCCACAAACCTATAAAAATATACAAAACACAAAAAAGACATAAAATAAAGTGAAATAATACAAATTAAGAACCTAACAAATATAAATTAAAGGGCTTAAATATGCAATATTTAAGACTCATCAAATATCCCCAAACTTATATTTTACTAGTCCCTTAGCAAAACAAAATAAAAAACTAGATGAAAAACAAAGAACATAAAGATAAGTTCATCACTCATATTATCCAAAAATTTAAGGAGCACACACCACCGTGATATTTAGTCATGAGCAAGCTTAAAGAGATAAACCCATCTTCACAATGAATAGAAATGTTGAAATCTAATTACTTACAAAAGGCAGGTCAAGGCATCACAAGTCTGACACTGTGTAAAGTGAATTAGTATATAAAAATGAAGCTTCTAAATAACTCCAATGTGTAAGGTCTCCATGTCTTAAGATTCACCAAATTTCCCATCAGAATGAACGAAAAGGACTTACTAACTCACTGCTTACTGAGGCAAGAGGTCCAGTTACTCAGTGGAAAGTTTATTGATGATGATCATTAGTATTATTATTATTATTATTATTATTATTATTATTATTATTATTATTATTATTATTATTATTATTATTATTATTATTATATATATATATATTTTATGCTTTTCTATGCCCAAGTGTTTATCCAACAAGTCATCCAGTTTCAGTTAAGACAAGGAAACGTACACATTAAAATCAAATGTCATACCTCACAAAATTTGTGCTAATGTGCTCGTGTTAGATTAGATCAAACATGTGAATTCTCAAATGCCTAAAGTAAGTAACTAAATTTTAAAACTTTATCATCAGATCATGTGTTCAAAATTTTAAGCTCACCTATGACATCACATCACATAAAATGTTTAGATCAACTAAAATTTAAAATTAACATGAGCATGCATTTATCTTTACGACGAAAAGACAACAACTTAGGAAAAAGTGTGTGATGTGTCTCCCATACCCCCAAACTTAAATTACACATTGACCCCACTATGTGAATAATATGGAAAGAGCTGACCTGGGATATGGAGAACTATCTGGACTGGTATGGCTCATAGCATGCCCCCAAACTTGAACTGAAGTACGCATTGTCCCTGAAAAATAAAAACTGGAAAACAAAAAATATTGGAAACAAATATTAATCATAAAAATTAAGAAATATACAGAAAAGATAAGTTGTGGGGTGCCTCCCATGAGTGCTAAGTTTAAAGTCTTCAGCCAGACTCCCCTTAGTAGACGACACTCAATCAGAGTAACTAGGATCCTCCAATAATATTGTCTCTATGTCCGGACTCCTCAACTCCAAGAATGGTTTTAGCCTTTGTCCATTTACCTTAAAAGTGTTACCATTCTTGGGATCCTCAATCTCAATGGCCCCATGAGAAAAAACTTACCGAATAATAAATGGGCCTATCCAACAAGATTTGAGCTTGCTTGGAAAAAGATGCAAGTGTGAATTGTAAAGAAGAACTTTTTGACCCGGCTCAAAATGTTTTGGTCATGAGTCTTCTTCATTTGTGCTTTGTATGATCGGGCACACTCATATGCATCATTCCGCAGCTCCTCCAATTCATTGAGTTGGAGCTTCCGTTGGGAGCCAGCCTTGGAAAGATTGAAATTCAGTTGCTTGATAGCCCAATACGCACGATGCTCTAATTCGACCGGAAGGTGACATGCCTTTCCGTACACAATACGATAGGGAAACAAGCCAATTGGCATCTTCAAGGCTGTCCGATATGCCCACAGTGCATCAGTCAATCGCAGAGACCAATCATTTCTACTAGAATTCACAATTTTCTCTAAAATGTGTTTGATCTCGCGACTAGAAATTTCCACTTGTCCACTCATCTGTGGGTGATATGGGGTGGCAACCTTATGTGTGATGAAATACTTCTTCATCAACTGCTCAAAAATCCGGTTACAAAAGTGCTTACCTTCATCACTTATGATTGCTCGAGGCATACCAAATCGAGCAAAAACAGTGTCCTTAAAAAACTGGACCACAACTCTGTGGTCATTGATCTTGCACGCAACGGCCTCCACCCATTTGGATAGATAATCCACAGCAACTAGAATGTACAAGTTGCCAAAGGAGTTTGGGAATAGTCCCATAAAATCAATGCTCCACACGTCAAAAATCTTAACAATCAGAATAGGGTTGAGGGGCATCATATTCCTCTTAGAAAAACTCCCTAGCTTTTGACAACGCTCATAAGATACACAGTAGGTGTGAGAGTCTCGAAACATGGTAGGCCAATAAAATCCACATTGTAAAATCTTTGCAGCGATCGTTTTAGCACTGAAATGGCCTCCACAAGCATGATCATGACAAAAGGCGATGACGTTAGATTGGTCATGCTCGGGAATACACCTTCTGATGATCTGATCGGGGCAATACTTAAACAGATAAGGATCATCCCAGAAAAAATATTGTACCATGGCTAAAAACTTTGATTTATCTTGTCGCCCCTAATGCAAAGGCATGTGTCCGTTGACAAGATAGTTTACTATATCAGTAAACCATGGAGCAGGATTTTGAGCAATGAGCATTAACTGCTCATCAGGAAAGGTCTTAGAAATAGGAGTGGCAGCCTCAGTGAAATCCACAATCAATCTAGATAAATGGACTGCCACAACATTTTCTGAACCTTTCTTATCCCGAATCTCAATGTCGAACTCTTGAAGTAGCAAGATCCATCGGATAAGATGAGATTTAGCATCTTTTTTAGAGAAAAGATACTTCAATGCTGCATGGTCCGAGTAGATAATGATTTTAGATCCTAACAAGTAGGATCTGAACTTGTCTAATGCAAAAACAACTGCAAGCAACTCCTTTTCAGTGGTTGAGTAATTGAGTTGTGCGTCGTTTAAAGTTTGACTTGCATAGTAGATAACATGGGGAAGTTTATCAACACACTGCCCCAAAACAGCTCCAACAGCATAATCTGATGCGTCACACATAATCTCAAAAGGCACACCCCAGTTGGGTGGCTGAATAATGGGTGTGGATGTCAAAATCTTCTTCAGATCCCCAAATGCTTTCTTATAGTCCTCATCAAATATAAATGGGGCATCCTTTTGTAATAACTGGCACAAGGGCCTGGCGATTTTGCTGAAATTCTGGATAAATCGCCTGTAGAAACCTGCATGGCCTAGAAAAGATCAAACCTCCTTCACTGTACGTGGGGGTGGAAGGTTGGAAATCAGGTCCACCTTCGCTTTGTTGACCTCAATCTCCTGATGAGATACGACATGCCCCAGTACAATGCCTTGCTTAACCATAAAATGGCACTTCTCCCAATTAAGCACCAGGTTCTTCTCCTTGCACCGTACTAAAACCAAAGTGAGACGGTGCAGGCACTCCTCAAATGTTGAACCGAAGACGGAGAAGTCGTCCATGAAAATCTCTAAGAATCGCTTTACCATGTCAGAAAATATACTGACCATGCACCACTGAAAAGTAGCGGGTGCATTGCATAACCCAAAGGGCATGCGACGGTAGGTGAATGTCCCAAAAGGACAGGTAAACATCGTCTTCTCCTGATCTTCAGGGTCCACAGGGACCTGGTTATATCCAGAATAACCATCCAAAAAACAATAATACTTGTGCCCAGCCAAACACTCCACCATCTGATCAATAAATGACAGTGGAAAGTGATCCTTCCTTGTGGCAACGTTCAGCTTATGGTAGTCTATACACACTGGCACCAACTCGTCGTCCTTATTCTTTACTACCATCAATCCCGCTCGCTTGGGCACGACATGAATTGGGCTCACCCACTTGCTATCAGAGATGTGATAAATGATCCCTGCATCTAACAGCTTAATTATTTCTGCCCTCATAACCTCTTGCATAGCTGGGTTGAGCCTTCTTTGTGGCTCCCTCGATGGCTTAGCATTCTCCTCCAAATGTATCTTGTGCATCACCACCGAGGGGTTGATTCCCTTGATATCCTCAATGGTCCACCCGATAGCTTCCTTGTGCTCTCTTAAGACATCTAATAATTTCTCTTCTTGAGCTTCACCCAAATCTGAAGCTATAATCACAGGCAAACTATCGGCTGAACCTAGGAACTTATACTTAAGATTATCTGGTAAAGGCTTAAGTTTCTTCTTGGGTGTTTCAGGTTCGACGGTCTCCTCTGTCTCATTTCTTTCTTGAGGATCAGACTCTAAAATGGCATTCACTTCCTCGAGTAGCTTATCTAAGCCCAAGTCCTCTCCAAAGTGAGCAAAACACGCCTCCAAGGGATCTTCAATGCTTGATTCGTCCACAGTCTCCTCAAGAATCTCCTCTATCAAGCATACATTTTTCACTTCATCATACTCAAGTGGTTGCCTAGTGATATCAAAGATATTTAACTCCACTGTCATATTTTCGAAGGAGATCTTCATCACCCTGTCCTACAATTGATTAGGGCGTTAGCCGTGGCTAAGAATGGTCGCCCTAGAGTCACCGGTATTTGAATCCCCACATTCTGGACTGGTTCTGTGTCAAGCACAATAAAATCCACTGGGAAATAGAATTTATCCACTTTTATCAAGACGTCCTCAACTATTCCCCGTGGTATTTTCACTGACTTGTCAGCCAATTGAAGCGTCGTGGATGTGGGCTTCAGTTCTCCTAACCCCAACTGCAAATAGATCGAGTAGGGTAGAAGATTCACACTCGCCCCTAGATCCAAAAGAGCCCTCTCAATATGGCTGACTCCTATCGTGCAAGAGATAGTAGGACACCCCAGGTCCTTATACTTGATGGGTAGCTTGCACTGAAGGATTGAGCTGACCTACTCAGTCAAAAATGCCTTCTTTGGGACATTCGTCCTCCTCTTGATAGTGACTAAGTCCTTTAAAAACTTGGCATATGATGGCACTTGATGGATGGCATCCAAAAATGGGATATTGATTTGGACCTGTTTGAATACCTCCAGAATTTCCTCATACTTCCCTCCTTTCTTGGTCTCCTGTAGTCTGTCGGGGTAAGGCGCTCTAGGTATAAACGACCTAGGAGGTTCTTTCTCAGTATGTGTGGCTGTAGATGGCTCAGCATCTCTCTTCTCCTTGTTGCCACTCCCTTGCCCTTGCTTATAGCAGGGCTCTCTTCCACTCAATTGTCCACTTGTCTCCCATACCTCAGTGTGACAATCGACTGTACTTGTTCCTCCCTGTGCATAGGAGTTGATGAACTCCCAACCATAAATTGTCATTTTGGGTTGGACACGGGCTGACTAGGGAATTTCCCTTTCTCTCTCTCACCCAAGTGACTTGCAATTTGCCCTATTTGACTCTCCAGCTTGGCAATTGCTTGGGTGTTTACCATTGTTGCACTCCTTACGTCGCTCATGGATTGGCTATTCATTTTCATGTATTCCTTAATGGTGTCCTCTAGTGACTGTGAAACTAGCGCTGGTGTTTGAGTGGGAGCTTGGTAAGTAGGTAATGGTGCTGGATGGGCAGAACGACCATGACTAGGAATTTGTTGGGCAAATCCGAGAGGATATTGATTTTGAGCATTATGAGGGGCTCCTCCCTAATTCATTGGTTGGTTCTGCCTCCATGAAAAATTTGGGTGGTTCCACCACCCTGGATTGTACGTCTCGGAGTGCGATCCATTTAACTGCCTTTGATAGTCATTGAAAGCATTTACTTGTTCCATAGGATACTCGACACAAGCCGGCATTGATAAGCAATTCTGTGCTAAATGCATGGGACAAGCACAGATGGAACAGCTTTCAACATTGAATATGTTGGCAACATTGATGGATTGGCTCACAGTGAGAGCGTCAATCTTCTTAGTGAGGGCATCTAACTTTATCCTCAAATCAGCGTCCTCCCTGACCTCATAGATGTCTCCCCTCTTAGGAGCACGAATGGACTTGTCTCGACAACTTGAAAAATCCCACTGCTGCGAGTTGTCGGACAACTTGTCCAATGCCATATATGCTTCATCTCCTGTCAAACTCAAGAATGCCCCCCCATTCATAGACTCGATCATGCTACGGTTGGGTTGAGTCAACCCTTGGTAGAAGAACTGAACGAGTCTCCACTTCTCATATCCATGTGGAGGGCATCTGATCAGTAGCTCTTTGAAGTGCTCCCAACCCTCAGAAAATTTTTCATCCTCATCCTGAGTGAAAGAGCTAATCTCCTTTCGGCACTCATTCACTCTAGACATTGGGAAAAACTTATGATAAAATTTGCTAAGCAGGTTTTCCCAAGATGTAATAGACCTGGGTGTGTTGGAATCCAACCACGCCCTAGCTCTATCGTGAAGAGAAAAAGGGAAGAGTCGAAGATGGACTGACTCCTCAGAGAAGTTCTGGAATTTAAATGTGGCACAAATGTCTTTGAACTTCTTTACATGGCTATAAGGATTTTCAAGATCTAGGCCAAGGAATGAGGGTAAGAGTTGGATAACATGTGGCTTTAAGTCGAACTGGGTGGCATTGGTAGGTGGAAACACTATGCAAGAAGATGAATTGTTCGCAACGGGTGCAAACAAATCCCTAAGGGATGTATTGGAATCCACGTTCCAAGCTCTAGATTGCTCTACATGTTCAGGATGATTTGCATTCCTAAAATTTTCTCTCATTTCAACTGGTGCTCTTTTCTGCCTCCTAAGAGTTCTTTCTAAGTCGGGATCTAAATGTATCAAATCTAAATTCAAGGATCTCCGACCAAGGATAAACCGCACAAAAAACACTAAAATAACCTACCAGCAAAATTTTAATAATATATTTTTTTTTAATAAACAAATAGAAACAAATAAAATAAAATAAAATTGCCAAACAGAAAAATCAAACAAATAATGCTAACTAACTAGTAGAAAAATAAAATTGATTCAGACAAAAATTTCACAAACAAAACAAGTCCCCGGTAACGGCGCCAAAAACTTGTTGTGAGTTTTAAATTACTCACAAGCGCACGAGTCGTTTGCAATATAGCGTTGTGCAAGTGCAAGGTCGAATCCACAGGGAATTGTGTTGTGAAAATATAAATTTATCTAAACTAATCTTATCTTAACCTAGTTCCGAGTTTTGTATTATATGTTGCAAAATAAATAAAAGCTAAACTAAATTGATTTTAAAAACTAATAAATAAAACACTAAGGTTTCCAAATCCACCCCACCAAAGTTTAAGCATATATGTCCTAAAAACATAGCCTATCAAAACATTCAATGAATCCAACTTACGACAAAAAACAAAGAATATCCCAATTAAACCAAAAACATCCAATGTATCCGCTTTTAACAAATCACAAAGGAAATCTAATTTAATCGAAAAAAATTCAATGTATCCATCAGATGAAACACAAGGAATATCCAATAGAACAATTTAAACTCAATCAATCACAAGATTTACTCAAATAATTGACAGAACATTTATACTAAAAAATGTCATAATTGTATAAACAAATCTGAACTACTATGCCAAACAACGGCGAGGCTTCATCTTCAACCTTAGCTGAAGATTTTAGCCACTCATAACTATGAAACTACAATTCATAATAAAAGTGCTAAACATTAAACTAAAACAACTAAATAAAAAGAAATAAATAACTTTACACGGGAGAAATTCCACTCGCTGATGGGCGGCGCTTCCCCTCGTGGTAGCAAAGCCTTCGGGATCCACCAGAATGCTAGCAAACGTCCACAGGTTAACACCAAAGTGGCCCAGGAATTGTACCCTGAATGATGGAGTCAGATGGTGTTTATATAGGGGGAGTCTCAAAGCACTGTAGGTTTCAGATTCGATGTGGGATACTGGCCCGAGTGCGTTCGATCGCAGAATGGTGCGATCGATCGCAGAATGGTGCGATCGATCGCATGTCTTGTGCACACGATCGCATGTGCACTCGATCGTATGTCTGTTACGATCAATCATAGACGCACTGAACTGCAAATATTTCGATGTGGGATGTTGACCTTGCGCTCGTTCGTAGGCAAGTGCGCTCGATCGCATATCTCGTGTGATCGATCGCACAATGCATCCTCTTTGCTCTTGAAGCTTGATATCTCTAGAAATGCTTCATTTTCTCCACAAACCTATAAAAATACACAAAACAAAAAAAAATACATAAAATAAAGTGAAATAATACAAATTAAGAACCTAACAAATATAAATTAAAAGGCTTAAATATGCAATATTTAAGACTCATCAATTATGCTTGCAAGACTACATAGGGGTGTCTGGGAATGCCAGTGGGTTCATCAATAGCTTGTCTGTATGTCATCTCGTCAATAGCTTGTCTTAGAATCATGCTCGTAGGTCTAGGTTGGGGTGTTCAAGAACAGTGTTTCCTAGAATTATGCTTGCAAGACTGCACAAAGGTGTCTGGGAATGTCAGTGGGTTCGTCAATAGCTTGTCCATATGTCATCTCGCCATTGGGCAGGGGAATGTCCACATGTCGTATTATTGTTGGTCCCAGGGTTTTCCACATACCGTCTTGCCATTGGGCAGGGGAATGTCCACGTGTTGTTCTGTTGTTGGTCCCAGTGTTGTCCACGTGTCGTCTCGCCGTTGGGCATGGGAATGTCCATATGTCATTTTGCTATTAGGTGTATCACTACGTATTTGTGAGTGCACACACACTTATTATGTGTATCCTAAAAGGTTACATGCTAGAGAATCCAATTGCGTCGAATTACAATTAGAGGGTGCAAATAAACGCCACAATACAAAAATGAGAGATAATGGAGATAGAAGAAGGAAAAAATAACTCATCACCTGAATCATGTGCCATGAATGAAGAAAATAGGCCACAACAGCTATGCCCAGAACTCCTCTTATCAGGTACTCTTTTTGTACCATTATTTTATCAATTAATTATGTAATGAAAAAATCATAAAGCAGTTATGGTAAATATGTTCCTCTGTTTTACAGAGAGGATTAATGGAGGCTGCTCAAGAAATGTTCAAAAAGAAAATCACTGAGAAGCTTAACATCGAACAACTTTTTTCTTTAGATTTATCGGAATCATTTTGCACTGTATATTTTGGCTGTTCTACCAGACCAAATACAATTTTTGCGGTCTAGTTAATACTTGAAGTTGTAGAGTTTAAAGTCACCACAAAAACAAAATGCTATATATCGATGGAGGATTTTAGTGATGGATACAAATGTTAGTATAAGTGTGCTATACTGACAGATTTTAACTTCCATCGGTATAAGTGCATGATATTACTGACAAATATATAAATTATCAGTATAGAGACATTTATACTAATCGCATATGCAACCCACATGTGCATCTCATTTTACTGAAAAAAGCAATTTTGACAATATTTTCTCAGAGTTGTCTTTGTGAATTGCAGATATGGGAGTATGGGATTTTGAGTTTGAATAAAATTAGCGAGAGAGGAGATTTACCTGAGAAAATAAGAGAGGACAAAGTTTTCTTTTCGCATTCAAATGAAGGGCATGTGTGTACCGGTTCTGATGTGGGATAATTTTACTACACCAATGATGTATCAACACGTGGTGCCTTTCAAAAGCTAAAAGGTAAGTTTGAAAGCCCAGTCAAGCAACCAATAATACCCTTATACGTGGCATGGGTAAAATGGTATTTTCACACCTAACTCTAAGATATTCTGGTCAGTCACATTAATCACTCCACGACAGTTACATATGAATGAAGTTATTACCCCTGACATCAAACCTAAGTAAATCATGATATTATTACCTCATATCACCTCTGATATTATTACAATTATTGCACCCAATAACCACGATATTATTCCTGCCATTATTTCCCGTAGCATACTCAACCCACGGGTACTATATAAAGAGGGCTCCTCCATTTATCAGGTACAACACAATTCTCTCTACAACTCTCTTACTTTCTTATTCTCTTACTATATTGACTTAAACATCGGAGAGTACCTCATAGGCACAATCCATCCGACGACTTATAACATTTTTTTGTATTTCTAGTGTGCACAAGTGCTTCACTACTCTCGTATGATCATTTGTTCCCAAATCAACATCAACAGGTTCTAATTTGGTCTACCCTTTCACTTGATTAGTATTATTGTCAAGTTGTTTGAGCAGAATTAATGGGTGTTTTGTAAAGTAACTTAATGTGTAAACATATGAAAGAATAGATTTGTACAGAGTTTTTCTCATGGAACAATTATTGAATTAATGAGTGAATCAAAGAGTTTACGAGGATCTAATGAATTAAGGAAAATTAGATTCCTTCAACTTGCCTGTATATTTCCCATCCCTGATGGAAATGAAGTCAGTGTTAGAAAGATAGACTATAGAGAAGATTGAGACCTTTAGGAACCCAATGAATTATGTAACTAAGGCTGACCATAAACAATCAATCTCAAGCATGAGAGCTGTCTTCTATGGAATCATCAGGCAACACTTTAGAAGTGAAATCACAGATGATTTGTCTAAACAATACTCCAACAAAATGTGAAGTCTTTATGGTTGTTTAATCCAGATGTCCAGCCACTTAGTCTTGTTTTAATTCTTCTCAAGAGAAATGTGGAGTGGTGGCAATCGGGTCGGGTCGAGTTTGTTTATTTCGAGTTTAGGTTATATTGAGTCACTGGTCATTGGAATGGCAGGTTACTTAGGGTTAGGCTGGATTCAGGTCATTTTCAATCTCAGATCGTTCGGGTCGCTGGTCACTTCGGGTCGAGTTAAATCAGATTTGGGTCATCTCGATCTTGATTCGTATCGAGTCTCAAGTCATATCAGGTTCAGGTCAACAAAATATATATTTATATTTAATTTTAAAAAATATATTATTTGCATATAATACTACTAAACGAGTTACATGTCTAAATCCATAAAAATTAATATATAATAAATTAACGTTGAATTTTCTAAACAATATATTAATCTGTGAATGCAATATGCAATGTTATGGCTCTTAATCCTAAAATTTAGTCTTAATTTATCTCAGACAACTCCACGGAGTTATTCTCACTAGTAACGTCTTATACAAGATTTTAGTGATTAAATTCCATATAATTACTTTATTCCATTTTATTTTTCCAAGTTAATTAAAGATAAAATTTTATGTGATGTGAAGAACAATGAAAACTTATAAGTCTGCTCGATTTTTTATTTGAAACTAGGAGATTACTCATATTAATATAATGTTAAACCATGCACATCAGCATATGTAAATCAATAATTAATTGATTATTATATAATTTATTTTATTTAACAACTAGTCAATTAATTATTACATCATTTTAAAAAGAAAATTATTTATTTATATTTGTTAATTAAAATTTATAATTTCAAGTTCGAGTCGTTCCAAGTCAGGTAGTTTTGGGTTGAAGTCATTTCGGGTCGGGTAATTTTGGGTCCTGTAGCTTTGGACTCGAGTCTTTTCAAGTTTATGGGTCATTTTGGCTTTTTGATCGTTCGGGTTCAGGTCGAGTCATGTTCGAGTTACCACTCGATTTTTTATTTAAAGCTTAAGAGATTACTTATATGAATAAAATGTTAAACCATGCACATCAACATATGTCAATCAATTATTAATTGATTATTATATAATTTATTATATTTGACAACTAATCAATTAACTATTATCTCAATTTAAAAACCAATTTTTTATTTTTATAAAAAAAATATATAATTTTATGTTCGAGTTGTTTTGGGTAAAGTAGTTTTGGGTTCGAGTCGTTTCAGGTTTCTGAGTTATTTCGAGTTTGAGTTGACTCAAGCTCGGGTCACTCGAGTTTGAATCGGGTCAAAATCGGGTCATATCAATTCGATGCATTTTCATATCGGATCGAGTGTGAATCGGGTCAGATTTTACCATCCAAATTATGGATGACTAAAACGTCATCTTACAGGGTCTCTTTAATTATTTGCAAATTACCAATAAAAGCTCCAATATCTATTTGCCAACGATCAATAAAAGCTCCAATCCAACTCAATTCAGATTGAATTGAGGACTGTTTACTCCGAAATTGCAGGATTCATGTCCTGGGTAACTAATTCAAGTGGGAGACTAATTTTTTTATTTTTAAAAGTGGTTGTTTGACCGAGCCCATCTCAAAAGGCAATGTGAGCCATAGGTGCAACCGACTCATTATCCTCTCACTGGGATCGGGAGGTTGTCGCTGCTCTGTAAAACCAGCCTAACACGGTTCCCCCCACTCTAAGAACAATATGGCTCAAGCTTTCTCGCACAGACCACATGGCACAGCTCTCAACTTGAGACGGGCAAGCCAGTTAACCACACACCAATAGCTCTACCAGGTGAGTTGAAGGTTCATTCAGCCACCTTATCACCCTCACTTGAGTTACAAGCTGGCGTTACCCAGCTCAGTGATCCAGCAATAGCTTGTGCCTTCTTATAAGACTTGCCTCTTGTTTCTTTTTAAAAGTTTATAACTTTAAATCTTCCTACTTTCTAATTGTGATTTTAGGGGAATTTTTATACTGAAAATTGAAAAGTATATTACTAATTAACACAGGACTACAAGTAGATCTGTCATATTGTCTACAAACTATATATATTGAAATTGTTAACTTAGTTTACTGTAAATGTAAGTATTGTGTCCCAACTTTTTTATAATCTTCGTTCTCTCTTAAAACATCAATAAATAAAAAATAAAAATTTTTTTTTGACAATTTTACATAAAAAAAAAATCTAAAAAATTATAAATTATATACCTAGAAATGAAGTCCAATCTTGTCGTCGGAGTCCATGAGGAGGTGTGATCCATCATTGAATTTTCCCGGCAACATTTTGCATATAGGAGTAATAAGACATTAGAGGTAGTTTTGCATTTAAAAAAAAAAAAAACAAAACCTTTTGTGGTTAATTTACAATTAATCTTTGGTGATTAATAAGCTTATAAATTTTTAACCGAAAAAACATGGTTAATGTAATATACTTTTGGATTGTAGGCTAAATTTAAATCTTCCTACTTTCTAGTTTTGATTTTAGGGGAATTTTTATGTTGAAATTGAAAAGCATATTGCTAATTACTAATTAACACAGGTAGACGTAGATCTATCATATTGTCAACGTCTATAATATGGGGGATTGTTAACTCAGTATAAGCTAATATTGTGCCACAATCTTTCTAAACAACCATTTGTTCTCCCTTTTAAAACATTAATAAAATATAGATTTTTTAAAAATTTTATGTAAAAAAAATCTAAAAAGTTACGAATTATATGGAACGAAATCCACTTATGGTTGTTAGAGTTTATCAAAGGATGTGATCCATCATCGAATTTTCCAATGACATTTCACTGCCAAATTTCGTAGGTATGCTAAAAATTCAATTTATGTCATAATGGTGATGTTACTTTCCGATAAAAGTCATCGGAAAGTACCAAATCTATAAAAAGTGTCTCCTCTATTCAAAGCGAGCTTTTTTCAACGGTATCGAAGATATACTTTTTCGACTACTGATTGATTTGATATCGCAAAAAGTATCTAAATATGAAAAAAAAATTAACCAATAAATTTAGTAAATTACTCAATTGCCCTTTTATTTGTGTTAGAGGAATTTGAATTTTTGTGAGTATTTTGATCCAAATAAATTGAGGCATAATGCCAACTTACACATACACGGGAGTAAGTTAATATATATATATATATATATATATATATATATATATATATATATATTATGACTCGACCCTAACTGACATGAAACATGAAACAATACGCACCCGAGTTAACTCAACTTGAATAGACCCAAAACCTTAATCCACTCGCCTGATTGTCACCTATAATTTCTACACTCTTCAAGTCTCTTCCAAGTCCTACCTAACATGAATTACTTGGCAGCGGTGTATTGTTTCTATGGCCCTCTATTTCCAAAGGGTTTCATCCATTTCTCTTATGCACTACCCTAATAACTCTCTGAGGTGCCCAAAGAGGTGATGGACAAAAGGACAAGAGCTCTGCTGTATCAGATAAAGGGAGGATTCACAACCGATCAAGTGCACCGACGGAAGTTGTGGAGACCGGTGCAACTCAATTTATCAAGGACACGGGGTCCTTCCTTTTTGGTAGCTAGAGAAGAGGCTGTAGCTTGAGGATTCATGGCACTTCTCACACCTGCAGTTCTTGATGTCCTCCTCTCTTATCAGACCACTACTGCTACAGAGTTATGGCTTCTAGGATCTTGCCCAATGGACATGACAAAGACGGCAAGGGAAAATACACTTTGGGGACAAGATTATCGATAAACTAATTGATCACTGCTCCAAGATAACTGCTGAGTCAACCATTTTCTTAAACGCAGAGAAGCAAAACCCATACACTGACTTAATGAACAAGCACAATGATTATTGATAAATATGCCTCGGAATCTAAATTGCAAGTAAATCAATGATGATATTTAAACCTGCATAAACGTCACTGAATAAATACATTTTGAACTATACATGCAAAAATCCGAAATAAAATAACTAAGCACTCTCAGATACAAAGCATAATGAAATCTACCGAGAACCAAAGCTATTATTCACTATGAATAGGCTGCCTGTAAGATGAATGGCAGGATCAAGCTAAATCTAATCCATTTCCGCAGGGGATGAACAAAGTGACAGAATAACACATGACAAACAATCATATTATATAATCAAAAAGAAAAAAAGGATGGATTTGAGAGATAATCATTGCTTATAGTAACCGCTTTGATGTGGAGGAGGATATGGGGTTGAAATGATATAAGGAGGCTGAGGAAACGATCCAGGTTGCTGTCCTTGGGCATTGTAGTATGGACCCCGCCACCCTGGATAGGCAGGCTGGCCGTACTCATGGCTTGCCGGTGGCTGTTGTTGGACCTGTTGAGGAACGTAGGGAGCACCAGGTGCAGGAGGCATATGGTAAGAAGGTGGCTGCTGTGGGGCACCGTAATGGGAAGGACCATACCCAGGAATTGGCTGCTCAGGAGGCCTATAATAAGAAGCTTGAGGATGAGGATGGGGTGCATTTTGGGGTTCTAGTGGTGAACTTGATCTTGGAATTTGATGAGGCTGTCCCACCAAAGGATATGGGCCTGTGCTCTTGCGATCCTGGAAACTGAGGCCTGCCATTTGTCTCTGCACATCTTCGATCATCTCTCGACACTGAATGTTTCTCGTCATCACAAAATCACTGCACTGCTGCTTGACATTTGTGATTGCATCCTGTTAAACAAAGAAAGACTTCATTTAGATTCCACAAAATTTAATCTGCTTCCATACTACCCAAATATTTTCATAAAGCCCTATCCAAGTTTAAAGGCAATTTCACATATCATAGGACCATATCTGGGCCTACGGATTTTCATGGGTCCTATGTTTTTTTCTCTCTTTTCCTCCCACGCATGGGATCCGTTTCCTCTTTTGTTTCCCTTCTCTTTTTCATTTTGCCCTTCATAAAAGGTCAAACCCCCTTCTTTCCAATGGCTGTCACGTGGCAGCAACCAAGGCTGCTATAGGAAGATAGGGTATGGCTTAATATCAAGTATAATGTGGTAGTCAAAAGCACTTGCACAAGAAAAGATAAAAGAATACAAATGATAGTCAGACACTTGCATGGACAGTCAAAAAAGTACGACAGATTTACTTGTAACAGTCAGCTGAAGAATTCTATGACTGAAATTTAGCCTCAAGCAACAAACAAGCAGCTTCTTTTACCTGAAGGGTAACATAGAACTTCAATCCCTCATTAATGTTCTCCTTGATTTCTCGATACTTAGCTATGGCAGCTTGAATCTGTTTGTAACACTTCTCCCGGGATGCTGGAAATAACAAAAACAAAAGAAGAAAATATTATGCCAAATTTGTCAAGGGCATAATATGACTTGGAAAATAGAGGCTGAAGCAACTACCAAAAAACAAGAAGTATAATTTATTGTTTTACCAAATGGGAAATACAAACCATTTAAGAGAAGGCGTTATAGAAGCTACGTATTAGATTCTGAGTAGTTGTTTCAACCACCAAATATTTCCTCAGAAACATCCGATTAAATTAAAATCCCAAATTCTGAACTTAAAATTAAACAATGAATACATTTCTTTTACAAGTAAACTTAAATAATGAACTAGAATAAGATAAAAGATGAAAAGGAATCATCAAATCTCAAGGGCATAGCCAAATTTGTCCCAAGGATATGTCTCTTTATTTATTTGTAAATAAAAAGATTTGGTACGGAGTAAGCTGACATCCTTGCTGCACCTTATAAATCTGATATGCATGCCACACAAAAAGAAGAAATATATATTTAGGTCACTGGAAAATTTATAAAATCTCGGTTGCATTACTTTTCAACAAAAGAGTTATGTTTGCTTTGACTTGTGAAAGAATTCAAAGAGTAACATTTGAGGCCAATAAGCAAGTTTAAGGTGAAAGAACTCTCTTTTGAACTTCTCCAGACTTCTTCATCAGTCATAAGTCACAAGTCTAAAGTGACTAGTCTTTTAGGTTGTAAAAGTCATTTATACCAAACAGTCGGTACAATTCATAAGTCACCAATGCCCAAAAAGTACACAAAATCCATTGGCAAAAGTGATAGAAAGTTAACTTTCACAAGTCAGTTGCAACTCAAAAAAATCACAATTCAGTCCAAACAGGGCCGTAATTCTGCTGGAGACTAAATTACACAAAAATTACTGTACCTATGATTTAAAAGGTTTATCCTTGCATCCTAAAATTGAAATTTTTAAGGAATCGAAAGTCCAACATTATGACCTGGCATTGGCAGCTAACATGCTTGCTGTGTTTACATAACATAAAACAAAACAGAACCCATAAGACCGGTAATGTTCACAACTGCACTACTTGAAAGTTGAAACTAATCCACTTGGCTGCATAAACGAGGATTCTGTGCATTGACCAGGTAGTCTCATTTAAAGCCATTATCACAGACAATAGTTCAAATTGTTATCTTAAGTTTAGACTTCTATATATACTTATCAAAAAAAAAAGCTTATACTTCTATATAAGAAGCACAATATGTTCATAACAACGGATTAAACTCTTTCATCAGTTGCACTAGATTCTAAAGTTGACAGTATAGTTAAATAAGCAACATGGTACAAATACAGAATCTTCAACCACATGAGGACTAGAGGTGCTAATTATGGTACATACATTTAACATATTATGACAAACAAAATTCCTGCAAAAGAAATCAATTAAAAGAATGTTGAGGTCATAAACAACAAGAACCTACCTTTATAATCTTCAAGATTAAAGACGGCAGAGAAATCTTCATTTTGAGCCTGTGGACAAAGATAATTAACTGTTCATAATGCACTTTTTAAATATTAGCATATGGAAAACTACAAAAATCAAAACCAAAATTTGACATTAGAAGCTAACAAGTCCAGAGATGCAAAGAGAGTAGCCTGAGTTCCACTGAATAAAAACTCCAATTATATAATGAATGTGAGTGTGTATATATATTGGTCATAAAATTTGAAAGCTATATTCAGATACATTACAGAGTCCAATTGTCACATGGTGTACACACAAAGCCTCCTGATATTAGGCCAATTTAAAAGCGACATCATCGATGATGTCTACAATCCTAGCCAATATGTTAAATCGCTTCAAATATTGCTATAACAATACCAAAATGTCTACCATCAAGGAAATAGACAAATCAAGTTCTATTCTCCAATAGAAACTTCTTCAAAAACTACCAAAATTGGGATATGAACAAAAAATATAAGCAAATAATCCTGAAAAGCTTGATGCCCGCAAGTGCAAGTTAATTGAATAATTCTTATGAGTCTGAAGCCCATTTGGTTGCATTTAAATAAAAACGCGCTCCTCCCAACACCCTTTTTTAATAGTTTTTGGGATTTTGCCCCTAGAGATGCTCATTGTATGGATTTTCTTGAAAACCCCAATCAAGCATCACAAACATGTGGCATACAATCCTCTCCTAAGTTCTATGATGCACATGGAGATGATAAACCTACCCATCACATTGCTATACATGCTGGAGATACATGGACAAGTCGTTCACAATTTACATGGTTAATGCTGAATTGATAAAAGCAACTGTCCACTTAATTAAGTATCAGAATCACAACAGATCACCAAGTTGTGAGATAGTTCCACTACTTTCTCATTCTCTCGAACCAGAAGAGTTTAGTAGAGTTTCTATCTACCAGGTAATCTTTCTGGTCTGACTTCAACTTTCAACATTATCTAATAAAAACTCATATCATGCATATGACTGAAATAATAAATAAAGCAAAATTCAATTTAGATTACACTATATTTCATCCAGACATCAAATTTCCCCTATCTTTTGTTAAGCAAATTTTGAACTTAGTTACCAACCCCTTTAACATCTGAGCCAAAGTCACAGGAACTTACATATATGCTCAATTACCTTTCTAAGTTCAAATTATAACAAAAGATATGAACATATATAAGATTTTTACTTGATAAATTAAGCATTCTCCCATTCATCATTAACATTAATTGACAGTACAGGCATTATTCACTGTGACCACACTGGGTATCAGATTAAGGCAGATCTCACGAATTCAGAAAATCACAGAACTATAAAGAAACAGACCTGAATTTGAATTAGTAATTGTTCTTGTGCCTCAATGTTTTGGGCAATTTCTTCACAAATGTGATCATACTTTGATATTTCTTTCCTGAAAAGATTCTCATAGGAGCCAGTGGACGTCATCAACTTCGGTAGTACGTCATCCTGAAGCCACGCATATAACAAAAGCCTAAAGTCTACAGTATATGCAAATATAGAGGAACTAACAATAACAGTTAGCGAAACAGAAGAATGCACAGAATGGAAGTATCAATAGTCATTATGCATTATTTTCATCCACTAGTGATAAAATTAAAAAATCTGAAATATAGAACAAAAACTCAGTTTGTGACAAGAGAACGTCCAAAATATAACACAAACTGACAGTAATTCGTAAAAACATAGCACCCACTATCATCTTGGGTTAGGGGGTCAATATTTAAGTCGCAGATGAGGGTAAAAATAAAACATCACCTCTTACACCACAATTAGTTTGTACAGGAAGCAGAGCCCAATAGAACCACTTATGCATCACTAGGACGTATTTAAATACATTCCACAAACATTGGGAATCATGCAGAGGAAGTCTTGTAAACTTCTAATTTATGAGTTATAAAAGTGATTTTGCATCGAGCAACAATGTCAACAAAACCGATTTAGGAAATGAGTAGGAAACTGCACCAAAAATACATGGTTTTCAACAAATCTAATCCTAATGAAGTGCCACGTAGACATAATCTTTATTTTCCAATCCAAAGCATGACCCATAATCGAGGCACTATCAATTGAGAAATCTCAATCCTTAACAAGGCTCTTTAACAAATAAATTCAGCACAATTGTATATAAAATGGCATCTTAGTTTCCAAATATATTGTGTCTCACCAAAGACCTCTAATTTACTGACAAACAGAAATGTCCAATCCTATTTTTTTAGGGTTGAAAAAATATTGGATCTTACATATTCTTTTATTCCTATAGTATTCCCATGCTTAGTCAGCAGAAATAAACATTTTTTTTATAAGTAGGAATAAAAAGATTTTCAAATATCGAAAGCATCTTTTTTATTCATATCACTCCTTTCCAAGTCTCATTTTATGTGCCATGTAACCATGGGTACAAACTACAAACTCATGGAATAATGAACAATTATTGAACAGCTAATAACAGCAATCACGTTGAGCTGATATTTGGTCAATTAACTAACTTACACACTGCCACAATATTGGTAATCCCGTCAGACACTTTTTGCCAAATAAGACAACAATGAGTGCTTAGCAATCATGATTTCTTGTGTGTTTAAGAAATAATTATTCTCATATTGCTGATAAATCTCAGCAGATTGGTCAAAATAAAGTTGGCAATCATTCAAAAGGTATAGTTGATGGAGCAAATCAGCCGGGAAAAAAAGAGATAATTGAGCCGAATGTCCTTAAACTATTGTCTTCTAGCACTCAAATCCCTAAACTAAGAATCTGTCATCAAAGGTCCTCTAACTTTCATTTAATTGCAATGTAACCCTTCCAAGTATTATTCATTAATGAAATTGTCTTAAAATTTTAACAATACAAAGATTTCAATCATGATTTTTTGTAAATATGCAAAGATAAATATGGTCTACCATGAAAAAAAGAAGAAGATTTTTTTCATATTTTTTACTCATAAAAAATCGAAAAACCACAAAAAATAACACATAAGTGAAAAATTCTCGAAAACTATTGGATAATCTCCAAATACTTTATAGAGTTTATTAGAAACCTTATTTAGTGCATTATCTCAAAGTGAAAAAATAAAAAAAAATAAAAAAAAATATATAATTATATTCAATATAGGAAAACATTGCAACTAATTGAATGTTTGAGGACCTTTGGTGCCAAATTCATAGTTTAAGGATTTAAGTGCTAGAAGACAATAGTTCAAGAACCTCCGGTGCCATTTTCCCAAAAAAAAATGCATCAGGAATGAAGTATTAAAAATGTGCAATCAATTAGCCTCATCCATAAGATCGGCTAGACCTTCAAACTCCCTGAGAGTTGTATAATATTGCTTCAATTAAAATAAGAAAAATATCACCCAAAGAGTTGCCTTTTAGGGGGAATTTTGAGTGCTAGCATGCAATAAAAAAGGAAAAGAAAGAAAACCAAGCTAGCATGCCAAAAATAAGTAAAAAAAAAAACATAATTAAACAAATTGCACACCTTTCTCTTCATCTCTTTAAGCATGTCCTCAAGACCTGCCCTTTGAGCACCAAGAATCTCCAACTGCCTCTGCATAGAAGAGCAGGCAAGATAATTATAATTTAAAAAAAGAAACCATCTTCTTACATAAAATTACTCTTTAATTCTATTGATTATACATATAATTATACAAATCCAATTCAAAAAAATTCATTTTACATTTTGATAAATCACAAAAACATTGAGTAATTTTCCCAATGAAAAGAAGAAAATACCAAGCTCTGCTTCAGGGCCGCCACAATAGCATCTTCATTTGCATCCAAAGACATCATTGGCCTGGACAGAGTTGGAAGGACAGATTCAATCTGACAAAAGCATGACACACGTAAGTTATAGACATATATTATTCCCACAGCAAGAAGAACATTTACATCTTCAAAGACATAAATTAGTTATCAGTTGAGATTTAAGGAAGAAAAAAACAAAAGATATCATATGCCAAAAGATCATATGTAATCAAGCAGAACATTAGTAAAAAAATGATCATGTTGATGCAAGAGAAGAACAAAAATTAGACAAAATTTTATGCCAAAAGCCATGGAATGAGAATAGAATACAAACTAAATCAAGCAATTTCATTAGTAGAGTCAGAATGGACAACAGGTGTCTTTGGGTAGTTCAAGTTGCCCATTCAAAAAGAAAATGTAGAAAATATATTTTGGGTAACGAGCTATCTGATTTCATTTAAAAAAATCTAGCATGCATATGCCATTTTGTACATGTTGCTGCTTCATTCTTTTAAATTACATGAACATAATGTACGAAGAAAAATAATAACAAGAAACTCTTATCTGTCAAATGAGATATGTCCTAACAGATCTATAGTATAGTAGACAAGAGCACTGTAATACATAAGCTGCAGTGGTAAGAACAAACACAAATAGTTCTGAATACCTACCGGACGGCGATCAAGGATTGACATGAGTGCAGAATGATCTCTCACAGAACGCTCAATCCGGCCATCACTTTCTGCAGCTTGCTTTAAGTTAGATGCAAACCGGTTTAACCTCTCTTGCAAGTTCTTAGTCAGAGTGCTAGACTGAGGCCTAGTCCACCGAGTCCCAAATTGGCTTCTAAATTGAGCATCTTCAGCTGCCTCTTTCTGCAAAAGTTCCTCAGTCTGGATCAGCAATTCCTGGTTCACCCTCTTCAAATCTCTAAGCTGCTGTAACTCAGCTTCCAAGCCAGCGGGACCCCCACTAATCTGAACTGCTTCCACATCTTCTTTAAGATTATCAGGGAGTGTAAAGTTCCCTTCTAAGGCAAGAATTGAATCTGGTAGGTCCATTTCCTTGAGTCTTACTCGAGTTAGCTCACTCCCTTGTTGCAATTTCTCAGCTTGTGTCCTGATAACGTCGTCAACCATTTCAGTATATCTGGAAAGAGCCTTTGCACTGCTGTCCGGAACAAGACTTGCAAACATCTTCTCCTTGCTCGCATCCAATACCTCATTCATCTGCATCGGCTTAACCATGGAAAATGCTGGAAGTGGCGGCAAAGAACTAGGGGAAGGAACTCTCATGAGATAAACTCTGTCATTTTCCTTCACAGCCGTCTCCAGGTTGCAGTTAAGATTGGCCTCTAACTTGGTAATCGCCTCAAGAAGCTGAGCAGCAGCCCCCTTTGAGGACTTCTTTGCCTCAGCTAAAGCACTAACACCACTCCTCAACCGTGCAATTTCTTCCGCAATCTCTTCTTTCTCGTGCAACTCCAAACCATACCTATAGCAAGCTTCTGCATAAAAAAGAGCTGCTTTAAGCTGCACATGAGAAATCCAACCCTTGTCAAAATGATCCTTCAATGACGCAACATTCAGAGCTGCTAAAGCTTCCTCGTAATATAACCCAACCTGCAAAATGTCAGTCATATATCCATTACAGCTCAACTAAATCTACAACTTTTGTAATGGTTGTGCAGTACAGTGTACACCAATTAGGTCCTATTTGATAAGTAATTCCACCAATTAGATCCTTAAACAAGATCAAAACAAAATCAGCCAAATATAGAAGTTCTAGTGTGCCATAAGATGCCTAATGCTTAGGCTACAGTTCATATAACCTCTTCCCAATATTGTTACAATCATCCAACAAGACTTTTTCTTTCTGGATGGAGTTCTCGGTCAGAGTGCGTAAGTTACAATTTTCACAAAAGTGAAGCCAAAAAAATAAAAATAAAAAATATGGCGTCCTTAGACACATAATTACAATTAAGCTGAACTCACTTCATCCATACAAACTACGTGATCTGATATCCACTCTAACCACTTCTAACCCAAATGCAAACAATGCAAATAGGAACCAATCGATTAACAAAAAAGAACCAACTCAACAATAAAAAGTAATAAAAGCAGAGAAAACCCTGACCTGCCTAGAAATCTTGGCACAAACCCCCGGGGTGCTCCCCTTGGCGATGGTATTCTCGAAGACGCACTCCTGCCCCTGCGCCAGCATCAGCCTCTCGAGCATCCCCGCGCACTCCACCGACACATCCACCGTGGTGCTGCTCCCCATGGACGCCTTGGTGGACTCGTGATCCCTCAGATACGCAAAGGCACCCGCGGCAGCGATGAACGCGTGGGACGCCTGCCTCCGCCCGTCCACCGTGGCCCTGTCGTAGGATAACCCAATCTGGCTGTATACTGCTCCCAAATTGAACAATACGGCGGCCTTCTCCAAATGGATATTCTGTTGGCTGGACTTGAGCTTGTTCTTAAACGCGTCGTACCAGAGGAAAGTGATGGTGTTGACGTGGTCCTTGTCGGGGGAGATGGGGAAGCGGGTCTCCACGAGGCAGAGGGCCTTGAAGTAGGAGATGAGGAGGTCGCGACGGGCGGTGGGTGACGGGTCGGGGACCCGCTCGAGGTCAGATCGGAGCCGCTTGAGGGTGTCGAGGTCGTCCTCTAAATTCTGGGCCTCGCGCTCGGAGTAAGTGAAGGTGATGTGGTTGCGGAGCGGGCGGTAGAGGTCGACGGAGGATGTTTTCTTCTCGTAGATAGCGAGCATGATGTTGGTGGTGGCCGCGGAGGAGGACGATGGAGCGGCCATGGTAGAAGATTGTTGTGAGTGCTTGAGATTTGACTTGATCGGGTGGGTCTGGTGATTTGGGTGATCAAAAGAGAAGTGATTTTAAATTTGGATGAGTCAATTTGACTCCCTGACTTTGGGTGAAATTTTCAGTGTTTGTTCCTTCGTTTATTGTTCATTTGTTCTGCTCTTTCGCTTATCAGCAAAGAAACGTAGGAAGCTTACATAGCAGAGAGAGGATTATGGGTAAGTTTACGGTCAGTTTGTTTGGCCCACGAGATGGGACTGGGTTACCCGGCACACATCCGCCAACGCTCCAAAGTCCATTTTTTATGCTATGGCGTTGGACAAAGTATTTTACCACAATAAAATGAGGCTTAAGTCTCGAGAGGTTGGGAGCGTTGGGTGTAAGCTTTTTAAAATGTTGTGGTGTTTTGAATAAAATAATATTAATTAAATTATAAAAATATTAAAATAATTAAAATAATATAAATAATATAAATAAATTAATTATCAATAAACTTTACTAACTTAACTATGAATGAATATTTATTAAAATATTTTTACACAAATATCAAATAATTTGATGAAAATTTTAATCATATCTGATATTAGACGTACGCTATCGTTTGTTGCATATGTATCCATCAATTTACACTATCCAATATAGTTGTTCCATTTGAAATGACGTCCAATCAAAATATTGAAAATTTTAAATTCTGACCTGAAAAGCTGAAAATTCGGGTAAGTCTTTTGAATCTTTTAGGGCATTTCGAAATTTTAATAAAATAATATTAATTAACTAATTAATTTTTAGCAAAGTTTAATACTTTACTAACTCTCTATAGTGTGATAATTATAATTTTATAAATATTAATATATATATTTGTATATAAATTATATGAAGTATAACTTATATTCCGATAACATGTAATTTGTAAGTGATTAATTAAATAGTTTGTAATTATTATTAAACTAGATAACATATATTATATATTTATGAAGTGTAATAAAATTGCAACAAAAATACTAACTCAGTGGTTAACATTTATGACACTTTAGGTCATGGGTTCGAGCCTTAGGAAAGAAGACTTAAGGATGGCTTATTAATACAACATAGTTTTGAGGTTGCAGAAGCAAAAAAAAAAAAAATAGCATTAGGTGTCCACCCAGACGCCCGGGGCGTCAAAGGCGTACGCCTCGGGTCTGGGCATTCGCTGGCGTGCCCCGGATTCGCCTTTTTAAACATTGAGCATACCTCATTTTTATTTTTTCAGCTTTTTTTACATAAAAATCACGTGGTTTCAATGAGTTACAATGTAATCTTTTTAAGTATTATTTATAAATAAAATTGTTTTAAAAACTTAACATGAGAAATTTTATCATGAATTTTTATATAACTGCTTTTTTTTTTACTACTAAAGACTGAAAAACAACAAGAAAAGGCAGGCAACTAGAAAATTCTTATAATTGTTGGACGATCTCCAAATGGTTTATAGAATTTATTGGGCATCAAAATTGGTTACTCATACGCCCAAATGGATATAGATAAATGGTGGAATTAACATAAAAAAGCTCATGATTTCTCATGAAAATAGACCAAATCATAGGTTTATACATGTAGTTAATCCTATTTATTTAAATAATACTATTCATGACATCCATACTGAACAGGTCGAAGGATAAGGATTTTATATGTATCCGACATAAGAGGCGCAATACAAAACGGATATGGTTGATTAAACAAAAATTTTGATTATTATTTATAGCTCCAAAATTTGTTAAACAACCCATCACTTAATTTGCCTCTCGATAACAAAAAGATAACATGACTGCTTCAAACTCAGTCAAGATCCTCAGGCAATCGTAAAGAATATCTTGCATTCTCTTCTCCGCTATACTCTATTACATGCACAAAAAACCAAAACTTATTAGAGATGTTGAAAATAAGAATGAAAGAAATTTTTTCTTATTGATTGAATGAAAAAAATACAATTGACTCAATATATAGATTTATGAATACTAAGTCTAATAGGACTAGGATACAACAATTAGATAAGATAAATATAATCCAAGTCTACTAGGACACTCGTTAAGAATCCTATTAGGATTATTAACACTCCCCCTCAATTTGGAGGATAGATATCATATGCACCCAACTTGTTACAAATAAATCGAACTCGAGAACCATCCAATGGTTTAGTAAATAAATCTGCTAATTGATCTGTCGACTTCACATGTCTTGTACTAATAACATTTTGTAGAAGCTTTTCTCGAACAACATGACAATCAACTTCAATATGTTTAGTTCTCTCATGAAACAGTGGATTATTTGCAATATTAATAGTTGTTTAATTGTCACACACGAAGCTCATAGGACTTGACTAGTTAACCCCAAGTTCTACTAACAACTGTTTTAGCCAAACAATCTCACAAGTAGTATGTGTCATTGCTCTATATTCGGATTCAACACTACACCTAGCAATCACAGTTTGCTTCTTACTTTTCCATAATACTAAATTACCTCCAACAAATACACAATATCCAGTGTTGAACCTTTTATCAGATGGAGAATCGACCAAATCTGCATCAGTATAACCTTCAATTTGAGCATGATCATGATTTTGATAAAGTAAACCATGACCATGAACACTCTTAAGATATCTTAAAATTTGAATAACAACATCCCAATGACTAGTTTATGGAGCATCGAGAAATTGACTAACCACATTGGTTGCAAATGAAATATCAAGTCTGGTAATAGTCAAATAATTCAATTTTCCAACTAAACGCCTATATTGCCCTAGATTAGATAATGAGTCACCATGATCAATTACAAATTTTATGTTAGGAGCCATAGGACTATCTATAGGCGTACACCCTAACATTTCAGTATCAATCAACAAATCAAGAACATATCTGCGCTGAGATAAAGAAACATCATGATGAGACCTAGAAACCTCGATACCCAATAAGTATCTCAATTTCCCTAAATCCTTTATCTGAAATTTAGTACTCAAGAATTGTTTCAGTACTAGAATTCCTTCTTTGTCATCTTCTGTGATCACAATATCATCCACATATACAATCAACAATATTCTACTTGTCTCACCGTGTTTATAAAATACAGAATAATATGCACCATATCTGCTGAGGTCAAAATTAATTACTACTTCACTTAACCGACCAAACCATGTTCGGGGAGACTGTTTCAAGCCATATAGAGAATTCTTTAATCGATATACTAACACAGACTCTCCCTAAGCAACAAATCCAAGTGATTGCTCCATGTATACTTCTTCTTGCAAATCACCATTTAGAAACATTTTTTTAACATCCAATTGTTGTAAGGGCCAATCAAAAGTAACTGCTAAAGAGATAAACACACGAACAGATATAATCTTCGCCACCGGAGAGAACGTCTTAGCATAGTCAATACCATATACCTGTATATGCCCTTTTGCTACTAGGTGATATTTTAATTTGTCAATAGTATAATCAGGATGAACCTTTATAGTATAGACCCAACGACAACCAACAATAGATTTTTCAGATGGAAGAGGAACCAAATCACATACATCATTAGTATCCAAGGCATGTATCTCTTCATATATAGCTGTTTTCCACCAAGAATGAGATAAAGCTTTTGTAATTGACTTAGGAATAGAAACAGAAGAGATCGAAGTAATAAACAAAGTATATGAAAGATGATGAGCAGTACATAAACGTTTACCTTTACGAAGACCAATAAGACGGTCATCCTTAAATGATGAAAGAGGATCGAGATCTGGTAACAGGGGAGAAATTGGTGCAGCAACATAGGCGAAAGGTTGCAAACGACGAGAATAAACTTACAACAGAGAAGCAGGTGACGAAGAGACTAACGGAGGAGGATCTGACTGTGTAAGGGGCATGAGAATAGGTAATGGACAAGGAAATGAATTAGTCAGATCGGAGATAGAATAAGACTCTGAGTAATATGAGGTAGACTCAAAGAATGTAGCATCGACACAAACAAAGTGCTTTTATAGTGATGGATTATAACATTGATAACCTTTCTATGTATAAGAATAGCCTAAGAAAATACATTTGATAGAGCGTAGGCCAAGTTTGTCAACTCCTAGACGAAGCTGATGAACAAAACAAACGGACCCAAAAATACGATGAGGTAAGTGGAATGTAACATCCCTAAGAAAGAGCATGGAATAGAGGGTTTGATCATCAAGGATAAAGGATAGAATATGGTTAATTAAGTAACATGCAATCAAAACAATTTGGTGACATGTATATGAAATAAGAGAGTACGAGCAGTATCCATAAACTGACAATTTTTTCGCTCCGTAACCCCATTTTGTTAGGATGTGTTTACCTTTATTTGATTTTAATTATGATAAAACACTATTTAAAATTGTACTAACATTTTATCTAAGTTTTTAAGTTGTAAAAGCATTCAATACAGAAACCAGATACAATATACGACATGTAGTATTACCAAAAGAAGACAGAAGATCTAGATTAAGTTCTAAGGTAATTGATTGAAGCTGTAAATCTTTAATTTCAATTACATAGCTTAATTATGGCTCATTTTGATTAAAAAATTCTTTAACAAAAATAATCTTAAAATGTCTTTAAGGCCAAATTGCTTTTAAAAACATGAAAATTGAGTTTTGGGTCAACCCAGTCGACTAGGTCTTTAAACTATTCGACTGGTAAAAGGGTCAGTAGCTTCTAGCCTTTGATCTAATCGACTGGTTAAAGGACCCAATTGACCGGTACCTGTCTGATGCCCAAAAACTTGAATATTTCGCATGACCCAGTTGACTGGTTCAAGGACTCAATCGACTAGTAATTCAAAAATATAACTGTTTGAGACACGAGACTTGAGCATTTAATGCACAAAACCACTCCAACTTGTGTCTAACAGCCATATAAAGGCAATAATATAAATACCCCTCTTAAATAACCATTTAACACAAACAAAAACACTTAATTTCTTATATAGTTCATTAATACTCTTAAAAGTTTTGAAAATTTTCTTGTGAGCCATTCTTTAAGCTTTGTTCTTGAAAGAGAGATAACCTTCATCTTGTAAAGCATTTATTGTTATCTCTCTTATTTTTCTTTACATTCAATATCAATCATTGTAAAAAGAAAGAGTTGGTATAACTCTTAGAGTGTTTAGGCATTAAACACTTCCTTGTAACTTTTTTGTGAAAGAGAATATTTGTAAGGTTTGGGCAACACCCGTAAAGTTGTTCGACTATCATTAGTGGATGGCTTCAAAGAGGATCCTTGAAGAAAGTAGACGTATGGTCGGAGTGATTCTGATATTGTCAAACCACTATAAACAGAGTTTGCATATTCTCTTCATTTACTCTTTTAATTTCAAACAATTTATTTATTATGTGCTTTATTTTATTAAATTGTTAAAACGTGTTTGTTAATTGCAAAAAAAAAAATAATAAAACCCAATTCACCCCACTCTTGGGTTTGTACCTCAGTCTACAATTGGTATCAGAGCCACATACTCAATTTTAGGCTTAAAGTCATTGAGTTGATCCAGTGGCTTCAAACAGTTATACCAAAGGTCATTCCTATACTAGACCTCATTTGTTCAACGACACAAATTATAATTATTGGAAAAATAGAATGAAAATTTTGTTGAAGGACAAGATTATAATTTGTGGAGAATCATTGAAGAATGACATAGAATTCCTACTAAGGAAATAACTATTGGAGAAATCAATCATACAATGTCTAAACTCAAATCGGAGTTTAATGAAGAGGGTTGTAGAGTGATGTCTCTAAATAGTAGAGCTACTAGTATATTACATTATGCTTTAGATATCAATGAACACAATAAAATTTCTACATGTGTTTTAGCTAAAAAGATATAGGACAAACTTCAAATTACTTATGACTCTAATGAAGTTAAAAAATAAAAAATTTATATGCTAGTATCCGAGTATGAATCTTTTAAACTGTTTCCTAACGAAACAATTTCTGGCATGCACTCCCACTTTACCACTATTGTTAATGGCTTAAAGCTTCTTGGTAGAAACATTGATGAATTTGAGCTAACAAGGAAGATATTAATATCTTTTTCATCAACTTAAAAAACAAAGAAGATGGCCATAATGGAGGCCAAAGATCTTGACAAACTTAATGTTGAAACACTTCTCGGATCATTATTAACATACGAGATGGAAGAAATGAATCCAGGTTCCAATGATGATAAGATGAAGAAAAAGAAAATGATTGCTCTCAAAGCTTCCACAAGCAAGAAAGCGGAAGAAAAGGAAGAAGAGAATGAGAGTAGTGAAAAAGATGGTGAAATGATACTAATCACCAAAAGGTTTCATAAGTTCTTGAAGAAAATCAAAAAACCTTACACAAAAGATTCCGCTCCAAAAAGAGAATATATTGTATGCTATGGTTGCAAGAAGCCTAGACATATTATGGCTGATTGTCAAACAATAAGAGAAACCATACAAAAACTTCAAAAATAAAACCATGGTTGCAACTACTTGGAGTGATGATGAAGAAAAAGAATTTTAGGACAACGACGTCGGATATGAAGAAATTGTCAATCATTGTTTAATGGAAATTGATGATGAAAATGAGGTAACAAATTCTTCCCCCACTAATAATAATAATATTGTTATTAGTAGTGAAGAATTGATTGAGGTAATTAATGAAATGCATGAAGAATTGAAAAAATTTGATTCTACAAATATTTCTCTCAAGAAGGAAGTCTCATCTCTCATTAAAGAGATGGAAAGTCTAAAAGAAGAAAAAAAAACTATCTTGCATGCTTTATAACTTATCACAAGATTTCTTGAAAAATGAAAATAATGATTCGAAAAAGAAAGTGATGGAGTTGAATAACACTATATCTATGCATGTTCTTGAAAAAGAAAAACTAGATGAAGTGCTATCTTGCCAAAGAATGAAGGGAGAAAAATGTAGTTTAGGTTATTTTCCATTAAGTAAACAAAAATCAAAAGAGACTTTGTTTATGAAAGCAATATGTGTGGATGAAACCTCTACTTCTAAGGCCTCTAGAAATGTTAAGAGTTTTCCTTCAAAAAATGCTAGTAAGCCTAAGAATGCAAATTTCAATTTAAATGCAAAGAATTCTAAAGCATATGCTAGAGATAGAAATCCTAGAAATACATATGCACATATATATGCTCATCCTAGAAATATAAATGCTAGGAATATACATTCAAGATATGCGCATGCTAGGAATGCATATCCTAGAAACTACTACCATGCATATCCTAGAAACTACTACCATGTATATCCTAGAGATAACAGATATGTTCATAACTCTCATGCTAGAAACATATATCATAGGAATGCTCATCCAAGGAATAATAGGCATACATATTCAAGACATCCTAGAAACTTCTATGACTATCATCCTAGGATCATGAATCATCAACATATCTACAATTATAGAGCATCTTATAATGTTAAGAAAGTATGGGTCCCTAAAGGTGCCGTATTTTCTAGGACTAACCCCAAAGGACCTAAGAAATTGGGTACCTAAAAGTGTTACTGTGTATCCATGTATAATATAGATATGTCTCCACACCAAAAAAAAAGGTAACTATTAGTACCTTGATAGTGGATTCTCAAAGCACATGACTGGTGATCAAAGTATGTTCAAGGAGCTTACTTTAAGATATGGCAGACACATCACCATTGGAGATAACACCAATATAAAGATTATTGGCCATGGCAAAGTGTGTAAAGATTCTTCAACCATTGACTATGTTTTATATGTGCAAGGCCTTAAGCCAAATTTATTTAGTATTAGTCAATTATGTGACAAACGCAACAAAATCATATTTGAATCCTCTCATTGTCTAGTAATAAACATCAAAAGTAACAAGATTAAGTTTGTTGGTCATAGATATGATAATTTCTATTTAGCTTATTTAAAATCTTTACATTCGAAAAGTGAAAAATGTTTTCCCGTTTTTAGTGAAAACCCATGGCTATGGCATAGAAGGTTTGGCCATGTGAACATGGACTTACTCAAAATCCTTTCAAGAAAAAATTTAGTTATTGGACTTCCCAAAATCAAATTTGAAAAAGATAAATTTTGTGATGCTTGTCAAATGGAAAAACAAACAAGAGTATCTTTTAAATTCAAAAAGGTAATTTCAACCTTTAGACTATTAGAGCTTTTACATATGGATTTGTTTGGTCCAATAAGCGCCACTAGTCTAGGTGACCATCAATATGCTCTTGTTATAGTTGATGATTATTCAAGATATACCTTTGTTATTTTTATTGCCTATAAAGATGAAGCATTTAAAGGTTTTGTGAACTTTTACAAGAAGATTCAAAACGAAAAAGGAATTTCTATTTCAAGTATTAGAAGTGATCATGGAAAAGAATTTGAAAACTAAAGTTTTTCAAAATTTTTGTGATGAAAATGGAATTGATCACAATTTTTCAGCCCCTATAACTTTTCAACAAAATGGTCTTGTTGAGAGGAAAAATAAAGTTCTAGAAGAATTTGCTATAACCATTATTTTTGGGTGGAAGCCGTAAATACTTCTTGCTATGTTTTAAATTGAGTATTAATTAGGCCTATGTTTGATAAAACTCCATATGAACTATGGAATGGCATGAAGCCTAATATTTCTTATTTTCATGCTTTTGGTTGCAAGTATTTCATCCTAAATAACAACAAAACTAACCTAGGTAAATTTGAATCTAAGACCAATAAAAGGATATTCTTAGAATATCTAACCTCTAGTAAAGCTTATAGAGTCTTTAACAAAAGAACTCTAGTGTTGAAGAATCCATATATGTTGCTTTTGATGAATCTAACCTAGTTAGTAGTAGAATAGTATCTCTTGATGATGATGCAGATTTTATTCCAAGAGATGATACATCTACCTCCATTGTTGACCCTAAAGAAAGTCAACCGCAAACAAATCAAGTGGTAGACACTCATAGTCTTGATCAACCTTCCACCAGTCATCAAGAAAATGAACTTCCCAAAGATTGGGGGTATGTGAATTATCATCCAATCGATCAAGTGATTGGTGATCCTTCACAAGGGGTTCTTTTATGAGAAATATTTGTAATTATATAGCTTATCTATCTTAAGTAGAACCTAAGACTATTGTTGAAGCCGAAAAAGATGTTGATTGGATAAATGTTATGCAAGAAGAGTTAAATCAATTTGAAAGAAATAAAGTGTGGACTTTAGTTCTTAGACCAAAGAATCATACTATCATAGGAACTAAATGGGTTTTTAGAAACAAAATGGATGAAAATGAAATTGTAACTAGGAATAAGGCTAGACTTGTTGCTAAGGGTTATAATCAAGAAGAAGAAATAGACTTTGATGAAATCTATACTCTCGTAGCTAGATTAGAAGTTATTCATATGTCGCTAGCCTTTGCATGCTTTAAAAACTTTAAACTATTTCAAATGGATGTGAAAAATTCATTTTTAAATGGCTTTATAGAAGAAGTGGTTTATGTTGAACAACCTCTTGGTTTTGAATATCCTAACCTTCCAAACCATGTCTACAAGCTTTCTAAAGCTTTCTATGGGTTAAAGCAAGCTCCAAAAGCATAGTATGAAAGGTTAAGTAAGTTTTTACTTAAAAATGGTTTTACAATAGGAAAAATATATACAAATCTTTTTACAAAAACTCATAAACATGATACTCTCTTAGTCTAAATTTATATTGATAATATTATATTTAGTACCTCTAATGAATCTATGTGTCAAGAATTTGCTAAGTATATGTGAGGTGAATTTGATATGAGTATGATGGGAGAGCTTACATACTTCCTTGGACTTCAAATCAAACAATTGAAATGAGACATCTTCATCAATCAATCCAAATACACTAAGGACTTACTAAAGAGGTTTGGGATAGAGAATACAAAGTTTCTTGGAACTCCCATGAACACCTCTACAAAACTTGACTTAGATGAAGGAGGTAAGTGTGTAGATACTAAGACATATAGAAGCATGATTGTAATGACCCGTCCCGGGTTGGCCACCCTTGAGACGATATCGTCACGTTTTGAAATCCCAGCACGATACATATATGCAACAATATAAAAACCCATATCGACTAAAAATATATACATACATAACTCCTTGACCCTCAACAAGGGAGTTACATTATTAAAATCTCAACTGAAATAATGTATACAACAAATTATGCATGAATATTTACAAAAAAAAATTCTTTCTTATTCCATTAGTCTGAGGATGTGGACCACGAGGCTTACAGATAATGACTCAATCTAAATCTTAGCTCACCAATATATATGTCCTGCCCACTACTTGAAATTATTTAATAATGAGGAGTGAGCTTCACAAGCTCAGTGAATTAAATTTTACTAGAAATACTCGATTTGTATACTTCCAGTCACATCTTATAATTCACTCGTTTTTAATTCACCAATATTAATCATTTATTTCTTCACATATAATAATTCAATCTTTCAAATAATCTTCCAATATTCATTCATTTATTATCTCATATAATTCAATAATAACATTCTATTACCACTACTCATATCATAATTGCAGCCATTTATCAATCTCTTATTAAATTAATCATCAAACATCTCAATTTTTCTTCTCATATATTTAATCATCTTGATATTATCAATTCAACATCATTATTTACCTCGTTATGAGGTTCACAGCATATAATCAATCAATCAAATAATTGTCATCATATCATACTTTCATATTTCTTTCTCATCGTATCTGTCTCTTTGTGAGATTCATTTGTCTATCAAACAATCAAAACTGATACTTTAGTATCTCAATCAATAATAATCATTATTTAAAACAAATGTAATGCATGAATTTAAATTTTCTTTCTTTCTTTCTCATCAAATCATTTCATATTATCATATGGGAACATCTTCCCACATGTCGACATGTTTCAACCAGACCAGTTGCCTTCTTAGTCTTTTCGGCTAGACCAGCTGTCTTCCTCGTCTTTTTAGCTAGACCAGCTGTCTTCCTTGTCTTTTCAGCTAGACCAGTTGTCTTCCTCGTCTTTTATTTTATGCATATGAGTAATAATATGAAAACAAGCAGACCGGCTGCCTTTTGGTCTTTTATTTAATGCATATGAGCAACAATATGAAAACAAACATTCAATTCAACTATCTAGCTCTTTCTCAAAATTATTATCGTATTTATTAAATTGTCTCCTCATATATAATATAAAATTTTCAATCATATTTTTTCAGAAATTTCATAAAACTTCTCTACATATTTTCTATTCATCCATCCTTTTTAAAATATAAATTCTTATATAATTAATATTAAACGTACTTTCCAATTCCTAATCAATAAATCAATCAATATTTATATTTAACAGAAAATACATCATTAAATCGTTATAATTCATTCATTTATTCAAATATCATAATTTTATATTTTTATTGGTTTCAATTACTAAAAGTAAATCTAACTCACCATGTAGCACTTAAAGCTACCCGTGGATCACCTCATTGCCTTTCCTGTTCCTTTCAGCAATTTCTCCCAATTGCTGATCATCAACGCCTGACATAATATTTATATTAAATTTTTTAATTTATTCTTCAATTCTTCCATAATTTATATCTTTAAACTTCTACATTAAATTCCGGGTATTTTCATATAAGCTTAATTTCAAAAATAAAATTCACATTATTACCTTTTGTTTTTCTTAAAGTTTCCCTCGAATCTCTTTAAAATTCTCCCGTAAATATCTTCAAAATTTCAATCTTTCAACCTTTCTTTCAGTCCCTATATGTTTAAAGAAAGAGAGTAATTTGAGAGAGTATAAACTGATTTTTAATAAACTTAAACAAAAGCGTATTTTTAATTTATACCAAACCATTTTAACATATGCCACCATTTGTTCTCAGGTGGCTTGCATGCAAAATGCATGCAACGACCCATCCCGGGTTGCCCACCCCTGAGATAGTGTCGTCACTTTTTGAAATCTCAGCACAACACATATATGCAGCAATACAAAAATATATCAATTGAAATTAAAAATTTTATCCAATCCTTAACTCGTCTCAGAGAATATACCTCATCATCCTCCTTTCATAAACAATATATACATATAAAAAATGCATAAAAAGATTTTTATTGCAAACTTTTCTTTCTTCTTTCTCACAATGTCTGAGGACTTGACCACGAGAGTTACTCAAGGTAGTTTCTCTGCTATCAGCTCTAAACTCTATCTACCCTGCCCGCTGCCTGAAAATTTTCAACAATGAGATTGAGCTTCACAAGCTCAGTGAATTAAATCTACTAGAAGTGTTCGATTTGTATAAATAGTCTTCCAATATTCATTCATTTATATCTCATATAATTGATAATAGCATTCTATTATCACTACTCATATCATAATCCTCATCCTTTCTCAATATCTTCTTCTCACATATTTAATCACTTTGAGATTATCAATTCTATCTCATAATTACCTCATTATGAGGTTCACAACATATAATCAATCACTCAAATAATTCTTATCATATCGTACTTCCATATTTCTTTCTCATCAGATTTGTCTTTCGATGAGACTCATTTATCTATCAGTCATACCACAATCAAGACTGATGCTTTAGCATCTCAATCAATAATAATCAATATTTAAAACAGATGCAATGCAAGCATTTAAATTATCAGATCATTTGGGAACGTCTCCCCACATGTTGACATGTTTTAATTTAGACCATCTCCCTCCCGGTTCTTTTATTTCCAACATATATCGCCTATCACGGTTTTCATTTATTTCCAGCATATACCAGCTGTCACGGTTTTCGTTTAGACCGCCCCCTCCCGGTTCTTTTATTCCATGCATACGCATATGAACAATGATATGAAATATACATATGAACAATAATATAAAAACAAGCATACATTTAGACATTCAATTTAGCTATCCAGCTTTTTTTCTCAAAATTATTATTTAATCATATTTATTAAATTATCTCCACATATATCATATCAAATTATACATCATAGCTTGTCAAGAATTTCATTTATCTCTTCATTATATATTTAATCAACTTATTATATCAATAATATTACTTCTCATATAATAAATCTTTAACATACTATTTGTTCCTATCATATCCATCAACCAACTATCATATAACATCCAATCATAGTTTAATAATTAATTCAAATATCATCACTTTATATTTCATAATTATCTCGATTACTAAAAGTAAATCCAACTCATCACATAGCACTTAGAGCTACCCGTGGATCACCTCATTGCTTTTCTGCTCTTTTCAGCAATTTCTCCTGATTGTTGATCGTCAACACCTAACATAATATTTATATTAAATTTTCTAATTTATTCTTCAATTTTTCCATAATTCCTACCCTTTAAATTTCTACATCAAATTTCGAAAAATTTTCATGTATGCTAAATTTAAAAAATAAAATTCGCATTATTACCTTTTGTTTTTCTTAGAGCTTTCATTGACTCTCTTTAAAATTCTCCCGTAAAAGTCTTCCAAATTTTACTCTTTCAACCTTTATTTCAGTTCCTAAGTGTTTAAAGAAATAGAGTAGTGGAATTGAAGAAAGAAGAAAACCAAACAGGATTTGGTAAGATTTAATTAAACAAAACAATTTTTATATTAACTTTGCCACCAGCCACCATTGCACCGTTTCTTCCTTTAGGTGCTTAGTGTTGCACCATCCTTTAAATGGTGCTTAGTGTCTAATTGCATGAAATGCATGCAACACCTGGACTTCCAGGTGTTGCACACCCCCTCCTCCTCTTTTTCTTTTTTCTTTTTTCTTTTTTCTTTTTTCTTTATACTACACTTGGGCATCCATTTTTTTTCAAAAGAATTATTTTATTTAAAAATAAATCTTTTGTGTGTGTGTGTGTGTATATATATATATATATATATATATATTATTTTAATTTCAAATTATTTATTTACCCTTACTTTAAGAACATGGGTATTACAGTGCATGCCTTAGTTTGAAACCATAAAAGACCAACTGGACGCTAAGCATCTATATATCTTCTTCTTTTTCTCAATAGTAAATCTTTCATGTATATATTAGTTTAATTCCATGTAATATCTATCAAGTTACTCTTTACCCTTACTTTAATAACATGGTTATTACAATGATAGAGGCTTTACTATATCTAACTGCAAGTAGACCCAATATAATGTTTAGTGTATGCATGTGTGCTAGATTCCAAGCCAATCCTAAAGAATCTCATATTGTTGCTATGAAAAGAATTTTAAGATATTTGCAAGGTATTCAAAATCTAGGCTTATTGTATTCTAGAAAATCAACTTTTGAGCTTGTTGGGTACTCGGATGCTGATTTTGAAGGTTGTACGTTAGATATAAAAAGCACTAGTAGACCATGCCAATTTCTAGGTGCTATGTTAACTTCTTGGTTTTCAAAGAAACAAAATTCAGTTGCACTATCAACCACCAAAGCAGAATATGTAGCCGCAGGTAGTTGTTGTGCACAAGTTTTATGGATTAAACAACAACTAGAAGATTATGGCATGTGTTTTCATAATATTCTGATTCAATGAGACAACACTAATGCTATCAACTTGACAATAAAAAAAACCCCAATTTAGCATTCTAGAACCAAACATGTTAAGATAAAACATCATTTTATAAGAGATCATGCTCAAAAGGGTGATATTAGACTAGAATTCATTCTTTCCAAAGACCAAATTGCTGATATTCTTACTAAACCCTTAAAAGAAGATAACTTTTGCAAAATAAGACTGTTAATGGTTTTGACAAACTATGAACGTGTGTATGTTTGATTGCATCTAAATTCATCTTGTGCATATTTTCTATTGAGTGAATGAATACTCTCATTTAATATCTCTCTCACTAAAAAAAAGGAATAAATAAATTATTTTTTTGCAAAATTTTAGTTTAAAGCTCAAAATTTTAAATTTCTTGTTGACTCAGTCGACTGGTTGGAGAACCCAGTCAACTGGTAAAAGGCTCCAAAATTTTCATTTTGGACCCAATCGACTAGTTGGCTCAAGCCAGTCGACCGATAACTTACTGCCCATCTACCCAGTCGATTGGTATCTCGAAAAAAAACCTTAAATCACCAAATTTTATGGATCCAATCGACTGGTATCGCAATTATATAAAATATGTCTTTAAATTTTCGACCATTTCAAGCCTAAACTTAATAACCCTAACCCTCTTTCTCACTATCTCTTTGGAAATATCTAGATTACAGTCAAAATCGTTCAATTCATCATATACCCACCCTTCAAATCACTTGATTCTCACGTTTCAAGATCAAATCTTCAACTTTTTCACATATCATTTTTCTTCAACTTCTTAAAACCGCGTTTTTTTTAGCAAGGATGTCTAAAAGAATTCATATCAGGACAACAATGCTTGGACCAAACATGCCAAGAAGTTCAAGAACACGTAAATTTTCAATTTTAGATTCCAAAGGAAAAGAGGTTGTCGATTCTTCAAGCAAACAAGCATGAACCAAGTTAGATGATTCACATTTCTGGAGTCCTACGGTCAAAAATGGGTATAACACTGTTATTCGCCATAAGAAAATCATAACTGGTATATACGTTGAGTTTGACTCTATTAAGCATGCAAATTTTGACATCTTACCTACTTTTGAGGTTGTTGGGCTAAGACCCCTAGTCAGCATCCATAAAAAATACTATCCTAGGCTAATTCACCAATTCTATGCAAATTTAGTGAAACTCATTTCATTAGCCCTTAGGTTCAAAACTAGAGTTATGGGTTTGAAGTTAATAATGATCTCCTGGTTAGATTATTGAAAATCCTTATTGCTAGAATCACTTGGAGTCTTAATGGTTGGCCAGATAACTTTCACTATGAAGAAGTATGTAAAGTAGTTAGGAGAGATCCTAATTATGTTTCAATACTACTACCTTCCATCAGTGTAGTAACATGCCCTTAGACTCCAAGTTGTTCAATTTGATAGTCAGCTAGACTATTCACCCAAGACTTGGCAGTCGAGGTTACATGTCTAAGATGGACATTATATTGATTTGATGCCTCAAGACTAGAAATCCATTCAATATTTATCCACTGATTCTAGCTAAGATGATCAATGGAGAAGCCCATGACTCCGGTTGCCTTCCATATGGTATGCTCATTGCTTTTATCCTTCACCATTTCAAGGTTCTTATTCCTACCTCAGAAGTACAAGACATCGGTCCTAATGACATTATCAATGTCTCCTCTTTAAAAAAAATGGGGTGCACAGTATGAAATAACATGATCCTCTCCAAAGAATGAAAAAATATATGAATTGGTGATGAGGACAGTGATGAAGAAGAAGAAGTCCCCGAAGATGAAGCTCTTCCTACTGAGATGGACACTAAAGAACCAGAAGCTGGTCAGCAAAATCTTAGTTAATGTAGTTCAGTAGATAGTCGAGGTGGTAATGAAAACCTACTTTAGGCCATAGTGAGTCTTCAGGTATCCATGTAGTCTGGCTTCTAGAGTTTAAGCTCTTCCATTGACTCGAGCTTCCAGTTAGTACGGATATCATGCGTCATGATCTTGGTACTTTATATGAAGACTTTGAGATACTCTGGGAGCACTCGGAAGGCTTTTTGGCTGAAATATAAGATATCTTCCATGACAACCCTGATTCTCTAGCTCCTTTAGCCCTTTATCTTATGGCATCCATCTATTTTTTGCTCTATGAACTCTTTGCAAGAACATTTTTCTTTACTTTTTCATACATTTATGGTTTATGTAGTTTCTTGAACTATTCTGTTTCTGGCTCTTCCCAGGCCAGCTTATTTTGTTGTATTATGTATGAACCTCTATATGCAAGTTTGTTTTTCTATTTTCTAATCATTCTATATGTTTGTTTCTTATTTGCTCTATTTTGAATACTTATAGCTCATTTTTAAGCTTTACTTGTTTCAACTTCTGTGTAAAACTTCTGATTCTTCTCGGAAGATTTTAGCATCTCCAGTTTAAACTTAGCTTTTGCACGCAAGTTTTTTTTTTTTCCTTATTTTTCTGTCTATGGTATTTGACTTGCTCATTTTCTAGTTTTCCCCTCCCTTTTATGTTGTTGTCAAAACGAGGGAGAAAAAGAGAAAAAACTGTGTAAATGATATAATGCATAGATTTAGGGGGATTATTGCTCTGAACGTGTTAAAACTGCTAAAGATAGTATTTTTATTTATTATTATTGCTTGGTTGGGTTTCCCTTGAAAACTTACAGGTTGGTTTTTATCACAAAAACAGAGGAAACTCTATTCGTTTTTCCTTAAAAACCTAACACTTAGATTTTAAAACTTTTTTTCTCGTTATGGTTTTGTCATCATCAAAAAGGGGGAGACTGTTGACCTTTCTTTGATTTTAATTATGACAAAACACTATTTAAAATTGTACTAATAGTTTTATCTAAGTGTTTAAGTCGGAAAAGCACTCAATATAGAAACAAGATGCAAAATACGACATGTACTATTACCAAAAGAAAACAGAAGATATAGATTAGGTTCTAAGGTAATTGATTCAAGTTGAAAATTTTTAATTTCAATTACCTAGCTTAATTATGGCTCATTTTGATTAAAAAATGCTTTGACAAAAATAATCTAAAAAATGTCTTTAAGTCAAAACTGATTTTAAAAACATGAAAATTGAGTTTTAGGTCAACCAAGTCAACTAGGTCTTTGAACCAGTCAATTAGTAAAAAGGTCAGCAGCTTTTAGTATTTGATCTCGTCGACTAGTTAAGGGACCTAGTCGACTTGTTGAAAGACCCAATCGACTAGTTCAAGGACCCAATCGAGTGGAACTTGTGTGATGCCCAAAAACTTGAATATTTCACATGACCCAGTCAACTGGTACAAAGACCTAATAGACTGGTTATTCGAAAATATGATTCTTTGAGACACGGGACTTGAGTATTGAATGCTCCAAACCACTCCAACTTTTGTCTAACGACCATATAAAGCCAAGACTATAAATACCCCTCTTAAATGAACATTTAACACAAGCAAGAACACTCAATTTCTTATATAGCTCAGTAATACTCTCAAAATTTTGAAAAATTCCTTGTGAGCCATTCTTTAAGCTTTGTTCTTGAAAGATAGATAATCTTCATCTTGTAAAGCATTTATTTCTATCTCTCTTATTTTCCTTTACATTCAATATCAATAATTGTAAAGAGAAAGAGTTGGTATAACTCTTAGAGTGTTTAGGCATTAAACACTTCCTTGTAACTTCTTTGAAGAAGAGAATATTTGTAAGGTTTGGGCAACACCCGTAAAGTTGTTCGACTACCATTAGTGTATTGCTTCAAGGAGGCTCCTTGAAGAGAGTGGACGTAAGGTCGAAGTGATTCTAATATTGCCGATGTAATACCTGTATTCTTAAAGTAAGGGTAAAGAAGTAATTTGATTGATATTACATGGAATTAAAATAATATATATACATGAAAGATTTACTATTGAATGGAAAAAAAAAAAGAGGGATAGACAGACTCCTGGACGCCACCTGGGTCCAGATGTGGTCTTTTGAAATTTCAAAGGAAAAAAAAAAGAAAAAAATTAGGGGTGGCCAACACCTGGACGCCTAGGTGTTGTCCACCCTACATGCATTTTGACACTTAAGATAACAATATGAAGATTGGTGACAGGAGAGGATGTTTAATACATAAATTTTGTTTTGTTTTGTTTTGTATTTCTTACCAAATCCTGTTTGGTTTCTTTCTTTTTTCAATTCAAATTTCTTTGCAAAAAGTTATAAAGAAAATTTCTCCAATATTAGAGATAGTACAATCATTCAATTATAATAGCAAGATTTCATCATATTCTAGGTAAATTTTCAATAAGACTCATAAGTAAATAATTATATTGCTTGAATTAAGTTATGAAATAGTAAGATTTATGAAAGTTTATGATTAGGTGTTGGTGATAAGCAATCTAAAAAAATTGTTGAAAGAAGCAGGAAATGCAAGGAGGTGATACACGGGTAGCTTTAAGTGCTGCGTGGTGAGTTAGATTTACTTTTAGTCATCGAAACCAATAAAAATATGAATTTATGATATTTGAATAAATGAGTGAATTATAATGATTTAACGATGTATTTTCTGTTATATATGAAAATTGATTGATTTATTGATTAGGAATTAGAAAGTATGTTGAATATTAATTATATAAGAATTTATATTTTTTTAAAATGGATGGATTAATGAAAAATATGCTGAGAAGTTACATGCAATTTCTGAAAATACGATTGAAAATTTTATATGATATATGAGGAGACAATTTAATAAATATAATAAAAAATAATAATTTTGAGAAAGAGCTAGATAGTTAAATTGAACGCTTGAATGTACACTTGTTTTCATATTATTGTTCATATGCATAAAATAAAAGACTAGGAAGGCAGCTGGTCTGCTTGTTTTCATATTAACGCTCATATGCATAAAATAAAAACCAGGAACGCAGCTAGTCTGTTTGTTTTCATATTATTGCTCATATGCATAAAATAAAAGACCGGGAAGGCAGCTGTGCTATTTCTTTTCATATTATTTCTCGTATGCTTAAAAGACCAGGAAGGCAGCTAGTCTAGCCAAAAAGACATGGAAGGCAACTGGTCTAGCCGAAAAGACCAGGAAGGTAGCTGGTCTAGGCAAAAAGACCAGGAAGACAGCTAGTCTAGCCAAAAAGACCAGGAATGCAGCTAGTCTAGCCAAAAAAACCATGAAAGTAGTTGGTCTGGCTGAAACATGTCGACATATGGGAAGATGTTCCCAGATGATAATATGAAATAATGAAATGATGTGATCAAAAAGAAAGAAATAAAGATGATTTAAGCACATGCATTCATTTATTTGGTTATTTTATTATTATTGATTGAGATACTAAAGTATCGGTCTTGATTGTAAAATTATTGATAGACAAATGAGTCTCACGAAGAGACAGATATGATGAGAAAGAAATATGAAAGTATGATATGATCAAAATTTATTTGATTGATTGATTATATGCTGCGAACCTCATAAAGAAATAAATAGTGATGTTAAATTGATAATCTCAATATGATTAAATATATGAGAAGAAAAATTGATATGTTTGATGATTAATTTAAGAAGAGATTGATAAATTGTTGAAATTATAATATGAGTAATGATAATAGAACGTTATTATTGAATTATATGAGATAATAGAAGAATGAATATTAGAAGATTATTTGAAAGATTGAATTATCGTATGTGAAAAAGTAGATGAATAATATTGGTGAATTAGAAACGATTGAATTATAATATGTGTCTGGAAGTATATAATCGAGTACTTCTAGTAAATTTAATTCACTGAACTTGTGAAGATCACTCCTCTTTGTTGAAAATTTTCAGGTAGTGAACATGGCAGATAGAGTTTAGAGCTGATATCAAAGTAATTACCTTAAGTAAGTCACATGGTCAAGTCCTCAGACATTATAAGGAAGAATAAATAAAATTTGTAATAAAATCTTTTCAGGCATTTTGTTGTGTGTGTATGTATGTGTGTGTGTGTGTCTATATATATATTGTTTTTGATAGGAGAATGATGATATATCTCCTTTAAAAAGAGTTGAGGATTGGATGTAAATTTTAAATTTCAGTTAATGTATTTTTTATATTGTTGCATATATGTGTCGTGCTGAGATTTCAAAACGTGACGACAGCGTCTCGGGGGTGGCCAACCCGGGATGGGTCCAAGCCACTATAAACAGAGTTTTCATATTCTCTTCCTTTACTCCTTTAATTTCATTAAATTTATTTATTATGTGCTTTACTTGATTAAATTGTTAAAACTTGTTTGTTAATTGCAAAAAGTTTTTAAAACCCAATTCACCCCCTCTTGGGTTTGTACCTCATCCTACATAATGTATGAGAGTAAGATGACTAATGAATAATGTCAGACCGAGTCATAAATGTTGTAAAAGGCTCAGAAAAATACCCACGAGCATTGTCACTATGGAGAATCTTAACAAATACGTCAAATTTGGTTTATATCTCAGCACAAAAGGTATAAAAAATAGAAAACAACTCAGAACATTCATTCATTATATAAAGTTAGGTAAGCCTGCAATAATCATCTACAAAGATAACAAAATACCGAAATCCAAGTTTGGAAGTCACACGACTTGGACCCCAAATGTTAGAATGTACTAATATAAAAGGACTAGACACATGATTATTAATTCGGGAAGAAAACGACACACGATGATACTTACCCAATTGACATGATCACATTCTATAGATGAAACATGACTCAAAGTAGGAACTAACTTTTTTAGCTTCTCTAAGGACGGATGACCAAAACGACATTGTACCTGAAGTGGGGACACATCAATCGAGCAAACAACGGGTGATAAGATAGGATCAAAGTTATACAGGTCGTCAGATTTATGCCTTCCACCAATTGCCTTCCTTGTCTTCAAATCCTAGATAAGAACATAATCATAGAGAAAGGTAACATAACAATTAAGACATTTTGTAAGCTGATTAACGGATATCAAATTATAGAAAGAAAATGGAGCATAAAGTACAGATGATAAAGACATAGAAGAACTAGGGTGCACAGTGTCAATGCCACTAATAGTGGTTTTAGATCCATCTGCAAGAGTAATATCAGGCAAAGACTAATAGTGATATAAACTAGAGAAAACATCAATGGTACTTGACAAATTATTAGAAGATGTAGAGTCAAGGACCCGAGTTTTGGATGAAGAGTAACTAAATGACAGACAAGCTTTTGTTGTACCTTCCTGGGTCAAAAGGGCAGTCAACCAAAATTACCACCACGACCAAATAAAGTGCTAATATGAAGATTTGGATGGGGAGACACACTAGAGATAGTCTTGGATTCCATTATGAATTTCTAAAATAAAAATCTTCGACACGGAAGATAGAGTTAGGAGGAAAAAGAGGAGAATTTATATTTTTTTTTTGTACGAACCTATCAAACTTTCTGCGCCGATGAACAGTGCCTGATTTTTTTTGTGAAAGAAATATAAAAAAAAAATTATTCAGGATCCCAAGAAAGATCTTGCACTATACCATGTTGAAAATAAGAATGAAAGAAATTTTTTCTTCTTGATTGAATGAAAAGAATGCAATTGATCGAATATATAGATGTATGAATACTAAGTCTAATAGGACTAGGATACAATAATTAGATAAGATAAATATATTCTAAGCCTATTAGGACACTCATTAAGAATCCTATTAAGATTCTCAACAAGAGAATTTGTTTCAATTATGATCTTTAGTCCCAATTTTCAAGCTAAAATTAAGCCTTGCCTAAGTTCCCATAGCTCAGCCATGGCCTTTTTAGTATAACCCATATTGGAAGCAAATCTTACAATAATGCAATCATTCCAATCTCGAATGACTCCACCTCCACCAACTTGTCTTAGATCCCCTTTTGCACTGCCATCTATATTAATTTTATTAAAATTAGATTGGAATTTCTCCATATATGTAAATCATCAAATGGTTTCTATTCAAATTAATTCTTATTCCTGTCAATCCAAACAAACCAAAAGAGAATGGACAATAGTAATGAGAATGGAATGATAGATTGAGCTTTCAAAGAATATTCTTTATGAACCCAGTTTTGAAGTTGAATTACTAAAGGGATGTTTGAATCCCATTTGTAAAGGAGAGCATGATAAATGCACTGTAACTCCCTGCATGCATGAAACAAATGAGAAATAGACTCCACTTTTGATTTACTTAGTTGGCAAGTGTGATCAAATATCTATTCCTCTATGTTTCAATGTCATGGTTGTATAAAGGCTATCATTTGCATCTTACAACAAAAAGAATTTGTTCTTAAGTAGAGTAGAGTGTTCCAAAGTTGGAGCCAAGGTAATTGAGGATTATCTTAGGGGTGACATTTAAATAAGAGAGACCAGTAGCCATTTTTGACCTTGTATTCCCTATTAGAGTTCCAAACTACATTTTTTTATTAATTAAAGGAATAGGGATACCTTAATTTTCTGGACAATATCATTAGGTAGGATATGTTGTAGCAAATCATGTTTCCAGAGTTTAGAATGGGAATCAATAATCCCATGGAATGGTTAAATTAGATGAGCAAGTCATCTGTGATCTAAAAACCTGTTAGGTTGGGAAGATTATGGTGAGATTGGACTATTTTTATCTAACATGAATAGTTAACTTTCATTTGGCTGGGGGAATTTACTATTCATGTGAGATTAAGATAGGATAAAATTATTCTTAATCCCAATTTTTTTTCCATGTTTGGTTGTCATTTAAGCCAACTTAAAGCAAGTTGGCAAGTTGGCTTATATGACAACCAAACATGGCCTTTGTCCCACCTCCCCTATGGAAAAGAATCTATCCCACCCATTTGAGATTAATTTTTTTGTCTTTTTTATCCTTGAATAATAATAAAAGTAATAATTATTATAATGTTAATAAAAACAATATTTTTTCTTATAATAATAATAATAATTATTATTATTATTATCATAATTATAATAACATTGATAATGATATTATTTTATAATTATAGAAATATAATATTGATAATTATATAGTCATAATTATAATTAGAATAATATAATTATAAAAATGTTAGTATAGTAATTATAATATAATTGTTATAATTATGATAATAAAAATAAAAATAATTAAGCTTCAAAGTTTGTGAAGAAATTGGAGATTGTTGAGGATGATAGATAGTGATAGGGTATTTTGGTACTTAGATTTTTTTATCCCATTTAAGTACAAACCCAATAATCTCATGAAACAAACATATGATTAAAATACTATATTTTTAATCCATTTCTTTATCTTATTATTGTCTATATAGGCAATAATAACTGATCCAATAAGATGTGGACACGTGCACACACGATGACCAATTGCCCTAGGCTACATAAGAGTTAGACCTCCCAAGTACACAATGATGAAATCACTGTCCTAAGAGTCTAAAGATTCTGTTCTCGGTCAGCAGAGGTCGCATCATGTAAGGCTAAAGGCACATAAATCACGTTCCTATTAGGTCCCACCTTGAAACTTTGGGAAGAGGATCTCCAACGTCTAAATAAAGGAACTTAAACCCTTATAAGCAGGGGGACATAAAAGTCTCAAGAATATAAGCATACATAAAGAACCACTTCAACTTTTTCCCTCTCTCTACCACTTCGGCATTTCTCTAAGTCCTTCATTTTACTTCACTTCAGTACTCTTACTAACTTAGCTATTGGAGGACTCTTCCTGGAGAAGCAAACTCTAGGTGAATTTCCTTGCAAGGATTCATGTACCACATTGATGTAATCACGGGAATGAGACCAACACCAAGTTTTTTTCTTCATTACTCCAAAACTAGTTTACTAAAACTACCATTCGTTTTTTTTTGGCATCAACAGATTGACATAGTCTGTGGGGACGATAAATTTATCTTACGATGCAACCAAAGAAAGCCCTCAACTATAGCTTCCAAGAGTTCCATTCAGCTCCCTACTGAAGAAAAGAAGGATAACATGACAACCACATGGCACACGAATGAACATAACCCTCACCAAGCCTCAGGGAATCACCAAAATCTCAAGGCTCACAATTATTAGGCCAAATCCAACCCTGTAGAAAATCAACCTCGTTGAGGATCTCGTAGCTCTAGTTAGCAAGGCGAAACACGAGGAGCTCAAGCACTAGTATAACAGCCTGAATTCCATGGTCATACGGATGGTACTAGACCTGGCCCACGTTCAATCAGCATAAGCTCGTCACTAGGAAACAAGCATGGTCATAACTAAATAATGTAAAGTTCAAGTTTTATTTTGACTATATTTTAATCAAGTGAGTATGTTTTGATGCTTAAGTATACATTCATTTAAATTAATATTTTTTAGCCCATGTTAGTATATGCATGACTCAGAAGATAAATAAATAAATAGATCAATAACAAATTAGATAAAAATATATGTTATTGGAGAATGATTAATTTACTATGGAATTTTAGGCAATTAGATAGAAATTTTTAGAAATTACTAAATAGTTAAAAATAATTAAGGAAATAGGATTAACAAGGGGGCAAAAGGGTAAAAAGATTTTCTTAAAGGTCATATAAATAGGGTAGCAACCCTAGAATCATTTTATTTTAGCATTTTCCTCAAATTATAGAGATTTCTAGCTCTCTTTTCATTCCTTTCCTCTTTTGGCTCTTCTTGATCATTGTTTCTAAGCATTTCAATGTATGATTCAGTTTTCCTTTTTATTTTATCTTTAAAATAGATTTAAAACTTAGAATTTGAACTTGTTTGAGTGAATTTGAAGAGAAAATTTAAGAGCTTTGAAGGATTCTAGGTTGTATAGAAATCTTGGTGAATTTGGAAACCAAATCTTAAGATTTAGGAGAAAATGGCTTAAATTGTGATATAGGTAATGTTAGACATGTGAATCTAAACTTAAAAAGTCATGTGATTGGTTAGGATTTTGTTAAATTTCATGGAGTGGGGTTATTTTTAAGAAAAAAAGCAAATTCTCATTAAAAAAATTTGCATATCTCAAGCAGACAGTCAACTGTCATATTCCAACAGTCGACTGTCCAAAGTTTATGGAAGAGAAGTTTTGAAAATTTTGAGTAGACAATCAAAAGTCTATGGAGTTATAACATTTGACTGTCATATTAGATAGTCGACTGTCTAAAGTTTTTGGAATTAGCAAAGTTGATTGTGTCGACAAATTTTCTTTTTTTCTCTCATTCGTTTGATCTTTTGAGTACCTTAAAATTTACCTATGTAAAAGAAACTTTCTTACGCATTAAATATATAAACAATCCCCTTAAAAGCATTTTTGTTGTTATCAATATCAAATTCTTAATCGAAATTTAAGATTTATTGTGAGGATGCCTTATAGTTTATGTAAATGAAAACATGTATTAGGATGACATATAGACTTAAGGCATTTATATAAAGTTCATTATATGATAAGGCATTCAATGCATGCGTACATTATGGTTTGATGAATTAAATATCATATCCCTTTAAGCATTATTGGAGAAAGTACCTTGGGAAAAAAGGTGATACAATAATAGTGCTTAGCTGCAATTACACTTAGTTCACATCACCTTTAGTACCCGAGAAGGATTTAATTGTGGATGAATATGAAAATGTAACCATAAAAATATGTATGAAAATATAATTAAGAGTTTAGATGTGATGAATGATTGATGTAAAATTTCGAGTTTGTATAAGATTAGATACAAATAAATATAGCTAAATTGTGCATGAGTGCAAATTTTGTTATTTAACTTCTTAATGAGGTTTGCTTACAAATTGTTGATTGATTATGAAAATGTATTTGTGTGTGGACAAGTGAAATTTTCGATTGTCTTGTGCTTGATTATGTGTTAAGTTGTCTACGCTCATGCGATCATAACTATGTTAAAGTTATACATGCTAAAAATTTTGGTGTCATTGTTTGATGTAATTAAAATTGGGATGTGATGGATAGATGTGACATGTGTACTGAGGACTAATAATTGAGATGAGATGTTTAGCGTACTGGAATGTCAGGAGACGTCCCCGTTGTAATTTCTGAGATGATTGAGATGGGTCTTGAAAACTGAGATGAGCTGTGATGATTGAAATGAGTTGTGATGAGATGTGATAAACTATAATGAGTTAAAACGAGTTAAATTGGGTGAAGACGAGAGTTGTATGACATTGATTCTACTAGTATTGTTTAGGATGATTTTCTCTTGTTATGTGTATTTTGTTGTGTGATAAGTATATTTAAGCACCCTTATTTACATTTGTTAGGTCCTTAATTACGTTAATTTTATCTCTTTTACTCCATTTATGTGTTTTACATGTCTTTATAGGGTATTGGAGAAAAAGAAGCAGTTTTGGCACTTAAAGGAAGAAGCCTGGAATCCCTGAAGCAGTCTCTGGACAAACTGCGATCGATTGCACCATGCAATGCGATCGAGCGCACATTGCGATCGTGCGCACAGAAGAGGGATTGAGCACAGCACTGCGATCGAGCGTAAGACGTGTGCGATCGAGCGCACATATACGGGCGTGAACAGTAAACTGCAGAACCTTGTTTTAGAAATAAAGAGTTTTTGTCAGTTTAGGAAGTTTAGGGTTTCCTGCACCTCTTAGGACTTCTCAAAGACCTATAAATACACATGTAAAGCACACACAATTCACGACAACTTAGAGAACACTTCTCTTAGCTTTTACTTGGAGTTGTAAGCTTTGGGAGAGAATTGACGCCTCTTCTCTCGGGTTTATTCTTCCCTTTATGTTTAGTTTATATATGATGTTTCTAGACAGCATGTGTAACTAACTTTCTTATAGGGCTCGATTGAAGCCCTAGTTATGCTTTCTCATATATTTATGCATTGATAAATCTTTTGCCAATAGCCTTTATTATGTTGCTTAACCTGATTAATGTCTGTGCTTATTTAAGTTCATCATATGTATGTGTATAGCCAGCGTATGCATGTGGTATGGACCTGTTAGTTAGATCAATTTGGATGACCGAGTCCTGGGTCTAACATTAGTAACAAGGGATATCTTATCCGGATACCCGGGTTAATCAACATGGGAAACCGGGAGTAGATACCATGCCCTAGGTCTCATGTGGTTGTCGATTTCCATAGTACTTATGTTTTCTTAAGGAACAACTTAAGCAGATACCATGTTGAATCCCTTAAGGAAGAAAAGCGTTAGAGTAGATACCATGCCTAACTCGTTGCTTAGGGAGATCAATAGCTTAAGGAGTAGATACTATGCCCTTAGGTTGGCAACCAGTAGGTATACATGATAAGGCTAGTGCACTGATACCTTATACAATTGGGAAAGTATGACTAGTGGTGGATATCAAAGCCCTATGTCTTTATTATTATCAAATCACACACAACAGTTATTTTATTTCTTTTTACTTAAAGAAACTAATTCTAAAAACCGAACTTTACCAATCCCTGTGGAGATGACCTTGCTTTCGCACACTATACTACACTGTTGACCTTGTGCACTTGCAAGTAAAACGAGTGCGGTTATTTGCTTATTTATTTAGGTAGATAATCGCGCAACAAGTTTTTGGCGCCGTTGCCGGGGATTGCGCTAAAAGTTCCTTTTAGGATTACTTTCGTTTAATCATTATTATTATTACTTTATTTTTACCATCTTTGTTTTATCAAAACCTAATCAAATTCATTTTCTGTTTCAGGCACATAAACCTTAAATCACACTTTCTGTGGTACTTGTGATCGATCGCAACCTCTTGTGCGATCGAGCGCAAATAAGACAGAGAGTTATCCGAGCAGCAGAGTTGCACTGCTGCGTTGAAGCCGGTTTCCCTGATTTATGCGCAGACTGTGATCCTGACATCCAACATTCTTTCCCCTTGATCCCGAGCTTGAGCAGACTATCTGACAAAAGCTAAGGAACAACTTCGAGGAGAACGAAGAAAAAATCGAGAAGGAAACACAAATGGCGGAACAGCTCGAGAACCAGTAACCACCTGCACGAGTACCGATGAAGCACTCCTTCATCCCTTGGAACATTGATCAACCATCACGCATTGCATATCAACCTAAGGCGGCGGGAAATTATTACATATCTCCGCAAATCTTGAATGCTTTGACTCATTTTAGAGGCACTCCTAACGAAGATCCACACTTGCACCTCCGAGAATTTTTCGATCTTTGCAAGTTCCAGCACATACAAGGACTAGACCAAGAAGGAATAAGGTTAATTTTGTTCCCTTTTTCCTTGAAAGAAAATGCTAAACTTTGGTATAATTCTTTGCTTGTAATTTCCATCCACACTTGGGAGAAGTTGGCAAGCAAGTTCCTGAAGAAGTTTTTTCCAGTCCAAAAGACAAGGCAAATGAGGAAGGTGATCCAGTCCTTCCAACAAAAGGATGGGGTCCTCTTCTTCGAAGCATGGGGACACTTCAACGAGCTGCTACTAAAATACCCACACCACAACCTGCCTCAAGATGAACTAGTACAAGCATTTTATGAAGGTTTAAATGATACTAACAAATGTATTGTTGATTCAGGTTGTGGAGGAGTACTGATGGAGAAAAGCAGTGAAGAAGCAATGGAGCTCCTCGAAACCCTCAGCGAGCACACCCAACAATTCTCCTCTCGAGGTAGACATGTGACCAAGGGTAAGGGTATGTATGAGGTAAATGTAAATGGAGGATCTTCCCCTCAAATGGCAGCAATGGAAAGGAAACTAGACTTATTGGTAAAAGCCATGACTACTCAAAATGCCTCATCCAACCTACCATCCACCCCACTCCAGGTATGTGCAATTTGTTCTCAATACGACCATAATACTGATACGTGTCCTTTGTACTCATCTGCAGATCTGCAACAAGCCAACTACGTGAGGCCTAACAATTATCCACCGAATAACAACCCATATGCCAACACGTACAACCCTGGATGGCGAAACCACCCAAATTTCTCGTGGAGCAATAACCAGAACAATCAAGGACATCAACGAAACCCCCATCCCACTGCTCATGCTACTCCCGAACCAGAGAAGAACGACCTCGAAAGTCTAGTAAGAAAACTAGTAACATCACAAGAACAGTTCATGACTCAGCAAAAACAAACCACTGCAGCACATGCGCAAGCAATTCAAAGACTAGAGGTACAAATGGGACAACTAGCTAAGGAGGTCAGTGACAGAAAGCAAGGAGAGCTCCCAGCTCAAACATTACCCAACCCTGGGGGGCATCAACAACTAAATGCTGTGACAACCTTGAGAAATGGCAAGGTAATAGGGTCCAATGAATCTGCAACAGCATCCAAAGAGACACCATCGGCAACAAGGGTAAGTGAGATGGAGAAGGTGAATGCACCACCCTTCCTGCAAAGGTTAGTAAAACAAAAGAAAAACAATAAACTAATCGATATTTTTGAAACCTTGCGGAAAGTTGAAATTAACATTCCTCTGTTAGATGCAATCAAACAAATACCTGCATATGCTAAGTTTTTAAAAGAATATTGCACTAACAAAAGAAAGTTCCAAGATCATAAGATGGTAGCCTTAACCGAAGAGGTAAGTGTTGTACTTTTAAGAAAATTACCACCTAAACTAAAGGATCCGGGTAGTTTTACTATTCCTTACAGGCGAGGTGACCAGCTATTCGAGCATACACTATTAGATCTAGGAGCGAGTGTCAATCTGCTGCCATACAGTGTGTACGAAACACTAGGTTTGGGAGAGCTTCAACCTCCGTCACTTTACAATTAGTTGATCGAAGCATCAAACGACCGAGAGGTATCCTTGAGGACGTGTTGGTAAGAGTAGGTAAATTCATTATACCTGCTGATTTTGTAGTATTAGATATGGAAGAATGTACTTTACGATCACCTCTCCCCATTATCCTAGGATGCCCCTTTATGATAACTGCTGATACTAACATTAGTGTAAAAAAGGGAGTAGTCACTATGAAAGTCAATAATGAGGAGATAGAATTTAAAATATTTAATACATCAAAATCAGTCAATGAGGAAAATGAATATTCTAATGGGAGCCTCATGCAAGATATTGTTGAGGAAGTTTCACAGGTCCATCACACTGTTCAATTGGAGACTATCCCCAACCATAAAGACACAAGAGTGGACATTAGGCCGGAGGAGGACAATGTGATTAAAGATGTCAATAAAGCTATGCACCTTTTCAAGAACACACCAAGACCTTTAAGTAAGTATAGTATTTAATTTGAACCTCATGCACCTACTGATACTACCTTTCCTTACTTTATTGACCAGGCATCAAAATGGGAGATGAAGCAACCATCAAAAGCACTTGAACCACCGGATGTGGGCTCGAAGTGCTTCCTTCCAAACAACTAGCACTGTAGCTCGAGAGTGCTTGAGCGAGTTCATTTCAATTATTCATACAGCTCAAGCATCTCTACATAGGTTAGTGGTACTGAGGCCACTAACACATGGTAAGGTTGTACTGTTCCACATTTCTCATTTTTACAGCTGAGGTAAGTTTTCATTTTTGCACATGCACACTGCTTGCGATCGAGCGCACCATTCTGTGAGATCGAGCACAAGCATGCAATCGAGCGTGTCCGTCAGTATGCTCGAGCGCACGAATGCGATCGAGCGCACCCCGTGTGCGATCGAGCGCACTCGTAACAGTGAGTTAGCTATAAGTCTGAAAAAAAATCCACTCCCACCACACTCCCTCACTGTTCACACTCACCCTTTACTCTCCCTCACTCGCACCTTCCTACCAGCATCCCTCACACTCACCCTTACACTCTCAACTCTATTACACCCTATCACACTCCATTTCCACCATCTTCATTACCCCCATCACAGTTAACCACCATTATCACCACTGCCACCACCACATACTCCCTTCCCCATTACATACATCCACAAGGTACTCTTTACACACACACATGAATTTTAATATTTTATTTATAAAATTCATTATACATATATGTTTTCTTGTGAGTGATTGAGTGCTTGTCTGTTTGCAGGAGGTTGGGATCACATTCAAATCCTCAAGACCATAGCTTGGTCTTTTGGTGCACACAAGCTGTTCAAGGAAAAGCCTAACCGTGTGCAATCGAGCGCATAGCCAGTGTGCGATCGAGCGCACCTCCTTAAGATCAATCGTAAATCAGGCAGAAACTACAGAAAAGCATGTCTAGACCATCTGTTTCCACTTCTGGTGCATCTAGCAGTCGTGCCTCATCATCCCGGCCCAGCATAGAGCAAAGAGAGCTTTTATTCGAGACCACCTTCGCCATCGATGACGTATTCCGGCACATGGACGCCACTCAATGGGCCGTCCAAGCATTCCGACATCGAGGGTTGAAGAGGCTGTTTAAGCCGGTCTGTTCCACTGCTTACTCCCAGCTTGTAGTCCAGTTTTACGCGAGCCTATCATTTAACTGCAGCAGACCAGGAGTTCTCACTTCTTCAGTCCGGGGCACACCCATCGAGGTGATTAGTATCGATATAGCCTGATCTTCATTGCACCGACGAGTCCCCTCATGAGGACACAGATATCGGGGAACAACCGGAGTCCTTTGCCCTAGCTGAGATCATCACAGACATGTGCACTAGAGAGTATGCCGATAGGCATAACAATGCGGCCAGCCAATCCAAGCTACCTCCACGACTGTGGCTTATCGACACGATCCTGCAGTGTAATATGTGTCCATTGGGGCACAAGACACAGCGGCGAGACCAGTTTCTCCAGTCCTTATATGCCTTCCATAGAGGCCACTGGTACTCCATCCTGACTGTCATTTGGAGCCAGTTGCGTAAATTTTGGGATCACGTACATGGCCGTCAGACCACCACGGCCAATGCTTGGAGCCACCCTTTCTCGTTCTTACTCTCTTTCATCCTCAAGAAGAAGGGGATTAAGGGGACCCACAGATACGGGCTAGTGCTAGAGCATCCCTTCTTCGGGAAGGCTCAGTGGACACACAGCATTTTGCATATGCCACGAGGACCCCCAGTACCTGCTCCAGTAGCTGAGCGAGTTGAGGAGGATCGCATGGAGACCGAGACTCCGATCATTAGCCAAGTACGTGAGGAGGACCATTCGGACATGGGACCCATCGAGTCCCAACACTTTCTAGCTGAGCTGTCCTCCTTTCGAGGTGAGGTCTCTGCTGCTACCACACTCGTGCATCAGCACATGGATAGTTTGGAGGCACGGTTAGCACGACAGGAGGCTATGTTGCAGGCCATTCTTGGTCGCCTACCTCCGACACCTGATACTTCTTCGATTGCACCACCTGATGATCAGTAGTGAGAGGATACCACGCTTGGTTGAACACGTTAAACTTAGCGCTCATGGGAGGCAACCCAAAGCATATCCTTTTTCTTAGTTTATTTCATTTTATTATTCGTATTTCCTAGTTTATTTTTCTATTTGTTTATTATTACTTGTTTTCCATTTTATGTTTGTTTTTCTTTCTTTTTCAAGGACAGCGTGAGTGCATCCAGTTGAAGTTTGGGGGCGTGCTACGAGCCATGCCAGCCATCAGTTCTCTATCTCTCAGGTTAGCTCCTTCCATGCTATTCTCACATTGGGGACAATGTGCAATTTAAGTTTGGGCGTATAGGGACACATTCACACACTCACTATGTCCCACATTTTTCTTTTTTTGTGGTTATTTTCATAGATAAATGCATGTTCATTCTGTCCAATAAATTTTTTGTGATCTAAACAAAACTTTATGATTCGACTTCATCAGCGAGCTTAACACTTTGAACATATAGGCCAATAATCAAGTTTTGAACCTAGATCACTGCCTTTTAGGCATTTAATGATTCACAAGTTTAACTTAAACTATCACGAGCACATTAGCACATAATTGTGTGGGGTATGACATGTTATTTGGATTGGTATGTTTCTTTTGCTTAACTGTGAACTAGATGGCCTATTAGATTGACATTTTGGCATATGAAAATAGAAAATATTGATTAGTGCTCAAAAAAAGAAAAAAAATGCTCCTTCTTTCGCTGAGTAACTGGCCCTCTTGCCTCAATAAGCATTGAGTGTCACGTCAAAAGGTGAAAAATTCTAAGTGGTAGCATTAAAACCAGTTAGTTCCGTAGCCTTGTTGACTTGAGCTAGTAAGTCCTTAGGGGTGTCTTTACACTTAATGCCCTAAAACCATCTGGTTTGGGAGTCATTGGCTAAACACTCGTTACACGAGTCAACAAGAAAGCTTAAGGGAACTAACTTGGAAAAAATCTCACAAATAAAAGTCTATGCCATATTTGTTGACTTTGATTAGAAGTTTGGTGAATCTTGAGTCATTGAAACACTACACATTTGAATTTCTTGGAAACCCAATCTTTTGTGTGCTAGTTCACCACACACCAAAGTTAAGCTTGTGATGTCTTAAATTGCCTTATGAAAGTGATTTGCGTTCAAAGATCTTATTCATTGCAAGAATATGTTTGTATTTGTTAAGCTTGCTCATGAATGCGCATCATAGTATTGTAAGATCTAAACTTTTGTTGGACACCATGAACATTGGATTTATCTGTTTTTTTCGTTTTAGTTTTTAATTTAATATTGCTAAGGGACTAGCAATATGTAAGTTTGGGAGTGTGATAGGTGCTTAAATATTCATATTTAAGCCCCCTTATTTACATTTGTTAGGTCTTTAATTATATTAATTTTATCTCTTTTACTCCATTTGTGTGTTTTACATGTTTTTATAGGGTCTTGGAGAAAAAGAAGCAGTTTTGGCACTTAAAAGAAGAAGCCTGGAATCCCTGGAGCAGTCTCTGGACAAACTGCGATCGATCGCACCATGCAATGCGATCGAGCACACATTTCAATCGTGCGCATAGAAGAGGGATCGAGCGCAAGACGTGTGCGATCGAGCGCACATATACGGGCGTGAACAGTAAACTGCAAAACTCTGTTTTAGAAATAAAGAGTTTTTGTCAGTTTAGGAAGTTTAGGGTTTCCTGCACCTCTTAGGACTTCTCAAAGACCTATAAATACACCTGTAAAGCACACACAATTCACGACAACTGAGAGAACACTTCTCTTAGCTTTTACTTGGAGTTGTAAGCTTTGGGAGAGAATTGACGCCTCTTTTCTCGGGTTTATTCTTCCCTTTATGTTTAGTTTATATATGATGTTTCTAGACAGCATGTGTAACTAACTTTCTTATAGGGCTCGATTGAAGCCCTAGTTATGCTTTCTCATATATTTATGCATTGATAAATCTTTTGCCAATAGCCTTTATTATGTTGCTTAACTTGATTAATGTATGTGCTTATTTAAGTTCCTCATATGTATGTGTATGGCCAGCGTATGCATGTGGTATGGACCTGTTAGTTAGATCAATTTGGATGACCGAGTCCTGGGTCTAACATTAGTAGCAAGGGATATCTTATCCGGATACCCGGGTTAATCAACATGGGAAACCGGGAGTAGATACCATGCCCTAGGTCTCATGTGGTTGTCAATTTCTATAGTACTTATGTTTTCTTAAGGAACAACTCAAGCAGATACCATGCTGAATCCCTTAAGGAAGAAAAGAGTTAGAGTAGATACCATGCCTAACTCGTTGCTTAGGGAGATCAATAGCTTAAGGAGTAGGTACCATGCCCTTAGGTTGGCAACCAGTAGGTATACATGATAAGGCTAGTGCACTGATACCTTATACAATTGGGAAAGTATGACTAGTGGTGGATATCAAAGCCTTATGTCTTTATTATTATCAAATCACACACAACAGTTATTTTATTTCTTTTTACTTAAAGAAACTAATTCTAAAAACCGAACTTTACCAATCCCTGTGGAGATGACCTTGCTTTCGCACACTATATTACACTATTGACCTTGTGCACTTGCAAGTAAAACGAGTGCGGTTATTTTCTTATTTATTTAGGTAGATAATTGCGCAACAGTGTGCTTATGAATGTAAGTTATGTGAATGTTTTATAGTGTGAAATATTCTTTGTTTGAAACGATTATTTTCCTGAATTAGCAATAATTAGGGAAATGTGTGATTGCTACTTTATATAAAGGAAAATCTATCTAGAGACATATACCTAATAAATTGATATAAATAAGGTTTGATAAATGAGATAAAAATTGGTTACTCTTAGTAATGTGAAACTCATTGAGCTGTTTAGTTCACCACCTCCTCTTTTCATTCTATCTCCCTATGTAAATTACAAGAACACTCGAAATAAGCTCATGAGCAAAAAAGATCATTGGTGTCCTTAGGTGGGTCCACGTGAAGGGCATCATCAAACGTTGGTCCTAAAATTTTAATTATGTGTGTTCATTTTGAGAAAGTTATTTGAATTAGATGGTGTAAAACATGTAACTTATCTTGTTTTCGTAAGCTATGTAATTTTTGGAAACCCGTGAGATGGGTGATGATATTTTGTTTATGATAGTTGATGTGAAAAATTGAGACGTTATAAAGAGAAGAATAATATATTAATATTTTAGAATTGTGTACCTTGCATTACAGGTTAAGGGCTCGGTGCTTAAAAGTAATGATTATGTTCTGGGTAAGGCCCACCCGGAAGGGATTGTTACATAGAAGGTCAAGAAAAATCAGGAACCTCGAGCTGGCATGAGTATCGGCACAAGCCTAATTGGAAGCTAGGTGTTCAAAGCCAAACTCGACACACCAGAGCTTCCAAGACCAACACTAGACCGATTCTAAAGTAGTATGAAGATAAGTTTGCATTTGACTCCCAACCTCAAACGAGGCACAAGAACCTAAGAAATCATGGATATGACGGTCCCTGATAACCTCAAGATGTCAAAAATCGAATCCTACACAAGGAAGACTTACCTTCTTGATCATTTGGAAACCTTCAAGTCCCTAATGGTCATCCATGGGCATTCAAAACAGTATTGTGCTGATCTTTTCCAGTCACACTTTGGGAAATACACGAACCTGGTTCTCATGTCTTCCTTCATGGTTGATCAAGTCCTTCAAAGGCTTAAGTGAATAGTTCGTAACTCACTTTTTCTATAACCATTGACCAAGAATGACGATAGAGAATTTACTCAGCTTCATCCAACAAGTTGACGAACCTCAAAGAGTACATCACTCGGCTCAAAATAGCCATGGTAGAAATCAAAGAGCTCGACCAGAAAATGGCAACAATAGCCTTCATCAACGGACTTCGGGACTTTGAATTCAACCATCACCTGTCCAAAAGCCCAGTGACCTCTCTAACAATCCTTCTAATCCAAGTAGAAAAGTTTGTCATTGTCGAATAAGATCAAACCTTTAGAAACCAGAGTGAGAAAGACACTATGAAAATGTCTCAGTCTAGCCCAAATCTTTATCACACACTTAGGAATTCCTTGAGTAAGGAGAAAGGGAAACGCTAAAGTCGGAACCAATCTAAGATCAAAGCACCACGGAGACGCATAAATGAACTGGAGACCGCAATCTGAGGTGAAAGACTGAGGTTAAACACTTAGGGCAAAACCGACTCAAGAATCTTCACTCAGTTCATCTGAGATGAAGATCGTAAAAAGCCTAAAGTGAATAACCAAATTCCCACATTTGGCAAACTCCAGTCTAGATCCACTACTCAGCTCAAGCTGAGATAAAATAATCAGGACCAAAGTGCAAGACTAAAGTCTTAACACTTATAAAATCTTGAAGATTCTACTTGGAAAAAGTGGTAAAACAAAAAAGCAAGAGATGCAAAAAATAAAATTTTCATTACTTAAAATATATGTTCATATGGTGGACTTCAAGGCCAAAGTTACACGGAAAAGAAAAAGCAAAGCCCTAAGCCTAAGATTTCTGCTCCTCATTCCTAGTTTTTTCAATCCTAACCTCAGCCACCTCATATTTCGCATCTGCCTGCTCCTTAGGATCTTCGGGGATCTCTAGACTAGCCCAATCTAGATCAGGCCAACACTTGGCTCCCACTATCTTAACCACTTTGAACCCTGTGATGTAGTATCTTGAAGCCTCATTCAGTAGCTCACTCTTGAAGGCTTCAAAGTTATGGAAGCTCTCCATTAGGAAAGCTCCAGCCTAGTGCACTTCAGCCCTCAGTTCTCCCTCCACCACTCGGAGATGGTTTACATCAGCTCCAAATTAGCCCTCTACCTCTTAAAGCTTGAAGACTTTAGCCTTCAACCGCTCGACCTTCTTTTAGGCAGCCTACCAATTGTTATTTGCCACAGTCAAAGAGGCTTACAGTTTCCTTTTTCAAGCTTTAATTGGTTGTTCTGGCTCGCGATGACCTTCAATCTTTCCTTGCTTTTCTCCAATCGATTCTCGTAATTCTCCTCACTCTCCCGAAGTCCACATACAATGTTAGTCATGGACTACAGATAGTCACTAAGATACGAAGCAAACATGCCAGCCTACACCAAAACCACCTCGATCAGAACGCATCAAGTAATGATAAGAAAAAATTCCATTGAAAAGCAAGACTGAACCCCTAAGGATCTTAGAGACCATGCTTTCACCTTCAAACACGAAATCTATAGCCCTTACTGTAACGACCCATCCCGGGTTCGTCACCTTCGAGACAGTGTCATCACATTTTGAAAATCCTGGCATGACACATATATGCAACAATAAAAATTTATCGACTGCAATTATCAATCCTCAACCCTTAACAGGGGAGATACGTCATCCAGATCTCAACTTAAACATTGTATACAACATAATATGCATGAATATTTACAAATATTTTTTTCATTAGTCTAAAGATTTGGACCACGTAGCTTATAGATAATAAATTCGTCTGGATCTCAGCTCACCAACTATTTGTCATGCATGCTGCCTAAAATCATTTAACATTGAGGGTTGAGCTTCACAAGCTCAATGAATTAAATTTACTAGAAGTATTCAATTCGTATAAATAGTCTTTTAATATTTAATCATTTATATCTCATATAACTTGATAATAGCATTCTATTATCACTACCCATATCATAAGTCTCATTCTCTATCAATCTCTTCTTCATATATATTTGTTCACCTTAAGACCATCAATTATCTCATAATTACCTTGTTATGAGGTTCATAGCATATAATCTGCCATTTAGATAGTTCTTATCATATCATACTTCTACGTTTCTTTCTCACCATAATTGTCTCTCTGTGAGACTCATTCATCTATAAATTTAAAATAACAAACAACACTTCTGCATTTCAATAATACAATAAATATTTAAAACAGATGCAATGCATAAATTATTATTAAGGAACGTCTTCCCACATGTCGACATGTTTTTATCTTAGACCGGCCCCCTCATGGTTCTTTTATTTCCAGCATATACCGGCTGTCACGGTTTTAATTTATTTCCAGCATATACTGGCTATCACGGTTTTCATATATTTCCAGGATATACTGGCTGTTACGGTTTTTATTTATTTCCAGCATATACTGGCTATCACGGTTTTTTTTTAATTTAGACCGACCCCCTTCTGGTTCTTTTATTTCATGCATATGCATATGAACAATGATATGAAATATGCATATGAACAGTAATATAACAATAAACATGTATTCAGACATTAAATTTAGCTATCCTTCATTTACTCAATTTACTATTTGATCAATTTCATTAATTTCTTCTCCTCATATATCATATCAATTTATCTACCATAACTCATCAAGAATTTCATTTATCCCCTTCATTATTTAATCAACCCATTATTCCAATAATATTACTTCTCATATAATAACTTTCCACAAATCAATTATACCTATCATACCCATCAAACAACTTTTATCTATTATCACATCATAGGTTAATAAGTTATTCAAATATTATCATAATATATTTCATATTTATCTTGATTACTTAGAGTAAAACTAACTCATCACGTAGCACTTAAAGCTACCCGTGGATCACCTCCTTGCATTTCTTGCTCCTCTTAGCAATTTTCTCCGGTTGCTGATCGTCAACACCTAACATAATATTCATATTAAATTCTAATTTATTATTCAATTCTTCCATAATTTACACCCTTTGAAAATTCTCACTTTGAATTCCGTGAATTTCATGTATGCTAAATCTCAAAAATAAACTTCACGTTATTACCTTCTGTTTTTCTTAGAGTTTCTCGTGCTCTATGAAATTCTCTCGTAAACCCCTTCAAAATTTTACTCTTTCAACCTTTCTTTCGGTCCCCAAGTGTTTAAAGAAATAGAGTAGTTTAGATTTGAGATTGAAGAAAACCAAATAGGATTTGGTAAACTAATAAAACAATTCCATATAAATAATGGAATTTACGCGGCACCGCACCGCTCCATTTGCTTGCTGTTGCACATGCAAAATAGTTAAGTCATTTTGGCAACACCTGGAGCCAGGTGTTGCCACGTTCATTTTCATTTTTTTTTTAAAAACCTTTTTTTCCTTTTTTTTTCTTTTTCCTTTATTTAGACGTTTTTTTTTTCGTTTTCTTTTTCTTTTTCTTTACACCACCACGCGTCCGTTTTTTTAGAAATGTTTTATAAAATTTAAATTTTTCGCATATATATTATTTTAACTCCATGTTATATTTATCAAATTACTTCTTTACCATTTCTTTACGAATATAGGTATTACAATTCTACCCACCTTACAAAAATTTTGTCTCCGAAATTTCCTTACCTAATTCACGAAAAAGTTGGGGGTATTCTTTCCTCGTTTCTTGCTTCATGCTCCCAAGTGACTTTTTCGACATCTTTATTCCACCATAATATTTGAATCAAATGAATGACTTTATTGTGGAAGACGTGTTCCTTCCTGCCTAGAATTCTAACCGATACTTGCATAAAAGTCAAATCTTCTTAAGTTCTATCGCCTAATTTGAGATACTATGGGATCCATTATGTAAGTAATTTCTCAAAAGTGAGATATGAAACAGATTATGTATTTGCTTTAACTCTGGAGGCAAATCCAATCTATAACTACTGGTCCAACTCTCTCAATCACCCCATATGGCCCCACAAATCTCGGGCTCAACTTTCCCTTCTTTTTAAACCTCAACACGCCCTTCCATGGAGATATCTTCAAAAATACCCAATCACCAACTTGAAACTCGAAAGGTCATCTTCTATTATCAGCATATCCCTTCTGTCTATTTTGTGCCACTCTAAGGTTCTCTCTAACCAGTTTGATCCTCTCAGTAGTCAGATCTATCATTTTTTGACCAAATATCTTTCTCTCTCCAACTTCTTCCCAGCATACTGGAGTTCTACACCTCCTACCATATAAAGCTTCAAATGGTGCCATCCCAATACTAGTTTGATACTGATTATTATATACAAACTTGATCAAAGGAAAATAAGCATCCCAACTCACTAAGAAACTCAAGACACTTGCCCTCAACATATCTTCTAGTATTCTAACGATTCTCTTCGTTTGCCGATCAGTTTGTGGATGAAAAGTTGTACTAGACTATAATTGTGTACCCATAGTTTCTTGGAAACCTCTCCAAAATCTAGAGGTAAATCTAGAATCTCTATATGATACAATACTCAAGGGTACTCCATGTAATCTTATAATCTCCGCTACATATAATTCAGCCAATTTTTCAAGACTCCAGGTAGTTTTAATAGGAAGGAAATGTGAAGACTTAGAAAGTCCATCTACTATAACCCATACCGCGTCATGACCCCTATGGGTAGGGGGAAAACCAGAGAAAAAATCCATACTCACATTTTTCCATGGCCATTCAGGTACTGGAAGAGGTTGTAATAAACTTGCTGGATGTCTATTCTCATACTTCGCCTATTGACAAGTCAGACATCTAGAAATTTGTTCCGCTACATTCTTCTTCATCCCTGACCACCAGTAATTTTGTCTCAATCCCTTGTACATCTTATTATTTCCTGGATGCATGGAATACACAGAATCATGAGCCTCCCTTAGTATCTCTTTTATCATCTCCACATCATTGGGAACACAAACTCGATGCCCCAATATCACCATACCATCTCCTCTAATTCTAAATTCAGTTGGCTTCCCATTCAACACTTCCTGTCGGATTTTCTCTATCCCTTCATCTCTACCCTGCATCTGTACTAAACAATCAATAATAAAATATTGTTCCACCATATGTACCATCAATACTCCTCAATCATTGATGCTCAACTGCATCCTCATTCTTCTTAATTCTATCATCAAGCTAGTATTATGACTCCCAATAGCAGCTAATCTCCATGTAGCCTTTCTACTTAATGCATCAGCTACTACATTAGCCTTCCCTGGATTATAATAAATAGTACAGTCATAATCACTAATCAACTCCATCCACCTCTTCTGCCTCAAATTCAACTCCTTCTGGGTCGGTAAATGCGTCAAGCTTTTATGATCAGTAAAAATTTCATAATTGGCTCTATATAAATGATGTCTCCAAATCTTCAAGGCGAAAACTATGGCAGTCAATTCTAAATCATGGGTCAGATAATTCCTCTCATGGTTCTTCAATTGCCTAGATGTATAAGCTACAACTCTCCCATATTGCATCAACACACATCTCAACCTCTAATGTGACGCATCACTATAAACCACAAATCCTTCATCACCAGAAGGAAGCACTAATACTGGGGCAATAGTCAATTTTTCTTTCAATAGTTGGAAACTCCTCTCACACTCCTCTGACCACCTAAACTTCACGTCCTTCCTAGTCAATCTGGTCAATGGTCCAGCAATCATAGAAATTCTAGATGAATCTCCTATAATAACCAGACAACCCCAAAAAGCTTCTAACTTTAGTTACACTAGTGGGTCTTTCCAAATTCAACACTGCTTCTACCTTCTGTGGGTCAACTGCTATTCCCTCTCCCGACACAACATGCCCCAAAAAAGATATTTCACTCAACTAAAACTCACATTTAGAGAACTCTGCATATAATTTCTCTCTCCTCATAATTTCCAACACTATCTCTAAATGGTGTGTATGCTCCTCTTCATTCTTGGAATATACCAGAATATCATCAATAAACACAATCACAAATCTATCCAAGAATGGTTTAAACATCCGATTCATTAGATCCATAAATGTTACAGGAGCATAAGTCAGCCCAAATGGCATGACCAGAAACTCATGATGGCCATAACGTGTCTTTAAACCAGTCTTAGGCACGTCCTCCTCCTTTATCCTCAATTGATGATAACTTGATCTCAGGTCTATCTTAGAAAACACCCTAGCTCCTTGTAACTACTCGAATAAATCATTTATCTTGGGCAAAGGATATTTATTCTTGATAGTGATCTTATTCAACTGTCTATAATCAATACATAACCTTATTGTCCCATCATTCTTCTTGACAAACAATATAGGGGCTCCCTAAAGTGACATACTCGGTCGAATAAACTGTTTATTTAGCAACTCTTGAAGTTGAACTTTCAACTCTCTCAATTCAGTTGGTGCCATCCTATAAGGTGCTATAGATATGGTCGTTGATCCTAGAATCACCTTAATTGAAAACTCAATCTCCCTATTGGGAGGCAAACCAGTCAATTGTTTAGGGAATACATTAGAAAAATCTTTTACTACCAAGATTTCTTCTAACTTCCTACTCTCCTTGCTAGAATCCACCACATATGCCAAATACCCCTCACAACCCTTCTTCAACCATTTACTGACAGTTAAGGTAGAAATAAGACAGTTAGCAAGTATCTTACGTTCTCCCTGAAAATTAAACTCTTCCTATCCAGGTATCTGGAACACTACATTCTTCCTAAAACAATATACCCAAGCATGATATGTAGATAACCAATTCATCCCCAGAATTAAATCAAAATCTATCATATCTAAAGGCAACAAATCAACTTCAAATTCTCTATCAGCCATATAAATCACACAACTTCGATAAATTGTCCTGATAATAACCCTATCCCCAGTAGGAACCTTAACAATAATAGCATGCATAAAAAAAAACTAGCATTAGTATCAATAGATTTCATATAAACACTAGATGCGAAAGAGTGGGTTGCACCAGGATCAACCAATAATCTAGCAGGCCTATCAAGGATAGATACCATACCCATAACAACATCAGGAGTGGCTTATGCATCCTGTTGGGTCAATGCATAGACTCTGCTGTCTCTGGATTGAAATTGGCTACCACGTCCTCTCTCAGCTACTGATCCTTGACCTCTGGCCCGCACACTCCCTAATCCACCACCTCTCTCCACCAGTCTTCTCCCAATACTTCCAATGCCAACGTCAATAGATTTGTCCACTAGACAATCTGCAGTAACATGTCTTCCCTCACCACATACAAAGCATATCTGTGTAGGGCAATTCCAAGACAGATGCCTTATCGGATTACATATAAACCAAACTCTTAGCTCTCAATCATAAATCAAATTATCACCTCCCCTTGATGGCATACTTACTCATCTACAATAACTCCCACTTCCCATAGCCTGTCTTCCGAACCTAGGGGTCCCACCGGTATTACTCTGAGCGACAGAAGTAATAGATCCTATGTGCCTCTGACTCTACAATACAGTTCCTTGTGACAAGGAACGCCCCTTCTGGGGTGGTCTCCAACCCTGCACACTCATACTGCCACCACCTTTAGGTCTATCAAATCTAGACCTCTTCAGCCACTCCTTCCTACCTCTAAACTCCATTAAATCTTTCTCAATTTGTAATGCTTTATCCACTAGTGTAGCATAATTTCTAATGCTCATATAAGAGAGTTTAGTCCGAATGTCATAGTGTAATCCGTCTAAAAATCTCTTACATTTATTCACCTCTGTATTCACTAATTCAGGTAAAATCATTGACAGGGCTATGAATGTACTATCATATTCAGCCACTGATAAATTACGCTGCCTTAGATGAATAAAATCTCTCTTTTGTTGTGCTAAAAAGGTATCCGGAAAATATTTCGCGAATAACTCATCCTTAAACTTACTCCAAGTTAAAGGTTGTTTTACCTGTGTGCTTACCCTGGGCAAAATATTCTCCCACCATTGAGAAGCCTCACCCTCCAGTATAAATGAAGCAAAAGCAACCCATTGGAAATCACCTTGACAAGAAGCCTAGGTGGTGATCTTCCAAACACCCAAGTCTAGAATGACTTATAGAAAGAAATACAACAATCAAAGACAAGAACAGAAAATCAAATAAAGAAAGAAAACAAGCAATTTGTTATCGAGGTTCGGCAATGTGCCTACGTCCCTGTGAGTTCCTCCGAACTCTCTACACTAAATCGATTTTTCTTTACAAATACAGCAACTCTCTTAAAGAAGCTCAAGTTCTTGAAAAAACCAAGAAGAGAAGAAAGGAAGAAGATGAGAACTAACAATGCTCTCTATCTAATATAGACTTCTCTCTCTTTACAACTAGCCTCACTACAATGAGTCCCTCTTGTGTTTGATCTTTCTCACTCTCACACAATTCTTTCTTGTATTACAATTGATCTCACACAATGTCACAATGTAATTCTTGTACTTGTTACATGAGAATGAAGCTAGGTAACCCCTTATATAGTGCACCCACTTCTTGTCCATTCTTGTGAGTCGTTGTGCATTTTAACCTTGAACCCACGCACCCAAGAAGAGTTTAAAGCATGCTGTCTATCTGTGCTTTGGTGTGCCTAGCACCTAGGCACTCAACAGGGGGCGGCATGGCGCTGAGTAGGGCACACTTGCAGCCCATTCTGGAAGGCGCGACGCTGGTGGGGAGCGACATGGGTCAGAGAGTCTTCATTCTGGATGCCTAGGCATTGGTGAAAGGGCAATGTGGCACACACTGATGCTGCCCCTTAACACAGCAGTGCACACACTTTTTCCTGCTTGTGTGCTGAAGTGCGCACACTAGTGCGCCTACCCTTTCCTTGCTCCAAAGTGATGCACACACATGTGTGCAGTCTTTTAACTTGCTGTATTTTAATACTTCAACCTTATTTTAGACTTTAACCATCTTTGAACCATGTTTAGACAAGTTTAAAACTTAGACAAATACCAACAATCTCTACCTTTGTCTAATTGTTTAAACCCGAACCATTTTTGCAGAGAGCTTCGGGATCCAAACTCATCTTGAGTCATCAATTAACCAAGAACTTACTTAGAGGTAGAACTTTAGTACCCAAATCAATAGGATTTTCTTCCATGGCTACCTTGTCCACATGGATGCATCCTTTCGTAACATTTTCCCGAATGAAATAATACCGAACATCCATGTGCTTTATCCTCTCATGGAACACCAGATTCTTACATAAGTGCAATGCACTTTGACTATCCAAAAACACCGCAACCTACTCCTCCAGTACCTTTAACTCTTCTAGCAACCCTTTGCACCACATAGCTTCCTTAATGGCCTTTGTAGCCGCTATGTACTCAGCCTCGGTTGTTGAGAGTACTACCACTGGCTGCAATTGAGCTTTCTAACTTACACAACATCCATTTAAGTTGAAGAAGTAGGAGGTAATTGATCTCTTTTAATCCCGATCTGTTCCATAATCCAAATCTGCAAAACCCTCAAGGCAGATAGACTTACCCCTCTTCTCATAAACCAGCCCTACTTCTGGGTTTCCCTTCAAGTACCTCAGCAACCACTTCATCCCAAGCCAATACTCCTTTCCGGGATTACTCATAAACCTGTGGAGAACACTCATTGCATGAGCAATGTCAGGTCTAGTGCTAACCATGGTGAACATAACAGAACCAACCGCACTAGAGTAGGGGACTTTTCCATTTCCTTCTTCTCCACTTCCAATCTCGGACTTTGATCACTGGAGAACTTGAAATGACCAACAAGGGGAACCTTCACTGGTTTGCTATCTTCCATAGAGAATTTAGATATCATCTTCTCTATGTAGGAAGTTTGAGAGATCTTTAATCCATTTATCTCCTTTTCCCAGATGATACACATCCCAATGATCTTTTGTGTATGGCCAAGATCCTTTATCTCAAACTCCTTACTGAGTTGAGCCTTCAAATTTTTTATCCTCTCCATGCTGCTCCCAACCAGCAACATATCATCAACATAGATGAGGATGATCACCACTTTCTCAACCTTCTGCCCCTTATAGTATAAGCACAAATCATAGTAGCTCCTCATGAAACCCAAGTTGATTACAAAGGAATCAAACCTCTTATTCCATTACCGAGGTGATTGCTTCAAGCCATAGAGAGATTTCTTCAATTTGCACACCAACTCTCCCTGCCTTCTTTCATCATAGCCTTCGGGTTGCCTCATGAAAATGGTCTCATCGAGCTCTCCATGTAAAAATGTTGTCTTCACATCCATTTGCTCAATTTCCTAATCAAATTGGACCACCAATGTCAATACTATCTGTATCGTCTTGTACTTCACAACCGGTGAGAAGATTTCGGTGAAATCTGTGCCTTCTTTTTGTGTGAACCCCTTCGCCACCAGCCTAGCTTTACACCGGACTTCATCCCCTGGAGTATTCCTTTCTTTAATCTTGTAGAGCCATCTATAATCCATAACTATCTGTTTTTCAGGTTTTGGCACCAACTCCCAAGAGTTGTTCTTCATCAAAGAATTCATTTCTTCCTCCATAGCCAGCTGCCACTTTGACGAATCCTTACATTCCATGACATCCGTGTAAGTTTCTGGTTCAACCTCTCCTTTTATCTAAGGAGCTACTACATTAGCATCTGCAAACCCATATCTCAAAGGTGGTCTAACCACCCTCCTTTCCCGGTCTCTTGTGAGCTGGTAGTCATTATGACTTGCTGCATCAACCTTTTCTTGTTCAGCCTCTTCTTGAGTTTCTTGAGCTTGGCCTTAATCCAAGGGCTCTACCTGGTCCGAACCCTCTTACCTCCTTTACTCTACCAGAACCGAGTTCTTCTTGATGCAATGCTCCATAACTTCTGGACTGGTTTGCTCACTAGCCCCTGCAGGGTTAGTTTTCTCCAAGTTGGGAAATAACAATTCATGAAAAATAACATCCCTACTTATAATCAGTTTCATGCCCTTCTTTTCTAAGGACCACAACCTATATCCCTTAACCCCATCACCATATCCTAGATACACACATTTTCTAGATCTAGGGCTAAGTTTATCCTCATTTTGATATACATATGCAGCACATCCAAAAGTCCTAAGGTTGTTTAATTCAGGGGGATTCCCACTCCACATCTCCATGGGAGTCTTGAGCTCTAAAGCCCTAGAGGGTGATCTATTCACTAAGTATGCAACTATAGCCATAGCTTCTCCCCAAAAATATTTTGGTAAACCGGATCCTATTAGCATGCACCTAACATTTTCTATAAGGGTTCTATTCATTCTTTCAGCAACTCCATTTTGCTGAGGTGTTTTTACAACCGTTCTATGCCTTAGAATGCCATTTAATTCACAGAATTTATCAAAATCATTATTGCAAAATTCTAAGCCATTATCGGTTCGTAAAGCCTTAACTACCCTACTGGTTTGAGTTTCCAGCAACTTCTTCCACATAACAAATTTATTCAAAGCATCAGATTTATTTCTAAGCAAATAAACCCACACTCTTCTTGAATAATCATCAATTAAATATAGAAAGTAAAAGTTACCTCCTTGTGTTGGTGTTCTTGCTGGTCCCCAAAGGTCCGAATGAATGTAGTCAAGAATCTCCTTAGGCTTGTGCACTCCGGTGTTGAAGCTAACCCGGTGTTGATTCCCAAGAATGCAACTCTCACAGAAATCCAGTTTCTCTACTTTGTCTCCTCCAAGTAGACCATCCTTACTAAGAACTTCAAGGCTCTTTTCGCTCATGTGTCCCAAGTAAGTGTGCCAAAGGGCTGCCTTGTCTATCTCAGCCATCAAGCTTGCTGCTTGATCATTAATTTTTGTCTCTCTGATCATCTCATAGAGTCCACCGTTTTTTGCTGCCTTGATCACTACCAAAGATCCCTTTGCCACCTTGCTTTTTCCTCCCTCTACTTTGCATGTATACCCCATGGAATCCAGCTGCCCCAATGAGATCAAATTTCTTTTCAAATCTGGAAGATACCTCACATTTCACAGCAGCCTTGTGACTCCATCAAACATCCTCAATTGGATGTCTCCAATCCCTCTCACTTGGCAAGAATTGTCATTCCCCAAGAAGACCCTTCCATCATTGATCTCTTTGAAATTCTTGAACCATTCCTTGTGAGGGCACATATGATAAGTGCACCTGGAATCAAGAATCCACTTTTCACTGCCTTGCCTCCTACTCACATTTGAGCACACAACAAGCATATCATCTTGTTGTTCTCCTTTGGCAACCAAAGCCTCTACATTATTGGTATGGCTTCTCCTCTCATCCCAAATCCTCTTTTTGCAATCTTTCTTGAAATGGCCCTCCTTGTTGTAGTAGAAGCATCTCCTTCCTCCTCCAAATCTTGTCTTGGAATGAGATCTCTCATGGTTCTGCCCTCTGCCTCTTGATTTCTCCCGGTAGTTACCATGGTTGCTACTGTCATTCCGAGTTGATGGCCTTCCTCTTACGAACAACGCATCTCCACTTGATATCTCCTTCATCTTGGCTTTGAAATCATGTGCCCTTATGGCATTGATCACAATCTTCTTTGTTAAAGTGTCCTTTCTATACTCAATAGCATTAATCAAATTGTCAAAGTAATCAGGAAGAGAATTTAAGAAGATAATAGCCAATTGTTCATATGGAAAAATAATGCTACAGCTATTCAAATCTTGAACTAGCTTATTAAAGGCATCAAGATTATCTTGCAACTCTTTACTAGGATCCATTTTAAAAGCAAAGACTCTTTTAAGAAGATAAATCTTATTAGGGAGAGTTTTGGTAAGAAACAACTCATCTAGTTTCTTCCATATGACTGCCAGATCTTCCGAGTCTCTGCACTCCCTTGTGACGCTATCCGACATGTGCAAGAAAATGGTGTTATAAGCCATCTTCTTCATCTTGGTCTGCTGGTCCTCCGTGATACTTGCTGGAAAAGCATCATCTTCTCTAATAGCCAAGTCCACTTTCTGTTGCATTAGAACAACCTTGATCTTCCGCTTCCAAAGGGCAAAGTCTCCCTTTCCATTAAACTTCTCAACACAGAAATTTGAAGCCATCTTTTGCGGACAAGATCCTTGATTTATGTACTACCCATAAATGCTTTCTTCAACCTCAAAAACACAGATCGAAGATGGATCTTAACACCGTTCTTGAATCACCCTCAAGAACACAATCAGATCTTGATCTTTACACCGTTCTTGAATCACCCAAAAAGTTGATCTTTGATTCTTGGAGTCTTGGCTCTGTCACCTTCTTGTTTTTGCTCTGATACCCAACTGTGCAAGCTCTGATACCACTGTTGGAAATCACCTTGACAAGAAGCCCAGGTGGTGATCTTCCAAACACACAAGTCTAGAATGACTTGTAGAAAGAAATACAGCAATCAAAGACAAGAACAGAAAATCAAAGAAAGAAAGAAGACAAGCAATTTGTTATCGAGGTTCGGCAATGTGCCTACATCCCCGTGAGTTCCTCTGAACTCTCTGCACTAAATCGATGGTTCTTTACAAATACAGTAACCCTCTTCAAGAAGCTCAAGTTCTTGAAGAAACCAAGAAGATAAGAAAAGAAAAAGATGAGAACTAACAATGCTCTATATCTAATCTAGACTTCTCTCTCTTTACAACCAGCCTCACTACAATGAGTCTCTCTTGTGTTTGATCTTTCTCACTCTCACACAATTCTCTCTTGTATTACAGTTGATCTCACACAATGTCACAATGTAATTCTTGTACTTGTTACATGAGAATGAAGTTAGGTAACCCCTTATTTAGTGCACCCATTTCTTGTCCATTCTTGTAAGTCAATCTCCACCCTTAGATCTTGATTGCCACTTAACCATGGCCCTCCATCAATCTTAAGTGGTGTTGTGCATTTTAACCTTATATCCACGCACCCAAGAAGAGGTTTAAGCATGTTGTCCATGTGTGCTTTGGTGTGCCTAGCGCCTAGGCGCTCAACAGGGGGTGGCATGGAAGTGAGCAGGGCACACTTGCAGCCCATTCTGGAAGGGGCGACACTGGCGCGGGTCAGGGGGTCTTCATTCTGGAAGCCTAGGCGCTAGTGAAGGGGCGGCATGGCGCACACTAATGATGCCCCTTCATACAACAGTGCGCACACTTTTTCCTGCTTGTGTGCTGAAGTGCGCACACTAGTGCGCCTACCCTTTCCTTGCTCCAAAGTGATGCACACATGTGTGCAGTCTTTTAACTTGTTGTATTTTAATACTCCAACCTTGATTTAGACTTTAACCATCTTTGAACCATGTTTAGACATGTTTAAAACTTAGACAAACACCGACACAACCTTATGTCTATTTATCACTGGTAAGACCTCAAAATATTTCTCGATATGTCTAATCCACTGCTCAGCTTCTACAAGATTTAACAATCCTCTAAAAGATTGAGGTTTAAACTTAAGAAATCTCACAAAACAATCACCTTGCATCTCATGTGCAAACACACCTTCTCCCTCATGAACCTCTTGTCTTACCACATCAGGTTCCATTCTACCCCTCTTCTCTAATCTCTTCTGCAAATTATCAGCACTTTCTTCAGCTGTATTCATCCTCTCTAGGGCATGCTCAAGAGCTCCTCTCAATTCATCCCTCCTAACCTCAGATTCTCTCCCAGCTCTATTATTACCTGCCGCACTATCAATCTATTCCCTCGCAAGAAGCACAGACTCAACTTCCTCCTCTGCTTTAGTTCTTCTAAATATTTGGGGTCTACCACGTCCCCCCTGATCCAGAACTCTACCTCTAGCATGTCCATATGTCATCCTCGGTCTCTACATTAAAATACAGTTTATTTAGATCTTCCACTTCTTTAGGTTCTTATGCAGTCTACAGAATCATAAAACCTAATGCTCTGATACCAAAATTGTAACGACCCATCCCGGGTTGGCCACCCCCGAGACGGTGTCATCACATTTTGAAAATCCCAGCATGACATATATGCAACAATAAAAATTTATCAACTGCAATTATCAATCCTCAACCCTTAACAGGGGAGATACGTCATCCAAATCTCAACTTAAACAATGTATACAACATAATATGCATGAATATTTACAAATATTTTTTTTTCATTAGTCTGAGGATGTGGACCGCATGGCTTACAGATAATAAATCTGTCTGGATCTCAGCTCACCAACTATTTGTCCTATCTGCTGCCTGAAATCATTTAACATTGAGGGATTTGCTTCACAAGCTTAGTGAATTAAATTTACTAGAAGTATTTAATTCATACAAATAGTCTTTTAATATTTAATCATTTATATCTCATATAACTTGATAATATCATTCTATTATCACTACCCATATCATAATTCTCATTCTCAATCAATCTCTTCTTCTTATATATTTGTTCACCTTAAGACCATCAATTATCTCATAATTACCTCGTTATGAGATTCACAACATATAGTCTACCATTTAGATCGTTCTTATCATATTATACTTTTATGTTTCTTTCTCACCATAACTGTCTCTCTATGAGACTCATTCATCTATAAATTTAAAATAACAAACAACACTTCAGCATTTCAGTAATGCAATCAATATTTAAAACAAATTCAATGCATGAATTATTATTAGGGAACGTCTTCCCACATGTCGACATGTTTTTATTTTAGACCGGCCCCTTCCCAGTTTTTTTATTTCAAGCATATACCAGCTATCACGGTTTTCTTTTTTAGACCGGACCCCTCCCAGTTCTTTTATTTCATGCATATGCATATGAAGAATGATATGAAATATGCATATAAACAGTAATATAACAACAAATATGTATTCAGACATTAAATTTAGCTATCCTACCTTTTCTCAATTTACTATTTGATCAATTTCACTAATTTCTTCTCCTCATATATCACATCAATTTATCTACCATAACTCATCAAGAATTTCATTTATCCCCTTCATTATTTAATCGACTCATTATTCCAATAATATTACTTCTCATATAATAACTTTCCACATATCAATTATACCTATCATACCCATCAAACAACTTTCATCTATTATCAAATCATAGGTTAATAAGTTATTCAAATATTATCACTATATATTTCATATTTATCTTAATTACTTAAAGTAAATCTAACTCACCACGTAGCACTTAAAGCTACCTGTGGATCACCTCATTGCCTTTCCTGCTCCTCTCAGCAATTTCCCCCGGTTACTGATCGTCAACACTTGACATAATATTCATATTAAATTCTAATTTATTCTTCAATTCTTTCATAATTCACACCCTTTTGTAAATTCCCTCTTTGAATTCCGGGAATTTTATGTATGCTAAATTTCAAAAATAAACTTCACGTTATTACCTTCTATTTTTTCTTAGAGCTTCCCGTGATTCTCTATGAAATTCTCCTGTAAACCCCTTCAAAATTTTACTCTTTCAACCTTTCTTTCGGTCCCCACGTGCTTAAAGAAATATAATAGTATAGATTTGAGATTGAAGAAAACCAAACAGGATTTGGTAAACTAATAAAACAATTCCATATAAATAATGGAATTTACGCAGCACCGCACTACTCCATTTGCTTGCTGTTGCACATGCAAAATAGGTAAGTCATTTTGGCAACCCCTGGAGCTAGGTGTTGCCACGTTCATTTTGATTTTTTTTTTTAAAAAAACTTTTTTTCCTTTTTTTTTCTTTTTCCTTTATCTTAACGTTTTTTTCTTTTCTTTTTCATTTTCTTTTTCTTTACTCCACCACGCGTCTGTTTTTTTTAGAATTGTTTTATAAAAATTAAATCTTTCGCATATATATATTATTTTAACTCCATATCATATTTATCAAATTACTTCTTTACCCTTTCTTTACGAATACGGGTATTACACATACCTTCCAATTCGACCTGTACTACTCAGATACCTTCAGACATGAGCTCACAACAATAGTAATCCTGGTAACAACAGCAATAAAAGGAAAAGGGAATAACATAAGCAAGTGGCATAACAAGAAATGCTATACCAGAAAAAAGGTATTGCATAACCAAGTACCACTATTTTACCTCTTTGAAATACCTCCCCTCACTTCAGTCTGCTACGCCTCAACTTGTCGCACCACAGTCCCCTGAACATGAGATTTTTTTCGTTCTAGCGCTTTTTTCTGTAAGAGTACTAGAAGAAACAGCTATTTTTTTCTCACGAGTCATCTTGGCCACTTTAGTATGGTTCAACATGGCGTCAGTTGCAAAAAGAGAAAACCGAAGTCAGAAATGTCAAAAACCAAGACAAAAATGCAAGTATTAAAAGCATAAAAAAGATACTATCTACTACCATCAGGAAGGGAAGAGGTGTAAAGGCTAAGCTAAAAAGTCTTTAACAATTTCTCATTGGTTAAGTCTTTGTCAAGCCTCCTGGGCTTCGCACCTAAGACTTGTTGACTGTCATTTTCTCTTCAGGACTCAAGATTGGATGCTTCTTATCAGAAATATCCTTGGACCTCCACTCCAGCAAAACTTGGTAAGACTCTAGCCCCTCCATGAAGAAGTAACTTTCCTTCCACTAATTATTCGAAGAAGAGTTATTCTGAATTTTCCTATCAATCCTAGGGTAAAAGTTGTACCACTTTTTGTGAGTATGCTTCTTGAGGATGTAAACCCGCATAAACATCGTCACTTTATCCTTTCTATCACCCCTACTAAACTTGACATACTTTCTCAAGGCCAGTACGAAACCCACTACACTCCTTACACCATTTAGGGAAAGTTGGGAAATGCAAATCCTATAATGGTTCACTATTTGTGTAATGTCAGGGTCAAGAGGAAACCTCAACCTTATCTTTAGATGGCCAAGGTAGCAAGTCAGAGAGTATGACCTCTCATTCTTCAAATGAGTGCAAGCCTTTTGGTCAGGTATAGGACGTCCAACCCTTTACTCTGAAGGAATAAATAACTTAGTGCTAACAGAATCGAGCTTAGACTTAGAGATTCTACAACGCACCCTTAGCCTGAAAACCACCGCTAGTGGAAGCAACACCAACCTCTTGCGAAGAAGGTTGCACTCCACTAGGCTCTCCCTTTGTACTCTCAAAGTTAAAGTTTCCCTCTTAAAACTGTTCTCCCCTTCAAAGGCTTCTTCATTTACTCTCATACCCTCGTCAGAATCAGAAGAAGATTATTGTAAGAAAACGAGAAAACAAGAGGAAACTTGAGAAGTGTTCACAAAAAATAAAGAAGTTTTTAGGAAACGGGTAACTCTAGAAACCTAAAGGTTCACAAGTGAAACTAAATAAGAAGAAAATGAAGGCAAAGTGTCCCTTAAAAAGCCCATGCAATCAAACTATGGCATTAAATACATCATTAATACATCATCAACATTGAAAAGACCAAAAGGCACTTCAAACAGTCCAAACACCCCATTCGCCATCATTGTGTTAGTTCACAAGGGGCACATCAAGAAAACCAAATGCTTCAAAGGAATTAAGGCTTTAGCCACATAATTCCAACTAGAGAGTAATTAAGGCATAAACTAAATAGAAAAGATAAAACCCGAAGAATACTGTGGAGACGAGTCGTCAATTCCTCTCCAAAGCTTACAACTTAAAAGCTAAATCAAAAGTATGGTTTCTGTGTTTTACAAGTCTATATATAGGGTTCTATGGACTCTTCAAAACCCTAATTTCCAAAATAATTCCGGAAGAAATCTTTCCAAAACCGGCTCTGCCGCCTCTCTGTGCGTGTGTGCTCAATCGCGTGTTTTTGTGCTCGAGCACAGGGTTGCGCTCGAGCCTTCTAGCTGTGCGCACGAGTGCTTATGTGATCGATCATAGGGATGTTGCGCTCGATCACACTTATCTGGTTCTAGATCTTCAGTTTTCTTCCTTAGAGCTCCAAAATGCTATCTTTTCTTCAAAGACCAATAAAAAACACAAAAACAAAGTAGAATATACTGAAATACATAAACAAAAAGGCTAACAACTGTAAATTAAGGGGCTTAAATATGAATATTTAAGTACTTATCACACCCCCAAACTTATATATTGCTAGTCCCTTAGCAATACAAAACGAAAAACTAACTGAAAAACAAAATCGAAGATAAATTCATCATTTGTGTTATCTAAAAATTTGGGTTGCACAAAAAACCATGATATTTGTTCATGAGTAGACTTAAAATATAAACACATCTTGGTAATGAATAAAGGTTTTAAATTCTAATTACTTACACAATGATGGTTTAAGGTATCTCAAGTTTGACTTAGTGTGTGGTGACTTAGCACATAAAAGATTAAGCTTCCAAATATCTCCACTGTATAGTGTTTCAGTATCTTAACATTCATCGAATTTCCTATCAGAATGAACACTAATGGCATAGTTTTATTTCTTTTCTTTTTCTTTTATTACGAGATTTTTGCCATGTTGAGTTCTATTAAGCTTTCTAATTGACCCATGTAGCGAGTGTTTAGCCAATGACTCCCAAACCAAATGTTTTGAGGGCATTAGGTGTAAAGATACCCCTAAGGACTTATTAACTCGAGTCAAAAAAGCTACAAAACTAACTAGTCTTAATGCTTCCAAGCAAAAATCCCCACCTTTTGACGTGAACACTCATTGCTTACTGAGGCAAGAGGTCTAGTTACTCAGTGAAAACTTTATTTAATTATCATTATATGTATAATTCCCACCTTTTGATGTGAACACTCACTGCTTACTGAGGCAAGAGGTCCAATTACTCAATGGAAAGTTTATTTAATGATCATTAGGAGCATTTTGTTTTCTTGTTTTGCACAATGAACATTTTTCTCAATTTTTCTATGCTAAAGTGTTATTCTAACAAGTTATCTGATTATAGCTAGGTCATTGAAACATATACATGGAAATTATATGTCATACCTCACACTATTATGTTCTAATGTGCTCGTGTCAGTTTTAGATCAAACTTGTGAATTCTTAAATGCCTTGAGGTAGGTAATTAAAACCCTTAAAACTTTATCATTAGACTATATGTTCTAAATTTTAAGCTTACTGATGAAGTTTTATCATAATATTTGTTGTAAATCAACCTAAATTCTCAAAATATTATGAACATGCATTTATCTTTTCAAAAATACGAGAAAAAAAACTGGGACAGAGTGTGTGAATGTGTCTCCCATACCCCCAAACTTAATGCGCACATTGTCCTCAATGTGTGAGTGACATGGAAAGATCTGACTTGAGAGATGGAGAACTAAGTGGCTGGCATAGCTCATAGCACGCCCCCAAATTTGAACTGGATGCATGCACTATGTTCCTGAAAAAAAAAAAACAAATGTTGTGCTGGAAAACAAGAAATACTAATAACAAACAGTTAAATAAAAGTAAATACTAAAAAGAAAATACTAGAATGAAAAGGATATGTTATGGGATGCCTCCCATGAGTGCTAAGTTTTACATCTTCAGCCAGACGGGGTACCTCTCATTGCTAGTCTCCAAGTGGTGCAATCGATGAGGTACCGGGTACGGGAGGTAGTCGATCGAGGATGGCCTGGAGCATCACCTCCTGTCTCGCAAACTGTGCCTCCAAACCATCTATCTGCTGATGTTTCAATAGGGTTGCCTCTTTATCCTCTCTGCGAATGTCAGAAAGCTCACAGCAGAAAGAGGACAACTCCTTTAGAAGGTGTTGGTACTCGGTGGACCCCATGGCTGGCTGGTCCTCCTTCCAAGTAGGGCTTTTTGTGGGATGCTCTGTGTCCATGGGGTCATCCTCCATAGACTCATCAATAGGAATATGTTCACGGGGTCCTCGAGGCATATGAGACTGGCTCAAGCTCCACTGGCTTCTCCCAAAGAATGGGTAGTCACTCACCGATCCATCCATGGAGGAGCTCTTGATCCCCTTTTTCTTGAAGATATGGCTGAGGAGGAACGGGAATGGGATCCTCCATGCATTCGCCGTGGTAGTCTGACGGCCATGCACGTGGTCCCAGAACTTATGTATCTGGCTCCATATGACTGATGGAATGGAATACCAGTGTCCCCGGTGAAATATGTATAAGACCTGTAGGAACTGGTCCCTCCTCTGAGTCTTGTGCCCTAAGGGGCACACATTGTGCTGTAGGATAGAGTCCACGAGCCAGAGTCGTGGAGGCAACTTCGATCGGCTCCCTGCGTTGTTGTGCCAGTTAGTGTATTGGCCCACACGCATATCCTCGATGATGTGGGGTAGGAGAAATGGCTTTGGCTGCTCCTCCGTATTGGTGTCCTCAGGAGGGGATTTATTGCAATAGTGAAGGGCAGCAGCGATGTCAGCAGTGGTCAACTCAATGAACTTGCCCTGGACTGAGGAAGATAGAATCTCTGGTCCGGTGCAGTCGTAGGATAAGTTCTCATAGAAACTAACCACAAATCGGGTGTAGGTCGTCGAGCAAACAGGCTTGAACAACCAATTCAATACCCGAGTGTTGAATTCTTGAACCGCCCATCGAGTGGCGTCCAAGCTCTTGAAATCCGCATTGATGTTGAATATAGTCTTGAACAAGATTTTTCGTTGTTCGAAACTAGGCTGGAATGATTGGGGACGGCTGCTAGAGGCTTGGGAAGTGGAGGCAACTTGTTTACACATTGTGGTCTAGTTGCTGTCAAGTTTGCGTTCGATCACAGGTTAGGTGCGCTTAATCGCGCTGGGAGACTTGCGCTCGATCACAGGGGCCTTGCATTCGAGTGCAATGGTTCAGGCAATATGTCGAATAGGTTATGGGTGATAGAAGCTGGAAGCTGTGGGAGGCACACAAACTCAATCTCAACCTCCTGTAAACACGAAACACAACCACAACACATGGTAAATGTATATAATTAGTAAAATGCAAATCAAAAACCATGCGTGATTATGTACAACTAAGTAAAAAATAAAAATGGGTACGAGCATTCCTTGTGTACACGTGAAAGTGAGTGGGTGTGTGATGGGGGAATGAGAATGATAATAAGTGAATGAAATATGGAATAGGGGAGGGTTAGGCTGATGTTAAATGATATGGTAGTGAGAGTGAGAGTGTTGGGCTTGCTGGAGAGTGATGATGGAGAGGGCGAGAGAGCGAGAGACAGAGTGTGTAAGTGTAAGAAGTGTTAACAAAATCAAGTGTTGTTAACTTAACACGTGACATTCTGCCCCGAGTGTGCTCGAGCGCATGACTATGTGCGCTTGATCGCACCTGTGCACATGTGGGTGCGTGGCTATGTTGCACTTGCGTACTATGGAGCGTAGGGTGAGAGTGCGCTCGAGCACACTGTGTGGTGCGCTCGAGCGTAAGGCAAAAAGTGCTAATAATAATAAAATATAAAAGGACTAAAATAATGAAACAAATAGTGAAAAAAACTAACGATACAACCATACCGTACTTTAATGGCCTCAGTACCACTAACCTCAATAGAGGTGCTTGAGCTATATGGTTATTAAAGTGGGAATTGCCCAAGCACTCTCTATAGTAGCTTTAATGCTACTCTCTTTGAAGGGGGACCTGATAAGAGCCATAAAATGCATTATAATCGTACTCATTTGTTAGCACTTTAGGGTTGATTTAGGTCTTAATTGCATTTTTATTCATTAACAACTCTAAAGTGGTATTTTTGGAGCATTAATTTATTTCGGTGAATTTTTCAGGTATCTTGAGTTAAAGGAGATGGAAAAGCTATCATCATTTTGAAACACGAAGTTCCATTGAACACTCAAGCAAAAGAATGATCGCGGAAGAGCCAAGATGAAGAGAAACTAAAGAAGGAGTTTTCACTAAGTTGCTGGAGTTGGCATACAAATCAACCATCTTTACAAATTAAACTGTATCAATGTAGAAAGAACCAGGAAGTGTGTCACATATGGTTAGAAAGATATGGAAGTCTAATTTCTAGAGGATTTTACGGTTTGTTAAAATCATTTCTCTAGAGGAAGTTATGGCGATTTTAGCGGACAGAGGTCAGACTTTCTGAATCAGCATCAGCCTGCGCTGCAGCATGGATTATCCGCGCAGCAGCACACAGAACCAGCACCTGACTTAACCAAAACAGAGCAGCCCCGTGCCGCAGCATGGATTATCCGTGCCGCAGCACACAGCACCAGCGCCTGACCTGATAAAACAGAGCCGCAGCGCGCCCAAGTTGTGCTGCAGCGCGCGCACAGCCTTATGCACTCCGAGTTAGACCCTAATTAGGTCTTTAATGACTTGTTCAAACCCTAAAATACCCCTAGACCTTGTGTACTATAAATATACCACTTAGGGTTTGTAATTAGATATTCAAAAACCTGGAGAACTGAAGAAAGCAGCAACTTTCCTTCCATTGTGCAACCATGAGCCCCATGGCTAACTAATCTCCAAGCAAGGAGAAGGGATGAATCCCTAGGTGTAGTTGTTTCTATTTCCCTTATTTGATTCAGTTGTAATGGAGCTTTAACGTTCAAATATTGTTATGATTTACTTTTATTCTAATTATAAAGATTTCATCTAATCCGGTGATTGTATCTTTTTCCTTGATATAGATTTAGTCATGCTTTCTTTATGTCAAGATTATTTGGGTATGATTGAGTCCGGTAGATCTAGCCTTTAGGTTTGTCCATTACTGCAATATTGTCATCAAAGATATATTGTCGTTTCTTGATAAACTTAAAGGATAGATCATATGTGCATGAATTGAAAATAAAGAGTATTTCATAACAATCAAATTAGGGTTTATACATGTGCTTTAATTGAATATTTGCCGATTGCTGTTTGGGATGTGAAACTTGCAATCGAGATAAAGACAACTGAATCAAGTTAGGATTAGGGCAACAAACCTAGGGAGGATTCCCGGATCCTTGTTGCTTCTCCATTATTTCACAATCTACTTTACACAATTGTCTCACTATCAAATTTCAGATTCTATATTTAATTTGATCATATCGTCTCATATTAAAGTTTACATCTTCCTTTATAGTTAATTTGTCTCCCTGTGGAATCGACACCCCAAAGCCGTACTACAACACCGCGTTACTGTTTTGGGCGTAATCAAATTTTGGCACCGTTGCCGGGGAGACGCGCTTACAAACAAGGAAGATTGTCAACTTTGAGACAAAACGGTAATATCGTTCCTTTCTTGAAGTCTTGATTTTATGATTTTTTTTTATTTTTTTGTTCTTTGCTCTTTTTTTATTTTTTTAATTAATTAATTAATTAATTTTCTTTCTGTTTTATTTATTTCCCCTAACATGGTCGAAAATCACAATGAAATTGTTGCTAGGACACTTAAAGACTACTTGCACCCTAGCCAAACAGCCACCCCATCTTGTATCATGTTCCCCCCTAATGTTCAACAACCTGATTTTAAGCCGGGCATGATCCAATTGCTACCAACCTTCCATGGGTTTGAGAATGAAAACCCCTATGTCCACATTAGGGAATTTGAGGAAGTAGTAGCAACTTTTCACAGTAGGTCTGATATGATAGACACCGTTAAACTTAGGTTTTTTCCTTTTTCACTTAAAGAAAAAGCCAAGGCTTGGCTATACTCGTTAAGGCCTAGGTCCATAGGTAGTTGGGATGAGATGACACGAGTTTTCTTCCAAAAACACTTCCCAACCCATAAGACCAATAACCTCAAGAGACAAATCTCAAACTTTGCACGAAAAGAGAGCGAAACCTTATATCAAGTTTGGGAACGTTTCAAGGACCTGTTGAATTCTTGTCCACACCATGAGTATGAGAGTTGGCGGGTAGTTAGCTATTTCTATGATGGAATCCTAAGTAGGGAAAGGCAGTTCATAGAAATGATGTGCAATGGAGATTTTCTTCAAAAAGATCCCGACCAAACCATAGATTTCCTAGATGACCTATCAGAAAAATCCTACACTTGGACAGGACCAAATGCCATGGAAAGCACTAGGAGAAATCAACCCACTGGGATTTATCAACTTAAGGAAGAAGATAACCTTAAAGCCCATTTAGAGGCCCTAACTAAGGAAATTGAAGCCTTTAAAACTACAAATGCTAAGGCTCCTGAACCAATTGCTAGGGTAGAGTCCTATGAGCCTTGTTTCATATGTAATGGGGTAGATCATTTACCTAAGGATTGTCCAATTTATTTTGAGATGATGGAAGAGTGTAATGATGTAGGTATACCCTTTGGGAAACCACACTCACCCTACTGTAACACCTACAATCCCGGTTGGAAAAATCACCCAAATTTTAATTGGAAACCTGATACACAACCTCCTGCCCACTCTAGTACCCAATGGAAACCGGAAGCAACTTCGTATAATGCACCTCAACAATCTTTACCTTTGGAAGATATGTTTAAGTCATTTATGCAGGTACATGCCAAGAATGTGGAAGATCAAGGCAAAATAAATCAACAACTGTTAGAGGAGCAACAAGGGATCAAAGTGGAACAAAAGGAGATAAAGAGCCAACTCACTAAGTTGACTGGTTTCTTGGCAATTCAAGAGCAAGGACAGTTTCCTTCGTAAACACAACAAAATCCAAGGGGACAACATATGGCACAAACCTCCAATCCTGGAAATCAAAATGTTAAAGAGGTTAATGCCATAATCACCCGTAGCGGTAAGAAAATTGATGGTCCCACTCTACCATCAAACTTGAGTAACAAGGATGAAACCCCCAAGGAACAAGAGGCCCGTGATGTTTATCGCCCACCGGTGCCTTTCCCTCAAGCACTCCTTAAACCTAAGGAGATAAATTCAACGTCAAAAGGTGAGATTCTTGAACAACTTCAGCATGTTAAAATTAACCTCCCTCTTCTTCATGTTATAAAACAGATTCCCAACTATGCTAAAGTCATCAAGGATCTATGCACACTCAAGAAGAGGCATCATGTGAAGAAGACAGCATTCCTAATGGAGCAAGCAAGTGCAATAATTGACAGCAAGGCACCGCCCAAATATAAAGATCCGGGCTGTCCAATAGTAGCTTGTCAAATTGGAAACAAATCTTGTGGCCAAGCATTGCTAGATTTGGGTGCTAGTGTGAACCTCATGCCATACTCCATGTACTTGCAACTCTGTCTAGGTGAGATCAAACCAACCTCCGTGGTACTTCAATTAGCGGATAGATCGGTAAGAAAACCAAGAGGTATTGTAGAAGATGTTTTGTTGCAAATTGATAATTTCTACTATCCTATTGATTTTTTGGTTTTAGATACTGTTTCTACTGTAAACACGGAGTCCAAAATTCCTTTGATACTTGGAAGACCATTCCTTGCCACTGCCAATGCCCTCATTAATTGTAGGAATGGCTTAATGACATTATCATTTGGAAATCGAACTTTAGAGGTAAATGTTTTCCAAGTCTCAAAACAGCCACATGAAGAGAATGAGTGTGTCGATACTTACATGGTTGATAAGCTCAATTTGGAGGATGAGCACACTAAAGATAATTCTATGGAATTCCCTCCTAATAATTTTAAGTTCGATGATTCTTTAATTTATTCCCATGCCGTTAATGTTGTTGATATTTTTAATAAGTCACAGGAATTTATTAAGAAATCATGGCAACCATGCTTTGAGGAGTCACTTGAGAGAAGTCACATGGATGCGAGAACCAAATACCCTACAACTAATAGTGAGTGGGCAACACCAAGAACACTTGAGCCATATGCGGTGGACTTTAAGTATTCCTTGCCAAAAAATTAGCATTAAGGCCATTAAATTGGAGCCTCATTTTCAGCACCACAATGAGGCCAGCAGTGAGAGTGGTGCAACGTCTGGCCGAAGACGTAAAACTTAGCGCTCATGGGAGGCAACCCACAACATATCCTTTTATTTTTACTGTTTTTCATATTTCTTTTTCTTATTTATTATTATTATTTTGCTGTTTTCTAGTATTAACTTAGTATTTCTTTTTCAAGGAAAATATACGAAGCAGTTCAAATGGTGGAGCACAATTTTCAGCTTCTGTGCACCTTTGACTACAAAGGAAGTTTCTTTTACTCTTTCTTTTACATTGAGGTCAATGCAATTTTTAAGTTGGGGGTGGAGGAAACACATCTCTTTGTTTCCATATTCTTTATTTCCATACATTTTTTTCCATTGAACTGCTTGGTGTCATTTTCCTTTTTGTTTATTTTTAGCATGCTTTGTGTTTGCCCTAAAGTTAATTCACATGTCAATGATATGAACTTAATTGAAATAACATATAGCATGTAGAAGAAGTTAAATTTTGTTTCGGTTTGAGAATAATTTAAGTGTCAATCTTGATTTGGTTTGAGACTCTAGTTTGTGGTAAGAATGAATGATTAGTCTAAAACATCTAGAAAAGTTTTATGTGCGATTGATTGTGAATATTTTTGCGGTCTCAACAAGCTCTAGAACTTATTTGATAATTACTTGAGGCAAATTCCTAGAATGCACACTACTGAGGATATGATATAGGCCATTTTTGAATTGTTTGAGCCTTTCAAACTTACCCTTGCAATATATATCACTAGTCACCTTTTTGAGCCATTTTTCTTGAAAAAGAATTTGAGCCTTGTTTCTTTCAAAAACTCATTTACTTACCCTTATAAGCCTAAAAATATTTTATCTTTACCCTTCTTTTAAAAGAACTTAGTTGTACACATTGTTGAGAAGCACTTAAGAGGAGTAAGGATGGAAATATGAAAAACCATAACCCAAGTATATTAAAGAAGATAAGTTGGGGGTTGTGGAAAAGAAAAATAAAGATAAAAAATAAAAATAAAAAGAGGCAAATAAGTATTTGCCAAAAACAGAAAAAGAAGAAAAGTATGGCAAAGAAAGAAGAAAAAGAAAGAAAATGTGGTGACTTATCAAGAGATATGCTCTTATAAAAAATGGTTGAAGGAGTTGAGCATCGAAATAAAGTTATCTAGTGCTTGAAAGTGGTTGTGTTTAAAACCTAAAAGATTAAAAGTTCTTTTACTTGCAAATCCTTCCCATTTTTTCTTAACCTTTACCTTGGCCTAACATTACAAGCCTATTAAAGACCTATTGATCCAATGAAGTGTGATTTTTCTACAATAGTGGAGAATGATTTGAAAAATAAGCCTATGGAGCTTGTTTATGTGATTGATGTCACACAATTTGTTATGTTTTTAGAGGCCAAGACTTGTATTCATGAATGTTGTGCATAAAATCATCCGGGTGTTCGGTCTAATGGATTGTGGTAAGATGGATATAAGAGTTAATAACGATTTTAAGATTGATGTTTGGATTAATTTTGGGCTTAGGTGAAATTTAATGATTCTATGTGCCGTATGTTATGTGCAAATTTTTGAGACAAAAAGTGAATTACTCTTGGTTCAACGCTAGCATTGCTTTACGTTGTTTCTAACTCTTACCATAGGATTCATCTCTTGTTCTCGCTTGAATTGCTAGAGGCTAGCAATAAGCTAGTTGGGGGTTGTGATAAGAGCCATAAAATGCATTATAATCGTACTCATTTGTTAGCACTTTAGGGTTGATTTAGGTCTTAATTGCATTTTTATTCATTAACAACTCTAAAGTGGTATTTTTGGAGCATTAATTTATTTCGGTGAATTTTTCAGGTATCTTGAGTTAAAGGAGATGGAAAAGCTATCATCATTTTGAAACACGAAGTTCCATTGAACACTCAAGCAAAAGAATGATCGCGGAAGAGCCAAGATGAAGAGAAACTAAAGAAGGAGTTTTCACTAAGTTGCTGGAGTTGGCATACAAATCAACCATCTTTACAAATTAAACTGTATCGATGTAGAAAGAACCAGGAAGTGTGCCACATATGGTTAGAAAGATATGGAAGTCTAATTTCTGGAGGATTTTACAGTTTGTTAAAATCATTTCTCTAGAGGAAGTTATGGCGATTTTAGCGGACAGAGGTCAGACTTTCTGAATCAGCATCAGCCCGCGCTGCAGCATGGATTATCCGCGCCGCAGCACACAGAACCAGCACCTAACTTAACCAAAACAAAGCAGCCCCGCGCCGCAGCATGGATTATCCGTGCCGTAGCACACAGCACCAGCGCCTGACCTGATAAAACAGAGCCGCAGCGCGCCCAAGTTGTGCTGCAGCGCGCGCACAGCCTTATGCACTCCAAGTTAGACCCTAATTAGGTCTTTAATGACTTTTTCAAACCCTAAAACACCCCTAGACCTTGTGTACTATAAATATACCACTTAGGATTTGTAATTAGATATTCAAAAACCTGGAGAACTGAAGAAAGCAGCAACTTTCCTTCCATTGTGCAACCATGAGCCCCATGGCTAACTAATCTCCAAGCAAGGAGAAGGGATGAATCCCTAGGTGTAGTTGTTTCTATTTCCCTTATTTGATTTAGTTGTAATGGAGCTTTAACATTCAAATATTGTTATGATTTACTTTTATTCTAATTATAAAGATTTCATCTAATCCGGTGATTGTATCTTTTTCCTTGATATAGATTTAGTCATGCTTTTTTTACGTCAAGATTATTTGGGTATGATTGAGTCCGGTAGATCTAGCCTTTAGGTTTGTCCATTACTGCAATATTGTCATCAAAGATATATTGTCGTTTCTTGATAAACTTAAATGATAGATCATATGTGCATGAATTGAAAATAAAGAGTATTTCATAACAATCAAATTAGGGTTTATACATGTGCTTTAATTGAATATTTGCCGATTGCCTGTATGTGAAACTTGCAATCGAGATAAAAACAACTGAATCAAGTTAGGATTAGGGCAACAAACCTAGGGAGGATTCCCGGATCCTTGTTGCTTCTCCATTATATTTCACAATCTACTTTACACAATTGTCTCACTATCAAATTTCAGATTCTATATTTAATTTGATCATATCGTCTCATATTAAAGTTTACATCTTCCTTTATAGTTAATTTGTCTCCCTGTGGAATCGACACCCCAAAGCCGTACTACAACACCGCGTTACTGTTTTGGGCGTAATCAGGACCTTAGAGCCCACCTCATGTGGTTCAAGTGCTCTTAGATCAGCTGTATACTGGACAGATTGAAGTGCCAAGTCTTCGTCTCTAGGAGGCATGTTGAGATCAAGGTATCGCTTGACTCTGTGTCCATTGACTGTGAATGTCTAATTGTCATTGGAACCATGAATCTCCAAAGCACCATGAGGAAAGACCTTGGTGATCACATAAGGACCAGACCATCAGGACTTTAGTTTGCCTGGGAACAGTCTTAATCTTGAGTTGTAGAGCAACACTTTTGTCCCACGTGAAACTCTTTCCATACTAGTTGTCTATCATGATAGGCTTTTGTCCTTTCTTTGTAGAGCTTGGCATTCTCATATACATCATACCTTAATTCTTCTAGCTCATTTAAGTGCAGCTTCCTCTTCTCACCCGCTTGTTTCATATCAAAATTGAACTGTTTAATGGCCCAATATACTCGATGTTCTAGCTCCACTGGCAAATGGCATGCTTTACCAAAGACTAAGCGGTATGGGGACATCCCAATTGGTGTCTTGTAAGCTGTCCTATATGCCCATAGAGCATCATTTAGTCGCAAAGACCAATCCTTCCGATTAGGATTCATGGTCCTCTCTAGGATGCTTTTGATTTCTCGGTTACTTATCTCACTTGGCCACTAGTCTGAGGGTGATATAGAGTGCCAACCTTATAGGTGATCCCATATTTTCTTATGAGTGTGGCAAAAGAATGATAATGAAAATAGTTGCCATCGCCACTGATGATTGCTCTTGGAGTCCCAAACCGGGTAAAGATGTTATCCTGTAGAAACTTCACAACCACTTTATGATCATTAGTCTTTGAGGGGACAGCCTTGACCTTTTTGGACACATAATCCACACCCACAAGAATATACAAATAACCAAAGGAATTAGGGAATGGACCCATGAAATCGATGCCCCATACATCAAAAAGTTCTACTATATGAATATTTTGTAGGGGCATCTGATTTTGGGATGAGATATTATCTGTTTGCTTGCATCTATCACATGACCTCCACCAACACCAGTCTGTCTACCTGTTCGATCTGTCTTATGCCTTCTTGCGAGGATATTGATTCGAAAATAGAGGCACAGATTACAGATTCAGGTATCTAGACGATAAGGCTTACCCATTTGATTAACCTAGGCTTTGCATCTTTCTTAGAAAACAGATATCTCAAGGCAGAATGATCAATAAATACAATAACCTTAGAGCCAATTAGGTATGATCTAAACTTCTCTAAAGTAAAAATAACAGCTAACAATTCCTTTTCAGTCGTAGAATAGTTAAGCTAAGCATCATTTAAAGTTCTAGAAGCATAATAAATAGCATGAGGTACCTTATTAACTCTATGGCCTAAAATAGCTCCCAAGGCGACGTTACTGGCATCGCACATTAATTCGAATGGAAGATTCCAATCTGGTTCCATCATTATTAGTGCGGAGGTGAGCACATCCTTCAATATGCTGAAAGCTTTCATACAGTCATCAGTCTATTCAAACTTGGTATCTTTAGCTAACAATGCACATAGAGGTCTAAAGATCTTGGAGAAATCCTTGATGAATCGTCTATAGAATCTAGCATGTCCAAGGAAACTTCTGACTCCCTTGATTGTTAGAGGAGGAGGCAACTTTGAAATGATGTCTATTTTAGCCTTGTCTACCTCAATACTTTTGTTGGAGATGGAATGACCCAACACAATACCTTGTTGAACCATAAAATGACATTTCTCCCAATTCAGCACTAAGTTGCTCTCTTCACATCTCTTTAGGACACTCTCTAGATGACTTAGGTATTCATCGAAATTGGAACCAAAAACACTGAAATCATCCATGAATACCTCAATGAATTTCTCCACCATGTCGGAAACTATACTCATCATACATCTTTGAAAGGTGGCTGGTGCGTTGCATAAATCGAATGGCATCTTTCGATAAGCAAATGTACCAAAATGACATGTGAAGGTAGTCTTTTCTTGATCCTCAGGTGCTATGGCAATCTGGTTATACCCACTATACCCATCCAAGAAGCAATAATAGCTATGACCAACTAATCTCTCTAACATCTGATCAATGAATGGTAAGGGGAAGTGATCTTTTCTGGTCACCTTGTTTAATCTTCGGTAATTAATACATACCCTTCAACCAGTTGTTTTTCTTGTAGGTATGAGTTCTTCATCCTCATTCTTCACCACTGTGATCCCACTATTTTTAAGAACAACGTGGACCGGACTTACCCATATACTGTCTGAGATGGGGTAGATAATGCCAACATCTAATAGTTTTAATATCTCGGCCTTTACTACCTCTTTCATATATGGGTTAAGTCGTCTTTGAGCATCTCAAGTGGGTTTTGCTTCATCCTCAAGGTAGATGTGATGCATGCATTTAGTTGGACTTATCCCTTTTATGTCAGTAATGGTTCATCCAATAGCAGATCTATGCTCCTTAAGAACTCTTAATAGTTTCTCTTCTTCTCCAACACTCAAATTAGCAGCCACAATCACAGGTAATGTCTTCTTCTCTCCCAAATAGGCATAAGTTAAATGCTCTGGTAGCTGCTTTAATTCCAAGGTTGGTGCCTAGACAATAAAAGGGAGAAGAGTAGTATTAGTAGGTATGAGAGATTCAAATGGAGGAGCATACTTACTTGGATGTTTTAGAGAAGCCTCAAGGAGGTGCACAACTTGAATGATGTCATCAGTAACATCTTCAAGTTCTTGTTCAATATCCACTTTTGTAAAACCATGGGTAAGGGTAGTCCCCAATGGATCAATGTGATGCACCTGAAAAGCTTGCTCAACAAAACTTTGTATCATACATACATTAAAGCATTTCATATCATCTTGAGGTAATTTTAATGCATCAAATATTTTAAACTCTATTTTCTCACCATTTACCTTCATACTTACTATACCCTTTTTTCACACAAATCTTTGTATCGGCAGTTCTCATGAAGGGTCTTCCTAAAATGATGGGCATAGGTAATAGCATAGGGCATTCTTCCATATCTAACACAATAAAATCTGCAGGCAAAATAAACTCACCTACCTTTACCAGGACATCCTCAAGAATACCTCTAGGTCTTTTGATGTTTCTATCTGTCAATTGCAAAATGATAGAAGTCGGTTGAAGCTCCCCTAAACCTAGTGTTTCGAATACTGTGTATGATAGCGAATTTATACTCACTCCCAAATATAGTAATGCCCGTTCAAACAGCTGATCACTTATCCTGTAGGTAATAGTGAAACTACCCGGATCTTTCAGTTTTGGTGGTAGTTTTCTTAATAGCACAGCACTTACCTCTTCAGTCAAGGCTACCGTCTCATATTCCTGAAACTTCCTCTTATGAGTGCAATAATATTTTAAAATTTTAGCATAAGTAGGTATTTGTTGAATTGCATCTAATAAAGGAATGTTTATTTTAACTTTCCGCAAAGTTTCAAAGATATCAAGCAGTTTATTTTCTTTCTTTTGTTAAACTAACCTTTGTGGGAAGGGTGGTGTAATACCCATATTTGTAAAGTAAGGGTAAATAAGTAATTTAATAAATATGACATTGAATTTAAAATAAAGTCTATGTGAAAGGTTTATTAGTATTTTAATAAAGCATCTTTTAAAAAAAATCTGTTTTATTGTTCAAGAAAGTAAAAGTAAAAGTGAAAAAGTTTTTTAAAAAAAAATTGGATGTAAATGTCCAGAAAGTGAGAGAAGGCAAAAGAATGAAGGAAAAAAATTATTATAAATTAAAATTAAAAATAAATAAATAAATTTGGGACATAAACGTCCCAGATGAATAGAAAAGAAGAAAGTAAAATAAAAAAATAAGGAAAAAGTATAAAAATAAAAAAAAAAAGTAAAAGTAAAAGTCAAAAGGTGCGGCAACAAGTGGCAGCACCTGCTGCCAAGCAAATTTTGGGAGGCTGTCTCCACTTAGCAAAATTGTGGCAGCCTAAGAGAGGAAGAAATGTGCAAAAATGACAAATGCACGTTAAGTGGATTTGCAAAGATTTCAAAGGCTACCGACAATTTGCTTATAAATATGCATACAACTATGTGAAATCTTACGATTTCACAAAGTTTCTTATAAACTCATTCGTTTTCTCTAATCATTTGGAGATTTAAAAAAAGGTTGAAAGAACAAAATTTTGAAGGGATTTTCTGCGGAATTTCATAGAGAATCATGAAAAGCTATCGGAAAAACAGAAGGTAATAATGTAATGGTTATTTTTGAATTTCTGACAATGAAGTTTCCTTGAATTCGAAGTGAAAATTTTCAAAGTGTGTGGTTTATATTGAATTGAAAAAAAAATTAGAAAATTTATATAAATATGATGTCAAGTGTTGACGATCTACAACAGGAGAAATTTCTGCGAGAAACGGGAAAGGTAATGTGGTGATCCACAGGTAGCTTTAAGAGCTATGTGGTGAGTTGGATTTACTTTAAGTAGTCTAAATAAAAATCAAATGTCTAGTGATAATATTAAAATAAATTATTAGCTTAGGTTTTGATGATAAATAAATATTTGGTTGATAGATATTATGTGAATATTGGACCGTAAAAAAATTATTATGCGAGAAGAAATATTATTAGAATAATGGGTTGATTTAATAATAATAGCGATAAGTGAAATTCTTGATGAGCTATGGGCTATGTTTTGATACGAATTTTGAGGAGATAAATTTTAATGGATCTTAGTAAACTTTGACGGATGGTTTAATAGGATTTTGGATGAAATTTAGTGGATCTTGATAAGCTTTAATGGATGATTTACTGTGATTTGGGATAAAAGGATGTTAGTGGAATTTTTATATAATTTGAGAAAAATCAGGATAGTCAATTTAGATATTTGAGTTCATGTGATTTTTATATAACTGTTCATATGCATATTTTCATATTATTGTTCATGTGCATATGCATTTAATAATATAACCGAAAGAACCGGGAAGGGGCTGGTCTAATGGAACAACTGTGACAGCCGGTATATGCTGGAAATAAAAAGGATACCGTGGCAGCCGGTATATGCTGCAAATAAATTTCGTGACAGCCGGGATAAGCTATAAAGAACCAGGAAAGGGCCGGTCTAAGATAATAATAACCTGTCGACAGGTGGGAAGACGTTCCCATCATAATCATTCATACATTGCATATGTTTTAATTATTGATAAGATTATTGAAATGCTGAGATGTGGTGTATTATTGTGAATATAATTAATGATGGTTGAGTCTCATTGAAAGAGACAGTTATAGTGATAAGATTATTGAAATGCTGAGGTATGGTGTATTATTGTGAATATAATTAAGATGAATGAGTCTCACAGAGCGACATTTATGGTGATAAGAATAATCTAGATGGTAAACTTTATGATGTGGACCTCAATACGAGGTAACTATGAGATAATTGATGATCTTGAGGTGAACCAATAAATAAGAGGAAGAGATTGATAGAAAATGGATATTATGACATGTGTATTGATAGTAGAGTGCTAGCATCAAGTGTATGAGATACAAATTGTTTTAAATATTAAAAGACTAGTTACAAATGAGTACTTTTAGTAAATTTAATTCACTGAGCTTGTGAAGCTCACTCCTCATTGTACAATGATTTCAGGTAGCAGACAGGACGATTAGTCTGGTGTGTTGAAAGTCGGACGAAATCATTTTTTGTAAGCCACGTACATGTCAACATCCTCATACTAATGGGAAAAGAAAATAAAAATTTTATTGTGAATGTTCATGCATTTTAAGTGGTATATATATATATATATATATATATATATGTTTACGTTAAAGATCAGTGTGATGTAACTCCCTTGTTGAGGGTTGAGGATTTATGTAAAAACAAAAATTCATTTGGTGTTATTTATAGTTTGTTGTTGCGTATATGTGTCGTGCTGAGATTCTCAAAATGTGATGACATCGTTTCGGGGGTGGCCAACCCGGGATGAGTCGTTACAGGTGGTGCATTCACCTTCTCCATCTCACTTACCTTTGATGCTAATGGTTTCTCTAGAGATGCTTTTGTAGACTCATCGATCCCTATAACCTTACCATTCCTGAGAGTTGTGACAGCCTTCAGTTGCTGGTGTCCCCCTGGGTTAAGTAGTGTTTGAGCTGGAAGCTCACCTTGCTTTCTGCCACTCAATTCTTTAGCCAGTTGCCCCATTTGTACCTCTAGCCTTTGAATGGCTTGTTCGTGTTTTAAAATGGTCTGTCTTAACTCATCCTGAAATTGTCTTTCATCTGCTATGAACTGATCTTGTGAAGTCATCAACTGTTGTTGTTGGGATACCCTGCTGAGTTGCCAGTTGTCGCACAAGACTTTCTAGGTCATTTTTCTTTGTTTCAGGAATTGAGTGTGCTGCTGGTTGGGAGCTCCTTTGCTGCCCTTGACTGTTCTGATTTTTGCTCTAAGAGAAATTGAGGTGATTTCGCCATCCATGGTTGTAAGTGTTTGCATATGGATTGTTCTTTGGCGAATAGTTGTTTGGTCCCACATAATTCGCTTGCTCTGGGTCTGCAAATGAATATAAAGGATATATCTCAGTATTATAATCAAACTGAGAACATATAGCACATACCTGGAGTGGTGTAGCTGGTGGATTAGGTAAGGCATTCTGAGTAGTTATGGCTTTAACAAGCAGATCTATTTTCCTCTCCACAGTAGCTATTATGGTTGAGGATCCTCCATTTAGGGTCACCTCATACATACCTTTGCTCTTGGGTCCATGTCTACCTCGAGAGGAGAATTGCTAGGTGTGTTCACTTAAGGTCTCGAATAGCTCCATGGCTTCTTCGCTGCTTTTCTCTATCAGCACTCCTCCACAACCTGAATCCACAATACTTTTATTAATATCACTTAAACCTTCATAGAAACCTTGTACCAGTTCATCCTGAGGTAGATTTTGATGTGGGCATTTGAGTAGCAGCTCGTTGAAATGTCCCCATGCCTCAAAGAATAGGTCAGCATCCTTCTATTAGAAAGACTGAATCTCCTTCCTCATTTGCCTCGTCTTTTGGGCTAGGAAAAACTTTCTTAGGAACTTGTTGGCCAACTCCTCCCAAGTATGGATAGAAACTACAGGAAATGAATTGTACCATAGTTTAGCATTATCTTTCAAGGAAAAAGGGAAAAGAATTAACCTGATTCCTTCTTAGTCTATGCTCCAGATGTGCTGGAACTTGCAGAGATCAAAGAATTCCCGAAGGTGCAAGTGTGGATATTCGGTAGGTGTACCCCTAAAGTGAGTCAGTGCACTGAGTATCTGCGGAGATATGTAATAATTGTCGTTCGCCTCTGGTTGATAAGCAATGCAAGATGGCTGGTCGATGTTCCTTGGGATGAAGGATTGATTCATCGGTCTTCGCTCAGGTGGTTATTGGTTTTCTAGCTGTTCCACCATTGATGCTTCTTCCTCGAATTCCTCCTCTACCTCTTCAGAGTTGTCTCTAAGCCTTCGTCAAATGGTCCGGTCAAGCTCTGTATCGAGGGGAAAGAAAGTTGGATGCCTAGATCGAAGCTCTTGCATGAATCAGCAAAAACCACTTTAGTGTAGCAGTTCAGCACTGCTGCTCGGGTAGCCTCTGCCTTAAGTGCACTCGATCGCACAAGGCAGTGCGCTCAATCGCAAATGTCACAGAGAGCTTCTGTTGTAGTGCCTGAAACAGAAAACGAAAAGAAATTCAATTAGGTTTTTGATGAAACAAAATAAACTGAAAAACAGAAACTTAGAATCTTTAGAATTTTGATAAAAATAAAATAGAATAAAACAAACTAAAAATGACTAAACAAAAATAATTCTAAAAAGAAATATAGCGCAATCCCCGGCAACGGCGCTAAAAACTTATTGTGAGTTTATCTACCTAAATTATTAAGCAAATAATCAAACTTGTTTTACTTGCAAGTGCACAAGATAAATAGTAGTATAGTGTGCAAATGCGAGATCATCTCCACAGGGATTGGTGAATTTCGTTTTAGAATTAGTTTCACAATGTAAAAATTGATAGAAATAAATATTGAGTCTAGATTGACAATGATAAGAACATAGGGCTTTGATATCCACCACTAATCATACTTTCCTAATAAGTAATGTGTCAATGCTCTAGCCCTACCATAAATACCTAATGGTTATCAACCTAAGGGTTTGGTCTGCTCCTTAGGCTATTGATTTCCCTATGCAACGAGTTAGGCATGGTGTATACTCTAACTCTTTTCTCTCTTAAGGGATTCAGCATGGTATATACTGAGTTGTTCTTTAAGAGAGCCTAAAGTCTTATGGAAATCGACAACCACATGAGACCTAGGGCATGTTGTATACTCCCGGTTTCCCATGATGATTAACCCAAGAATCCGATGTGGATTTCTTTTGTTACTATTGCCAGACCCAGGACTCGGTCATCCAAATTGGTCTAACTAACTAATCCATACCACATGCATACGTTGATCAGACAAACACATATGAAGAATTTAATAAAACAGGCATTAATCAATTAAAGCATCATAACATGGCTATTTGCAAAGGCAACAATACTATATATAGAAAAGCATAATTAGGGCTTCAATCGAGCCCTATTAGGGAGTTAGTTACACATGTTGTTTATGGTAAACATCATAACATAAACTAAATAGAAAAGATAAAACCCGAAGAATACTGTGGAGACGAGTCGTCAATTCCTCTCCAAAGCTTACAACTTAAAAGCCAAATCAAAAGTATGGTTTCTATGTTTTACAAGCCTATATATAGGATACTAAGGACTTCTTGAAACCCTAATTTACAAAATAAATCTGGAAGAAATCCTTCTAAAACTAGCTCTGCCGCCTTTCTGTGCATGTGCGCTCGATCACGTGCTTTTGCGCTCGAGTGCAAGGTTACGCTTGAGCCTTCTAGGTGTGCACACGAGTGCTTATGCGCTCGATCACAGGGATGTTGTGCTCGATCGCACTTATCTGGTTCCAGATCTTTAGTTTTCTTCCTTAGAGCTCCAAAATGCTATCTTTTCTTCAAAGACCTATAAAAAAACCATAGAAAACACAAAAATAAAGTAGAATATACTGAAATACATAAACAAAGAGCCTTACAACTGTGAATTAAAGGGCTTAAATATGAATATTTAAGCACTTATCATTCCATTCGAGTCGAAAATGAATTAAGGCCCTAGACACACAATTTCAACTGAAAATGAATTAAAGCTTTGCCACACAATTCTTACTGAAGTGGACCTAAGGCTTCTACAGCCACACAGTTCTACCCAGAGTTGAAGTGGAATTAAGGCCACAACCACACAATTCCAGCTAAAGAAGAATTAAGATTATGGCCACACAATTCCTACTAAAGTGAAATTAAGGCTCCAACCACACAATTTTTATCGAAGTGGAACTAAGGCTTCCACAGCCACACAGTTCCACCCAAAGCTGAAGAAGAATTAAGGCGCCAACCACACAATTACTATTGAAGTGGAATTAAAGCTCTAGCTACACAATTCCTATTAAGACTTCCGCAGCTACACAGTTCCACCCAGAGCTGAAGTGGAATTAAGGCTCCAGCCACACAATTCTTACTGAAGTGAAACTAAGGCTTCTACAACCACACAGTTCTACCCAAAGCTGAAGTTGAATTAAGTCCCCAACCACACAATTCCAACTGAAGAAGAATTAAGATCATGACCACACAATTCCTACTTAAGTGAAATAAATGCTTTAACCACACAATTCCTATCAAAGTGGAACTAAAGCTTCCGCAGCCACACAGTTCCGTACAATTCCACTCAGGGCTGAAGTAGAATTAAGGCTTCAGCCACACAATTTCTACTGAAGTGAAATAAAGGCTTTAACCACACAATTCCTATCAAAGTGGAACTAAGGCTTCCGCAGCCACACAGTTCCGCACAATTCCACTCAGAGCTAAAGTAGAATTAAGGCTTCAGTCACACAATTCCTATGGAAGTGGAACTAAGGCTTCTGCAACCACACAGTTTCACCTAAGTTGAAATAGAATTAAGGCTCCAACCACACAATTCCTACTGAAGTGGAATTAAGGCTTCAGCCACACGATTCCTACCGAAGTGGAATTAAGGCTTCAACCACACGATTCCTACCGAAGTGAAACTAAGGCTTCTGCAGCTACACAATTCTAACTAAAGATGAATTAAAGCTTTAGCCACACAATTCCAACTGAAGAGGAAGTAAAGCCCCAACCACACAATTCCTACTAAAGTGGAATTAAGGCTTCAGTCACACAATTCCAACTGAAAAGGAATTAAGGCTTTAGCCACACAATTATAAATGAAGAGGAATTAAGTTACCATCCACACAATTTCTACTGAAGTGGAATTAAGGCTCCAACCATACAATCTCTACCGAAGTGGAACTAAGGCCTCCACAGCCACATAGTTTTATTCAGTAGTCACTCAATTCTACAGGGACCCACCAAAGTCTACACTGAGATGCACAATGAAACCAAGAACGACAAAGAAGGCATAAGAAAGAACTCTACTCCCTTAAAAAGACTCTTCAAGCTTTCAAAGTAGTGAGGGGCATATAACATGGGAAAAAACTAACAAGTCTAGTAAGATTCAGACACATGGACTCACAATGATGATCAGTCACCCTAAGTTGTATAGGATCAGACCTCCCAATTACGCAATGATGAATTCACCTCTGAAGATTCCGTCTTTGGTCAACAAAGATCGCATCACATAAGGCTCAAATAACAGAAATCATGTCTCTATTGGGGCCCACTTTGAAACCTTAGGAAGAAGATCTTCAGTGTCCATATAAGGGAACTCAAACCTTCATAACCAATGGGGCACGAAAGTCTCAAAAAACACAGATATACAAAGAGAAACACTCCGACTCTCTCCCTTTCTCTCTCTCTACTACTTTGATATTTCTCTATGCCTTTTCTTTTAATTCGCTTTAGTGCCTTTACTGATTTAGCATTGAAGGGTCCTTTTTGAAAAACTAAACTCTGAGTGACTTTCTTTGTAAGGGTTCATATATCAAATTAAAATAATAAGAAAAACAAAACCAACACCAAGCTTTTTTCTTCATCAGTCTAGGACTAGTTTACCAAAGCTACCATTCATTTCTTTTAGCATTAAGGAATAATATTCCATTATAGTTCTGTCAATAAATCAAATGGACCCTAACTACCTAACACTTGGGTGAAATTTCCCGAATTCCTTTTCTGCGGAGGAAGAAAAAATAAAAGGAAAATTGATTGCGCCGAACATACGGTTTCCTAGAAGAAGCCGCAGAAGTCAGAACACCGTGTTTGACCCGAGATGTAGTGGAATCTGTACCGTATCACAGTAATTACATTGGCACGTGTGAATGAGCGTGTCTATACATACATAATTATAAGAATGCTTATCGAGCATTCTGGAACGTAGAAGTACGCCATCGCGCAGTACAAAAGTGAACCCCCTGCCATTTGCGTACTCCGATCCGTTTCTTTTCTCTGAAATCAATCCCTCTCAGGTACGCTTTTTCTAGGTGCTCTTTCTCTCTATCTCGCTCTATTTCTATAGGGTTTTTTGGTTTTGATAATTTTTAGGTCTTCTTTCTTTTGTACTTTTATGCTGTTTGATTTGTGATGATATTATTTGGGTTCAAGGTTTTGTGATAAAACGCTCTTTATTTTCTGGTTTTTTGTTTCCGTATAGTAAGCAATCTTTTTTTAATTCTTATGGGTGTGAGCTATACACCAATTGATTCTGTTCAGTGTTCATCAGTGAATACTATAATTACTGATACGGATGGTTTCTACTTGTTGGGAACACATCTTTTTTTCTTTTTTTGGTGTGGGGGTTGGATTGAAGTTTTTGTTTTACCTACAGCCTATTCTTTTTCTCTTCTTAGTTTGAGTTTGATCATCTTAGACTTTTAACGACCAATACAGATTACAGAGTTTGAGATACCTGAGCAATAGGTCTTTAACCTCTTGTTGCAGATCTGTGATTGATCTTGTGGAGGCTTGTCGTTTTGGGATTTCAAGGTTATTTTCGGGACTTTGCGTCTTTAGCACATAAGGTAAGAAAGTTGAATCAAATTTAACGCGCTAATTATTTGGGGAGTCCTTTTTTTCATAATTTTATTTGGAGAATGCTCATTCCCTAAACTATAATTAGCACTCATAAAATTGCATCGAAGAAGCTTGAATATTTGTTTTCATGAGATTAACTTCTGCGTGTCATGAAGTGGTGAATTGGTATTTCATATACAACATTTTAATGGATGCTACACTCTTGAAGGATTAGAAATATATTTGCTCACAAAGTAAAAGTGAAAGTAGAAGGAAAATATGTAAATTTTTTTAATTTGATCGCTACAAATGAACTTCGAAGGATTCAAGAATTCTTGATAACTTTCTTTATAAGCTCTACACAATGTGAGCTTTGCATATGCATTTTCACAAGTTATGGTAGCTTTTTTGAGCACGATAAGAATTTAAAGTTATTTTTTTTTGTAGTTATCTCCACAATGAACAGGTTTTGAGTTGCTGTAATTGCCCTTATTATGCATGAAGTGTATTTTTATGCATGCACCCTCATGGTGAACGTTGGAAGTGAGAGAATGGTGTAGAAGTGATACACAAACTTGAGATAATTTACATTCCCAAAATATCCCAGCAACTGTTCCAATATCCTACTTCTGACTGAAAATGCCTTGGGGAATGGTTGGGATGCTAACTTTATGTTAAATTTCTAAGGACATTGGCGATGTTTGGGTTTAGCTTAAAGCGAACTTTAAGTTGAAGCTTATTTTTTAAAATTTGTCAAAAACTTAGTCAAATTGGATCAAATCTTATTAAATTTATTAAATAACAATTAAACATCAATTAATAATTCGTTTGAATTGATTCAATTAAGTTTTTGGCAAATTTTAAAAAATAAACTCTAGTTTAAAATTGACTTTAAGCTGGATCCAAACATCACCAGTATAGACGCATTGCTGTTACATATTACCAATTCGTCATCATCCCTGACAATAATTTAGCACTTTATATCGTTGTTGGAATCATATCCAATACAACTCAAAACATTTAGGATTTAAGAATGCATCTAAGTTGACTATAGTTCTTAGCACACTGTGAAATGTTATAGGGGTACTATTATAAAAATAAAATAAAAATGTTATAGGGGTATAAATATGTGGAAGGGAAAGGATTTCAGAATTTAGGTGTCTCTATATCATTGTGATAAGCTTGGCTTGAAACATCCAGATCTAGTATATATAAAATTTTGTTGTTTCCGGCACCTCAAGGAATAAGGTAGTGGAAGGGGAAAGAATGGGCTCTATTCATTTGCGATTTAAATGATATTAAGTGACTGTCTTTTTTGGCTTTTAGTATGTGAACAAAAATCTCTTCATATTTTATCGACATAATCCATGTTATGTATATAAAATATTGCTTAATTATTCATACATTTAGTCTGTTTTCTCATGGGAAACAAATTGCATTTGTTCTTTATAAAGATTATATCAAAGAATGATTGTATCTTCTCTATTATTTATTATGTACATTGTTTTATGAAGCTTCATGATAGAAGAACTAACATTGTTTTTTCTCTTCTGTGAGATGTACTTTTGGTCATCATCATACCAAAATGCAGATATTAAGCTGGTTTTTATATCTAAATGGACTGCAAGAGGTTCATCCAGTTGGTGGAGGAGAAAACGAAGAGAGCTATGGAGAGGAAAGAAGCCCCTTTAAAATGGGAGCAGAAGCTAGAGGCTGCTGCAAAGGCTAAGGCTGATGCTGAAGCCAAAGAGAAAAAGTTAAAGGCTACAAAGCATAAAAGAGGATCTGTGTCTGAGTCTGGTTCTGACAGTGACGGTGATAGCCGTGATGGAGAGAGAAAGACAAGGAAAAGAGCACCCCACAAAAAGCAGAGGAAGCATAGGCACTATGATTCTGGTGACAACGAGAAGAGGAAACAGAGGAAATCCAAGAGAAAGCCAAAGAGACGATCCTCAAGCTCAAGTGATGATGGCAGTGATGAATTTGAAAGTGATTTTGAAGAAGGGCTGAGGAGTAAGAAGCGAAATCACAGAAGACACAGACATAATGATTCAAGTTCATCCAGTGCTTCCGATTCTTCTAGTGATGATGATGATGAGGGAATGAAAAGAAGACATGCAAAGCATCCCAAACACCATCGACATTCAGAATCTGGTGATTCAGATTCTTTTAGAGACGATGAATATGGTAGAAGCCTAAAGAGAAGTCATGTGAAGCACCATAAACACCATCGGCGATCACATAGTGTGGATTCAAAGTCATCTGATTCTGATGGCCACAAACGCATTCGATGGGGCCGATCTTTAGGAAAGTCATCGGACATCAACCATGAAGAAGCAGATAAACGAACAAGGCACAAGAGGAATGGCCACCGTCACCACCATCATCACAAACATAGTCACCATCACTCTGACGAGGAGAAAAGATAGCAACATCACTCGGAGGAGAAAAATCTGTCGATCCAAATACAGCAGAACCCAATGGGAAAGATCGTACAGAGCTTGCAGACACAAACATGATTTGAGGGCAACAATTATAATGCTCGTGATCATCAAAATGTGTAGGGAACTCTCTGTTTTGTGTTGGATCATTTCAGTGGATCATTCCCCTTGCTTTAAATCGTCTTATTTGAAGACCTTGGAGTTGCACTAAATTTGTGATCGACTTGTCAAAAGTGACTCGGTGATTATGTTTACTTTATATAGCGTCCTTAGAATTTAAAACTATTTTTGTGGCTGATAACTAGACGTCAACCCTATGTTTGGATTGAGGAAATGGAGGGAAACAAAAATTAAGGTTAAATGTTATATCTTCATTAAATTTTAATGAAAAGATATTCGCACTCTTTTCTTTTTTTTCTCTCCATTCCCTTTAACCCAAAGTCCAAACATAGGGTAAGACCTTGATTTGATCCAGACTGTCGAAATGATTGCCTAATCGGATCTCAAGTTTTATTAATTTGAATGATATGTTGCGGTTGCTTGATCTCTTCTTAATTAATTGATAGCTTAGTTTCTAATACATCTTTTTATGAAGCTAAATTCTTCAAAATAATTTGCTGTTATCAACATTCGGTTTGGCCAATGGCTGATGTTTTTTAGGTGGTGAGTCTTGTTGCTAGAGCACGTTTGGCAGCAGGCTAATGGACGTTTAACGGTTATGCGTCGTCCTTTAACATTGCTTGTGATGTTTGTAATTACAAATCCATCATCCAACACGGAGTTCGGGCCTATGGATGGAGAGGCACATGAGATTGGCAGAGGATTTTAGGAGCTGAGGCACACCTGCTTGAGATATTCTGCCAAGAAGGTAATGGTTAATAGTAATACTAGGGAAAAGAAATGCCGGTTTGGACTAAAAGCCTTGTTGGCAATCAGAGAGCTTACATGTGAAAATCCAAAGACGCTCAAAAGTTACAAAATTGGTGTTATTAGCCGAGGCATTTGCTTCTCAGCAGTGCGAAGAAAAGAATAATCAACTGATTCTCAACAATGATACAACAATACGAACCCCATTTGTAATTTTGTCAGAAGTTCTTTAGTATCTTCTCGCTTGAAACTCCATCTGCTACAAGAATTGAAGTTACTTCCTGCAGACACGAGATAACATTAACATTAATTTCAAGCTCAGTTCTCCCATAAGCATACCTCCAAGGAATATGCAGGAACAAAACGCTATCATTCCATCTACACAAGAAAATGGCACAACGGATGAATGTTTAACTCGCAGCAATTAATAAGCATCTACCAATACTAGGAATGGATTCGAGCCGAGTTGAGGGTAGCTCGAGGTCGACTCGTGAGTAAAAAAAATTATTCAAGCCGAGTTTCGAACCGAACCGAGCCCGAATTACGAAAATTGAACTCGAGCTCGACTCATAAGGTGAAATTCAAACTCGAGCTCGGCTTGCAAGCATAACAAGCCGAGTTTAACATTGCTCGAGCTCGGCTCGAAAAGCTAACCGAACCAAAATCACAGCTCGAACTCGATTTAATCGAGTTTCGAGCGAGCCGAGCTGCTCGACTCAATTCCACCTTAACCACTACAACCAGCTTGCATTCATCTAGTACTGTATAAAGCCTCAACATCATACTTCTACACCTTGGTACCGCAATTATGTAATAGTGTTACAAAGTGTAGAATTGCGTGTGTGAACAAAGAATAAATGTGTTAATTTTCTCCCTTAATTGAAGGGATTCTGTTTTTATTCCTGTTTATTTGGAAAAGATTAGATGAGCTGTTGGGTTTCCTTATCTGATTTGTACTCTTTTCTGTTTCTATTTTATTGCCTTACTTTCAGGGATTTGATTGGCAGCCTGTTGCCTCCTTTTCCCTATTTAATCTTTCAGCTTGTATCGACTAAAGTATGTAATAAGAATTATTTCTTTTTCATTCCAATTTTCATGGTATCAGAGCAAGGTTCTGAACCTTGACTACTGTGATGACTAAATACGGGATGGCAACCGAGAAAGAAACTGAGTCAAGTTCGGGGGTGATTTCAAGCCCCACTACTGTACCGATCTCTATTGGAGGGGTAGAAGGCTCAGCGATACCCATCACAGCACATAAACTCAATGGAGATAACTTTCTTCAATGGTCACAATCAGTCCTTATGTTTGTCTGTGGAAAAGGCAAAGACGACTACCTCACTGGTGCAGCGGCAGCTCCAAATTCTGATGATCTGAAATACAAGGTGTGGAAGGCAGAAAACAGCATGGTCATGTCATGGTTGATCAATTCCATGAACACTGACATAGGTGAAGACTTCATGTTCTACACTACTGCTAAGGATATTTGGGAAGCAGCCAAAGTCACATACTCTGACAGAGAGAATACTTCAGCAATATTTGAAATAAAAGGAAAACTGCACGATCTGAGACAGGGAGATCTATCGATACAACAATATTTCAACACTCTTACTCGGTATTGGCAGCAGCTTGATATCCTCGAATCAACAGAATGGGATTGCCCAGGGGACACTGCCAAATATCGAAAAATAGTGGAAAAAGAAAGAATTTACAAATTCTTACTGGGGCTGAATGGGAATCTGGATGAAGTAAGAGGTCGCATAATGAGTCAACGTCCCATGCCCAGTATTCGTGAGACCTTCTCTGAAGTTCGGCGAGAGGCAACTCGGAAGAAGGTAATGATGGGTTCTCCAACCATGAATAATTCAACAGCAACAGAAAATTCTGCCTTGGTAGTTCGAGGGAATCATTCACAGAACCATGACAACCGGGTTCAAAAAGAGCGGCCATGGTGTGATCATTGCCGTAAACCAGGACATACAAAAGACAAGTGCTGGGAAATTCATGGCAAACCAGCAGATTGGAAGCCATCTCAAAATCGTTTTCAACAAAAGAAAGAATATCGTAGCAACGTTGCTACTACTGATGAGAAATCTTCAACTGACAGCAACTGTTTCAGTAAAGAGCAACTTGAAACCTTGCAAAGGATGTTCGGACAGCCACAAACTGCAAAGACCTCGATAGTTGGAACTGGAACTATTGCACAAAAAGGTAATTTTTCAAAAGCCCTAAATGCTAAATGTGAAAAAACATGCACATGGATTGTTGATTCTGGTGCTTCCGATCATATGACGGGAGATGAAACTTTATTCCACTCATACAACCCGATTAAAGAACATTTTTCTGTGAGAATAGCAGATGGTACTACTTCTCAAGTTGCCGGAACAGGTTCTATCATGATTTCTAAAGATTTAGTACTAAAATCTGTCCTTTTAGTACCAAATTTGAACTATAATCTGCTGTCAGTAAGTAAAATTACCAAGGAGATGAATTGTGATGCTAAATTCTCCACTACATGTTGTGTTTTCCAGGATTTGAGTTCGGGGATGATGATTGGCAATGCTAAGGAGTGTTCGGGACTCTATATTCTCAAAGGTCAAGGTCTTACAGGAAAACAAGTTCAAAATGCTAATTGTGTTTCTTTAGAGTGTCCTATAAGTGGTAATTCTCTTTCTATTTCTGCATTGAATAAAAATGATAGTGCAATCATGTTATGGCACTATAGGTTAGGTCATCCAAATTTCATGTATCTTGAAAAACTATTTCCAGAATTATTTCAGAATAAAAAGCCAAAGCATTTTCAATGTGAAATTTGTCAGATATCAAAACATGTCAGAAATAGTTAAGCTCTTCAACCTTACAAATCTTCTCGTCCCTTTACTATAATTCATAGTGACATTTGGGGACCCTCTCGAATAAATAATGTTACTGGTGCCAGGTGGTTTGTGACCTTTATTGATGATCATACCAGAATAACATGGGTCTTTCTTATGAAAGAAAAGTCTGAAGTCAGTTCAATTTTTCAAAAATTTCACTCCATGATAAATACTCAATTTCAAACAAAAATTCAAATTTTAAGAACTGACAATGCAAAGGACTATTTCAATTTGATTCTTGGGGGGGTATTTAGAAAAACAAGGGATAGTTCACCAAAGTTCTTGTGTGGATACTCCACAACAAAATGGAATAGCCGAGAGAAAAAATAGACATCTCCTTGAAGTTACTCGGTCTATCATGTTCTCCACCAATGTTCCCAAACACTTCTGGGGTGAGGCTGTCCTAACTGCTGCCTATCTCATCAATAGAATGCCCTCACGAGTTCTCAAATTTAGCACTCCATATGACACTCTTGTAAAAGCCTTTCCATTGTCTCGGCTCCTATCCACCATACCCTTTCGTGTCTTTGGTTGCTCTGTGTTTGTTCATGTTTACCCTCACAACCGAAGTAAACTTGATCCAAAGGCTACTAAATGCATATTTTTGGGATACTCTCCAAACCAAAAGGGTTACAAGTGTTACTCACCAATCAATCGTAAATTCTACCATACCATGGATGCTACATTTTTTGAGAACCAACCCTACTATCCCAAAACTCATATTCAGGGGGAGAATCAGACAAAGGAATATCAGTTTTGCATTGATACCTTGAACATCACTACTCCAACACCATCGACTACTTTCAATACGACTACTTTCAATACCACTCCTATTCCTGAGTCTGTTCAAATACCCGAGTTTGAGTCCCAACCTGAGTCCTCCAAAACACAAATTGAGTCCGAGACTCATGCACCACTAGAATCATTAGAACCCTCTCTAAAAACACAAGAAGCAATAAGTCAAGAGCTACGTGTTTACACTAGAAGACCAAGACCACAAACTCAAGAGAATATAGAAGCCCGTATACAACCTGAGCAACACCAAGAGTCAGAACCTAGACTTGAATTGTCTGAAGCACAATCAGGTAACACAATTAATATCTCTACTGATGATCTTCATATGCCTATTGCTATAAGGAAAGGGGTAAGATCTTGTACAAAGCATCCTATAGCTAATTTTGTCTCTTATGAGAAATTGTCACCTAGCTATCGTGCATTTGTGTCAAAAATATCTTCGATTGAAGTTCCTCGAAGCTTTCAAGAAGCTCATCAAAAGTCTGGATGGAGAATGGCAATTAATGAGGAAATCATGGCACTGAAGAAAAATGAGACATGGGAAATCATAGATCTTCCACAAGGAAAGCACCCAGTGGCTTGCAAATGGATTTTTACTGTTAAGCACAAGGCTGATGGAAGTATAGAAAGGTACAAGGCTCGGCTTGTTGCGAAAGGATTCACCCAAACCTATGGCATTGACTACTTAGAGACTTTTGCCCCAGTCGCTAAATTGAATACAGTTCGTGTACTGATCTCTTTGGCAGTCAACTTGAATTGGCCCTTAAATCAACTTGATGTCAAGAACGCCTTTCTCAACGGTGATCTTGAAGAAGAAGTGTACATGGAGATACCACAAGGTCTTGAAGAACCAAGCACTAGAGATAAAGTGTGCAAGCTCAGGAAATCACTATATGGCTTAAAACAATCCCCTCGAGCATGGTTCGACAGGTTTACTAAGGCAGTAAAGAAGCAAGGGTATTCTCAAGGACAATCTGACCATACACTATTTTTTAAGCATTCTACAGATTCAAGAATTGCAATTTTAATAGTGTATGTAGATGACATTATTGTGACAGGAGACTTTGAGGAAGAAATGGTGAGTTTAAAAAGGTTTTTGGCTACTGAATTTGAAATCAAAGACCTTGGAAGCCTTAAGTATTTCTTAGGCATGGAGGTAGCTCGATCTAGCAAGGGAATTGTCATCTCTCAACGAAAATACACCCTAGATTTACTCAAAGAAACTGGTATGTTGGGGTGTAAACCTACAGAGACTCCCATGGACCCAATCAACAAGGTGGGAAAGAAAGAAGAAAGCTCACCAGTTGACAAAGGGAGGTATCAAAGACTAGTAGGAAGATTGATTTATCTCTCTCATACTCGTCCTGATATTTGTTTTTCTGTAAGTGTTGTGAGTCAATTCATGAACAACCCTACAGAAGAACATTTTGATGTTGTGTACCGTATTCTCAAGTACCTCAAGAAGACACCAGGAAAGGGATTGTTTTTTAGGAAGAATTCCAACAAGAGTATAGAATTATATTCAGACGCAGATTGGGCTGGTTCTATAACTGACCGACGATCAACTTCTGGATATTGTACTTATGTTTGGGGAAATTTGGTCACTTGGCGGAGTAAAAAACAAGCTGTTGTGGCTAGGAGCAGTGCTGAGGCTGAGTTTCGAGCATTGGCTCATGGGGTATGTGAAAGTATATGGCTGAAACGAATTCTAGAAGAATTAAAAATGCCATTTCAAGGGCCTATGAACATGTTCTGTGACAACCAGGCAGCAATCAGCATAGCCAAGAATCCTGTTCATCATGACCGAACTAAACATGTTGAAATTGACAGACACTTCATTAAGGAGAAAATCGAAGAAGAAGTCATTCGGTTAATTTACATCCCTACTAATCAACAAACAGCGGATGTACTCACAAAGGCATTGCCAAGGACAAGCTTTGAAGAAATGAGTTCCAAGCTGGGAATGATCAACATTTACTCCCAGCTTGAGGGGTAGTGTAGAATTGCGTGTGTGAACAAAGAATAAATGTGTTAATTTTCTCCCTTAATTGAAGGGATTCTGTTTTTATTCCTGTTTATTTGGAAAAGATTAGATGAGCTGTTGGGTTTCCTTATCTGATTTGTACTCTTTTCTGTTTCTATTTTATTGCCTTACTTTCAGGGATTTGATTGGCAGCCTGTTGCCTCCTTTTCCCTATTTAATCTTTCAGCTTGTATCGACTAAAGTATGTAATAAGAATTATTTCTTTTTCATTCCAATTTTCACAAAGAAAAGTACAGTTAATGCTAGAACAAGACAAACATCAAAATAATGCCATTTGAGAGCATAAGAGCGTATGGCATAAAAATATCAGAACAATTACATAGACCGAGCTAAATGGAGGAAGTAAAATATCAATCATCTCCCTCAGAAAGAGCTGATATACAAGGATATTTTGAATTAGATTTTAGAACATAATCCAAAACCTTCCCCATATTCCTATCAGACAACTAGAGTAAATTTAGATCACCCATTGGCTCCCAATAAAACCTTACTGTGTTGTTCAACCTATAGCTTATAGATAATACTCTAACCCTTCAACTAAAATGCAAAGAAAGAAAATATTTTGACACACTCTCAAGTAACTAATCCCATCTAAAATTTATTTAGTCGTAATAATAAAGTCCAGCACTGCAACAAACCAGTCAACTACAAGAAAGCACCCACCCTCTCACTCTGTCCCATTTTCTTTAAATCTTTTTGGCCTGGGCATCCCCCACTGATCTTACTGCATCTCACTTGAATCTATTTGAGAATTATTTCTTCTCTAACTGGTACGCTAAGGGATAACAAAGCAAGCTCGTTCTCTCCCAACACCCCAACATTCATGAGTTCTGAATCAATGCAGCACACTCAATTTTGAAAACTCAACTAACCTATGTGATCACCTGATTTCTAGTAACATTAATCTAAACATCAGTTTTATGATGAGATACATTTCCCACACTATATCATCATCATCATCATCAATTATCAATTCTAACTACTTTGGCCACTCCATTCAATCAGTCCCCTATACAGAGGGAACTCTTGCAATTTCACTTGAACTTTGAGAGTATAATTACCAATGCTGATTATCCATATGCTATATCCTTGAAAATTGATGTCCTAATAATTCGAAGACCAGAGAAACTTTTAAAGAAAGTGCATCCTCTTAAAGAAGCCCTCATCATAATGCAAGTAGAAGTGAAGCCTTGGCAGAGGAACTTAAAAATCTTTATTAGGAAAGAGGTAATAGTAATCAGTGTTTTCAAATGCGAAGGCGTTGGGCGATGCGTTTTGCCTTAATGAAGCGAGGTGTTGGGACATAAATCTTTTGAAACGTTGGGGCGTTTCGAAATTTTAATAAAATAATAATAAATAATTAATTAAAATAATATATATGATATAAAAATAATAATAATAATAATTTAAATTTAAATTAACTAATTTTTAACAAACTTTAATATTTTTATAAAGTCTCTGCGTTGATCTGCTCTTCTATTGAATTAAAAAAGCTAGCATCGCAACACCCACTACGCGCGTGTTGATTTGTAAGAAACTAGCATCGAAACACATATTTGATTGAAAGAGAATGTGTTGGTACCTTATCAACTTACCAGAATATTTCATGTAAGCTTGCATCTCCAAGTAACATATGTAGAAGATGAAGATAAAAAAAAATCACAAAAGATTTTCATTCATTGCAATCCATTTTCTTTCATTAGAGGAGTAAATGTGCAGAAATAGTAGCTTCTAAAAGACAAATTCACATTTCCTTTTGAGAGTGGGTAGTTTTTGTATAAAGAATAGAAGTGGATGGTTTTTTTAGAAAGAGGTGGGTAGTTAATGCAGATTTCCACGTGGGCTATAAGGGGAGTTAAGAAACTCATACGAACTGCAAGAAGAAAGGAGAGTGGAAAGGTTTGGGTGGAAGATATCAGGTGAGAGAAAAGAGAGTGGAGAGACTGGGTTAGTTTGTGAAAAAATGTGGGTGATTATTTGGTATTTTTGTTGACAATTTTATCCTTGATAATAAATTAATTTATATTTATATATTAGGTTTTTGAGAATTTAATAGGGGAAGGCACCAAAAAGGTGCTCTGGCTTTATTAATAGTATAGATAAATATTAAATATTATAATAATTTTATAAATAATAAATACATCCCAAACACCAGCCCAACTAATTCATTAAAACTATTCACCCAAGCCCATCAAAACTAACCCAAATAAACAAATGAAAATCAAACCCAAACTACTCACCCAACCCGGTCCAACCTACCGCAAACCCTAGATATATAAGCCTCTTTATCACTCTATTTTCTCATATCATTCTCAGTCACCCTCTAAGGCCTAGAGGGCTAAACACAAAAAAATTTCATCCCTTCCATCTCTCTGCGTCACTCATCTTCCTAATCTCAAGTCTCAACACTAAAACCTCCATTAATCTACCCTCAATCTCTCTCACGATCTCATCCCACTCTCATATTCTAACGGCTTTCATTCTTATCCATACGTATGTCATCAAAAGAGACCGCTCATCATTGCATCTACGGATCGCCGCTACGGAAATATCTCCAATGCCGATGGACAAAATCAGAGTGAAAAAAAAAAGGTTCACTGAGGCGTACGCTTTTGTTGTTTGGGTGTAAAATATGCACGCAGGGTGTACACCCCAGCTCAAAAAAAGTACGCCCCATTAAATTTACGCCTTAAATTTAAATTTTATGGCCAGAGGCTTTTTCTGTCTGCCTCGTCTCTGGGCGCGCCCAGAAAATGCATGTGAAAACATTGATAGTAATGCAAATCAACCCAGGCAGCTTGGTTGGGATTAGTAGCAGAAGCAAATCCCATAATCAGATCCTTTTTGATAAGTAACCGATAATCAAACTCTCAAATTAATTGTTCACTTCCTAACAAGTAAAAAGTTACTTATCAATTATTCACGGGAAATTTGAATTGGTAGAGCCTAACTACATGCAAGTACACAAAGACCACACCCTAAAACTCCCAACTCAACATGTTGCTTCTTTAAGACCTTCTGTGATAGCCACTAATCTTCTTCTTTTCAGGTTTACATATTCCTAAAGAAGCTAAAAATCAAAGTTATCTCTCAGTCAGATGGTTTAAGCCATTTACATGTCATCCATTAGAACCCGAGCCTTGAATATTAATGTTATGTTTTTTTGGTCAACTATTCCTATTTGACTGTTGCATTTACCAAGGAATTGCCAGCCCTGGACCCAAAAAGTAACAGATTTTATAACATTAATCCACAGAGTTGTTCAGCTCAAGGCATTTCATTACTAGTGAGTAAGCATAAAAAAAACTTGATGAAATTTTTTTAAAATTTTATATATATAATCCGGGAAAGAAACGTGTGCACCTTCACACACACAAGTTATTTTCATTTCAAATTTTGCAATATATACCTTGAAAAGGTCAGGCTCATCCACCAGGTACAACTTTGATAAGGTTCCTATGCAATTGGCTAAATTTCAACCTATTTCCAGGTCTATCTCTGAGTTAAGACATTCATCAATTGTTAGCTTAGAAGCAAAAAATCCAATAAAAGCACTGGTAAGCCCCTCCTAGCCTTTCTTTGGTAGAACTTATTCATGTGACTAACTGAAAAGGCATGTCTATCAATTTGAAGGCGGAACACAAGGAATTGCCCCTACCATTATGGTGAACCACATGCAATAAACCGTAAATGGTCTATGATTTACAAGTATGCCAGGCACCATATGATAACATGCAAATTAAAAGCAACCATCGAATAGTAGAATTAACTCCAAAGATGCTAGAAAGATTATAAACAATAATTAGGCAAAATAACTAAACAAAACAAAAATAGAATCTAACCTCTGTCATTTGTTTCTGTCCACAGAGCAGAGCTCCAATGGCTTTACTGCTAGAAATTTGTTTGGCCCTAGCAAAAGCAGCCTGCAAAAGCCATGGTGTAAGGAAGTGATTACTTGATTTTGGGGGGTAAATTAAAGTTACACTGTGCTCATACACACAGACCGTTACCTGTACATAGCCCCTTTCACCCGTCCAATTATCATCTGGTTGTGATAATACTGGTACAATCTTGACACCAGAGGATTCCCAATCTTTAAACCTATCCTACAAGAGGAACAAAAACAAGCATCAGAATCAACACCAGTCAAACAGATAGGATTTGCTTCTTCCATAAAATATAAAATCGTAACATAATGACCACTCAAGCAAATCAAACCTGGTAAGCCATTCTTTTAAGGTTTCTAGCCCCATAATAGAGCCTCACATCAGATCTCTTATTCGCACTAAATCCTGCTTCAATGAGTGACCGGATAGGACTGCAAATGAGAACATAAGGAGACTATTGTTACTTATGAGAAATTGATATAGGAAAATGCACAAAGTATGTACCTATACAATGCTCAAAGCACAACAGAAAATATTATTGCCACTAAAGATATCACAGACAATAAATGATACCAGCTCAGTTGGAACAGAAGCAAATGGACAAGTAGAAGCAACTAAACAGAAAATGTTAAACGATTTTGTTGAAATTTAGATGAGAGAGAGAGATGAGTGATTGAGAAGAAATATTGAGGAAGAATTCTTATTATTGTTGTTATTTGAACAAACCAACAACCATATATATAGACGTTAGACTATAAATCCTAATAGGAATAGGAAACATAAACTAAGAATACTAGGAAACTTAATACATACTAGAAAACCTAATGATGCAAAAAAGGAAATGAATTATGTACTATTCTAGGATTTTTGGGATATTAAGGAATTATTATGTTTTGATTTATTTCCTTTTATGTTATGATATTATTTGAGAGTTATTATGTTTTGATTTATTTCCTTTTATGTTAGAGATGTTATTAATTAGTAGGATTTTCTAGTGTGCTTGATGCTTATATAAGCACCTTATTATGTTAATTTTGGGAGACCGGATTATGAATTGAAAATTGATTATCTCTTTGCTTATCTTTGTTTCTCATCTTATTCTGTTCTTCCTTGCTTGTTCTGTTCTTCCTCTTGTATATCTTTCATCTACCTAGTCTATTTTCTCTTGGTTAATCTCCATGCTTCTTCACTTTCTCTATCTGTTTCTGTTTCTGTTTCTACCTATATGTGCGGCATCAAGTAGTATCATAGCCGAATCCCTCCCTCTGTCGCAACAAATTCTCTCCTTAAACCCAGATTCAAAAAAAAAAAACCTCAAAATCATTTTTTGTTTTATTTATGTTCTTTTTTTATTTACATCAAATTTGAGTCAGTTGTGAGGAATGCGCAAGTCTAGTCGAGATCTTCTCGTTATAGTTCATCATGTACTGTATCGACACAGATGATGTGCTCTATCAAGTTTTTGGTCTATTTGGCCATGTGGAGAAAATTAGTCTTTTCTCCAACTCAATGGAATTTCAAGCTCTCGTGCAATATTATTGGCCTCAAGATGCTACTTGGGCTAAAACCGAGCTGGATGGTCAGTGTATTTATGCTAATTTTTGTTAATTGGAGATCAAGTATTCACCTTTGAGACTCGAACTCGCAAGATGCAACAACTCCTTGAACAAGTGAAACAACAAGTGGCAGCAACTTTCACCAAAACTTCTACCAATCTTGATTCCATTCAAGACGAGTCTGAAGTTGTTTCTCCAATCCACACACACTTTGTAAAAAACGAACAAATCATTGAAGAAAGCTCTACCATTTACTGTGAGTATTTACTTATTGAGTCACTTCAAAACGAACAAAGCCAAAGCCTAGATGAGGATAAGATTTGTATGTGTGACCTTCCTTACATTGATTTTGTCCGCCCGCACCGGATTGAGGCTCCTCAACAACTCCTCTTGATATCCATCTTCTGCTCGATCGAGAATGCTACATTTCGAAAATTGCAAATCTTTGCCACACAACTTCACAAATCACAAGTTTTGATACTTCACCACTTCAAAACTCGTAGTCAGGTTTTTGGTAAGTGGGGGAGAATGATGCAGAAAAGGAAATGAATTATGTACTATTCTAGGATTTCTGGGATATTAGGGAATTATTCTGTTTTGATTTATTTCCTATTATGTTGGGGATTTTATTTGAGAGTTATTATGTTTTGATTTATTTCCTATTATGTTGGAGATTTTATTTAGGAGTTATTATGTTTTGAATTTTTTCCTTTTATGTTGGGGATTTTATTTGGGAGTTATTATGTTTTGATCTATTTCCTTTTATGTTAGGGATGTTATGGATTTTCTAATGTACTTGGTGCTTATATAAGCACCTTATTATGTTAATTTTGGTAGACTGGATTATGAATTGAAAATTGATTATCTCTTTGCTTATCTCTATTTCTCAACTTGTTCTGTTCTCCTTCCTCTTGTCTATCTTTCTTCTACCTAATCTATTTTCTCTTGGTCAAACTCCCTACTTCTCCCCTTTCTCAATCTGTTTCTCTCTCTAATTATTAGTTCGACATCACCAATACATATGTAACTAGGAAACTATATCTCTCAACACTCCCCCTTAAGTTGAAGCATGCACATGTACCAACTTGTTACAAATAAACACATACCAATAACAAACTTAATCCAATTTGAAACAAATAAACTCAAACTCGTAAATTACAATAACCCATGAGAACACGTCAAGGTTCCACACCCACGACAGTTAGGTCACTATGTCGGCACCACCTAACAAGACAAGATCCGAGAACACCGAATCAAAAAGATTTTTTGACTTTTTTTGTCTTGTTTTTTACTAATTTTAACTTTGACTTGAATAGGCTATAATCAATGAGTTATGAGGATAACAACATCATCATAGGTCAGATCGGGTTAACAACATCAACATCGAGCCAACAATATCAACATAGGTGAGGAAATCTTCATCAAGAATGGTCAAGAACTCTTCTTTTCTCTTCTCTAGCCGAAAAAACAAAACACAGAAACTAAAAAGTAGATTCTAAACTAGATTTTTTTCAAATAGTGTTTATCTCAAATCACTACCAGGATCCCACACCATGGGCTTTGATACCATATTGAAATTTAGGTTAGAGAGAGATGAGAGATTGAGAAGAAATATTGTAGAATAATTTTTATTATTGTTGTTGTTTGAACAAACCAACAACCCTATATATAGACCTAAGGAAATCAATCCTAATAGGAATAGGAAACATAATACAAAACATAAACTAAGAATACTAAGAAACCTAATAAATATATAATTAGGAAACTATATCTCTCAACAGATTTGTAACTAAAAGATACTCTCTAAATCTTTTCTATTATTCGACCAATAGGGTTTCACCAAAAACAACGACAGTTAGGATCCAAGGGATTAAAGAAGGTGGACTTGATATCAGCTCGAAACAAGAAGGAAAGCCTTTGTGTGCACTTCCGGGATTGGGATAAAATAATGCGGATATAAAGGAATCTCTTCGCATCTCCCTACAACAATCTAGTCTTTTATGGAAATCAATGGGGCACCACATTTTCTTTTGACCTTTAGTATTACAATACCCAGCATAAAAATATGTTGCAGTATTTGACTCGACTCCAGTATGTGAAAAAGCAAAAACTCCAAAAATAAATAGCAATCTGTACAACTACTTTCTATACATCCAATACACATCCAAGCCAGTAGTTATTGCTTCTATGCACAAGGCGAAGAAAAAAAGGAGCTTAGCCTCATGTTCCTCAACAACTAGCTCCTTCTCCAACTAGCTCCTTCTCTCATCTGAATGAATCAAACAGAAGAATCAACATTTCAAAGTTTTACATGGAATAGAACATCATTGATCACTATCGTGGTGCAGAAGATTATCAAGCCAGGATGAAGCTGTGAAAGCCCATGAGTTGGAACCGGTTTAGCTATACTGCAAACACAGTTTCAATATATGAACAAAATTCTGTATATGAGTTGGTGAACATTTTTCAATCTCATAGCTCTAAGATGAGTAGCATGAATAAGCCAGCTTCAACACCACCTAGACTCTTAATCATATAGGCAGATTTCCATCGAGCTCGACATAAAATAATCTACATGATCTGTCTATTTGTAGGGATTGGCTTAACTGACTTCTAATGAAGGGAGGCCACTTGGCTTGAGGAACTGACCAGTAAGCATTTGATCTTATGATAGACAAAGCTCTGAGTAAAGTTTATCTCGAGCTCACTGATTATCATTGAAAATCATCTTGAGAGTTTTTAAAGAGTTTTTTTTGAGATGTTAATAATCTCAATTATATTCATTGCTTCAGTCCAAATTAAAGTCCCTAAAGACTAGAAACCAGCCGATCTAATTTCTTTTCTTAAGATTTTATCTGAAGTGGTGTCAGCAAAAAGACCTTTTTGTAAGACACTTCCGATCATACCAAAAAACATAGTAGTGGGTACGCAGAGAAGATGCCATCACCATAAAGCTTGCCAATGCCGAAATAATTTGCAATACTCATAGCAGGATCTAAGGTTAGCAGAATTTAAATTGCTAAGTGGATCAGAGAATACCACAGTTCTAATGTAGCATACTCTAGTTCAGATCTCTTATAAGCAAATTAAGCCCCTTAAAAACACTTGGGAGTTAGCAAAACTATTTAAAAGCTTCTACCATTTTCATTTATGCACTGTAAATGTTCCTGAATCTATAAAAGACCTCAAGATTCAAACAGACATTCCCATAAAATTTGCAAAATCCAAGAAATAGATACCATGATGAATAAAGAATAAAACAGCCGACTTATGGCTTTTCAGAGTAATGTTAGTAATTCCACAACTCTCGCCTGAACCATGACTCTTTAATTTATTTCATACCAAAACCACTGCCTATATTATTCAACTAGATAACACATTTTGCATAATCAGAATTTTTTTATTGGTAAATCCCACACCACTCGATCCTGGGACCTTTAGGACCCAGGCATTGAAACAGGGCCTCCTCAATTTGCATAATCAGAATTAAAGCTCTCTTTTTCCTCCTTTTTGGATGAATAGGAAACATAAAAGGCAAGAGTTGTTTAGAACAGCTTCTGTTCTTCAAAATTTTAAGCATTTCCTGCTTTTCTCCCATTTTCTAATAGAAACAGAGGGTAAATCATCAAAAGGTTTGAAACATTGTCAAGCACTTCCTTTCTCACAACAGATAAAATCTGCAAATGTTGTTAGATTAGTTCCAAATTCAACTTCACAAGTTAGATATTCTGGATAATTTATCAAACTAAAACCTAAAAGCCTAAAAGTAACTAAGCTTGATACAGTCATGTGGTGCGTTAATGTCAAGTTGTCAGGTTTTCATTGTTTGCTAGCACTAGACATAAATAGAACATAAATAGCATCTTCTTTTCCAATTACTTCACTTACCTTCAGAAGAGAAAGAGATGTTGACTAACAAACCAGTGTAAATTAAAAAAAGAAAAGCATCTAAATACAGAAAAAAAAAAAACAGAAAACAAACAAAAGCAAAGTCCATGTTGAAGCCCTCACCTAATCCCCGATCCGGTAGCGAAAATCAAAACCGTAGGATAATCCTCGGGCGGGTCGATCCGATCAATGTCGAAACCGTTACCCATAGCCTGACTCAGCTCGACCACATCCCCTCTCTTCAATCCGCAGAGAAGCTCTGCAGTGGAGCCCGTCACACTCTTCACTAGAAACTCAAATGCACCACGCGCTACCGCGAAGGAAGGCGGAGAGGCGATGGCAAGGAAGGAGGGCTTAGCGGCGTCTGGGAGCCGGAGCTGGAGGTACTGACCGCCGCGCGTGTAGGACTCGACGAGATTAGGAGAGTCAGAGATGTCGATGTTGATATGGAAGAGGGACTCGGCGATGGGTTCGATCTCGGAAAGCGGGGCTGGGGTCCAGACTGTGGTGTCTTGGCGGACTGCGGAAGCGGCAAGTGAGGCGACGCGTCGCTTGTGAGGTTGGCGGAGATAGGGCGTTAGATGGTGGAGGTGGAAGCGGCGCAAGATAGACATGGGAGTGAGGGATGGGCTACGGTGCGCATGGGGAAGGGAAGGTGAGAGAGAAAAAGTCGGTGGAGAGAGAGAAATGGACATGGTTTTTTGAAGTTTTGTGTGTGTTTGTTTATATGAGGGTGAATGGCGGGTAGGTGGAGAGGTGGCGCTAATGGCGGGCGGGCTAGTGATGAGGTGCCGTGTGATAAAATGCACCGGGAGTGTATGTTAAGGATGTCCACGTAGCAGTTTTCAAAGGGGTGATCCTGTAAATGTGGTGATAAGCAATGGGACCGTCTGCATCCATTGAGGGGATTGATATATTGTACAATAGTTTACCGTAGGTATTTCTTACTCTTGCTCATGGGATACTGGTGAGCTCACAGCCATCAACTCATATGAATCTGACGACAGGATGTATACTATTCGTCTGATTTGATGACTTCTAACCGGTATTAGGATGTATTGATGTCAAAAATGTGTTTTGCTGAGTTAGAGGCCGAGCTTCGGATGTATCTGCACAAGGAAAGAAATGTGAGCTAGGGGATCGTCGGAGGAGGTGCCTCCGGGGATGCTCCAAAGCTTTAGTTAGAGTGAGGTAAGATGTATGTAGGGGACGAGCGATCCTTTTTTTAGGTTAAAAAAATTTGGATCGTTTGGAATACGTACCTGAGTCTTTTTATAGGGCTTTGGAGGCGGCATATCGCCCAAGGCGACGGTGATGTGACGCCCCAACTTGGTTGGGTAATGATGCCTAGGAGGCCCGGCTAGGTGGCTAGGGGCCGTCCGTTTGGGCTTCGCCTTGCTGGCTTGATCAGGAGCCGTTTATATATTAGGGCGGTTGGCGACCCAGAGTCTCAACTTGGTTGGGTAATGATTTCTAGGAGGCCTAGCTAAGTGGCTGGGGGCCATCCGCTTGGGCTTCGCCTTGCTGGCTTGATCAGGAGCCGTCTATGTATTAGGGTGGTTGGCGACCCAGAGTCCCAACTTGGTTGGGTAATGATGCCTAGGAGGCCCAGTTAGGTGGCCAAGGGCCGTCCGTTTGGGCTTCGCCTTGCTGGCTTGATCAGAAGCCGTCTATGTATTAGGGCGGTTGGCGACCCGAAGTCCCAACTTGGTTTGGGCCTGGATCCTCTGTGTCTCAACCTATTGGCTCACCTTTGCAATGGTCTACGTGTCGTCTCCTTATTGGTTAGGTGTTTTTAGCCATATCAGATGCCCCCCACTTCCTTAAGTACATTTATGTGCTCAAGGAAGTATGGCAGGGTACGGTTTCCGAAGATGGGATAAGCAGCTTTCTTAGTTTTGGAGATGCATAGCCGAGCACGCGTGGAGCAATCCATCTGCTCCGATCTTGGAGCTAGTGGGTCGAGGACACGAGGAGCAATCCACGTGTTCGGCCTTGGAGACATGAGTCCGACCACAAATGGAGCAATTCATCTGCTCGGACCTTGGAGCTCGTGGGCCGAGGACACAAAGAGCAATCCAAGTGTTCGGCCTTAGAGACATAAGTCCAAGCACAAGTGGAGCAATCCATCTACTCAGACCTTAGAGCTAGTGGGCCGAGGACACGAAGAGCAATCCACGTGTTCGGCCTTGGAGACATGAGTCCGAGCACAAGTGGAGCAATCCATCTGCTCGGAACTTGGAGCTAGTGGGCCGAGGATAAGAGGAGCAATCCACATGTTCGGTCTTAGAGACATTAGTCCGAGCACAAGTGGAGCAATCCATTTGCTCGGACCTTTGAGCTAGTGGGCCGAGGACACGAGGAGCAATCCACGTGTTCGGCCTTGGAGACATGAGTCCGAGCACAAGTGGAGCAATCCATCTGCTCGGACCTTGGAGCTAGTAGGCCGAGGATACGAGGAGTAATCCATGTGTTCGGTCTTGTAGACATGAGTCCATGCACAAGTGGGGCAATCTATCTGCTCGGACCTTTGTGCTAATAGGCCGAGGACATGAGGAGCAATCCACGTGTTTGGCCTTGGAGAGATGAATCCGAGCACCAGTGGAGCAATCCATCTGCTCGGACCTTGGAGCTACTGGGGGAGTTGGCCGGTGTTTAGGGGAACGAAACGTTCCCTGGGAGAGTGTGAGAGTGGCATTAGGATCCTGAAGAGTCACCTCTTTTTCTGTGATTGCATTAAATGTCCTCATTGGACGTGTTTTTCTCTCATGTATAAGGAGGCTTTTGTTTCCTTTCTTTCTCACTTCAGATCAAGGTGAGTTTGCTTTAAGAGAGAAAATTTGAGAGCCTTCGACCTCGTCCCCTTATTTCCGAGTTTTCGTCCTCATACCTTGGTCCTTGAGTGTCTTCACTTTATTTTTTGAACCTGTGTTCCAGCTCGTAGGGATCCTCGCTCTGTATTCCATTGGAGGCTTGATGCTCAATTTTTCGTGGGAGTTCAGACTCTGTTGGTGCTGAAGCTTTGGTGGCCGTGATGTTTGGAGTCGCAGAGGGGTGTTCTTGACGAGTTTGGACTGTTTGGAGGAGTTCAAGTCCGAATTCTTCGGACTTTAGTGAGTTTGTCTGTCAATCTTTCTTTTAAATATGTCTTCGTTTGATGCATACCGTGATCAGCCTAGTAGTAACGATAGCAGTAGGAGTAGTGTAGATGAAAGTAGTAGCGATAGTACCGAGGAAGTGGAGTCGTCCTCGTCCTCGTCCTCTTCGAGGAGAGTGACTCCTAGAGGGGCTGTGCCGAGGGAAGGCTCTCTGGCAATGGTGCCATATGTCCCTTTGGTAGAGGAGTATGAAGATGACTCCTCTTCCGAGGACTAGATGATCAGGGCCTTGACCGGTGTCAGGGAGGCCTCGGCTAGGGAGGAGAGGGAGGAGTGGAATTATTCTGCCAACAAGATCCCCAGCCAGTTGAAGGAGGAGGATATGGAGGTAATTCGAAAAACGTATCGTATCCCAGATGGGTACGCTCTCCAGCTGGCCAGGGTGGGGGAGAGGGCTTGTGACGCCATTCTAAGCCAAGCACCCTACAAGCTGTGTGTATATGAACATTACATGCAGGCAGGGTTGCGGTCCCCCCTTCACCCATTCTTTTGTACCGTCCTTCAGTATTTTGATATTGCACTGTGCCAACTAGTGCTGAACTCAGTACGGCTGATCATGGCCTTTATCTGTGTTTGCTCGGAAGTGGGCAGGCCAATGACCATAGATATCTTCAAGGCCCACTTTCTGATTAGTAGGCACGGCCAGACCGGATGGGTGGTCTTTAGTACTCAGCCGAAGAGAAGGCTGTTGAAGAGGACACCTTCGTCAATCAAGAGGTGGAAGAAGAACTTTTTCTTCATCCAGTCAGCCGAGGACTTCGGTCTTCCTCGTTCCTAAAGTATGGACCGGATCGAGAAATGTAAGAAGGTGGGTCTCCTCCCTTATAAACAAGAGACTATGGATGCCATGGTGGCCTTGCCACTAGACATCGAAGTCCTCTACAGCAATGAGGAGCTGGCCAAGTGCGGTCTTTGTCCTTTATGCTCTGAGTCCTCGCTCGAGAGTGGTAAAAATCCGAGCTTCTTATTTTTTCTCTGCTTTTCTTTTACTTGTGCTTTCCTTTACCTGTAACTTGTACTTAACGTTTTTCCTTGGTTGTTTTTTGGCAGAGATAAAGGCTACGACTCTTGCCAGAGAGCAGGCAAAGAAGCTGGCCCTGGAGAAGATGAGAGCTACTCGGGTCGAGAAGCAGCAAGCCTCAGGATCGGGGACCAGGAAGAGGCCTCGGGCCTCGTCTCCTACCCCGATTGACCTGGAGACCCCCCCGAGACATCCTTCTCAACCGGAGGCCACTCCCATCTTTTGCGCTGCCCAGTGGCTTCTGACGCCACGGGGCCCTCGATTGCTCCTGGTGCTACCTAGGGTGCTTCCTCTGAGGCTGCGATCTTCATGCCCAACTGGGCTTTGAGGATTGATGACTCCGTCTTCGAGCACCCCCAAGTAGCACAAGAGCATTTAATTAAGGGGACTCCTCATTGGGATGCCATGGAGCTGGCCAGGAAGACTACTGAGTCCCTCTGCGCCATCGCAGAAACTGTTGCGTCCCAGGTAAAATTTTCTTTCATTAATACTTTCCATTTCCTTCTTTTTTCATGTTTCCGTTTTATTGACTAACACTTTTTGCTTGATCGCAGATGGGTGTCCTCGTAGGCGCGGCCTCTCGTCGATGCCTTTAGACGACCGAGCTGCTTGGCCGGACCCAGCATCAACTAGAGGAGAAGACGGAGGCCATTCGCCAGCTGAAGGCCTTACTGGATGCAGCCAACCAAGTCAAGGCTGAGGCTGAGGCCCACGCTCAGGCTGCTGCAGGGAAGGCTGAGGCCCGCATCCGAGCTGTTGCAAAAGAAGCTAAGGCCCATAAATGGGCTGCTGTGGAGGAGGCCCTGGCTGCTTTCCAGGGCTCGGAGGCCTACCGGACAGCCGTGGTCCTAGAAGGGGGCCAGTAGTTCTTTGAAGGCTTTATAAAAGCCAAGAGGAAGGTTGAGGCCATGTACCCAGAGATGGACTTCTCGAGCCTTGATCTGCTGGAGCCCGAGGAGGAGGAAGACGAGGAGCAGCCTGCTTTAGAGGGGGAGCAGCCCGAGGGGCAAGAACATCATCCAAACTCCGGGCGAGAGCAACCTGACGGGCAAGAAGAACATCCAGGCACAGGGCAGCCCGCTGTAAGGGAAGAACATCCAGGCTCAGGATAAGAGCAACCCGTCACAGAGGAGAGCCTCAAGATATAAAGGCTGAGGCACCAAGACATAGAGACTGAGGCAGCTCCTGTTCTGGACTAGGATTTTTGTTTCTTATTTGTATTTCAAGGTCGTTAGGGTTTTTTGTTATAACCTTTTGATAAGTTAATGAAAAATTCTTTTTTCAAACTTTGCTTTCTATATAATAGTTTCTCACTTTTACACTTAGTTATTTAGAGTAAAACTTCTTCCCGAAACTCGGGCGCTGGATCCGAGCTTATTGATAGAAACGTCGAAGGTGTTCGGAGTTCCAAGTTCGAGGAATAGGCTTTCCATCCAACTCTTCGAGCTCGAAGGTACCGGGGCGACACACTTTTTTGATTCGATATGGCCCTTCCCAGTTAGGGATCAGCTTTCCCATTTCCCGGGGTCGAGATACTTCACTCCTTCGCAGGACGAGGTCATGAAGCAGGAAGTGCCTTCCCTGTACTCGAGAGTTATAATAGCTAGCAGTCCGTTGTTGATAGGCCGCTAGCCGGATCTGAGCTTTATCTCGAGCTTCGTCGAGGAGGTTGGCATTCATGCGGAGAGCTTCGTCGTTGCTATTGCTTCTGAAATTTTGCACTCGGAGTGAAGGGACCCCTATTTCTAATGGAATAACTGCTTCGGATCCGTAAGCCATGAAAAAAGGGGTTTCCCCCGTAGGTTCTCAAGCCGTGGTTCGATACGCCTAGAATATGTTGGGCAAGTGGTTTGTCCATTACTTGTCCGCTTCGTCTAATCTTCTTTTGATGCCTTGCAGGAAGGTTCTATTAGTTACCTCGACTTGCCCATTAGCTTACGGATATCTGACCGAGGAGAAGCAATGCTCGATGTGCAACTCATTGCAGAATGTTTTAAACCGAGCACTATCGAACTGCTTGCCATTGTCTGTTACCAATACTTGGGGTACACTGAACCGAAATACTATCGACATCTAAATGAAGCCCCGGGCCTGATGGTTAGTGATGTTTGCCAGTGGTTCGACCTATACCCATTTTGTAAAATAGTCTATTGCTACTATAAGGTACTTCCGCTGACCAGATGCTTCGGTGAAAGGTCCGAGGAGGTCTATTCCCCACATAGCGAAGGGAAGTGGACTGGTGATTAGAGTCATGAGGCTCACTGGTCTGTGGGGGATGGTGGCATACTGCTGGCAGCTCTTGCACTTTTTTACCAACTTCATTGCTTCTTCTCTCATCCTGGCCAGTAATAACCTTGGCGAAGGATTTTGAATGCAAGAGCCCGACCCCCAAGATGATTCATGCATATCCCTTCGTGGACCTCTCGGATGATGTAATTGGCTTCTATCGGGCCAAGGCACTTTAAGTAGGGCATTGTGAGGCCTCTTTTATACAACTAATCGCCCAAGATCGCGTACTACGTCGCTCGAGATATGATTTTTCTGGCTTCATTTCTTTCACCATGGAGATGGCCATCTCGTAAGTACCCAAAGATAGGATTCATCTAAGTCTCTTCGCTAGACACAAGAAACACCGTGGTTTCATCAATGCTGGGCACGGCAAGTGTTTTAAGGTAAATCGCCCGCATGGGTTCGGGCTGGCAAGAAGAAGTGAGCTGGGCCAAAGAATCAGCTTTTACGGTTGCTGCCCGGGGGATCTGGCTGATCTGGAACATTTTGAACTTCGCGACGAACTCTTTAGCCCTTGCTAAGTAGCGGGTAATTCTCTCTCCTCGGGTTTCGAACTCTCCATTTACCTGGTTTACCACTAATTATGAATCACGGTACACGTCAAGGGCTTCTACAGATAATACTTTTGCCAGCTTTATCCCAGCTAGTAAAGATTCATACTCACCCTTGTTGTTTGAGGCCTTGAATTCAAATCTTAGGGCGTACTCGAGGGTGAAATAGTCAGGGCCACCCAAGATGAGCTCGGCGCCACTCCCGATGTCAGTGAAGGATCCGTCAACATAAAGGGTCCACTGAGGGAGCAGGCCTGTCTCGTCGAGAGCTTGAGGCGATCTTGGTAGAGTGGCTTCCATGACGAAGTCGGCTAAGGCCTGGGCTTTGATGGAAGCTCGGGTTCGGTAGCGAATGTCGAACTTGCGAGTTCTATCGACCATTTCACCATTCTGCTGGAGACATCCGGTTTGTGGAGTATTTGCCGAAGGGGCTGGTCGGTGAGGAAGGTGATTGTGTGGGCCTGGAAGTACGGCCTGAGCTTGCGGGGCGAGATCAAGAGGGCATACGCCATCTTCTCCACAGGAAGGTATCTTGTTTTCGCATCGTGGAGGACCTTGCTTACATAGTACACGGGTTTTTGCGCACCTGCCTCTTTCCGAATTAGGACAGAGACCACCACCTCGTGCCCAGCCAAGAGGTACAAGAAGAGCTCTTCGTTGGCTATGGGCTTGGTGAGTAAAGGGGCGTACCTAAATATTTTTTCAGTTCTCTGAACGCTTCTTAGCAATCTTCGGACCAGATGAAGTCTTTGGCCTTCCTGATGGCTTTAAAAAAGGAGAGGTACTTCTCAGCAGATTTTGACATGAATCAGCTCAAAGCGGCTATCCTCCCGGTGAGTCGCTGGACTTCTCTCACGGTCCGAGGTGGGCTCATGCTAAGGACGGCTTCTATCTTCTCAGGGTTCGCTTCTATACCCCTATGGGTTACCATGAATCCAAGGAACTTTCCCCCCGTGACCCCAAAGGCACACTTAGTGGGATTCAGCTTCATCTGGTGATGACGGAGGACTTCGAAGGTTATTTTAAGTCGGCTTCGTGGTCATTGGCTCTGATGCCCTTGACCAGCATGCCATCAACATAAACTTCCATGTTCCGGCCTATCTGTCCCTGGAAAATTTTATTCACCAGCCTCTGGTAAGTTACCCCAGCATTCTTTAAGCCGAAAGGCATGACTCTGTAATAGTAGAGCCCCTGCTCAGTGATGAAGGTTGTTTTCTCTAGATCTGTTCGGTACATGAGGATCTGGTTATACCCTGCGTATGCGTCCATGAAGGTCAGCAACTCATGTCCTGACTTTGTGTCTACGAGTTAGTCGATCCTTGGCAAAGGTAAGCTATCTTTCGGACAGGCTTTGTTCAGGTCCGAGAAGTCGATGCAGATTCGCCACTTGCCACTTGCCTTTTTCACCATTACTACGTTGGATACCCAGTCCGGGTAATTTGCCTCTCGGATAAATTTGGCCGAGAGCAGCTTGTCGACCTCTGCCCGGACGACGGCCTGTCACTCGGGGGAAAATGACCTTTTCTTCTGGATATATTGTACAATAGTTTACCGTAGGTATTTCTTACGATACTGGTGAGCTCATAGCCATCAACTCATATGAATCTGACGACAGGATATATACTATTCGTCTGATTTGATGACTTCTAACCGGTATTAGGATGTGTTGATGCCAAAAAAGTGTTTTGCTGAGTTGGAGACCGGGCCTCAAATGTATCTGCACAGGGAAAGAAATGTGAGCTAAGAGGTCGCCGGAGGGGGTGCCTCCGGGGATGCTTCGAAGCTTTAGTTAGAATGAGGTAAGATGTATGTAGGGGACGAGCGTTCCCTTTTTTAGGTTAAGAAAAGTTGGATCGTTTGGAATGCGCACCTGAGTCCTTTATAGGGCTTTGGAGGCGGCATATTGCCCAAAGCGGCGGTGATGTGACGGCCCAACTTGGTTGAGTAATGATGCCTAGGAGGCCCAGCTAGGTGGCCAGAGGTCGTCTGCTTGGGCTTCGCCTTGCTAGCTTGATCAGGAGCCATCTATGTATTAGGGCGGTTGGCGACCCGGAGTCCCAACTTGGTTGGGTAATGATGCCTAGGAGGCCTAACTAGGTAGCCAAGGGCTGTCCGCTTGGGCTTCGCCTTGCTGGCTTGATCAGGAGCCGTCTATGTATTAAGGCGGTTGGCGACCCGGAGTCCCAACTTGGTTAGGTAATGATGCCTTAGAGGCTCAGCTAGATGGCCAGGGGCCGTCCGCTTGGGCTTCGTCTTGCTAGCTTGATCATGAGCCGTCTATGTATTAAGGCGATTGGCGACCCGGAGTCCTAACTTGGTTGGGCCTAAATCCTCTGTGTCTTGACCTATTGACTCACCTTTGCAATGGCCTTCATGTCGTCTCCTTATTATTCGGGTGTTTTTAACTATATCAGGATGAACTGCCAGAATAAAATTGAAGTCATAGAATCCACCCTTGAATGGTCTGACGAAACTGAATTCCTTACAAATTATTCGTTTATCGAGGCCAAGCATTTGGGCAAGGAATCTCTCCTGGGTCCCTATTTAGTCTCTCCTTAAAATACACCATCTGGTTCAATCTACTTCTTTGTATGTGTTTGGTTAAAAAATAATAATTTATCTTTTTTTATGAAAAATTAAGAAAAAAATGATTTTTTATTACTCTTGATTAATGAAAACAAATATAAATAATATTATATTTTTATTATTACATCCTTCTTTGATGAATATTAATATAAAAATTAATGTAAAAATTAATTAATAATCTCATTTTTTTCTATTATTTTTCGATCTCTAATCTTTTCAATTTTAAAAAATTATGATTTATACTTAAAAAAAATCAATTCTCTTAAATTTCTTTTTTCTCATATTGTCTTTCTACCAAACAAAAAATCCTACTAAAACAAAAAAAATAATCATTACTCACTTTTGTTTTCATATGGTATGCATAATCATGTGAGAGTGCTCGAGACTTTCTAGGGTCTAAAACTAGTAAAATTCACGTTTGAAGAACCTATTTCACAAATTTAATTAGCATGAAAATTTTTTAAACTTCAACAAAACAAATTGCAAAGTCAACAGTAATTGAAGTAGTGATTGGAGCAACCAACGTTCTGAAAGTCGTACGAAAAATATACATGCCTTCCTTTTTCCCCTTATTAAATTGCAAAGAAAAAAGGGGGCTTGGCAGGACAGGCCCCGGTTCTAATTCATCTTTCACACTCTGCCATAACATTAAAACAGAAAACAAAAATCCTGATACATTTAGTCTAAAAAATAAATGAACAATCTCTTGCTGGCATTACTAACACCACCTAGATTATTGGATTTTCACTATTATCCGAAGAAAGAAACAAGAAGAGAAGAATGTAGGGTAACTTAAGCAGCATTTTCCTTGGCGATCTTCTCTGCCTTAGCAATGACCTCCTCAATGCCTCCAACCATGTAAAATGATTGTTCTGAAAGCTCATCATATTTTCCATCTAGCACTCCCTGCCAAAATCAAAGTAGTCAATGATAAATCCAGGCCATGGATAATGAAACCAAATCCCACTATACCTGGCACCAAATCCCTATTAAACATTAATATACACATTAATCTTGTTACTATCAAGAAATCCTAAATAACAAATAACATGCGAAGCCCAAATAAGATCACAAAAAACAATGATGTAATAGCAAGTCCACTACATGAATATACCTAGCAATACACCATTATATCCCGCCTTTCAACGCACAAACAAATTCTTAAGATGCTCTGTTTCCTTTTACAAAGATACTTTATGCCAATGATATCCAATACCAAAAATATATTCTCATGTGAAAGAAAATTGTTGCTTAAAGCTAGCAGGAAAGATTAGTTGTTCCCCCCAAACCCATGATTACACATAAAAACGTAATTGAAGGTTGAAAAAAAAGAAATTCACATTCCATACTCTGTTACATATAGATATTGATATACACTGACCCAGCCACCCAACCACACATACAGAGGGAGAAACAAGGCCAAGTCACTGTCTTGGGAAAAGAGGGACAGAAGAGTACCTGGAAGCTGTTGACACTCTCCTTCAACTCCACATACTTGCCAGGGGCACCAGTGAACACTTCTGCAACATGGAAAGGCTGGCTCAAGAACCTTTGAATCTTACGAGCACGGGCAACAGTCAATTTGTCATCTTCACTGAGCTCATCCATTCCCAGAATGGCAATGATATCTTGCAAATTCTTGTAGTTTTGAAGAACCTTCTGCACACCACGAGCAGTATTATAGTGTTCCTCACCCAAAATGTGAGGGGAGAGCATACGAGATGTTGAATCTAGAGGATCGACAGCAGGATATATACCAAGTTCGGAAATCTGTACAAGGGGGAAAAATTAAAAGCAGATCAGTAATTAAAGACGACACTATAAATATCCACCCATGGTTAATTCGTATAAACACAGCCAGACCTGTCTTGACAACACAGTTGTGGCATCCAAGTGGGCAAAGGTTGTTGCAGGTGCAGGATCTGTCAAGTCGTCAGCAGGGACATAAATAGCTTGGACAGAGGTGATAGAACCTTTCTTGGTAGTTGTAATACGCTCTTGTAGACCTCCCAAATCGGTAGCCAATGTAGGTTGGTAACCGACGGCAGATGGAATACGACCAAGCAAAGCAGACACCTCTGAGTTAGCCTGCAGGACATAAGAAAAGCAGAAAATTTACAACTTCAACAAAGTGCAACATATAATGCAACATGCTTCCAAAAAATCCCCTGATGAACAAGCTTACTTGGGTGAAACGGAAAATGTTGTCGATGAAGAGAAGCACATCTTGCCCTTCAGCATCACGGAAGTGCTCAGCAACTGTCAAACCAGTAAGCCCAACACGAGCACGAGCACCAGGGGGCTCATTCATTTGACCGTACACAAGAGCACATTTGCTCTCAGCCTGTTACAACAAAACCAGATTGAAGATGTTATGAAAACCTTCAGTGCAACAAAAAAAGACAGAAAAGGCATGAAAAACAAAGTGCACTTATTGACCTGCTTGTCCCCAAGCTTAATGACACCACTCTCAATCATTTCCCTGTACAAGTCATTACCCTCTCGTGTACGTTCTCCAACACCCGCAAACACTGAGAAACCACCTGTTCACCAGAAAACAAGTAACATCTAATGAAATTGAAACAAGAAGAAAACTGAGCAAAAGAATGACTTGAAAAAATGTAATTTCGCAAAACCAACCATGTGCCTTTGCAACATTGTTGATAAGTTCCATAATAAGCACCGTTTTTCCCACACCAGCACCACCAAACAGCCCAATCTTCCCACCCCTTTGGTATGGAGCAAGGAGATCAACAACCTGTACAGGAAATGGAAATTAGTAAAATTGAATCCCAACAGCAGAAACAATTCACACAGAAGTACATGAAAAGTTCAAAAAAAAAGTCCAACTTAGTTCCAAAAAGTAAGGTCAGAGAGCAGCAACAAAGTATTCACATACATAAAATTATAGTTACCTTGATACCAGTGACAAGGATTTGCTGTTCAGTTGCTTGTTCAACAAAAGCTGGAGCTTCTCTATGAATTGGTAAGTAGTGGTCGGTTTCTGTTGGAATATTCAAATATATTAGTCAAATAGCTTGCACAAAACACTATTTCATAAACCACATTTGATAAAAGGCTTCTAGAATTCTTACTGAGATCGCCTTTCTCATCAATAGGCTCCCCAATGACATTCATGATGCGGCCAAGAGTAACCCTACCCACAGGTATCTACGTAGCATAAAGAAAGCCATTTCAAATTGTATTGTCACTATCACAAACCAAATTAGACAAGGCAAGCAAGAAGCAACTTGTATTGTCAATATCACAAACCAAATTAAAAAAAGGCAAACAAGAAGCAACTTTTTAAACCTGAAGAGCAGAACAAATCCCAAAACAAAGAAGCATAGACTGTTTTTTATAAGAAATAAGCAGAGACTGTTATTAGATAAGCCAATTACATATATATACTCTAGTATAAACAAACCCAGTCCGTGATCAACAAATAAATCCAAGTTTCTCACTGAACCATCCAAACATTAAAGCAAAATATAAAGGATATTTTTTCCAACAAAGAAAGGTAGAAAATCATCTATCAACATCAATGCTATGTAGTTGCAATTTAGATCTAATCGAAACAAGCGCATAGACATTTCTTATTGAAGCATAAATAAATTTGCATTAAGCGAAGTTTTATCCAATCACAATAATCTAAACACTCAGATCAACAGACAAGCCAAGATCAACACCTTAGCACGCTCCAATTCCACGCACATAAATACCAAATCAAAGCAATACCATAAAAATCCCTAAAATTACGATCAATTCTCATTAAAAAAATCCAACATTTTCCATCGAGGCACACACATACACACGGACAGAGGAATGACAGCTTACAGTGATAGGAGAGCCAGTGTTGAGCACGCTCTGACCTCTGACAAGACCCTCGGTCCCGTCCATAGCGATGGTCCTGACCATGTTCTCACCCAAGTGCTGTGCAACCTCCAGCACCAGCCGTACCGAGTTGTCCAGCACCTCGAGCGCTGTCAAGATCGGAGGCAGGCCCTCCTGGAACCTCACGTCCACAACGGCACCGATGACCTGGCACACCTGCCCGATCGCGCCCTTCCCGGTGAACTCATCGGTGATCTTCCCACCGCCCTTCTTGGTATCCGATTTTGGAGAAGCTGACGGCGTGGTAGTCGCGGCTGAGGAGGTGGCGTATTCCGCGGCTCGTGTGAGGAGGTAGCCGTATGGAGATAGGCATCGCGTGGGGGAAGGTGAGGGAAGTCTAGGGCTTGGGTTTGAGAGAGTGGACGATTTGGATAGAGATCGGCGAGTTGACGAGCGTAGGAGAGAGGATAGTACCTTTCGAGAAGCCATAGATCAGGGGCTTCAGAGAGAGAGAAAGAGAGACTAGGGTTTGTGGAGACCCTGCTAGTTTGTGAGATCAGTATATGAATAGGTGAGACTGATCCCTTTTTTACTGTTACTGTTGAGCTAAATGGGGAATATTGTTTTTCGTTTTAACCCTTTTATAGTTTTCTGGAATTTATTTACCTTTCACAGAATTTTTATGATGCTGACGTGGTGTTCCTGGAATCACCAGGACAATAAAACGATGTCGTTCGGTGAGATATGTGAGATAAAGTTTCTTTTTTCCACTACTTTTTCGCTCCCATTATAATGAATTGTGGCATTGTTATTGGAATAATTGCATTTGAGTGGTTGCTACGAATGCTTTATGGTTTTGCTTGTGCACTTTTATTGGGAAAGACGTTTATACCCTCGCTGGTTGTTCCACTAAATTAGGTAACACTAAATCAACCATGTCACAGAAGTGGCCTTGTCCCCTAAAAAAATCATGTGAAATTGTCAAAAGAATAAGATTAGGATTTTTTCCAGTAATTTGGAAGAAAAAAAATCTCAAGCGCAAATAAATATCACATAAATATTATATATCATGTGGTGTTCATTCAAATGATGCATTTACAAATTACTGAAAAAAAAATTCACCCAAAAAAATGTTAGTTATTTGATGTTTTACTCCACCATAAAATTAAAAAAAACAATTGAAAATATGTTTTTTTGTATTATTTGAAATGATCAAATTAACAGATAATTTTGAGAAGAAAAAAATAACTTATGGAAAATACTTTAAAGTGAGAAAGTTTTCAGAAAAAAAAGAGTAAATTACACTACATTACTTTCAAATTTATTGAAATGACATTAACATGCTAAAAAAAATTTAAAACCCACTATTCATCCCAGAATATTAATTTTCATAATCAAGCAGTTTCAAAATGATTTTTTTACGAATCAAATTTTAATAAGATATTACTTTTCATGACTACTAAAGTACTTTTATATATCATAAATGTTACTTTTTTAAAAAATAGAAGTATCATATATGGAATATATTTAACAAGAGATTTTTTAGGTTTTTTTTAAAAGAAAATTATCATTGTTCTTTTTTCGAAAATTGTTAAAAGTATTGCCTATTGTATCCTCAAATAAATGAATATCAATGATCATCATAAAATAAAAATCAAAGACAAACTTTTTTATTTTAAAAATTAAAACGATATTGCGTGTTTATTTTTTTTTAAATATGAATTCAAATAACCTAAAAATTTGTGTTATATAATTATTAAACTTATCATAATCACTTAAATATATTCTAACACTAAGGATACTTTGGTTATTATGAAAAGTAATATTTAATTAAAATTTTGATTCTTTAAATAAATTCATTTTGGGCTGCTTGATTTGAGAAATTAATGTTTTGGGGTGAATCATTGGTTTTAAAAAAGTTTAGTATGTTAATATCATTTCAACAAATTTAAAAATAGTGCAGTATAATTTACCCAAAAAAACTATCAAAAATGTTATCAATAGATTTAGGTTAAATGCATTTTAGTCCTTAAAGTTTGGGGAGTCATTACAGTTTGACCTTCAATGTTTCAGTTGACGACATTGATATTTAATATTATAAAATTGCAGCAATTAGAACCATCCGTCCAAAATCAATAACGGACGGGAAAACCACGCATGTGGGCTTTAGTGGGCACTTAACGCTCCCGGCCTCTTTTTGTTTGTTATTTTTGGTCTTTCTCCACTACTATCCCTTTTTTTATTTCATAGTATAGTCTTTTATTTATGTTAATTTTATTTTCTTTCTTAATAAATTTAGAAAATCAAAAGAAAAAAAAGGAATATACTTTAGTATTATTATTTTCAAAAAAAAAAAAAAAAGAAACAAGAGTTGTAACAAATTAAAACATGTTGGCCAAAGTCTTTCCTCTTCCATCAAAACCCAATATATAAATTTAAGCCTCGGATTGTTTGAACTCATGAAATAGATTTACGAGACTTAAATAAAAAATAAATCTATTTATTTTAACAATAGTGCTTAACAAAAAAAGTATGGTTAAACTGACTTATGACTTATATAAGTTTAACTTATGTCTTATTTTGCCCGTAATCAACAATTTGATGAAGCTGGCATTTGGTTTTTGCGATTTTTTTTTGGTATTTTTTTCTTTGATGTTAATTTTCGTAATCTTTCTTAATTTATGGGGTTTTTTTTCCCTCTAATGAAGCTCACATTTGGTTTTCTCTGGGTTACTTGTATATAGCATGTACGGTTCTCTACTTTTTGGCTGATTCTTACTAGAAAACTGGTAAAACTCTCCGGTTATGTTTGGTTGTGGGTTATTTAGTTGGGGCAACTTGTATTTGGTTTTGTTATCGATCTTCTCATGACTTTAGCTGTTCTTTGAGGAATGTTTATCTTTGTTGTGATTGTTGCATTTTTTGGTTTGGCTTTGGCCTCTATTATATTTGCAGTTATGGTTGGTTGTTATTTTGGCTTTTGTTTATCTTTGCAGCTCTCTTTAAGGAATGTTTATCCTTGTTGTGATTGTGATTGTGAATTCTGTTTAAAATAGGTGTACTAAACTAAAGTAAATGGTTAATTTTGTTTTTTTTTTTTGAAAATGAAATCTAAAATATGTTGTTTAGTAGTTGTTGTTGACCAAAAAAAATGCATTATCTTGTTTTTTTTACTCTTTCTTTGCTATAAGATAATATTTCATTATATTATTATTGATGTGGGGTAATTTTCCCCCACTAATGACACAATGACACATGGTGCCTTCCAAAGGTAAGAAAGCAATTTTATAAGCCAAACAAAACGACTAGCCAAATGGTTATAAATGGAAAAGGGCAAAACGGTAACCTCACACTAAAACCCTAATCCACAATATCTCTAGTCCTATAAGGAGATTTAGCCAGCTTGTGAAAACACTAATTCTATTAAGACACCCATCCCCGAGAAACCCTATTCCTACTATGACACTCATCTATTAATTATTTTCCTAATTGGACTCTGATCCAAAACATTATATAAATAGAGCTCTCACATGTATCAAAACAATACTCTGAAAACTCTCTAGCTTTCTCGCTCTCTACTTTCCTTAAGCCCTTAGATTACCAACTTAAGCATCGGAGAGTTCTTTCATAGTTGCAACCTCTATGATGACTTTTTAGTTCTTTTTGTGTTTCTAATGTGTGCAGTTGCATCCCATCATTCAAAGGATCATCCATCATAAATTCGACATCAATAAATTGGCGCCGTTAGTGAAAAATCACAACAAGAACTCATATGTTCCAGATGCCACTTAAAAACACATCCAAAAACACCGTGACCACAGTAGTTGCCGCCACCGTTGCAACTGTCGCTGCTACCACCACCACTCAAACCTTAACCAATTGCGACCCACACGTCGCCTACAAGCTCCCAATAATTTCCCAAACACATTGCAACCAACCGAGATCCCAACATATCATCTAGTGAGCAACCGCAACAAATTCAATGGTCTCACTAAAACAATTATGTCCACCATTAAAATCGTATAAACCTATATGCTCTAGTCATGCAAGGATAACTCACAAAACCGACCCAGTTGGTGGCCGACCTAACTACTGGCTCGGGAGGCAAGCTCCCCCCCAAGTCTCAAATATTACAACAAAGCTTTTGGCTAATGAGGCACCAAAACTCTAACCACAATGCCCAAATCTTAGACTGCAAGTCCACCACTGGGTCCTCTCCTTCAAACCACAGACCAAGCTCCTGAGATCACTTTACAACCTTCAAAAACCATACTGATATAGAGAATAAGCTAGAAGAGATGGATAAAAGGATAGGAGAAGCCTTCAAAAACCGATGAAGCAATATCCAAGACGAACTCAACTCCTAGGATCCACCATTCACACAGGAGATCCTCGACGCACTGCTTCCTCAGCACTTCAGGATATCAATCATTAAGGCTTACAATGGCACCACTAACCCTATGGAATATCTCCAACTATACAAAACCACGATGCTCTTGCATCGCCATCCAGACGCATTTCTATGCCAAGCATTCTCGCTAACACTAGAAAAAGCCGACAACACTTGGTATTATCACTTGAAGCCTGGTAGCATCAGCTCATTCAAAAAACTAAGTTACATTTTTCTGGCATAAATCTTTAGTAGTAAGGGCCCGAGGAAGACATCTGAGAGCCTCTTCAACATCATATAGTAAAGAAGTGAGAAACTCCGTGAATATATCTCATGCTTTAATACAGCAGCGTGGGAAATTCCTGACCTTGATACAAAAATCCAAACGGTTACATTCAAGAATGGGTTCAGATCAAGAACACCTGGCTCCAAACTTACTAGGCACCCAATAAAAGACATGAACGAAATTGTCACCAGAGCTAAGGAATGCATACTTGCCAAGGAAGATTAAGCATTCCGAAGAAAATGAGAAGAAGGCAGAGACAAAAGAAAGAAGGAACAAGCCGAACCAAAGAATAACCCAAGGAAGAAACCCCGCGAAGAAGGGAATGAAAAGACTCCTTGGATGTTCGAAAGCTACACACCACTCAACATTCCTATGACGAACATAGTAATGAACATCTAAGATTTTTGTTTAGTGGCCCGCAAAGCCTCTGAACACTAGCAAAAACAAAGACAAAACTATATGGTAACGCTTCCATCGCGACCACGAGCACGACACAATGGAATGCCACACAGTTAAACATCAGATAAAATCTATCATCTGAAGAAGATACCTAAAGGAATACACCGGGACCTCAATGTTTCGAGAAAATGAGAGGGACCGACCGTGACGAAGTTTCAGACAAAGCCCTAAGCACAGCCCCAAGCAAGATTCTCAATCAAGCCTCGAGCGAAGTCTAAAAGAAAAGCCTGAGATGAAAGACGCCAATAGGGCAGCAAAAAAATATCAAACCACCATTGCAGGTACAAACAAAATTATTTTTGCAAACCCAGTAGCTGGCAGACAAACACTCCAATAAAAAATGTTTCTACTAAGTCAGTTGCCTCCGTAAGTGGACCAAACAAGAAGATTAAGACCGATTAGGTAATCTTTTTCACTTACAATAACTTGTAAGGGCTACAAACACCCTATGATGACCCTATGTTTGTCACATTATTGATCGAGAACTAGAACATAGAAAGAATCTTGGTTGATAACGGGAGCTCGACTGACATTCTATTCTATGACACGTTCCAGAAGATGAACCTCAATGATGACCAACCCAAGCCAGTAACCTCCTCGCTCTATGGATTCTCGGGAGAGGCAATACTCCTGGAGGGTAGATTCGTTATACCAAAATTGTAGGTTTAGCTCCCAACTAGACAATAGTCATGAGAACTTTCTTGGTCGTCAAACATTCATCCTCCTACAACACCATTCTCAGGAGACCTTGCCAAAATGCTATGAAAGTAGTAATTTTGCACCTACCACTTAAAGATAAAGTTCAACACCAAGAATGGCGTCAAAGAAGTTCAAAAAAATAGACAACCTTCTGATCCTACTACTTTAACTTCATTAAGGGGCATAAGAAAGTCGAGGCATTTTCTCTGAAAATTAAAGATCTAAGCAACAAACTCAAAGCTCTGAGGGGCCAACCCGTAGAAGAGCTAATCATTGTCCTCTTGAATGAGGAAAAAAACTATAAGATCTTACAAATCGGGTCTAACCTGTCCAAAGAATTCAGAGCCATATTGGTCTCGTTCCTTTGAAAAAATCAAGACATGTTCCCTTGGTCAACATTTAACATACCTAGGATTGATTAGCAAGTCATAGTTCATAAGCTGAACGTGGATTCATACCACAAGCAAGTAGTGCAAAAGAATAGGTCATTTGCCCCTAAGCAACAAAATGCCACTGAAGAAAAAATTGATCAGTTTTTAGCAATTGACTTCATTCGGGAGGCTTACTACCAGGATTGAATCGCCGACATGGTAACGGTGAAGAAAGTAAATGAAAATTTGAGGATCTAGATCGACTTCACTTACCTCAAGAAAGCATGCCAAAAGGATAGCTTCCCACTAATGAGGATAGACTAGTTACTTGACACCACCTCACGATATAAATTACTTAGCTTCATGGATGCCTATTCAAACTATAATCATATTCTCATACAAGAGCCTAATTAGTCAAAAGCAGTCTTCATCACCGACAAAGGTCTTTATTGCTACAAAGTTATGCCCTTCGGACTAAAAAACGTTGAGACAACCTATCAACTACTAGTCAATAAACCCTTTAAAAAATGGATCGAAAGAAATATGGAAGTCTACATCGACGACATGCTCATCAAAGCACATAGTCAGCAAAACATATATCTGACCTCGAAGAAGCCTCTGAAGTCTTTAGGTGATACTAAATGAATCTCAATCCAAAGAAATGTGCCTTTAGCGTCACCTCAAGAAAATTCCCTGTGTTTATGGTAAATCAACGCGGAATAGAAGGCAACCCTGAAAATTCAAAGCAATCCTGGACTTGAGTCCCACTCAGAACATTAAGGAAATCAAATGACTAACAGGGTGTGCTGCTGCCTTCAGCCTCTTCATGTCCAAATCTATCGAAAAATGCTTGCCTTTCTTCAAAGTACTAAAAAAATGAAAGACTTCGAATAAACTAAAGAATTCCAAACAACCTTTGAAGAACTTAAAGACTACCTTAGTTCACCCCTCTCCTGACCAAGCCTATTGAAGGAGATGAGTTATTTCTTTACATCACAACGGGTCCCACAACCATTGTTTGAGTCCTAATACGAGATAAAAAAAAATGGGGCACATAGACCCATCTTTTATGTCAACCAGGTCTTACAAGATACAAAATCTCGGTACATGCTTATCGAGAAGCTACACTGCCTTTATTACAACAAGGAAACTATGACAGCATTTCTAATACTACATCATCACAACCCTGGCCGATCAATCATTGAGGCAAGTACTACACAAGCTAAACATATTAGGAAGACTAGTGAAGTAGTTTACAAAACTTGAAGAATTTGATATCCAGAAAAAACCTTGAATAACAATCAAAACTTGGGCCCTAGCTAACTTTATCGTATAGATCACATTTCCCGAAGAACCCATCGAGAGACGAGAATCTGAGGATAATGAGCAAATACTTTACTAGACGTTTTCCATCATTGGATCCTCTAATAGTAGTGGTAACGGAGCAGGCTTCATCCTCACAAGCTCCAAAGGCTTCACAATTGAGTATGTCCCAAGGTTCAAATTCAAAGCCTCCAACAATGAGGCAAAGTAAAAGGCCTTACTAGCAAGAATGAAGATAATGACAACCTTAATTCTCACTATTTCTTAGATTCATGGACCCAATTCAATTCAGTGGAATCTTTCATTCACATTTTTTCCACTAAGAACATTTTATAAAACTCATGGACCCTCGAATTTAAAGTATCCTACTTTCAAGAAATTCATAGGGTTCAACAAGCAATCAATATTTCATGATCAAGGATGTAGTACTATTTGTAGTAGCGGTCTTTATATATCGTATTAACAATTGAAATATGGTCAAAAGAAAAAATCTTCATTTGACAGAGTTTCTTCCTATACCTATGAATTCCATCAGACCACTGTTGAAATCTTAGAATTCAACATTGATTCTAAACTGGTGGTCAACCAAATGACAAACAAGTATAAAATAAGAGGAGCCAAGATCATCAGATATCTGGAAAAAGCTTGAGAGTTGGTTGCGACCTTTATAAGATTTCGAATCTGTTAAGTTCTTGAGCACAAAACTCCAAAGCAGATGCCCTAGTATGACTCACCTATTCCAGACAATCAGATCTCACTCAGACCATCTACTTGGAAACACTTGCTGCACCAAGTATAGACGAGCACCCAATCATGCCCATTACTAAGGTACAAACTTTAATAGACCTGATCCTCCAATACTTGAAGGAGCAAAAGAACAAGGTGAGGAAGATCATATTTCACTCCTCCCAAATCACCATTATTTAGGGCCAATTATACAAGAAGGGACTCATTACCCCTTACTTGAAGTGCCTTGGTTCTATAGATGCGAACTAAGCCTTCCGAGAAGTTTATGAATGCATATATGGAAATCAACTCGAGAATAGGGCTGCAACCTATAAAATCCTCAGGCATGGATACTACTAGCCCAAGAAGCTACAAGAGGCTACCGATGTAACGACCCATCTCGGGTTGGCCACCCCGAGACGGTGTCGTCACTTTTTGAAATCCCAGCATGACACATATATGCAACAATAAAAATAATATCAGCTACAATTTTTATATCAATCCTCAACCCTCAACAGGGGAGATACATCATTCTGATCTTGACTTAAACATTATATACAATGTAATATGCATGAATATTTACAAATAAATTTTTTATTTTATTTTCTCATTAGTATAAAGATATGGACATGCACATGGCTTATAGACAATGACTTCGTCTGAATCTCAACTCAGCAAACTATTTGTCATGCCTGCTACCTGAAATCATTGTATAATGAGGAGTAAGCTTCACAAGCTCAGTGAATTAAATTTGCTAGAAGTATTTGATTTTATACTCCCAGTTACATCTTATAATTCAATTACTTTTAAAAAATATTATGATATTCATTCATCTTTTTCTTCAAATAATTCAATAACAATTTTCTGTAATCACTACTCAATTTCATAATTCCACTATTACACAATCTCTTCTTAAGTTACTCATCAGACATATCAATCTTTCAATTATATACTTAATCATCTCTAAATTCTCAATTCAAAATTATCATTTACCTCATTATGAGGTTCACAACATATAATAACTCACTCAACCATTCTCATCATATCATATTTTCATATTTCTTCCTTAGCATAATTGTCTTTCTGTGAGACTCATTAATTTATCAATAAATTCTCAGTTATGAATAGCACTTTAATATCTTAAGAAATAACAATCAACATTTAAAGCAAATACAATGTGTTAATTTAAATATTATTATTATTGGGAACGTCTTCCCATATGTCAACATGTTTTAGCTTAGACCGACTGCTTTCCTAGTTCTTTCATTCTCATTTAGATCGGCTGTCTTTCCGGTTCTTTTATTCTAATTTAGACCGACTGCCCTCTCGATTTTTTTATTTTCATTTAGACCGGCTGCCTTCCCGGTTCTTTTATTTTCATTTAGACCGGTTGTCTTCCCAATTCTTTTATTTCATGCATATGCATATGAATAATAAAATAAAAGCAAGCATGTATTCAGACATTTAAATTAGCTATCCTAATTATTCTCAAATTATTATTTGAAAATTTTCACTAAATTTTTCTCATCATAAATCATATCAAATCATCAACCATAGCTCGTCAAGAATTTCATTGATCATATTTATTATTAAATCGACTCATTATTCTAATAATATTACTTCTCATATAATAATTTTCTACACATCCATTATTCCTATCATACCTATCAACCAATTTTTCATCTACCACCAAAGCATATTAATAATTTATTCTAACATTATCACTATATATTTCATATTTATCTTGATTACTTAAAGTAAATCTAACTCACCATAAAGCACTTAGAGCTATCCGTGGATCACCTCTTTGTCTTTTCTGCTCCTTTTAGCAATTTCTTCAAGTTACTTATCGTCAACACCTGACATAATATTTATATTAAATTTCTAATATATTCTTCAATTCTTCCATAATTCACACCCTTTGAAAATTCCCACTTTGAATTCCGAAAAATTTAATGTATGTTAAATTTCAAAAATAAACTTTATATTATTACCTTCTGTTTTTCTTAGAGCTCCCCGTGACTCTCTATAAAATTCTCCAGTAAATCTCTTCAAAATTTTACTCTTTCAACATTTCTTTCGGTCCCCAAGTGTTTAGAGAAATAGTGTAGTTTGAATTGTAAAAGGAAGAAAACCAAACAGGATTTGGTAAGTAATAAATAATATAAACTCAAATTATCTATATATATATATATATGTAAAATTTTACTTCATTACTCAACACCCCCTCCCCTAAATTTGCCACGCACCATATGTGTTGTCTAACATGCAAATTTCATATTAGATAGCCAACACTTGTTGCCAGGTGTTTTTTTTTCTTTTTCTTTTCTTCATGGTGTCCACGATTTTTTTTTCAAAAGAATTGTTTTATATAAAAATTAGTTCTTTTGCATATATATATATATATATATATATATTATTTTAACTCCATGTCATATTTATTAAAGTACTTCTTTACTCTTACTTTACAAATACGGGTATTACAACTGACCTAGGCAAAAAGTGAAAAAAATGCCAAGAGTTCACCTCGATCTCACACTGACCCTCTAATCTACTAATATCAATTATGAGTCCTATTTCCTTGCCATGTGGGGAATCAACATCGTCAGACCATTTTTCAGAAGCTCCAAGATAGAGAAAACACTTAATAGTGCCCATAGACTATTTCACTAAATGGATAGAGGCTGAACCACTTGCAAAAAATCACTGACCAAAAGACATGTGAGTTCGTGTGGCAGTTAATCATGTGCAAGTTTGGGATACCATGAATTGTCATTACCAATAACAAGAAGTAATTTCACAGCACCTAATTCAAATATTTCTATCACAACTTGGAGATCGAGCATCAATTGATTTTGATGGGTTACCCACAAGCTAATGGACAAACTGAAGTCGCCAACAGAAGCATTCTACAGGGCATAAAAAAAGATACTTGAAGATGCCAATAAACAATGGCTCAGGCAGCTACCAAGTGTCCTTTAGACTTACCGAACGACTACTTGGACTCCCATGGGTGAAACACCATTTTTCTTTACCTATGGATCCGAGGCACTCATTCCGTTAGAGATTGGAACCCCTTTGTTAAAGGCACAACACTTCAACTTTGGAAATAACGAAAAAAAGGTCTCAGAATGTACACAAATCTGATTGATGAAGTAAGAGACAAAACACAAATTAGACTTACAGCATACCATCAGAGGGGTAACTCAACATTATAACTCCCAAGTCAAAGGCAAAACATTCAGACTTGGTGGCTTAGTGCTAAGAAAAAAAGGAAGTCTCCCATCCACGAGAAATATAAAAACTGACCCCAAACTAGAAATGGTCGTATCGCATCCGAAGGATTTGTCGAGTTGACATATTTGAACTTGAAGATCTTAACGGAACTTTAATACCTCGGACTGGAACTCCGATAACCTTCACAAGTTTTATCAATAATGCATTTTCTTTTACTTAAAACTTTGTAGCTTCAGCACATTTTTAATAATAATACAATCAAATTTATGCAATCTAAGTTCAGTAACCCTAGTACCTAACAAAGTTGTCAGCCATTGATGCAATAAAAGGCACTAACCACTATCTCACAAGAACTTAGGTTTATCTCATCGGTCAAAATTCTCTACAACTCTCGATAAACAATGCACCATCTTTAAGAAAACTGCACTGAGCACCTTGAATCAAAATCAACCAAAGCGCCAAGTTAAAAACCTTGGCCTTATGTCACATTGAATGTTCAAAATTAAGAAAGAAAGGAAGTCGCGAACAAGTTAAATAAAAGTGTGATTTCATTAAAGGCAAAAGTATAAAAGGTGGGTGCACAAGCTAAGTACAAAAAAAACCACAAAAAGAAAACTCTAAGCCTTGGGATCCTTAGGCGAAGTGTTGGCCTGCTCTTCCCCAGCATCAACCTCTTGGTCATCCTCAATGGAAATCGTCTCAGAATCCAAAACCTCAATGCCTGAGAGGTCAACGTCGGGATAGGCCTTCGCCACCTTAGCCTTGGCAGACTCAAAGCCACGGACGAGGTAAACCCTAACCTCACTAGCTACTTACTACTCGAAATCCTTCAAAGACTTGTAGTCCACCACGACTTGTTCCCACGTCGGTGCAAGGTCTGCTTCAGCCTTTTTCCGAGCATCTAACAGCTCAGACTACTAGGACTTACTCTTATCCCAAGCTTCCAAATTAGCCTCGATCTGAGCTTCGATGTTAGAAACAAAGGATTACCATATTATATTAGACTTTCTTTTTCTATCTGAACATGTAAGGGTGCATTTTATCAACATCGTTATATTCATTGTCACGCTCGTAGATTCTCAAGACCGAACTGTTGGTGTGGTTAACAACACCATAACCAAAATGCTTATTATGAGCCACATTTTTGTTAAGATTTTGATTAGAGGTGTGCACATAAGGGCAAATACAGGACCAATTTTCTTTGGGGCACAACGTTCCATTAAATTTTTTTATCATAAAACTAAAAATTTATCAATTTTTTTTTTCATATAACCAAAAAGTGCTTTTTTTTTTTTAGTAATGTTTGAGAAAGTCTTTTTATTGGGTTAAAAAAATACTATAAAGAAACTAGTGGAGCTTTACTAGTGGTTTAAACAACCGATATATCCCATAAAACCTATGGTAAAATGTACTTATTTTTTTTAAATTTATTTGTGGGCCCCCTATAAATCTGTTTATGTGTACACAAGTTTGATTGGGACGAGTTAGAGGTTAATCCCAAACAAAAACAACATTATAATTTTCTCAACTTTAATCAAATGCAATTCGTGACGGGTGAATTGCAATATGAATCCAACTAGAGTAATATTAAACTAAGGTTGAGGTTGGCTTGTGGAAACTTAAAAAAAGATGAGTTTCTGGTCCGAGTTAGATTGGATTGAGCTTAAATGAATTATTTTGGTTAAGTGTGTACGAACATATGCACACATATATTATTATAAAATATACAATATTACATAATAAACATCGAATTATCGAGTTACAAATTAGGTCAGAGTTGAAAAAAATCCCAATCTAGCTCAATCTAAATTTAAATTGGGCTGATATTTCTAGTCTTAATCCAATTTAAACTTAAAATCCTCAACCTTAATTTATTTAAAGTTGAGTTCGATTAGGTCAAACTCAAGTTGCACCTGGTTTTGATATATAATAACAAGCTACAATGGTTAAGTTTGAATTGTTATTTAATTTAATTTAAAACAAATTAATTTAAATGGATTAAAGATAAATTTGTAACTCGAATGACAACTAACATGATCAATATATATTTTTATTGAAATGATGAGAATCTAAAACCAAATAGAAGCATTAGACCTATATGGAAAGAGGTGCAACAACTAATGTCACCAAATTAACCATCTTAGATTGACCTCCATGCTCAACAAAATCAAATACGGAGTATTATAAGCACAAAAATAACCACAACAAATGTTAAAAAGCTCCCGCCAAATTGCAATTCCATTTCCCTCCACACCCATTACCGGCTACTCCCGGTAAAACCCACAGTTAACCCCAATAAAGGAAAAGGAGAAGAAAACAAAACCCTCCAAAGAAAAGGTCTTGTTCCTAATTCCCAAAGTCTTCCTCTTCATTTTTTCACTTTTCATTTTCACATCCGCTTCTCGGTTCACAGTCACCGGCCTCATATTCAAATCCCCGTTTTCTATGCTTTTGCCTCTCTTCGATGAAGGATATCCAATCTAGGGTTAGGACTGGTCTATCAACAGAACCCACAGAGTCGTATTCAGGCTGAAGACAATGAGCGCCGTCAACATAACAAACGTCACCGTTTTAGACAACCCGGCCGCGTTTCTCAATCCCTTTCAGTTCGAAATCTCCTACGAGTGCTTGACTCCTCTCAAAGACGGTAATCTTATCAGCAATTTATCTATTAATTTATTTGTTTTTTCCTTAACATTGAAATATTTTGTTAATTAATATCAATTCAAGATTTAATTGGGGATTCTTGCTCGTGAGCTTCAACTAGGGTTTACCCGATAAAAATTTGTTCGTCCCTCCCCTTTTATTCTTTTATTGCCAACATGGTTTCATAATATACAGGTGCGGATTTATTTAAAATATGTGATTTAGTTTCTCTTTAGAGCATTTTGCAAGTATTTATATAGTTTTAGGAATACGATTTTTTTCGTGAATTATTTCCAAATATTTGCATCAGCCATAGCAATTTTTTTATTAACCGATTAACTTGGTCAGATGTGGAATTGTTTTTACACAAATTAGCTTGATCTATTGATTCCAGTTTGAGTCAAATCTTTCATTTAAGTTATTTGAAGTGAGTTTTTAGGAAAATGAAATAGTCAGTTAAATCACTTGTTTATCAGTATATAATTTAGGGCAGTCATTAAAATTTTGATTTGTTTTTACCAGTGGTCGTATCTTTTAGGCTGTTAAAAAGATATTTGGCGTTTTCAACTTGCTTACTACAATAACAATGGTTTGAAAAGCTTATTGCACTAATTTCACTCTACATTTTTCGGAATGATGTCATTGGTCAAGATAAAGGAGTTACTAGGCACTAGGATGGTCATGAAGAACAGGGCGTCTTATGGAAAAAAGCAGTGGGCTAGTTGTAGTTGTTTGTGACATGGTTTCATACTGATTTTGATCCTCCAAAGAGGATTGTGAGTTAATCAATTGGATTAGACGTTGATCCTCTCTTAGTCTGAATCTCACCCTTAGATTAAGAACCACAATTGAATCACGTGATTTGGTATCTATTAACATGATTTATGCAAACTGGTTGTATATTTTAAATTATAGAAGTAATTAGAGATAGATAGTTCAATATTCTCATAGATCTTATAGGTTTTGTGGATCTTTTTTTTGTAACTAGCCTTTGACTTTGAGTTGCACTCTCGGTGCCTTTTAATACAATTTTGCTTATAAAAAAAGAGTGCAAAATAGAGAACATTCAAGTTTGGATTGGGCACAAGTCAATCTTAGACCTATGTGTTTTAGTTTAGCATGTTATTCACTGATTTTGAGCTTTCAGAGGCTAAGTATTGTATAAGAAGGCAAAATTCTTTTCACCTACGCCTAGTTCCACTTAATAAAAACCTTGTTGCTGTTGTATCTCGGTCCCCATTAAGAGTCTACGTAACACCTCAGATGTGTCGTAAAATCTTCTCCTTCAACCAGATATGCGGATCTCATTTTCAAAAATCGGCTTTCAGCCGTAAGGCTCAAGTCTTAAGATTTCTTGATAGATTTTTTTGAGGGAGATTTCTTGAAAGATTGCTGTACAGAATATAAAATAACTTATAATGATGCTTTCCTGCTGAGTTTAGTGCCAAAGAGATGAAAAGATTGTTTTGGATTTTCTATTATTTTTCCTTTCTAGGTTTTGTTTTTTTAGTTTGGTCAATAAATACCTTCAGATCTAATATATTAGTTTGTGCATTTAAAAAATGATCAAGATTATTATAATCTTTTGAACTTTTCTTCTCTTTCTTTTATCAAATACCATCTGCAGTCATTAAGACGACTAACTGAACCATAAAAAAGGAAACAAGAGGTGGGTATGGGATAGGGGGGTGGGTGGGATTGCATTACAATAGAAAACAAAACGTTTTCCAAAATTATGCAAAGGAAGAAAATTTCTAGATTTCAAATCTAATTTAATTGTGGAAATATGTAATAATTTCCTTCAAATCTGCTGGATTTGCATTGATCTGATCCTTGGTTTCTAGGAAATTAAAGTGCACAGGAAATCACTTAGAAGGGCATGAAGGCCTGCTTCACACTGCATGTTGATAATGTTTTTCATGAGCCCCTTGAACCAATCTCTCTTGGGCTTGCCTTTTACTAATAGAGCCCAAAAATCAGGTTGAAGCTGAGCCAGAACTGTGCATGAACAGTGTAGTTCATTTGAATGCCTAACTGTTCAATCATTTCATAGAAATACCGAACGTATGAAATACATCTGGGAAATCAGCAGTTCATCTCTTTCAATGGAGAAACTCGGGCATGTTTAATACATTATGTACCCATATATGCCAAGTCTGATGTGGATGCTTCCCATATATTTAAGCATCCATTTATACTCTTGCTCTTTATCTTCATTGCTAAATCAGTTATTAATTTGGATGCTAAGCATTTGTAAACTTGTTGTATCATAGAGCAATAGCAATCTGAAGTTTCACAAACTGGACATGCTTTAGGAAAACCAAAGATTTAAAAGCATTTTGACTACATTTTTAACAAATTATCTTTTGCTTGTATAAAGATAATTTATTTAGCCATCCCTGGTAAGAAGTGCTTGGATTTGATCTATATATTATGGGTATTTCTGAAGTTACATAGAGCTAGAAATTATTTTAGGCGTTTCTTTTCATCTCTAAAACTAGAGAGATGATTTACCTTAAACTTTGAGAATATTTTCAATCATGAACTTTTAAAGGTAAATACTGTATTTTTTTTTAAATCATAGAACAAGATTACTTCTAAGCATTGACTAGCTTTTTTGTCTCTTTTAACCTGTCCCTCACTCCCCCTCTCCCTCCCTCTCTCTCTCTCACACACACGCATGAACACATGCACAAACATAAACACTTCAGAATTTCTTTATTTATCCTTAAATTTTATGGTATTGAATGAAAAAAAGCAAGATTTAGTTTTGGGCTTCCTAGCTAGTGCATATATTATTGTATCTTGAATTAAATAATTTTTTTTTAGAGAAAAGGCTTCTTATGCTTGTAGAAGCTATTCCTAGAGAGCGTGTCCATTTCAGAATACATGATTGTAGATATCTCATGATGAAATTGGAACTTTTTTTGGTAATTGTCAATGTAAATTCTGGATAAGTTTGAAATATCCATATTTGACTGTTTGAGAAGAACTCTTCTGAAGAGACGAACAATATTTCTCTTCCCATAATTTCTTTACGTCTGCTCCACCTCTCTCTTCTTTTCCATTTTCTTGCAGTTCCCCGATTGCGTATGCTTATGCTTTTTGATTGTCATAATTGTTTGATTAATGCATTATGAGAATGTTTTATGAACTGCATTAAAACTGTTAATAGGTAACATGTGGAACTAGAAATTAGGAAACATTATCTAAGTAGTAATAGTATAATGTAATATTCAGAGGTAAATATGAAAATCTGCAAATCTAGATATCTATAGATCATATAATATTTATTCCTTGATATTAGCGATCAGACACTAGGTCAAATGTGCTCAATGGGAAGAATAAAGCCAAGATGTAGTTTCCCATAATTGTATTACTTAAATTTGTTTATTACCAACAACTTTCAGCTAGTTTGGAGAGAAAAAGTGAACCTTTGATTTGGTGTTTCTGTAATAGAATTTTCTGCAAGTAGAATCTGTTCCATGCTTTCATATAGAGTGATAGTTTTCTGCTTTGGTTTATCATGGTAAATCCCAGATGTTTAAGTCATAATCTTTTGGGGATAACAGAATCAGTTTTATACTTTGATTGGTTTCAATTGAGCTTGACAAATTGCTTTGTGCCTTCAGAAGTTCTTTAAACTTTTAAAATCAATTGTTTGTATTCTAGGGCTATGAGAAATATGTACATCTAGCTTTGCAAATATCACTAGCACTAATTTTGGGATTCTTACCATTTGCGTTATTTTTTTGTGTGACTCAAACGTCTATCAGATAGGAAGATCATTTTACTACCCAAAATATTCACTCTTTTTCTATTAAACTATATCAATTTCTTTTTGTTGTACTCGTGTACTTGGAGCAAGACCTTAGTTGACATACTCTGTTATAACTCTACATTTATTACAGATTTGGAGTGGAAACTCACTTATGTGGGATCTGCTGAGGATGAAACTTATGACCAACTCCTAGAAAGTGTGCTTGTTGGGCCGGTTAATGTTGGCAACTACCGTTTCGTCTTACAGGTGATTCCTGATTTTAGGTCTGAGACTTTCAATTTTTTCACTAGTTTGCAACTTAATCTGAATTACGTTTTGTTGGACTCTTGGCAGGCTGACCCTCCAGACCCATCAAAAATCCGTGAAGAGGATATTATTGGTGTGACAGTGCTGCTACTAACATGCTCTTACCTGGGGCAGGAATTTATTAGAGTGGGATACTATGTGAACAATGATTATGATGATGAGCAATTAAGAGAGGAACCTCCCCCAAAAGTTTTGGTTGATAGGGTTCAAAGAAATATATTAGCTGACAAGCCTAGAGTTACAAAGTTTCCTATTAATTTTCACCCGGAGAACAATGAGAATGGAGAAGAGCATCCTGAGAATGGAGAAGAACATCCTCCTTCACCTGATCATGCAATTCAAGCCACCGAGAATGGAGAAGAACCTCCCCCGTCACCTGATCATGCAATTCAAGCCACAGAGAATGGAGAAGAGCCCCTGTCAGCTGATCATCCACGGGAGGAGTGATAGTTGTAAAATTGAAGTTGCTGCATAACAAAACCTCAGTTTTTGGCATGCTGATCACTTCGGGTGAAATTTGTTTACAAGATTTCAAGCATCCCATCCATGAAGCATTTTTTGACTGAGTGTTGTTGTAAATGGCTGATTGGGATATGTTGTAAGATCTTCTCATGTTGGGTTGATAAGCTGTGGCACATGGGCTTAGAAACTTTATAATTCCCTCGTATCAAATTCTGTTATTTAAGTTTGTAAGTTTTTCTTCGTTTTAACTCTTAGCTTGTTTGCATTTGATGAATAGTGAAAGATGTTTTGTTAATGCGCTTACTAGTGTATTAGACAGCCTTGAAAGTTCTTTTTTCACTAACTTGAAGCTAAATCCAGCTAAATGTCTTTCACGAACAAACAAATATCCCATCATGGGAAAGACTGATTTTTGTTACGAAGTCATGTTTAAACCATCATTCGTGGATATAGTCTATTCAGCTTGAATCTTCTTCCAAGTTTAAACTCTATTCTCACTCCACATTTTCTTTTCTTTTGAAGTTTACATGTATTCTTTTTTCCGGTATATTGATAGGAAGAAAGTTTGAACTTGAGTCCTTTGTATAGAAATCTTGTAGGTGACCACTAGACCAATGAGTTATTGACTCGTTTTCCTTGATGATTTAGTGTTGATGGAATCTATGGTGCTTTTGGAGTAAAAAAGGTAATTTACTTTATTTATACATTTGATATAAAACACATGTTTTTGTGGTATAAACACAAAATTATTAAGGTTAAAAACAAAAAAAAAAGATAATTTCATCACTGAAAATATGTATTTTTTAATAAATATATTTTTATCACATCACAAATTTCTTTTTTTTTTCTTTTGCAAACGTAGAGTTGCTACCAAAACAACGAAAAGTGGAATATATATATATATATATATATATATATATATATATATATTATGTACTATTAATAAACCCATCATTTTTATTTGACGTCTACTTCTCAAAATATCTTATAATTCCATACTTAAATATATAAATCAAATATTTAAATAAAGTTATATATGTAACTCAATTGACTCTACTCTCTACATCTTTCTCCACATTTTCAAATATTTTTATTTCTTTTTTGGTGATTTTAACCGGATTGTTTTTCTCTTGGGGTTTCTTGTAGGCTCAGTTTTCTAATGGAGAATATGTGACAATCTCTCTTATCTTCAACCCATGTTGATTTTCTCTATTCCTCTTTGTCTTCTCCACATTTTCAATTTATCTTATTTATTTTTGGTGATTCTAACCAGATGTTCTTTTCTTGGGGTTTTTTTGCAGACTCAGTTTTGTAATGGAGAATATGCGACTATTATGTTTGGCATGCATGCTTATAAGTAAGAAAATAACTGTTAGCATATTATTTAATCATATAAAAAAACAGATCAACACAAGCATAGAAAATACTAGTACATGTATTATGAAAACATCAACTGCTAGGAGAACCTAAAACTGCTAAAGTCTTGTGATTTCAACATGGTCTTGAAAGTATTAATTAGTTTTATTAGTAAAGTTATTTTTAATTTAATCCTATCGTTATCATAATATTATCTGAGATTTCATGAACCAAATATTGAAATCAAGTCGGATTGTTTAATCCAATCCACGACCCAAACATTTAACACTAGTAATTTTAGTTCAGTGCCACTTAAAATCTTACCCGAGCTATTAACACCCTGTTCAACTTAATTTAAACTTCATTTTTCTCTCCGTTTATATTTAATTCCTTTATATCATGATCAGGACCTAAAGAGACATGATATCAATAACACGGAGTTAATAAAAATATTCATTGTTAGTTCCTTATGCAAATTAATTGCTTAAATTAGTGCATGCATTTAAGGTCACCAGTGCCTCTACTTGCACTGAAAGTCCACATACAATTCCAATCCAAATCCCCTGCCACCGACTATTCAACAACTTGAATGTCAATGTGTGCGTGGAAGAAATTCTTAGTTAAATTGAGCTTAACCTGTGAAAGTTTGATTTGTTAACTTATGTCATACATTAGTACAATGTGATATAATTTTCCCGTAAACTAGTTGATGTTAAAATAAATGATTCATTTTATTGATGTGACGTAAATTGATAAATTAAGTTTACGAATGATATCATAGACTTAATCTACCTAAAAATTATCGTGTCTGAAAGACGAGAAACACACTTATCCAAAAAGAAAAATAAGAAACTCACCATGCCTCTAAAGTGGAAGTAGAAAGAAAAGAGAACAGAACATGGAATTCCGACAACATATTAAGCCCCAAGGTTGATGTATGTATACAGATTTGACCGTATGCATCCTTCAGTAGCCCCTAAATAAACCAAATAGGGACCATTAAAGATTAGAATATTTTATATAATAGAAAGTTTAGTAGTATTTTATGTTACTTGAATTCGGATATAAGTGTCGAACATAAGTACGTGTTTGAGTTTTAGATTCGTCTATTTTTTTATAATTTCTTGTAAGTTTTTTTTTTAATTTGGAGTATTCAAGTGTCATATCTTTATTCGAGTGTCGGAGGTCTGATATGGTTACGATATAGGTACGGAAAGGTAAAGTGAAGAATCCATGTAACAATTTTCAAAAAAATTTTCATGGTGAAATCACCAAAAAAGATGAGAAATAACAAAAAATACGTAAAGCCGAACTTATTCAGATTGCGAAGAAAATATTGAAGTCGAGGGAAATGAGCAAATTGTGGGTTTCAAGCTAAGTTTTTTTGGTGAAATCCGGTGAAGTTTCGGCAAGCAATTGCAGAGAGAGAAACGAGAGAATTAGACAGAATAGCTGAGGTTTATCTCATGTGACAGGGGTTTATAGGGATTATTCCGGTAACTTATAAGACCCAATAAGTAAAAAACGTGAGTTTAAAGAATATAGACATTTTAAATAAAAAACCTAACTTATATAAATTAAAAGATAATTTGATGAAATTTAAAATGCCAAACACTAATTTTAAAATAAATAAAGTTAAAACAAACTTTAAACTCAATAAATAAGTTTAAGCAGTACTATCAAACATGGCTTAATTATTTGAATGATAAGATCTCAACTTGACCTGATGTAGAGTTGTTGACTAATTTCTCTTTCTCTTTCTCTTTCGTACCAAATTATTTGATTTTTGATTTTAAGTGGCTGTGATATAATATAATATTATTCTATCAAAAATAATTTTACCATCACATCGCTCTCCCCATCTTTATTGTCCACTACAAAGAGGGTATTCAGCGCGGCGGCTAAGTAATTAAGGACTCTGTAACCATGAGAGGCATAGAAAGTAACATAGGGGAGAGTTTGTTACCAAAAGAGAGAGAAGATCAGAAAAGAGAAGGTTCGGATCTAACATGGGTTGTGTTCATTCAAGAAGTGAAAAGGTTGGGTTACCTTGCAGCACCCATGGTAGCTGTCACTCTATCTCAGTATCTATTGCAGGTTATTTCAATGATGATGGTTGGTCACCTTGGTGAGCTGGCTCTCTCTGGCATCGCCTTAGCCATATCTCTCTGTAGTGTTACCGGATTCAGTCTTCTTGTAAGTCCTCTTCCATTAAGTAAAATTCCATTTATTTTTTTTGTTTGCTTCTTCATTATTGTTATTCACTGACGTCATTGTTGTCGTCTTCTCTTGTCTATTTGCCAAAAATTCTTTCTTTTCTTGTTTCTATATTGGGTTCAAAACAGATATATATGCTAATCTTACGTAGCTTAAAATCACACAATTTTTTTTTTGAGAGCTATTATGAAAAACAACAATTAAAGTGATGAATAATTCCATTTATTATAAGTTTAATACTGCATCTGATTACTGCAATTAAATTTCTTATTGGCAATGTTACAGAGAACAATTTCTGTACAATCATGAATATCAATAACTTAAGCACCTGATGCAGGGGGTGGAGCCAGGAATGTCAATTTAGGGAAAATTGGGGGTATATTTAGTAATTATACTCGGAAGGATCCATTTTGTACCCTATTTAACATTTTGTTTTTAACTTTGGGGGCCGACGAATCCCGCAAATTTGTACTTGACACCACCCCTGCCTGATGCAGCAAAAGGACTGGAAGTAGCACTAACATGTCATAATTTCACCAGGGTTTCGTTTTATCTTGAAATATTAACACAAGAACAATGGAAGCAAATAGTGAATGTAATTAATGATGCCAGGGGCGGAGCCAGGAATGTCAATTTGGGGAAGTTGTAGGTAACTTTAGTAATTATACTTGGAAGGATCCAATCTATACCGTATATAACTGTTATTTTGTTTTTACTTGGGGGGAAACATACCCTGCAAATTGTGCTTGGCGCTGCCCCTGCCTGATGCAGTGAATGTGATTATTGAATTATATAGAACGATGTTTATTTTGGAATTTGATTGTCTCTTTTCTCTAACCGAAGAAATGTAATTTGAATTTGCGAGACAGTTAGGGATGGCTAGTGCACTGGAAACCCTGAGTGGTCAAGCTTATGGAGCTCAGCAATATCGGAAGGTCGGGGTTCAAACTTATACTGCTATATTTTGTCTAATCATAGTTTGTCTTCCTCTGTCGATTATATGGATCAACATAGGAAAGATACTTGTTTTTATTGGTCAAGACCCTCTAATATCACATGAAGCTGGTAAAGTCGCTGTGTGGCTTGTTCCTGCATTGTTTGCCTATGCAATGCTTCAGCCACTTGTTCGGTACTTCCAGACACAGAGTTTGATTATCCCTATGTTTATCAGTTCATGTGCTGCTCTTTGTTTCCATATACCTCTTTGTTGGGCTTTAGTTTTCAAATCTGGACTTGATAATCGGGGAGGAGCATTGGCAATCAGTATATCGATTTGGTTGGACGTACTTTTTCTTGGATTATACATGAGGTATTCCTCTGCCTGTGCGAAAACCCGTGCCCCAATTTCTATGGAGCTGCTCCAAGGAGTTGGAGAGTTTTTTCGCTTTGCTGTCCCTTCTGCAGTAATGATTTGGTATATTATCTCATCTTTTTCTCTTTTGAAAAGAGTTTCATGTCTTTTTTTGGAAGGTTTTCTTTAATAATTTTAATGTGCTTTTTTTTATGTTAACAATCGCAGTCTAGAATGGTGGTCATTTGAGCTCCTAATCTTGTTGTCAGGGCTTTTGCCAAATCCACAGCTTGAAGCTTCAGTCTTATCTGTATGGTATGTTCTCTATTACTGTTTTGGATTTAAAATACTATTCATCTTTTGAACAGAAATTAGGAATTTTAATTTGAAAAATGATCAAAATTTTCATAAGAAGTCTTAAGTGAATTAACATTTATCCTCAAGCAGAATGTTCTCTAATTTATCATAAACTTTTTTTGAGCAGTCTCCAAACAATTGCTACACTTTATGCAATACCATATGGACTTGGTGCTGCAGCAAGGTTTTCTCTAACAGAAGTTACTTGTCTATAATGTGGTTGATATTTAAACAAATAACCTAATATATGATCATTATTTTTTTGTACAGTACTAGAGTTTCAAATGAATTAGGAGCCGGGAACTCTCGAGCAGCGCATATAGCTGTATATGCTGTGATATTTCTTGCAGCCATTGAGACCCTTATAGTAAGCGGAACCCTCTTTTCTTGCCGGAGTGTTTTCGGTTATGTATTCAGCAATGAGAAAGAAGTTGTGGATTATGTTACAACCATGGCTCCTTTGGTTTGTTTGTCTGTCATATTGGACAGCTTGCAAGGGGTGCTTTCAGGTTAAAATTCCTCTTTTCTCTCCTTAAGTATCCTTGTTTTATAAATATGAAAAATTTTCGCGGTTTTATAGTGATTTTTGAATCAGGTATATCTAGGGGATGTGGGTGGCAGCATATAGGGGCTTATATCAACCTTGGAGCCTTTTATCTTTGGGGAATTCCAGTTGCTGCCAGTTTGGCCTTCTGGGTACAGTTAAGAGGAGTGGGTCTTTGGATTGGAATACAAGCTGGGGCGTTTATGCAAACAGTTCTGCTTGCTGTTGTAACAGGCTGCACAGATTGGGAAAAACAGGTCTGTTTTCTATTCTTGATCCTTTTATAAAGCTTTAAAATTTGTTCTTGTTGAAATTTGTATTTGAGCAGCTTCTTTGGAAGAAGTTAAAGGCAGGAAAAAAGGAAGAAGATTTGGGTCTTGTATTGTCTGTTTTTTTTTCAATCTTCTCTGCTATTAAACTCTGCACTGCCTTGAGACTTTTGTGAAAATTTTTAATCAAATTCTGCCATTTGCTATGAAGTTATTTCTCTTTTTCATTTGTTTCACCCTTGGGTATGTCAATATTTGCAGGCAAGTAAAGCAAGGGAGAGGATATTTAATGAAGATCCTGTGTGGATAATAATGGCGTGAGTGAGTATTAGCTTTTGTCATTCTTTTAGGTGCATAAGGACAGAAACTTTTGTATGCAACATGGCAGAAATTATATTGCATTGATTAGTGAATGACAGAAACAGCAGGCAAATCGGTTACAATTACGTGGGTCTTATAAAACTTCAAAAAAAACTTCGGTGGCAACAAATAATAGCCTCTTAGCTTGCATAAAATGGTTTTTGAAACTGTTCATGATAAAACAATATTAAAATTATAAATTATTTAATATTTAATAAAATGATATTAAAACTATTTTTATGAAAAAATCTTAAAAGCTTTACTTTTGGGAAACTAAAACTATTTTATAAACACCCGTGAATATGTTATAGATGCTTTGGGGACAAAATGTTCTAAATGATACAAGTCAAAAACATAAGTTTTTGAGATATTTGGTCATGCAATTATTTCTTCACGTTCATACGGTATCATTGGTGCTGGTTTTGATTGAAAAATTCATTTCCATTAATATTTAATATTCATAGACAATTAATCTATATTTGATTTGAACATAAATAAACGTGTTAAAATATTTTAAAAATAAATTTATTTTTTATCCATTTAATTAAAAATTTATAATAATTAGTTAATTATTTTTTTTATCCGAATTGTCAATCCTATTAAAGACAAACTTATTCAAAGTTGAACATTTAGTTACTGTTCATATGCTTTCATAATTTATATCAAAACATTGGTGTAATGATCGCTTGATGTACCAAAGCAGATGGCATGTTCACGTGAACTTTTAATTGGAACAAGACTAACAGCTTTGCAGGAAGAAAAAGAAAAAAAAATAAATATTAAAAAAAAAGTTTTCCAAGGAATAAATATTGAAAAATCTTTCCTTTATCTTTCAGGGCTTGTAAATAGGGATTTGGCATTGATTTTCATTTAATTCAATTTTAAGTGGAGTTAATTTTTATCCAAAAATTGTTATTTAAAACTAATTTAAATAATAACTAAACATCACCATTGATTGCCTCAAGAAAGTTAAAAACTAAAGCAAAGATTGCCTCAAGATTATATCCTATCATAAAGTTTCAAGTTCTTTAAAAAATATATTCTTGACCTGAAAATAAAATAGTAATTTATTGACAAGATCCAAATATACATAAAGGTGTTAGATTATAATTGAAAAACTCACGTTGGTGAATGAGAAGGAGAAAATTTAAGTTTTTTTTTGACAAGATCCAAATATACATCATTATCTCCGCAGAATATTCACATAGAAAACTATGTTATGGTAAAATCGCAGTGCAACCCATCCACTAATTGTTCACCAATCTCTCTATCATATTAATTGATTTGGTTTTTCCTTATTGGTATCAGAGCATCATTGAAGTCAAGTCAATTAATAATAATATTTTCCTTCTTGCTGCCTAAAGAATCGAGCCATCGAAGAGCTTTTGGCTTTTTTTTTTTTTTACTTTATCCGGGTCACTTTCTCCATAAAGTGACAGCCACTCCGAATCAAACTAAGCAATATTCACGTAATAATTTAGGATATTATTGAGTAATAATTTTATGATATTTTTTTAAAAAAATATGTTTAGATAACTGTAACTTAAAAACTGTTTTTAAAATAAAAAACATTAAAATGTTATTTAAATAATTTTATTTTAAATTTTTTTTAATATACTTTGTAATTATTTTTAGTTTTTAGTTTATATTTAAAATTTATATTAATTTTATTTCTTATATTTACTAAATACTTAAAAATAATTAATATTATTTTATTTTTAAAATTTTAATATTTTTTATATACCATGAAAGAAGAATGAAACAGAGAAGTGAACACTGATTTTAGGGTTATTTTTCAAAAATTATATGAGAAAACACCAATTTGGGGTTTTCAGAAAACAGTTTTTGAAAATTGGTTTTTTGAAAACTTTTTTAAAAAATTATTTTTGAAAACTGATTTTAGTTTTTGAAAACTGAAAACAGTTTTCAAAAACCCTTTCCAAACACGTCATTGGAGTTTCTCAGATCAAGTTTTTTCTTTGGCCCACATCATATCAAACTAAGCAATATCCACTCACAAGGGAATTCGGTAGTCAGTGAAGAATTCAATGGTTAACAAGATATCAAGTACGACTGATTTTTGACAAAGCTATTGCGGCATGATCAAATTCTGGCAGCGCACAATTTAATTACTTGTGGAATTGAAACGGGAGCGGTGAACTCAACTTTGTGAGATTGCAGAAAAAATTAGTAACACCAAATTATTGTCTTTGACTCCTTAAACGATGAGGCTTCTAAACTCTTTAATTTAATTCAGTGATACCATGGTTAGTAGAGCAATATGTCAAGAGTTGAGTAAAACTGAAAAATTAAATGGGATGAATTTTCCAATCTGTAAACGTTGTACCCATCATATACTCTTTCAAGACAAGATTGAGTATGTGATTGATATTGATATTCTTGAACCACCCCTACTCACGCTAATGCAAGTGCTAGAAGATTGTATGAAAGATATTTAGAAGATAATAAAAATGTTAAGGAAATAATGCTTACATTTATGGAGCCTGACATTGAAGTTTTATTTGAAAAACATCAAAATGCTAAGACTGTGTTTGAATACATTTCTGAAGCATATGGTGCATAATTTGAAACCCATGTTCAGCTTCTAATTGAAAAATTTAATGACGCAATAATGAAAGAAGAAGATAATGTTATTGAACATATCAACAAATTAAATGTCATCACAAAAGAATTAGCAACCTTAGGCAATCTCATTCCTGATAAAATACAAGTGTCCACTATTTTACATAGTTTGCTTGATTCTTGGGACTCGATAGTTGTTTCCATCAATTATTCATCCCAAACCGTGACAGTAAAAAATTTACCAACCATGTTAGGAATAGAAGCTGAAAGAAGGGCGAAAAAGAAAATTGATAAATCTCTTTTATCCATTTCTTTTTCTTCCTCCTAAAAGCCAAAAGATGAAACCTTAAAATTGAAAAAGGGATATGAAAATAATTTTTTTTTTCTAGAAGTCTCCAAGGAAGGGGGTAAGGGATTTAAAAACAATGGTGGAAGAAACAAAAAGTTCAAAGGAAAATGTTATAGCTGTTGAAAATTTGGCCACCATCAAGCTGATTGTCGTGTTAATAAGAACAATAAAAAGTCTAGTTTTGGGAGCTCTAAAGACATTATTTGTGTGGTTACTGAATCACTTTTAGTTGATTATGATATTGGAGCTTGGTGGGTGGATTCTACGACATCTTGTCATATAGCAAAGATGAGACTGTTTCATTAATATGAAACAGGTTAAATCGATGACCATCGTGTGTATATGGGTAACAACACTTATTGTGATGTTGTGAGAATTTGAACCGTGGAAATTGTGTTACTAGGAGAAAGGAACCTCATAATTTCTAACATGTTGTTTGCACCTAACATGAGACGTAATCTTCTTTCAGTCCCTCAATTAGATGACAAGAGTTTTGAGGTGCAATTCCATTACGGTAAAGTATCAATTGGAAAACATGGTAGAATTCTCATGTGGGGGACTAAATTTGATGGTTTGTATCGTTTGAATATTGCTTATGCTATTAATAATAATGTGCTTGCTAGTTCTTTAGCTTATATTGATTCTTTTGCTTGAATGGATTATTGTTTATATGTTGATGACCCTTTTATTTGGCATATGAGATTATGACATATAAATAAAAATAAAATGAAAATAATGGCAAATATGGGAAATATTGAAATTGATTTTTCTACATGTGAACCTTGTATATTTGGAAAAATGTGTAGGCTTCCTTTTCCTAAAGGTCAGATATCTAATGCACTTTTAGCTATTATTCATTCAGATGTGTGTGGTCCACTAAATGTTAGAACACATAGAGGCATGAGATATTTTGTGACATTTATAGATGATTTTCCCATATATTTGATGCATAAAAATTCTAAAGTTTTTGATAAATTTAAAGAATACAAAATTTTTTTAAAAATTAATTAGGAAGAGCTATTAAAATATTAAGATGAATACATAGTTGATACTTTGGTGAGTTTTTTTTATTTAAATAAAATGGCATTATTCACTAAACATCGATTAGTTATACACCTCAACAAAATGGTGTTACCGAAAGACGTAATAAAACTTTACTTGACATGGTAAGATCAATGATAAGTCACTCATCTCTTGGCACTAACTTTTGGAGAGAAGCTATATGTTGGGCCAGCTATTGGCAGCAATTGTCCCATGACAGAGGCCTAGGTGGGGCCAAGTCACAATCGAAACATGGTGCTTATGCTGCTGTGCGGTTTAAATGATTTGAGTTTCACTCTAGCTATCAGCTATAGCTTTTGGCGCAGTGGTGTTGGGCCAGGTATTGGCAGCAATTGTCCCGTGGCCGAGGCTTAAATAGGACTAAATCACAATCGAAATGTGACACTTGTGCTGCTGTGCGGTTTAAGTGATTTGAGTTGCACTCTAGCTATAAGCTATAGCTTTTAACATAGTGGTAGACGCTCGATCCTTACAATTGGTATTAGAGCTAAGGTCACGTGTTCGATTCCTAGTGGTGCAATTGCTGAAGGGGAGATTGTTGGGCCAAGTCTTGGCAGCAATTGTCCCATGGTGGAGGCCTAGGTTAGGCCAAGTCATAGTCAAAATGTGGCGCTAAACTTGGCACACCATTGGGAATCGAACCCGTGACCTTGGCTCTTGTTGACCCTCACTTATATTTTAATGATGACAAAACACAACTCTTATTATACTAACGATGCTATTTAAGTGTATTAAGCAATAAGAGCATTCAACCAAGGATCAAGGTGCAAGAAATCAACCTGAATCAAACATCAAATGAAGACAGAAGAACTAGTATGGGTCTAAGGTATTAAAACAAGTTATAGTCTCACTTGTTTAGGTAATTAGCTTGTCCAATGGCTCTTTTTGAAAAAAGTATTTTAACATAACCTTTTAATCAAATGTTTTTAAAGTCAAAATCTCTTTAACACGTGAAAACTGGGTTGTTAAAGCAACCCAGTTGACTGGGTACTTATACCAGTCTTTTGGTATAAAGGTCAGTATGTTCCTATTCGACTGGATACTTCATACCAGTCGACTGGTGTTCTGGACAGAAGTTTCCCAGTCGACTGGTAAGAACAACCCAGTCGACTGGTAATTTGGGCAGAAGTTTCCCAGTCGACTGGTCAGTCATACCCAGTCAACTGGTACCTTCAATAGCCTTAAAAAAATGAGATTTTTAAAGTGGACCTAGTCGATTGGTAATTCGAAAAATATGACTGTTATGGCGCCAGACCTGTACATTTGATGTACAAAAGCATACCAAATCAATTCAGAAAGGATATATTACATCAAGGCTATTCAAACCCACACTACTAAGCATTTAGAAATAGAGTATTACACATTCAAACAAGTTTTTACTCATTGATACTCAAAAAGCTTTGAAAAATTGATTGTTAAGCCATTCTTCAAGCTTTACCTAGAAAGAAAGATATTATTTAGTTGTATAAGCTTCTATTGTTGTCTCTTTACTATTTTCTTTACAGTATTTGTTGTAAAGGGATTTGCTTCTGAAAGGAAGGGATTTGCTTCCGAAAGGAAGGGGTTTTGCTTCCGAGAGGAAGGGGTTTGCTTCCAAAAGGAAAGGATTGTAAGGTTTGTGCAACACCCGTGAAGTTGCACGATTAAGTTTCTTAGTGGATTACTTCAAGGAGGTTCTTTGAAGAGAGTGGATGTAGGGTCGGAATGATTCCAATATTGCCGAACCACTACAAATCGAGTTTGCATCCTCTATTATTTAAACTCTTTATTTACAACATATTTTACTTGTTTATAAGCTTGTTGTGTTATTTGTTTTATAAACGTGTGTTTAATCCACAAAAAGTTTTTAAAACCCAATTCACACCCCTCTTGGGTTGAAACCTCAGTCTACAATTGGTATCTGAGCCTTGTTCTCAATTTTAGGCTTAATATCCTTGAGTTGATCCAATGACAACAAATAGCTATTCTGAGGGACACTCATACACTAGGCCTCCCTTATTCAATGGCTCCAACTACAACTATTGGAAAAACAGGATGAAAATCTTTGTCTAAGGACAAGATTATAATCTGTGGAGAGTCATTGAGGAAGGACCTAGAATTCTTACAAAGAAAATCACTATTGGAGAAATCAATCATACAATGCCTAAACTCAAAACTGAGTACAATGTTGAGGATTGTAGAATGATATCTCTCAATAGTAGAGCCAAAAGTATATTACATTGTGCTTTAGATATATCTAAATGCAATAAAATCTCTGCATGTGTTTTGGCTAAGGAAATATGGGATAAATTGAAAATTATATATGAAGGAACTAGTGAGGTTAAAAAATAAAAAATCTATATGCTAGTTTCTGAATATGAATCTTTTAGAATGTCTCATAACGAAATAATTTCTCAAATGCGCTCACGTTTCACAACTATTGTTAATGGTTTGAAGCTTATTGGTAGGAATATTGAGGAATTTGAACTAACAAGAAAAATCCTAAGATCTTTGCCACCTACTTGGAAAGCAAAGAAGACGGTTATTCAGGAAGCCAAAGATCTTGATAAACTTGATGTTGAGACACTCCTTGGGTCATTGTTGACATATGAAATGGAAGAAATGAATCCCACTATCAATGATGATGAGAGGAAGAAAAAGGTGATTGCTCTCAAAGCCTCCACAAGCAACAAAGAAGAAGAATCGGAAGAAGAGGAGGAGAGCAGCAAAGAAGACGGTGAAATGGCCTTAATCACCAAACGGTTTCATAGATTCTTGAAGAAAAGCAAGAAACCATACACAAAGGATCCCACCTCCAAAAGGGAACCACTTGTGTGCTATGGATGCAAAAAGCCCGGTCACATCAAGGCCGATTACACAGCTACAAGCAAACCATACAAGAGCTTCAAGAAGAAAGCTATGATTGCAACCACTTGGAGTGATGACGAAGAAAAAGACTCTTCGGATAAAGAAGTCTGATACGAGGAAATTGTCAACCTATGTCTTATGGCAATCGATGATGAAAATGAGGCATCATCTTCTCCCTCCTCTAAAAGAATAACATGGTTAGTAGTAGTGAAGAGCTAATAGAAGTTATAAATGAAATGCATGAAGAATTAAAGAAATTTGATTATAGAAACTCCATTCTTAAGAAAGAGGTGTCATCCCTTTCTAAAGAGATGATAAGTCTAAGAGAAGAGAAAGAAAAACTATCTTCACTACTTTATTATTCTTCTCAAGACTTTCTTAAGGATGAAAATGAAAACCTAAGGAAAACGATATTAGAATTGAATGGCACAATATCTCGACTCATGCTTAGAAAAGAAAAGCTTGATGAAGTGCTTTCTTGCCAAAGATTAAGTGGAGGAAAATCTGGTTTAGGATATTCTCCATTAGGCAAGCAAAAATCAAAAGATGACTTATTCATGGAAACTTCATGTGTGAATGAAGCATCTATTTCAATGGTTAAAATCACACCCACATTGAATGATAACATGTCTAGAAATACTAATTCTAATGCTAATATAAGATTGAAGAATCCTAGAAATACTCATGCTTATATGTATGCTCATTCAAGGAATGCTTATGCACATGCTAGGAATAATCATCATGTGCATCCTAGGAACAATTTGTATACTCAAGACTTGCACACTGCACAAGCATATCCTAGGAATTACAATCATAGTTATTCTAGAAATAATATGCATGATAATGCAAGCATGTATCCTAGAAATCACCATCATACATTTTCTGGAAATGACATGTATATTCATATTCCTCACAATAGAAACATGTATCCTAGGAACGCATGTCCTAAGCATTATAGGCATGCACAACTAAAGACTCCTAGAAAATTCAATAACTATCATCCTAGAATTGTGCATCATCATGTCTATAGAACTCCATATATTATTAATAAAGTATGGGTCCTAAAAAGAACTGTAATTTCAAGGACTAACCCCAAAGGACCTAAGAAATTTTGGGTACCTAAAAATGCCATTTTGTATCCTTGTGTGATGTAGATATGTCTCCACACCAAGGAAAAAGGTAACTGTTGGTACCTTGATAGTGGATGCTCAAATCACATGACCAGTGATAAAAGTGTATTCAAGGAGCTAACTCTAAGAGATGGTGGACTTGTCACCATTGGAGAAAACACAAAAAATAAAGATCATCAGGCATGAAAAAGTTGGGTAATGATTTCTCAACCATAGATAATGTATTGCTAGTGTAAGACCTTAAACCAAATTTACTAAGTATTAGTCAACTTTGTAACAAAGGCAACAAAGTCACATTTGAAACCTCTCATTGTCTAGTTATAGACATCAAGAGTAACAAGATCAAATTTATTGGCCATAGACATGAAAATGTCTATATAGTTGATTTGAAATCCTTGCATTCCAAAAATGAAAAATATTTTCCTGCCATTAGTGAAAATCCATGGCTATGGCATAGAAGGCTTGGTCATGTGAACATGAACTTGCTGAAAATCATTTCAAGAAAAGATTTAGTCATTGGACTTCCCAAAATCAATTTTGAAAAAGACAAAGTATGTGATGCTTGTCAAATGGGAAAACAAACTAGGATTTCTTTTAAATCAAAGAATGTAGTCTCAACTACTAGACCTTTGGAACTTTTGCATATGGACTTATTTGGTCCAATAAGTACCATTAGTCTAGGTGGCCATCAATATGCTCTTGTTATTATTGATGACTATTCAAGATATACCTTTGTTATTTTTATTGCTTACAAGGATGAAGCTTTCAAAGGATTTGAAAACTTTTGCAAAAAGGTTCAAAATGAAAAAGGGATTTGTATATCAAGCATTAGAAGTGATCATGGAAAATAATTTGAAAACCAAAGCTTTTCAAAATTTTGTGATGAAAATGAAATTGATCACAACTTTTCAGCTCCTAGAACTCCTCAACAAAATGGAGTTGTTGAGAGGAAAAATAGAGTTCTAGAAGAATTTGCAAGAACAATGCTTTGAGAAAATAGTTTACCAAAATACTTTTGGGCTGAAGCAGTAAACACTTCTTGCTATATCTTGAATAGAATTTTAATTAGGCCTATGCTTGATAAAACTCTGTATGAATTATAGAAAGGTAGAAAGCTTAATATCTCATATTTTTGTACTTTTGGTTGTAAATGCTTCATCCTAAATAACAATAAAACTAACTTGGGTAAATTTGACTCTAAAACCGATGAAAGAATACTTTTAGTATATTCAACCTCTAGTAAGGCTTATAGAGTTTTCAACAAGAGAACTCTAGTGGTAGAAGAATTCGTACATATAACTTTTGATGAATCTAACCCAATAAGTAGTAGAGAAGTTTCTTTTAATGATGATGCAGATTTTATTCCAAGAACGGAAACTCCTACTCCCATTGTTGACCCAAAGGAGAGTCCACCTCAAACAAATGGAGAGATGGAAACTCTCAAAGTAGACCAACCATCTACAAGTCGACAAGAAGATAGTATTTCCAAAGATTATAGGTACGTAAATTATCACCCGATTGATCAAGTGATTGATGATTCTTCACAAGGGGTAAGAACTCGTTCTTCTATTAGAAATATTTGCAATTATGTAGTTTATTTGTCTTAAGTAGAACCTAAGACATTTATAGAAGCTGAAAAGGATAATGATTGGATAATTGCAATACAAGAAGAAATAAATCAATTTGAAAGGAACAATGTATGGAATCTAGTTCTTAGATCTAAGAATCATACAATAATTGGAACTAAATTGGTATTTAGAAATAAAATGGATGAAAATGGGATAGTAACTAGAAACAAGGCTAGACTAGTTGCTAAGGGATACAATCAAGAAGAAGGAATAGACTTTGATGAGACCTATGCTCCTGTAGCTAGATTAGAAGCTATTCGAATGTTGTTGGCCTTTGCATGCTTTAATAAGTTTAAGTTATTTCAAATGGATGTAAATAGTGCCTTCTTAAATGGATTTATAGATGAAGAGGTTTATGTTGAACAACCTCTTGGATTTGAAAATCCTAGTCTTCCAAATCATGTCTACAAGCTTTGTAAGGCTCTATATGGGTTGAAGCAAGCTCCAAAGGCATGGTATGAAAGACTAAGTAAATTTTTGATTGACAATAACTTTGTAAGAGGTGAGATAGACACAACCCTCTTCACAAAAACTCATAAAAATGACACTTTGCTAGTCCAAATATATATTGATGATATTATATTTGGTGCTACTAATGAATCTATGTGTCAAGAGTTTGCCAAGTGCATGCAAGGTAAATTTGAAAGGAGCATGGTGGGAGAGCTTACCTACTTCCTTGGACTTCAAATAAAACAACTAAAAGGAGGCATCTTCATCAATCAATCAAAGTACACTAAGGACCTACTAAAGAGGTTTAGGATGGAAAGCTCAAAGCCATTTGGAACACCCATGAGCACCTCGACAAAGCTTGATCTTGATGAAAGAGGTAAATGTGTAGATACTAAATATTATAGAAGCATGATAGGAGCTTTGCTTTATTTGACTGCAAGCAAACCTGATATAATGTTCAGTGTATGCATGTGTGCTAGATTTCAAGCTAATCCTAAGGAATCACATGTAGTTGCAGTAAAAAGAATATTTAGATATCTACAAGGAACTCAAACCATAGGATTATGGTACTCTAGAGATTCATCTTTTGAGCTTGTAGGATATTCAGATGCTGATTTTGCTGGATGTAAGTTAGATAGAAAAAGCACAAGTGGAACTTGCTAATTCTTTGGTGCAATGTTAACCTCTTGGTTTTTCAAGAAACAAAACTCAGTTGCACTATCAACCGCCGAGACGGAATATGTAGCAGCTGGGAGTTATTGTGCCCAAGTATTATGGATGAAACAATAACTAGAAGACTATGACATGAACCTTAAAAGTATACCAATACATTGTGATAATACTAGTGTTATCAACTTAACTAAGAATCCTATTCAGCACTCTAGAATTAAACACATAGAAATTAGACACAATTTCTTAAGAGTTCATGCTCAAAAAGGTAATATAAGACTATAATTCATACCTTTAGAAAATCAAATAGCTGATATTCTTACAAAACCTCTAAGTGAAGCTAGCTTCTGCAAAATTAGACTGTTAATAGGATTATTGGATTATGATAAACCGAATGTCTAATTACTTCATCATTCATCATCATGCATACTTGACATCTAGTGAATGCATATTAATCCTTGTTTAATATCTCCCTCACTCAAGATGGCATAGATAAATAAATTTCGTGCTAAGACTCAAGACTGAAAATTTTCTCAAGAGTCTAGTCGACTGGAAAGTCATTGCCTATTTTTTCAGTCGACTAGTTCAACTAGACCTTGTTTGGAGCCAAATTTTTGAAATTTAGTAATCACCCCAGTCGACTGGTAAGAACTACCCAGTCGACTGGTACCCTGACTCAGTTGACTGGTATGCAAAACTGTTCATCTTTGCAAAAGACCCAGTCGACTGGTATCCTTACCCCAATCGACTGGTATCGCGATTCTATAAATAATCTCTTCATTTTTTTCCAGATTTTCACGCCATTTTCAAAAACCCTAGCTTTCTCTCTACAAAATCTCATCATTTTGATCCAAAAACCATCAAAACACTAACAAAACACATCGACCTACTCTTCCCCAACATCTATTTCAACTTTCTGCGGTTGAAATCCACCATTTCCTCTCAAAACCCATTTTGACCCAAAAACACTTTTGTTCCAAAAATGACCAATAAAATTTGAGTTAAATACACCATTGGGGGACCAAATGCATCTACAAGGCCAAGATCCACCAAATCCACTGTTTCGGATTCGAGGAGCAAGGGCGTGGTGGACTCATCTAGTAAAAAGCCCAAAACAGAGCTTGACGACACTCTGTTCTCCAACCCAGCTGCGAAGGCAAGGTATAATTCCGTTATCCGACACAAGAAAATTATGACGGGTAGAGTCGTCGACTTTGACTCTATTTGTCATGGTAATTTTGACATATTACCCGCCTTCAAGGCCATACACTTGACCCCACTGGTCAAGATACATGAGAAGTACTACCATAGACTGATTCACCAGTTCTATACGAACTTGGTGAAACCTAATCCACTGGCTCTGAGGTTCAGAACCAGTGTCACGGGTGTGGAGTTTGGGGTCAATATTGACCTATTGATGAGAATTTTGAGGATCCCTGTGGGAGGGATCCAATGAAGTCTAGATGGATGGCCAGATAATTTTGAAATTGAGGAGGCGTGTCAGATAGTTAGGGGCGACCCTAACTATGTGTTCAGACCCACTATATTTCACACATGTAGTGATATGCCCTTAGACTCAAAATTGTTCAATCTCATCGTGAGTTGGACCATCCACCCGAGACTAAGGAGTCGGGGGTATTTATTAAAGATAGATACCATATCGATTTGGTGCCTTAAAACTGGGCACCATTTCAATATATACCCCCTGTTGCTCGCCAATATGATTAATGGCGAAGTGAGCAACTCTAGATGTCTTCCCTACGGGATGCTCATCACACTCATACTCCAGCACTTCCGAGTGCCTCTCACCGCCTTCGAGGCTCAGGATATCGGGCCAAAGGACATCATCAATATTTCATCGCTGAAGAAGATGGGATGCACAGTCCGCGACAGTTTCATCTACTCCAAGGCCGGGAATCACATTCGGATTAGAGAGGATGATAATACTGATGATGAGGATACTGCTGCTGCTGATATGGATACGGATGCCCAAGCACCACCTCTGGGTGACTCGAGTGCTGGTCAGGCTGGGTACGGCGATCTGCTTCAGGCTATCACGAGCCTCCAACTGACCATGCAGTTCAAAGTCCAGACTTTGAGCTCTTCCATTGAGACCCTTCGGGATGACTTCGAGCTACACTAAGAGTGCACCGAGAGTTTCTTGGCTGAGATTCGGGATCTCATTTGTGACGACTCAGACTCTCCAGTTCCATAAGTCGCTTTTCTATCTTTCTTTTGATGTATTTGATATAGACCTTCTCATTGTTCCTATCACGGATATAGTCTCACGTTCTATTACATTTTGTACTTCTGCATGGCTCTATGAAGCCTGTACATATATAGACTTTTTATATATATGATGATGCTTAATGCTTAGACCTGTGTCCTGTACTCGTTCTACGTAAATGAAATTAAGTTGCATGCTTTATGTCACTTTATATTTGTTAAAAGCTTTAAAACTGCTTCTGCTTGTATAAAAACTTTCGGTTCTTCTCGGGAAGGCTTTCAAACTCCGAATGATGCCAAATTTTTGCATACAAGTTTGTTTATACATAATTTTGATGACTATGGTAGTTAAGTAGCTTATTTTTTAGTTTGCAACCCCCTTTTCTGCTGTTGTCAAAACGGGGGAGAAAAATGAGAAAATGTGAAGATCTAATGAAAACTCAAAGATTCTGCATAAATTTAGGGGGAGCAGTACTCCAAAGATATTGGAATATGTTTGTATATGTTGGGTTGCTTGGTTTGATTGAATATAAACTACTTTTGATCTTTTACAGGTTGGTTTTGTTAAAAAAACAGAAGAGACTCTGCCCAATTTTTTTTCTTCAGAAAATCAACACTTAGTTTTTATTAACAGTTTTCTCTCATTAGTTTTGTCATCATCAAAAAGAGTGAGATTGTTGACCCTCACCTATATTTTAATGATGAAAAAACACAACTTTTATTATACTAACGATGTTATCTAAGTGTATTAAGCAATAAGAGCATTCAACCAAGGATCAAGGTGCAAGAACTCAACCTGAATCAAACATAAAGTGAAGACAGAAGAACTAGTAAAGGTCTAAGGTATTAAAACAAGTTGTAGTCTAACTTGTTCAGGTAATTAGCTTATCCAATGACTCTTTTTGAAAAAGCATTTTAACATAACCTTTTAATCAAATGTTTTTAAAGTTCAAATCTCTTTAACACATGAAAACTGGGTTGTTAAAGCAACCCATTCGACTAGGTACTTATACCAGTCTTCTGGTATAAGAGTCAGTATGTTCTCAGTCGACTGGATGCTTCATATTAGTCAACTGATATTCTGGGCAGAAGTTTCCCAGTTGACTGGTACTTTGGGCAGAAGTTTCCTAATCGACTGGTAAGTCATACTCAGTCGACTGTTACCTTCAAATGCCTTAAAAAATGAGATTTTTAAAGTGGACCTAGTCGACTGGTACTATGACCCAATCGACTAGTAATTCAAAAAATATGACCGTTATGGCACTAGACCTGTACATTTGATGTACAAAAGCGTACCAAATCAATTCAAAACGGATATATTACATCAAGGCTATTTAAACCCACAATACTGAGCATTTAGAAATAGAGTATTACACATTCAAACAAGTTTTTACTAATTGATACTCAAAAAGCTTTGAAAAATTGATTGTTGAGCCATTCTTCAAGCTTTACCTAGAAAGAAAGATATTATTCAGTTGTATAAGCTTCTATTGTTGTCTCTCTACTGTTTTCCTTACAATATTTGTTGTAAAGGGATTTGCTTCCGAAAAGAAGGAGTTTTGCTTCCGAGAGGAAGGGGTTTGCTTCCTAGAGGAAGGGATTGTAAGGTTTGTGCAACACCCGTGAAGTTGCACGACTAAGTTTCTTAGTGGATTACTTCAAGAAGGTTCCTTGAAGAGAGTGGACGTAGGGTCGGAATGATTTCGATATTGCCAAACCACTATAAACCGAGTTTGCATCCTCTATTCCTTAAACTCTTTATTTACAACAAATTTTACTTGTTTATAAGCTTGTTGTGTTATTTGTTTTATAAACGTGTGTTTAATCCGCAAAAAGTTTTTAAAACCCAATTCATCCCCCCCTCTTGGGTTGAAACCTCGGTCTACAGCTTTGATACCTATTTGTCTGTAGCTTCATATTTTTTGCAACACTTGGTTCTTGTGCTTGCTGCCACAACACACTTTCTCTTGTCCACTTAATTGTTGCCACGCCAGCATCTTTTGTAATCAAATTTGACCTGGTCTGCCACGTCAACTATAGCTTGTTAGTTGCTCATTTAACTGAAAATAATCACTTACATAAACTCTTAAACCTGCACACTTAAATTAACTTGTTAGTTAATTAGACAGGTTTTATCTACATCAAAATTAAACGAATTTAGGATGTAAAATATCCTAACAATCTCCCCCTTTTTGATGCAGACAAAACCGTTAAACAAAACATTAAAATTCTCTCATTTTTTTCCTAAAATAAAAAGGTTTGTTTTTAAAATCCCCCCTCAACAAATGCAATATTAAATCAAACTCTCTGTTTTTACTCTCTTACAGAGTAAAACACTACAGAAGTAGTAAACAACAAAATCTTAAGCTTGTGTTTAAAATTGAGATTGGTTCATATTTTATTCCTCTTATACTAAACTTCATTCTGTGATCACTGATTTATAGCTTTGGCCAAGCTTTCACAAAAGGAAACTTCTGATACTTTCCATTTCAGGCTGATATCTCATTCAATGTAGATCCTCTAATCTCCAACGGTCTTCTCCTCAGTAGACCGGGTCTTCTGATTGACTGACTTTTCCTGGTGGTCGACTAGCTGCTCCTAGTGGTCAACCAACTGTTTTCTTTGTCCCACGTGTTTATGGGGAGTTTTATTTAATTTTTATCATTCTTTTTATTGCGATTCATTCAGGGGGAGTTTAAAAACCAACCTTTTTTTTTTATTTTAGACAAAAAGAGGGAGAAATTTAGTGTTTTGTTTAACGGTTTTTTCTACATAAAGAATGAGAAGAATGTTAGGATATTTTATATTATCCTAAAGTTTAATTTTGATGTAGACACAAACCTGTGTTAATTTATTAACAGAGTAAATAAGCGTTCAGGTCAATTAAAGTTACATACCAAACAACCACCAATAATGCACAAGTCCACAAAGTGTTTATTTTATAGGAACCAAACAAGTTTTAGTTAATTGTCAATTAACTTTATAAAATGAGCAACAAGATTTCGTGGTTTGTGCTTAAGATTTCAAATTGGTGTATGGTTGAGCCGACCATGAGAACACATTTTGCAAGTGCTGTGTAAGATGCCAAATACAACTGCAAAATGTTTCATTCATATTTGCTTTGGTGGTGGGGTCCGTACATGGGAACAATGTTTTGGTCAACAAAGTACAAATCAATAATGATACTGTGCTTCATTAAGCAAGAATTTACGGGCACAAATAAAGCAAGAATTTACGGGCACAAGATCATAGGCTTGTTAAGCAGTTAAGTAGTCAACCAGTAAGTCGACCACCAATAGAGAAGTAGTCGACCAGTCGATCGACCACCTGAAGGAGAAAATCGGACTAGTAGCAAGCAACAACCCAGATCAAACCAATGTTGCACACCAGTCCAATAAGGTGTAGCAAACCAAAGGTGTTGCACATGGGAACGACCATAAGACTAGTAAACTCGCGAAGACTAGAACCATTGAAGAAGACCTAGAGAGAGCCAATTGACCAGTTAGTCAACCACTAGGAGCAATCGATTGATAAGTTGGTCGACTACTAAGAGCAATCGGTCGACCACCAGGAGAAGTCAGTCAATCAGAAGACCCGATCTACTGAGTAGAAGACTGTTGGAGATTATAGGATCTGTATTGAATAAGATATCAACCTGAAAAAGGAAAGTATTAGAAGTTTCCTTTTGTGAAAGCTTGGCTGAAGTTATAAATCAACGATTGCTGAAGGGAGTTCAGTACAAGTGTAAGAAAAGAAGAACCAGTCTTAGTTTTACACACAAGCTTAAGATTTAGTTGTTTACTACTTCTGTAGTGTTTTAATATGTAAGAGTGTAATAGCTAAGAGTTTGAGCGAGATCTTTTTGTAAGTTTGTTTGCTACTCGGAAATGAAAACAAAGGTTAAGGTTTTCTTGCTACCTGTAAAGCAAGACAAAGTGTAAAGGTGTGCTTGGTACCTGAATATCCAAGCTAGGTGTAATCATTGATATTAGTGGAGCTCAGTAGATCGGGAGGAGGCTTATTGAATAAGTGGACGTAGACTCATCACCGAACCACTATAAATCCCTGTGTCCATCTTTCTCTCTCTGTGTGTTAATTTTTATTTGCTAATTATCTTCTTATTATTGTGCTAACTCTATTAATCTGTTTTTTCAATCATAATATTTCCTAATACTATGTGTACTTCTCAATATATATTAAACTTAGTACCTACTAAAACTCATGATAACACCCCACGTGAATTATGGACTAGAAAAAAACCAAATTTAGAAAATCTAAGAGTTTGGGGGTCTTCGGCTCATATATTAATTCCACATCATGCTAAACATAAATTGGATAGTAAAACTATTAAAGGAACATTTATTGGTTATCTTGAAAATTCGAGAGGCCATAGATTTATAATTCATCATAGTAATGGATCTATAAATACCATTAAAAATAGAGATGCAAGATTTTTAGAAGAACATATTGACACAAGAAATCCTAATAAATTATAGAACTATTTGAAATTTTAAAACAAAAAGATGTATTAGATAATAAAATTGATCAAATTCCAAATCTTGAAAATTTATCCCAACCAAAGAGAAAGAAACCCACCTTTTTATATTGAAGGATTACTTTACTTTTATAAATGAAGAATATATTCAAGATCCTTTAACTATTGAATAAGATTTTTCATCTTCAGATTCAATAAAATGGAAAGAAGTTATACAAAAAGAATTAGATTCCATAATAAAAAATGATATGTGGGAATTGGTTGAACTACCCAAAGATAGAAAAACAATTGGTTGTAAATGGATTCTAAAGAAAAAAATATAAATGTGATGGAACAATTGAAAAATATAAAGCAAGGTTAGTGGCAAAAGGATTTACCCAAAAACATGGTATAGATTATGATGAAGCATATTCACCTGTTGCTAAATTCACATTTATTAGAATCATATTGTCTATAGTTGCTGCATTAGATTTGGAATTATATCAAATGGATGTTAAAACTGCGTTTATAAATGGAGAGTTAAATGAATAAATTTTTATGCAACAACCAGATGGATATAAAATCAAGGGGTAAGAAGGTAAAGTATATAAGTTTAAAAAATCATTATATGGACTTAAACAATCTTCAAGACAGTGGTATTATACCTTTCATAAGGCAATGGTTAATTGGTTTTCAAGTAAATTCTTATGATCATTGTGTATATCACTGGAATAGTGGAAGCAATATAATTTTATATTTATATGTAGATGATATATTGATTGCTGGTAATAACATTGATTGCATTACTAATGTTAAAATCTTTTTGAAATGAAAGATTTAGGCGAAACATCTTTTGTATTAGGCATCCAAATTATTAGAGATAAAAAAATTTAAAACTCTTAAATTATCCCTAGAACAATACTTTGATAAAATTATAAAAAAGTTTAATTTGTTTGAATCAAATCCAATGGATACTTCTATCCATAAGCAAACAAAATAATCCAAGAAAATATGCCCAACAAACGAAAAAGAAATAAAGAAAAGGAGTAGTAAGCTATATGCTCAAGTTGTCGGTAGTCTTATGTATGCCATGTTATGCACAAGACCTGATATAAGTTTTGCAGCAAGTCTTGTAAGCATATTCCAAAGCAATCTAGAAGAGGCACATTGGTCAGCTGTTAAACGAATTTTGAGATACATCAAAGACACCAAAGATTATGAGTTAACTTACCAAAATGATGGTAGAGTTTTAAAAGTTCTTGGTTATACTGATGTGGATTTTTCAGGTGATGTAGATGATGGAAAGAGAACATCAGCTTATGTATTTTTGTTGGGAGGAGGTACTATTTGTTGGTGTAGAAAAAACACAAAGTTGTGTGGCTAAAAGCACAATGAAAGCTGAATTTATTGCATGTAGCAATGCAGCATTTGAAGCCGTTTGGATTAAAGGTTTTGTTAAAAATTTGAATATCAAGGAAATAACAAACGAGCAGTAAAATTACTGTGTGATAATGAAGCCACTATAAACACCATAAAAAATGGTGAAGTTGGCTCCACTAGTAAACATATTGATTGTCAATATTTTTATATTTTTTATATGGAACAAAAGAAACAAATTGAGATATGTTATATCCCATCTAAATAAATGATAACCGATCTTTTGACAAAAGCACTTGGATCGGAAGAATTCAAGGGACAGTCCAATCCATGGATGTAAAAAGAAATTAAAATAATTTTGGCCTAAGTGGCAAAGTGGGAGACGTTGGTTTTTTGGGTGGCCAAATAGCCCTCGATTATACAATGGTGAAATAACCTTGTATGCTTGTAATGCAATAGTCAAATAACCTTGCATATAATTGTTACTTATATTTATTATTTATTTTGATTATATAAATATATATGAGAGGTGTTTGTCCATTTTAGCCTTATAGGGTTTGGCTTGGTAAATTCACTCTTAATTGGTTAAAAGAATCCCACTTATTAAGAGATAAGTGACAATGAGTCGGGGTAGTGTGGATAAGTCTACAGTTGAGAAATAAACGTTACATAAATGTGAGGTCATAATATTTAGGGATGCAATATCAAATATGACAGAGATGATTATAAATACCATCATTATCTCTACAGAATACCCACATCGATAGAAAACCACGTTATGGTAAAAACCCACTGCAATCTATCCACTAACAGTTCACAAATCTCTATATCATATTAACTTTGTTGTTTAATTGATTTGATTTTCTTCAAAGTACTCCATTAATAGGTGTGTTTACCTGAGAACCGAAAAAAGATTGATTACACAGTAGGGCCCATGGTGGTCATGAATTTATCATTGTATTTTCGCTTCCATCCTCTTCATTTGATCAAATGATGTAATCTCAACATTTCATGTATTATGTGAGATCCAAAAAATTTATGTATTATGTGAGATCAATATATATATATATGAATGGTTAAGATGCGTCATTTGATCAAAAGATAAAAATAGTAAAAGATGAAAGCTGAACCCTTTCTTTAGATACATAACACTCAAGTTTTCAAGGGGTTTAGTAAGAGTGTCTCACAATTTTTATTCATTATATATTTGTGTTATATTGAACAATTTTCAAAGGATATGCATTTTGAAGAGGAACACGTGTTTTTTTTTTGTTTTATTCACCTCATTCTAAAAGCACCCTAGTTCCTCTTCTTTTGTTGCCATACTGGGATTTTGGTTAAATTTGAGAGGAAAAAGGCCTCTGGATTGTTATACAAGTTTGTGCCTTTGTGTATACAGTTATTGCTTTCCATCATAACAAGACAAATTGAGGGAAAAAAGTTTGTTTTCCACTTTTAATTTCCATAAGAGGGAAACAAATAGAAGAATATTTAGGGTATGTTTAGTAAAAGTTAAAAGAAAGAAAAGTACGAAAAAAATGTTTGTGAAATTAATCTTTCTCTTGTTTAGTAGGAGAGAAAAGTAAGATGATGGTATTTTTCTCTTGCATGTATAAATTATAATCCTCCAAAATTTAGAGGACCAGAGAGTGAAAATAAAAGAGAAAAGAGATGATATTAAAAATTTATCAATTAATCCCCATGTAATCATTCACTTTAATATCCATTAACATTATGAAGGATATAATAGTAAATATGATATTATTAACATTTTAATTTCTTGCACTTTTCTACAATACTAAATAGTGGTCAAGATTGAGGCCCTGAGACCACCAAGTCTTAGATTTGATTCCCACGGTGTGTAGGTTATTTTTTTAATTTATATATTGGTTATTTCTCACACTTTAGATAGGATGTGGTAGTATTATGGGTGTTCTGTGTCGGTAATGGGATAGTATGGACTTATATTGTAATCAAACCAATCATTGTACTACTTGTATATATCATCGCTTCATTAAAAAAAAATATAATAGCAAGAGAAAAATATTTTCTTTTCTCTTTGTTTTCACACTTTCTACTAAACACATGAAAAAAAGTGAATCTTCTAACTTTTCTAGTTCTTGTAATTTTTCATTCGCCTGCTCTTCTTTCTTCTTATTTTTCTCTACTACTAAACACAGTTTTAGGATCAATTCTGAAACAACTATATTGTTGATTAAGGCAACCCAATAGGGGGTGAATTGGATTTAAAAACTTTTTCAATTTATTGATAAATTAAACACCAATCAAGTAAGCTATCAAAAATAAAGCAAGTAAACTATAAACAACAAATATGAACTTGCTGAAAATTAAAGATAGTAAGGAAAAAGAGCTTACCAACTTGATTTATAGTGGTTCAATCACTACTTGTGCTTAGCCCACACCTCAAAAAATCTTCTTGAGAGTTATCTTCACTAACCAAGCAAATAACACTTACAAGCAACTTTAAGGTGTTTCCCAAACCCTTATAAGAAAGATTTCTCTTGTAAAAAATATCTCACCAAGTGTTTAACTCCTAAACACTCAAACAAATCTTTTTAAGAGTTACACCAACTCTGGTTTTAAAATTCAAAAAATTTGAACTTTGTGTTTTGACAGTCAACTGTGGCTCTAAGATAGTTGATTGTGGCTCAAAATTTCCAATATAACAATCATGTATCAGACACATATAATTGATTGTGCAGTCCCACAGTGGATTGTAAAAAGTTTTTATTCGATCCTACTGTCGACTATCTTATTCCTATTGTCGATTGTTCTTGATCAAAATCGATTTTTTCCTTCTTTTTCTTTTTCTTCGGTTTTTCAAATCATCCCAAGTATAAAACCAAATTTTATTTTGAAAATCACCAACATTATTATGAAACATCTCAAAATGGATATGCAAATATTTATTATGCGACAAAGAGAGAGCAATTCTTTTTTTTTTCTTTCATCAAGTCATTTTCTTATAGAATTAGATTCACCCAAATGACATGCGATAATGAGAAGAAGAAGAAGAAGTGATGAATACCAACCTTTTTAGGCTCCTAAAACATTCGATTCTAAGTGATACATGTTAAGAGTATGATTTCTAGATGGTTGGACTCGTTGTTTGTTGAGTGTGAGTGGCCTAAAAAAAGTTTGCAGATCTTTAAGAACTTTTGAATTGCTGGATTTAAGCTTCGAAACAGATCAAAATCAAGAATGAACTCAAGAACAAGAGAGAGTTCTTGTTCTTAAGCTAAAGGTGTGTTTGGAATATAGGAAATAGGCTTTTTAACTCTTTAATGTGGCTATGGAGCTTGATTCTCATAAATGAAACTTGGAAGCAAGCTCGAGCTAAGATTGCTCAGAAATTAGGCTTAGTAGAGTATGGGAGGAGGTAAAAGAAGTTTACAAGATTTCATGAAGATGGCGAAATAGAGGGGTATTTGTAGCTTTACTCCTATTTGGATGGTGAAAAATACTACAATATCTGAAAGGTTTACTCCTATTTGTTTTTTAAAATGGTCTAAAAACTAAGCTACTACTATCAGCCTATGTGTGTAATTTGCTTAAAACAATTGACCTCTCTATTTTTTTATTTGTAAAAGCAATGCTAGAGTGGCCACTCATTTGTCATTAATATAGATAGTCAACTAAGTAATTGGGCTACACCCATGAAAGTCTTACTATTTTACTCTTAAAAAATCATTATTTGACACCATTGAGAGTGGAATTTTTTTAAAATTAATCGTTGGTTCATATAATCAAAATGAATAACCAAAATAAGAGCCTTTAAACCGTTACCCTTTTTGTAACTTGTAGGTGGATGTTGATGCCGAAAAATCGCTTATTGAATCTTGGCCGAGCGTACGCAAAGCGGCTCATACACTCGGACTTGGAGCAATTTGGCTGAGCATATGCAAAGGGGCTCATATGCTCGGACTTTGAACAATTTTATCGAGCGTATGTAAAAACAGCTCATACGTTAGGCCTTGCAGAAATTTGGCCGAGCGTATGCAAAGTAGCTCATACACTCGGACTTGGAGAATTTTGGCTGAGCGTATAACAAGCAGCTCATACACTCAGACTTGGAGAAATTTGACTGAGCGTATGTAAAACGGCTTATACACTCGGATTTGGAGCAATTTGGCCGAGTGTATGCAAAGCGGCTCATACGCTCGGACTTGGAAAAATTTTGCCGAGCGTATAACAAGCAGCTCATAAGCTCGGACTTGGAGAAATTTGGTGGAGCGTATGCAAAGCGGCTCATACGGTTGGACTTGGAGCAATTTGGTTAAGCGTATGCAAAGCAGCTCATACGTTTGATCTTGGAGAAATTGGCTGAGTGTATGACAAACAGCTCATACATTCGGAATTGGAGAAATTTAGTCGAGTGTATGCAAACCGGCTCATACGCTTGGACTTGGAGAAATTTGGTCGAGTGTATGCAAAGCAGCTCATACGCTCGATCTTGGAGAAATTTGGCTGAGCATATGACAAGCAGCTCATACGCTTGGACTTGGAGAAATTTGACCGAGCGTATAACAAGCAGCTCATACGCTCGGACTTGGAGAAATTTGGCCGAGCGTATACAAAGCGGCTCATACACTCGGACTTGGAGCAATTTGGCCAATCGTATGCAAAGTAGCTAATACGCTTGGTCAATGAGAAATTTGGCCGAACGTATGACAAACAGCTAATATGCTCAGACTTGGAGAAATTTGACCGAGCGTATGCAAAATGGCTCATACGCTTGGACTTGGAGAAATTTGGCCGAGTGTATGACAAGCAGCTCATACGCTCGAACTTGGAGAAATTTGGCCGAGTGTATGATAGGCAGCATATGCGCTCGGACTTAGAGAAATTTGGCCGAGCATATGACAAGCAACTTATACGCTCGGACTTGGAAAAATTTGGTCGAGCATATGCAAAGTAACTCATGCGCTTGAACTTGGAGAAATTTGGCAAAGTGTATGACAAGCAGCTCATACGCTTGGACTTGAAAAAAGTTAGCCGAGCGTATGACGAGTGTATCACAAACAGCTCATACGCTCAGACTTGGAGAAATTTGGCTGAACATATGCAAAGTGGCTCATACGCTCGGACTTGGAGTAATTTGGCCGAGCCTATGCAAAGCAGCTCGTACACTCGGTCTTGAAAAAATTTGGCCGAGCGTATGACAAACAGCTCATATGTTTGGACTTGGAGAAATTTGACCGAGCGTATGCAAAACAGCTCATACGCTCGATCTTGGAGAAATTTGGCTTTGTGTATGACAAGCAGCTCATATGCTCGGACTTCGAGAAATTTAGCCGAGCGTATGACAAACGGCTCATACGCTTGGACTTAGAGTAATTTGGCCGAATGTATGCAAAACAGCTTATACACTCGGACTTGGAGAAATTTGACCGAGTGTATAACAAGCAGCTCATACGCTCGGACTTGGAGAAGCATATGACAAGCAACTCATACGCTCGAACTTGGAGAAATTTGGCCGAACGTATAATAATCACTCATACACTCAGACTTGGAGAAATTTGACCGAGTGTATGACAAGCAGCTCATTCTCTCGGACTTGGAGAAATTTGGTCGAACATATAGCAAACAGCTCATACGCTCGGACATAGAGAAATTTGGCCGAGCGTATGACAAGTAGCTCATACACTCAGACTTGGAGAAATTTGGCTGAGCGTATGCAAAACGGCTTATGCGCTCGGACTTGGAGCAATTTGGCCGAGCGTATGCAAAGTGGCTCATATGCTCGGACTTGGAGAAATTTGGCCGAGCATATGACAAGCAGCTCATACGCTCGGGCTTGGAGAAATTTGATCGAGCATATGCAAAGCAGCTCATACACTTGGGCTTGGAGCAATTTGGTCGAGTGTAAGCAAAACAGCTCATATACTCGATCTTGGAGAAATTTGACCGAGCATATGACAACCAGCTCATTCGCTCGGACTTAGAGAAATTTGGCCGAGCATATGCAAAGCGGCTCATACGCTCGGACTTGGAGCAATTTGATTGATCGTATGCAAAACAGCTAATATGCTCGGTTTTGGAGAAATTTAGCCGAGCGTATGAAAGGCAGCTCATACGCTCAAACTTGAGAAATTTGACCGAGCGTATGAAAAACGGCTCATACGCTCGGACTTGGAGAAATTTTACCGAGCGTATGCAAAACGGCTCATACGCTCGGACTAGATGGAAATTGGCTGAGCGCATGCAAAATGGCTCATATGCTCAGACTTGGAGAAATTTGGCCGAGTGTATAACAAGCAGCTCATACGCTCGGACTTGAAGAAATTCTGCCGAGCGTATGCAAGCGGCTCATGCACTCGGACTTGACGAAATTTGGCCTTGCGTATGTAAAGTGGCTCATACTCTCGGACTTGGAGAAATTTGGCCGAACATATGCAAAGCAGCTCATACGCTCGGACTTGAAGAAATTTGACCGAGTGTAAGACAAGCAGCTCATACGCTCGAACTTGGAGAAATTTGGCCGAGCGTATGACAAGCAGCTCATTCGCTCGGACTTGGAGAAATTCTGTCGAGCGTATGCAAAGCGACTCATGCGCTCGGACTTGACGAAATTTGGCCTTGTGTATGCAAAGCGGCTCATACGCTCGGACTTGGAGAAATTTGACCGAACATATGCAAAGCGGCTTATACGCTTGGACTTGGAGAAATTTGGCCGAGCGTATGATAAATAGCTCATACGCTCGAACTTGGAGAAATTTTGCTGAGCATATGCAAAGCGGCTCATGCACTCGGACTTGATGAAATTTGGCATTGCATATGCAAAACGGCTCATACACTCGGACTTGGAGAAATTTGGCCGAACATATGCAAAACAGCTCATACGTTCGGACTTGGAGAAATTTGGCTAAGTGTATGACAAGTAGTTTATATGCTCGGACTTGGAGAAATTTAGCCGAGTGTATGAGAAGCAGCTCATACGCTCGGATTTGGAGAAATACGGTCGAGTGTATGCAAAGCAGCTCATACGTTCAGACTTAGAGCAATTTGACCGAGCGTTTGCAAAGCAGCTCATACGCTCGGTCATGGAGAAATTTGGCCGAATGTATGAATAGCAAGCTCATATGTTCGGACTTGAAGAAATTTGGTAGAGCGTATGCAAAGCGGCTCATACGCTTGGACTTGGAGCAATTTGGCCCAGCGTATGCAAAACCGCTCATATGCTCGGTTTTGGAGCAATTTGACCGAGTGTATGCAAAACAGCTCATACGCTCGGTCTTGGAGAAATTTGGCCGAACGTATGACAAGCAGCTCATACGTTCGGATTTGGAGAAATTTTGTCGAGCGTATGCAAAACGGCTCATATGCTTGGACATGGATCAGTTTTACCGAGCGTATGACAAGTAGTTCATACGCTCAGACTTGGAGAAATTTGACAGAGTGTATGCAAAGCGGCTCATACACTCGGACTTGGAGCAATTTGGCCGAGCGTATGCAAAGCAGCTAATACACTCGGTCTTGGAGAAATTTGGCCGAGTGTATGACAAGCAACTCATATGTTCGGATTTGAGAAAATTTGACCGAATGTATGCAAAGTGGCTCATATGCTCGGACTGGGAGAAATTTGACTGAGCGTATGCAAAGCGGCTCATACGTTCGAACTTGGAGCAATTTGGCCGAGCGTATGCAAAGCAGCTTATACGTTCGGACTTAGAGAAATTTTGCCGAGCATATGACATGCAGCTCATACGCTCAGACTTGGAGAAATTTTGCCGAACGTATGACAACCAGCTCATACGTTCAGACTTGGAGAAATTTGGTCGAGTGTATGCAAAGCGGCTCATACGCTTGGACTTGGAGCAATTTTGCCGAGCGTATGCAAAGCAGCTCATATACTCGGTCTTGAAAAAATTTGGCCGAGTGTATGACAAACAGCTCATACACTCGGACTTGGAGAAATTTGGTCGAACGTATGCAAAGTAGCTCATTCGCTCGAACTTGGAGAAATTTGGTCGAGCGTATGCAAAGCGGCTCATACGCTTGGACTTGGAGCAATTTGGTCGAGCGTATGCAAAATAGCTCATACACTCGGACTTTGAGAAATTTGGCCGAGCGTATGCAAAGTAGCTCATACGCTCGGACTTGGAGCAATTTGACCGAGCGTATGCAAAATAGCTAATACGCTTGGTCCTGGAGAAATTTGGCCGAGTGTATGACAAGCAGCTCATATACTCAGACTTGAAAAAATTTGGTCGAGCGTATGACAACCAGCTCATACGTTCGGACTTGGAGAAATTTGGTCGAGCGTATGCAAAGCGGCTCATACACTTGGACTTAGAGCAATTTTTCCGAGCGTATGCAAAGCGGTTCATACGCTCGGACTTGGAGAAATTTGGCTGAGTGTATGACAAACAGTTTATATGCTCGGACTTGGAGAAATTTGACCGAACGTATGACAAGCAACTCATACGCTCGGACTTGGAGAAATTTGGTCGAGCGTATGACATGCAGCTCATACGCTCGAACTTGGAGAAATTTGGCCGAGCGTCTGACAAACAACTCATACACTCGGACTTGAAGAAATTTGGCCGAGTGTATGCAAAGAAGCTCATTCGCTTGGACTTGGAGAAATTTGGCTGAGCATATGACAAGCAGCTCATATACTCGGACTTGAAGAAATTTGGCCGAGTGTATGACAAACATCTCATACGCTCGGACTTGAAGAAATTTGGTTGAGCGTATGACAACTCATACGCTCAGACTGGGAGAAATTTGGCCGAGTGCATGCAAAGCAACTCATATGCTCGGACTTGGAGAAATTCGGCCGAGCGTATAACAAGCAGCTCATGCGCTCGGACTTGGGGAAATTTGGAGTATTGGCCCTCCTATGTGTTTTCTTGCTTTGGTTCCACGTGTCTTCCTTCATCTTGGGCTCATGGGCTCATTTTTGTTTTAGGCTCATGGGCTCATTTTTGTTTTAGGCTCATGTGCTCACTTTTGTCTTTGGCCCATGGGCCTTTTTACAAGCGTAATAAATTATGATGGCGGCTTTTTAATGACCGCGCCTTGGGCATAGTAAGGATCGTGCTTTAATGACAGCTGGCAACTTAGGAAGATGGAACGGTGCCTAGGTGACTGCAAAGGTCATGTCATTTCAGTTGGAGGGTTGAGTTAATGCTTCCTCGTTTCTGTTGCCGCAAACTCTCTATAAGAGGATCCATTTTCATTTTGCTCCTCTCTTTCACTTTGAGAGATCTTGAGAGCATACTTTGTTGACAAAAATTTAGAGATCGCTCGAAGTTTAGAAGCCACCTTTAAACACTTTCTGGTGAGTGCAATGTATGACAAGAGTGAGTTTAGCAGAGATGTTTCGATGGAGTTGGAGGAGGCCATAGGTGCTTCCTTCGGCGAGGAGACTTCTTTCTCGGAAGCTGCTCCTGGGGATGGTACCTTGGCTCTTGTCCTTTTTGTCCCTGGGGGATAGGATGAATGAGAGGATAAGGGAGAGGAGGAATCCTCTAGAGAAGAGGACTTTGCTGAGGATTAGAGAGGATGACACAGAGGCCGAGAATGAGGAGTGGATGTTCGAGGCGAACTCTATCTCGAGTGTTGTGGGGGAGGTTGAGTTCGTGAGGATGAGGATAAAATATAAGATCCCCATGGAGTACTAGAGAGTGGGGAGAGGGCATGTGATGCCCTTCTGGACCGCCCGTCTTTTGAGCTGTGCGTTTACGAACAGCACTTGAAGGCAGGGCTTAGGTTCCCCCTCCACCCGTTTTTCTACTTAATGCTCAGATACTTCGGTATCGCGCTGAGCCAGCTGGTGCCCAACTCAATCCGGCTGATCCTGGCATTCATTGCCATGTGTCAAAAGGTGGGTGGCATGATGAACATTAATGTGTTCAAAGTCCACTTTCAGATAGCCTGCCTAGGGCAAATCGGGTGGGTCATAGTCAGCTCGATGGCTCGGAATAGCGTTTGAAGAAGAAGCCCTCTTCCATAAAAAGGTGGAAGGGGCATTTCTTCTTCATAAGGAGTGTTGAGAGCTTCAGCGTCCCCTTCGGTTGGAGCTTGGACCGTGCTGGCATGTGCAAGAAGCCACACCTCCTGCACCGAAAGCAAGAGACGTTGAAGGCTATGCTATTCGCGACCTTAGATATTGAGGTGCTTGGAGATAACGAAGAACTCCGCAGGCGCGGCCTCTGCCATCCCAATCTTTCGGCGAACCTCGAGCATGGTAGCTTTTAGCCTTTAAGTTTATTGAAATTTGATTTTTGCTACCAAGTTACTAATGTCTTTCTTTTGTACAGAGATGGAGATGGCTTCCCAGGCAAGGAAGAGGGCCAGACGCATGGCTCGAGAGAAGAAAAGGCTCGTGGAGGCAAGCAGCTCTGCCCAGGAGCAGAGGAAGAAGGCTCGGGCTTCAACCTTAGTGCCTATTCTTATGGAGAGCCCTCTAAGGCCTCCCATTTTAGAGGTAAAGACGGTTCCTGCTGTGCCGACCCTGCCCCAGGGCCGTCCTCTTCCAGGGGGGTTGGGGACTGTTGCTCCCTTCGTGCCTAAGTGGGCACTAAAGGTCAATGACTCGGTGTTTGGGCATCCTCGAGTCGCTCGTGAACATCTTATCATGGGGATCCCCCCTCCCCGTGATATGCTGGAGCTCTCGAGGAAGCTCTTTGAGGGCCTTTGCTAGGCCATGGAGGTCGTGGCTTCCCAGGTATAGATTTCCTTCCTTCGCTGTAACTTTTTGGTTAGTTATATAACAACTGCTCTTGAGGTGGCAGAGAGGGCCATAGACGCAGCGGCAATGGAGAGGGACCACTGTCGTCAAGGCGAGGAAGCTCTAAGGAAGGAGAATGAGCTGCTGAGGGCCGAGATTGAGGAAGTGGCTGTCGAGGCGGTCTAGAGAGAAGAGGCCTTACTAAAGGAGAGCGAGGCTCAATTCCTAGGGGGCTTCAATGAAGCTAGGAGGAAGGCTGAGTCCCTCTACCCGGAGGTCCACTTTTTTCGGCCTGGAGCTGGGGGCCTCTTTTGGGGAGGATGGTGCGACTATTGCCGAAGGGGACACAGAGGACACCGCCGCAGCTAGTGTCCAGGAGGCCCCAGCGAGGGAGGCTCAGGAGTCTCCAAAGGGTGGGGCTCGGGAGGCCCTAGCATCTTAGGATAGATTTCCCTTTTGTTTTTTGTATCCAAGGCCGACAGTGCCTAATTTTGTACTCCGAATTTTAAGTTTAATAAATTTTCAAACTTTTTCCTTCAAACTTGAGCTTTATTATTCCTTTACTTTCTGCTTTTACATTTCACTGATAGAATTTGTGGAGGTTCTTTGTGTTCCAAGTATGAGGAACTGGCTTACCATCTAATTTCTTGAGTTCGAAGGTGCCCACCCGGAAAACTCTTCGGATTCTATATGGGCCTTCCTAATCCGAAACGAGCTTTCTCGTGTGTCGAGGACAAGACACTTCGCTTTTCTGAAGGACGAGGTCATGGAGCTTGAAGTTCCTGTTTCGAACTCGAGAGTTGTAGTATTAGGCTATCCTCTATTGGTACGCAGCTAAACGGATTTGGGCTTTGTCTCGTGCTTCGTCAACTAAGTCCGCATTCATCCATAAGCCTTTTTCATTATTACTTGGTTCAAAATATTGCACGCGTATCGATAAAATTCCGATCTCGATCGGGATGACGGTTTCTAAACCATACATCACGAAGAACATGGTTTCTCCTGTTGGCGTATGTACAATTGTCCAGTAGGCCCAAATAACATTGGGGAGTTGGTCAACCCATTGCTTATCCTCCCCGTCTAGTCTTTTCTTGATTCATTGGAGAAGGGTTCTGTTGGTGACTTCGGCCTGACCATTGGCCTGTGGGTATCCGACGGACGAGAATCGATGCTCAGTATGGAGGTTTTCACAAAAGTTTTTAAACCGAGAGCTATCGAATTGCTTTCCATTATCGGTGATCAACACCCGAGGGATTTCGAACCGACACACGATCAATTTCTAGACAAAGTTTCGGGTTTGATGATCCGTGATACTGGCCAGTGGCTCTGCTTGGTGAAGTAATCAATGGCTATGATGAGATATTTTTTCTGCCTAGAGGTCATGGTGAATGGGCCAAAAATATCCATCCCCCACATGGCAAAGGGGAGAGGGCTAGTGATCGAGGTGAGGGGATTAGCGGGCTGGTGTGGCACTGGGGAGTACTGTTGACAATTTCTGCATTTCTTGACCAAGTCAGCTGCGTCTTTTTTCATCTTGGGCCAATAATAGCCTTGGCGAAGAACCTTGAAGGTGAGAGCTTGAGCTCCTAGGTGATTTTCATATATGCCCTCGTGGACCTCTTGGAAGGTGTAATCGACCTCGACTGAGTTGAGGCACCTCAAATAAGGCATCTTCAGTGCCTTTTTATATAACTGCCCCTCTATGACCGTATATTGGGAGGCTCGGGAGACTAGCTTTTTAGCCTCGCTTTTGGGGTCGAGGACTTCTCCATTCCTTAAATATCTAAGAATCAAATTCATCCATGTTTCTTTTTCTTTTACTGACAGAACCGGGGCTTCGTCTATGCTGAGAGCGGGGAGGGTTTCCAAATAGACAGCTTGGGTTGGTTTTAGGTACCAGGATGAGGCCAGGCTGGCCAGAGCATCTACCTTGGAGTTTTCGGCCCGCAAAATATGAGTTATTCGAAAAGTCTTGAACTTTGCGGTGAGCTCTTTTACCTTTTAGAGATACTGAGCGAGTTTTTCTCCCCAGGCCTCGAATTCCCCCGTCACCTGACTTACTACCAGCTGTGAGTCGCTGAACATGTCCAGTGCCTCAGCAGCCAATGCTTTGGCCAATCTTAGGCCAGCCAATAGGGCTTCATACTCTGCCTCATTGTTGGAAGAATTGAATTCAAACCTCAAGGTGTACTCGACCGTGAAGCCGTCGGGGCTACGGAGGATGAGTCCTGCTCCGCTTCCTGCCATATTTGAAGATCTATCCACATGGAGAGTCCACTTTGGAGGTGCTTCATCGGATTCTGTTTTCGTTACTTCACTCGGATCTGTGGATAGAGTTGTCTCGACTATGAAGTCGGCCAAGGCTTGGCCTTTTATTGCCTTCCGTGGATGGTATCGGATATCGAATTTCCTTAGCTCTACTGCCCACTTTACCATTCTTTCATAAACACTCGGGTTATGCAGGATCTGCCTCAGAGGATGATCGGTCAGAAGGATGATCGTGTGCGCCTGAAAATGTGGTGAAAGTTTTCGTGCAGCTATTACGAGAGCATAAACCATCTTTTCAATAGGGGGATACCTTACTTCTGCTTCATGGAGGATTCTACTGACATAGTAGATGGGTCTCTCAATGCATTTTTTTTCTCGAATCAAGATAGAGGCCACAGTGTCTTGCCCAACTGATAAGTGCAGAAATAGTTCTTCACCCGGGAGTGGTTTGGTTAAGAGCGGGGGCGAGCTTAGATACTTTTTTAATCCTTCAAATGCTTCCTGACAATCCTCTGTCCAAGAAAAATCTTTTGCCATCCTGATGGTTTTGAAAATGGGTAGGCACCTTTCCACAGATTTGGACATGAAGCGACTTAGGGCGGTGACTCTCCTGATGAGCCGCTGTACTTCTTTTATGGACTTAGGGGGGGCCATATCAAGAATAGCCTTTATCTTTTCTGTGCTGACTTTTATTCCCCTTTGGGTGACCATGAACACTAAGAACTTTCCCCCTGTTACTCTGAATGCACACTTTACTGGATTCAGTCTCATGTTATGCTTGTGCAGTATCCCAAACGCTTCTTCCAGATCGGACTTGTGGTTCCATGCCTTCATACTCTTGACTAGCATATCGTCCACGTAGACCTCCATATTTCGCCCTATCTACCATTTGAAAATTTTGTTCACCAGCTTTGATAGGTCGTGCTAGCATTCTTTAGTTCGAAGGGCATAACCTTATAGTAATACAACCCTCGGTCGGTGATAAAGGCGGTCTTGTCTTGGTCTGGTCCATACATGAAGATTTGGTTGTAGTCTGAGTATGTGTCCGTAAAAGAGATGAGTTTGTGCCCTGAAGTAGCATCCACCAGCTGATCGACTCAAGGGAGGGGAAAGTTATCTTTTGGACAAACTTTGTTTAGATTAGTGAAGTCGATGCAGATCTGTCATTTACCACTGGCCTTTCGGACCATCAATACATTGGATACCCACTCGGGGTATTTTACCTCCTAGACGAAGCCAGCCTCAAGTAGTTTATCTACCTCAGCATTGATGGCAGCCTGGCATTCCGAGGTGAAAGTTCTTTTCTTCTAGATGACTGGCCTGTATTTCAGGTCCACGTTTAGGCGGTTCTCAATGGTCTTGAGATCGATCCTAGACATGCTTGACACAGACCAGGCAAACAAGTCATGGTTCTTCTAGAGGAGGGAGATGAGCTCCCCCCCTGTGTTTTTTGGAGAGGTTTAATCCTATCTGGATGGTTTAGGTGGGGTATTCCCCAAGGGGCACTGGAGTCAGCTCTTCCACTGGTCGCCCTTTTGGGGTCTTCATTTCATCTCTGATGTCTTCCACCTCAAAGGGTGGGGCTTTAGTCTTCTTCCCTTCCTTAATAGCATTCAGATAGCAAGATTGAGAGGCCCTCTGATCACCTCTGATCATTTCTACCCCCTCACTGGTGGGAAACTTAACCTTCAAATGTTACGTGGAGACAACAACCTTCAATTTGTTGAGGGTGGGTTGACCAAGGATCATGCTATAAAAGGAAAGCTGCTTAACTATCAAGAAAGTGGTTTGTATAGTGGATGTCCGTGGCATTGTCCCTGCAGTAATATGGACGACTATACTTCGCTCAGCGAAGACTGGAGATCCACCAAAACTATAGAGGGGGGTCGGAGTCGGCTCCAAACGCTCATTCTTTAGCTCCATGCGCTGGAAGGCGTCATAGAATAATATATCCGCCGAGCTTTTGTTGTCAATCAAAACACACCGTACTTTATGATTGCCCACCAGGAAGGAGACCACTACTGCGTTATCATAAGGAATTTGTATATCTTCCAAGTCGTCTTCTGTGAAAGAGATCACTAGCCCCTGATTTTCTTCGCTTATGAGACCTGCTGACAGAGGTCACAGTTCTGGCGTACGCCTTACTGCTTTGCTCCGAGCTCCCACTGGAGGCAAGGCCTCCACATATTTTCTTGATGATCCGGGTGGTAGTTACCATTTCTTGGTTCTTTTGATCTGGCACTTCTAGCTCGGTTCTGAAATCTTGCTGAGGGTCTCGTCATTCTCGGTCCTAGAGATAGAGATGCCCGGGGTCTTTCCTTGGCTGAGTGGGCGCTTCTATTCTCTGGGACCTTGTAAACTCCTTCAAATGCCCCCGGCTGATAAGGGCTTCAATCTATTCCTTCAGGGCATGGCATTCTTCGGTATCGTGGTTGCAGTTTTTGTGTAAATAGCACCATTATCTTTGATCCTCGCCAAGGTATAACGTCCTAGGCGGCCATTGGAGGACTAACTTGTCTTAAAGCTGCATGAAGACATTAGTCCTAGATGCATTGTGGGGGGTGAAACCATCGAACCGAGGTTACGGCTTGTACTTGTTTTCTTGGTGAGGTCTTTTGGCTGCTCCTCTCTGTGGGTCGATGTCCTTTCTCTTCTTCTCTGTTTCCCCTTCTTTTTCTATTCTGAATGCCTGGTCGTCCTTTACCAATATATACTTCTCAGCTTGGGTCAAAACCTCGTTCATGCTCTTGGGTGGGTGCCGGGTGAGCTTAGAGCTAAAGATCCAGGACTTCAGCCCATTCTTGAATGCCATCATCTAGACATTTGAGTCGAGGTTTGAGATTTCTCAAACAGTTATGTTGAACCTGGATATGTAGGCCTGAAGCATTTCTCCACGATGTTGGATAATATTGAACAAGCTCTCTGAGGTCTTCTTTGGTTCCTTGCTGCTGAGGAAGTGCGAAGCAAAGACATAGCTGAGTTTTCTGAAATTGCTAATGTTCCCCGGCCTCAAACGTGAATACCAAGTACCTACGGCATTCTCGAGAGTCAAGGGGAAAACACGACACATGATAGGGTCGAAATATCGGTGTAGCATCATAGTCATCTTGTAATGCTGCAAATGGTCTAGAGGGTCCCCTTAACCGTCGTACATTCTGACCTGTGGCATTCTGAAGTTAAGGGGGAATGGGGTCTCGGGAACATCTTCTGTGAATGAAGGATCTTGGATGTTAAGCTTATCCAAGATATTGAGACTTCTATGTTTCAGGGCCAAGTTTATTTTTTCTTCCATCTCTTCGAACCATTTGTCTAGAAGGAGCTTTCTTTGGACCGACTGCAACGCAGCGAGGGCTCGGTAGGGGGTTGGTTGTAGGTTGGATTATCTCTGTCAGACGACTTTGCTTGCTCGGGAGCTTGGTGGGGAGAAAAGGAAGGTTGCTGGCTGCCAAGTTAGCTATCATCCTGGAGAGTTTTTGGAATTAGGCTTGAGTCACAAGGGCAGCATGAGGATGCACGACTGCATCCTCGTAATCAAGAGAGTTGGTCCCGGAGAGATGAAGGCGCTGCTCTCTGAAGAGGGGCCGTCTGCTCGACCCGGGGGTTGCATGCTCGGTGATTGCAGGGAATCTGGGTCTAGATTGCTGGCTGCGGGTGCTGCCCCGGATGGGAGCAGAGCACGTTGTTGGGGTTTCCTTGTCGGTCCTTCTCGTATTGCTTCTCGGTGGCATCGCAACAGATGAGTTCTTTTATACTTTTTCACTTTTGCTATAGCGAGAGATTGTGGTTTCCCACGGACGGCGCCAATCTGTTGATGCCGAAAAATTGCTTGCTGCTGACGTGGCCCTAGTGCTGACGTGGCCTTGGTGCTGACGTGGCCCTGGCGTTGACATGGCCCTGGTGTTGATGTGGCCTTGGTGCTGGCGTGGCATTGGCATTGCACAAGTAATAGAGGTGAACTAAAAACCCTCGGAAGGAGGGGAGGGGGAGACCTTCGAGGGTGCTCCGACGCTTAAGTTAGAATGAGGGTTTAAGAGAGGCTGAGGGTGAGAGTTTATTCTAAAACAACTCAAGTGCAAATAGATAAGCGTGAATATCTGACGAATTCCATACCTCGGTTTACTTATAGTCCTCTGAGTAGTTACTGCCCACGTGGGGAAGGGGGGTATGACCTTGCCCATGCTCTCTGCTCTGAAGGGTTAGGTCTGGGTTGAGTGTGTAAGGAGTTGCGTGTGTCAGCAAGGCTATGTCCGCTGATTACGCTTGGATGAGGTGGTTGCCTATTGCCTGTTACACGTGTTTCTCACCGTGTTTGGTAAGTTTGACACGTGTCTTTGCTCTATCGGTGATATCATAGCCTACATGTGGGTGTTTTATTGGATGAGGGTTTGGTGGGTCACATCAGTGGACATGTCTTTTAAGAATAGTTTAATAAAAAAAATTTCGAGGAACCCGTAAAATTTTATCAATATTAGTTTGGCATTTTACGGTTTAACATATACTATATGTAGTCTTATGGTGGTCCAAAGGTTTGGGTGAGTCGGGGCTTCCACGAGTCCCTCTGGCTCCGACCCTAATTAAGACAACATGATGAATTATTTCGAAACTCGAAAAATCTTGATCTGAAATGACAGTGATTTGAATGACGCACGCCATAAAGTAACCCGGCCTGCCCGTTCGGTTTCCATGTAGCAAAAAAACAAGACAACATACAAGGTTAATCCAAAACTCGAGGAATCCTTATCCGAAATAACTGTCACTGTTGAGAGTGATAAAAAATGACTATAATTCCAATGATACGTGAAATAACGCGACCCACTCAACCAAAAAATTAAGACAACATAATGGGTTAATTCAAACCCAAAAAAATCCTGATGCGAAATGACGTGACTCAGGTGACATGCGCCCCAGACAAGCACCTAATCGTAGTTGGTCCGGCAAACTTCCATCTAGGTTCTTTTTAAATATTATTTATTGAAAGAAAATATACTTTCCTAATTCCCAGTTTGTAGTTTCCTACACGTACTCCGTAGGGCATAAAAATATCCCACGAGATGCCAAACTTTTACATCTCTTTCTCTCTCTCGCTTCTTCATGTTTCTGTATAACGAGGGTGTTGAGTGAGGCGGCTAAGTAATTTAGGACTCTGTAGTCTGTACACCATGGGAGACACAGAAAGTAACATAGAGGAGAGTTTGTTACCAAAACGGAGAGAAGATCAGAAAAGAGAAGGTTTAGCTCTAACATGGGTTGTGTTCATTCAAGAAGTGAAAAGGTTGGGTTACCTAGCAGCACCCATGGTAGCTGTCACTCTATCACAGTATCTATTGCAGGTTATTTCAATGATGATGGTAGGTCACCTTGGTGAGCTTTCTCTCTCTAGCATCGCCTTAGCCATCTCTCTGTGTGGTGTTACCGGATTCAGTCTTCTTGTAAGAGTTCTTCTATGAATTAAAACGCCATTTCTCTTTTTTTTTTGTTTGCTTCTTCGTTATTGTTATTCACGATGATGATGATGTCATTATTTTGGCTTCTGTTGTTTATTTGCCAAAAATTCTTTCTTCTTGTTTCTATATTGGGTTCAAAACAGATATATATTTGCTAATCCTACCTAGCTTAAAATCACACACAAAAATTCGAGAGCTATTATGAAAAACAACCATTAAATTATTGATGACACAGTAAAAAAAAATAACACCTTTCAAATGACTGTTTTGTTAAATCAACTCTTTAAACCATCTTTTTGATAAAAATAAAATATTTTTGTAGATATCGATATCATCGATTTTTAGTTCTTGTAAATGTCACACCAGTCGATTTTGACTGGTTTGTAATTGGTGCCTGTGATGATTTCAATTGCTTAATTTTACTTTGGTTTTCAATTTTTCATGTCATGATCTCTGATGTTAGTGTTACTTTCGATGGTTACGCATTCAAAGCTATTTGGCTGTTTTTCCTTTTTTTTTTTTTTTTGAAAAACTTACCAATTGCAGACTGCAAAACCTTCAAGACAAGTATTCTTGCAGGGAAGGATTCAAAAATAAATTAGGTCAAAAACATTTTTTTTAACTTTTAACTTTATGAGAGAAGTTTTCTGCATTTGGTCAAAATTCAAAATGATCAGAACGCTGGTGACTTTTCTCCAACATTATATCCTTGAAAGTTACATTTTTTGTCATGCACTGGCACCCTTCCTGTTGAGAAAAAGAACAAAATGAATTTGCACTCTGACAGCTCTGACAAATGACTGTTCTGTTTACTGGATACTTTAGTAAATTAAACAAAAGACCCCACAGTCCACACTGATGGCCAAAGTTTTGTTTATGAATCACTAAACAACAACATCTGACTTGAGTAGGCTGTATCAATAACTTAAGCACCTGATGCCGGGGGTGGAGCCAGGAATGTCAATTTAGGGAAAATTGGGGTAGCTTTAGTAATTATACTGGGAAGGATCAATTTTGTACCCAATTTAACATTTTTTTTTTTTACTTTGGGGGCTGACGAACCCCGCAAATTTGTACTTGACGCCACCCCTGCCTGATGCAGGAGAAGGACTGGAAGTAGCGGGGTTTCGTACTATCTTGAAATATTAATATAAAGACAATGAAAGCAAATAGTGACTGTGATTAATGATGCCAGGGGCGGAGCCAGGAATATCAATTTGGCGAAATTGGAGGTAGCTTTAGTAATTATACTTGGAAGGATCCAATCTATACCCTATATAACTATTATTTTGTTTTTACTTGGGGGGCAACGGACCCTGCAAATCGAGCTTGGCGCTGCCCCTGCCTGATGCAGCAAAAGTACTGGAAGTATTTCTTGTAATATCTTGAAATATTAGCATAAGAACATCGAAAGCAAATAGTGAATGTGATTATTGAATTATAGAACCATGTCTATATTGGAATTTGATTGTCTTTTTTCTCTAACCAAAGAAATGTAATTTGAATTTGCAAGACAGTTAGGGATGGCTAGTGCACTGGAAACCCTGAGTGGTCAAGCTTATGGAGCTCAACAATATCAGAAGGTTGGGGTTCAAACTTATACTGCTATATTTTGTCTAATCTTAGTTTGTCTTCCTGTGTCTATTATATGGATCAACATAGGAAAGATACTTGTTTTTATTGGTCAAGACCCTCTAATATCACATGAAGCTGGTAAAGTCAGTGTGTGGCTTGTTCCTGCATTGTTTTCCTATGCAACGCTTCAGCCACTTGTTCGATACTTTCAGACACAGAGTTTGACTATCCCCATGTTTATCAGTTCATGTGCCGTTCTTTGTTTCCATATACCTCTTTGTTGGGCTTTAGTTTTCAAATCTGGACTTGATAGTCGTGGAGGAGCATTGGCAATTAGTATATCGAATTGGTTGAATGTAATTTTTCTTGGATTATACATGAGGTACTCCTCTGCCTGTGCCAAAACCCGTGTCCCAATTTCTATGGAGCTGTTCCAAGGAGTTGGAGAGTTTTTTCGCTTTGCTGTCCCTTCAGCAGTAATGACTTGGTATATTATCTCATTTTTTTCTCTTTTGGAAAGAGTTTCATGTCTTTTTTTTTTGGAAGCTCTTTTTAATAATTTTAATGTTCTTTTTATGTTAACAATCGCAGTCTAGAATGGTGGTCATTTGAGCTCCTAATCTTGTTGTCAGGGCTTTTGCCAAATCCACAGCTTGAAACTTCAGTCTTATCTGTATGGTATGTTCTCTATTACTGTTTTGGATTTAAAATACTATTCATCTTTTGAAGAGAAATTTGGAATTTTAATTTGAAACATTATCATAATTTTCATAAGAAGTCTTAAGTGAGTTAACATTTATTCCTCAAGCAGAATATTCTCTAATTTATCATAAACTTTTTTTGAGCAGTCTCCAAACAATTGCTACACTTTATGCAATACCATATGGACTTGGTGCTGCAGCAAGGTTTTCTCTAACAGAAGTTACTTGTCTATAATGTGGTAGATATTTAAACAAATAACTTAATCTATGATCATTATTTTTTTGTACAGTACTAGAGTTTCAAATGAATTAGGAGCCGGGAACTCTCAAGCAGCGCATATAGCTGTATACGCTGTGATATTTCTTGCAGCCATTGAGACCGTTATAGTAAGCGGAACCCTCTTTTCTAGCCGGAGAGTTTTCGGTTGCGTATTCAGTAACGAGAAAGAAGTTGTGGATTATGTTACAATCATGGCTCCTTTGGTTTGTTTGTCTGTCATATTGGACAGCTTACAAGGGGTGCTTTCAGGTTAACATTCCTCTCTTCTCTCCTTAAGTAACCTCTTGCTTTATAAATATGAAAAAATTTCGCAGTTTTATAGCCTTTTTTGAATCAGGTATATCTAGGGGATGTGGGTGGCAGCATATAGGGGCTTATATCAACCTTGGAGCCTTTTATCTTTGGGGAATTCCAATTGCTGCCAGTTTGGCCTTTTGGGTACAGTTAAGAGGAATAGGTCTTTGGATTGGAATACAAGCTGGGTCGTTTATGCAAACAGTTCTGCTTGCTGTTGTAACAGGCTACACAGATTGGGAAAAACAGGTCTGTTTCTATTCTCAATCCTTTTATAAAGCTTTAAAATTTGTTCTTGTCGAAATTTATATTTGTGCAGCTTCTTTGGAGGAAGTTAAAGGCAGGAAAAAAGCAAGAAGATTTGGGATCTTGTATTGTATTATTTTTCTAATCTTCTCTGCTATTAAACTCTGCACTGCCATGAGACTTTTGTGAAAATTTTAATCAAATTTTGCCTTTTTCTATGAAGTTATTTCTCTTTTTCATTTGTTTCACCCTTGGGTATGTCAATATTTGCAGGCAAGTAAAGCAAGGGAGAGGATATTTAAATGACGATCTTCTGTGGATAATAATGGCTTGAGTGAGCATGAGATAGTTCGTTTTCATGTGACAAATTTAAAATTGTAAGAGAGAAACTAGCTTTTGTTGTTCTTTTATGTGCAGAAGGACAGAAGCTTTTGTATGCAACATGACAGAAATTATGTGTATTGATTTGTGAATGACAGAAACAGCAGGCAAATCGGTTATAATTACGTGGGTGTGGTGAAACTTACAACAAAAACCTTCAAAGGCAACAAACAGCCTCTTGAGTTCATAAAATGGTTTATGAACTGTTTACGATAAAACGATAATAGAGTTATAAATTGTTTAGTGTTTAATTAAATAATATTGAAAATAATTTTTATAACAAAATCTCAAAAAATTTTGTTTATGGGAAACAAAAAACATTTTATAAACTCTCGGGTTATAGGTGCTTTGGGGAACAAAATTTATTAAATGATAAAATTTAAAAAGTTAAGCTTTTGGGATAATTAAGTTGATGATTTTCAAAATAAAATTGTGATTTTATATTTGGGATGATTTGGAAATTCGAAAGAAAAGAGAAAGAAAAGAAAAATTCAGTTTTGTTCATATAGAATTGAAGGAAAAAAACTATCGATTGTAGAATCGGATAGAAACCTTTGTAGGTTTGTCTAGTCGATTACAAAAATGATCCACTTGATTGGAAGCTTAGACAGAAACTTCTGTAGGTTTGTCCAGTCGACTGAAAAAGATCTAGTTGATTGGAATTCCGATATTTGATTGATTTTGGAAAATACATGTGGCACAGTCGATTGTAGAATTCTTCAAAACACAAGTGCTCTTAATCTATAAAACTCATAGAAGCTGCTTTGAGTTGTTCTTCACTAGTGCAAAGTGTAAAACAACAACAAAGTTTCATTGTATCTTAGAGAAAAATTGCTGGAAACCTTATTGCACCGGTGAGGGTGAATTAAACCTTAAGAAAAACGATTTTGTCGTGCCTTGAAGCCCTAAATCTCATCCTCTGTTATTAATTTTGATAAACAACCTTCTAAAAATTTTTCCTAGCAATCTTAAGATTTAATTTCTCTTTGTTTGTAAAAATGACTACCCCTTTGAGTTCTCTGAGAGATATGACGCTGGATTTCAACAAATCGAAGAAGTGAAAAATTTCTTGAGTCAAAGTGATGTTTTATATTGTTTTGATAAGATAGATTACAAGGTACCCGTTATTTTTAAAAAAATTCTATAGCACACTAGTGTTAAACAAACGTTGCAGAAAATATGGGTTGATTTTAAATTTTGTGTGCATATGTAAGACATCAAATAATATAAAGAAAACTATAATTAGTTTATCTTTAGTTCGTTTTATAGGCATAGAAAAGAAAACCGAGGAATGCAATTCATTTTGTATAGTGATATATCTGATGAGATTGGTATAATGGTTCATGTTTTCTGTTTCCTATAAATGTCTAGTATACGATAAATCTACTAGTATGTTTTGTTTGGTAATATGTGTTGGGCATAAGCACTATGAATGGTCATGACTTGTTATCAGTATGTATCACATTTGTGGATTACATGGTGGCACTAATGATAATTTTTAATTTGGAAAATAGAATGGCTATTTGGCTATGTAACCAATAGTGGCTAATAATTTTTTGGCTTATTGTTACAGTAGTTTATAAGAATTGTTCTTCCTTATAAGTGTTGCATAATATGTTGATATCACGTTACTTCCATTCCATGGTTGTCTTGATAATAACATATTTTAATTGTTGATGATCATAATTCAAATGAGATAATAAGTTTGACTATAAATTTACTCTAGTTGTAAAAACTAAGTATTATTGCCTAGTTTCACATTCTGCTTGTAATAATCTTTAATATTGATCATTATTGTTATCTGTCTTCTCTAGACCAAGAAAGATAAAATAAGTATGCACTTAATCTTAAGTTTTAATTTAAAAGTTAGTTCAAACCAATACTACATCATGTTAATTGATTACTAGGGGCCAAAAGCACATACTCACATGTTAAACTGATAATTGGTTGTTATTGGGAAACCACCTCTCAAGATGTCCAGGTGATGGTCTTTCAAACACCGAAGTCTAGAATGACTTGTACAAACAAATACAGCAACCAAAGCAAGAAAGAAAAGAACAAGCAATTTGTTATCGAGGTTCAGCAATAGCCTACATCCCCATGAGTTCCTTTGAACTCTCTGCACTAAATCAATGAGTTCTTACAAGTTACAACAACTCCACTCCAAGAAACCCAAGTTCTTGAAGAATCAAGAAGAGAAAGAAAGTGATAGAACTATTACAAAAGCACTCTACCTACAATCTATACTACTTCTCTCTTTACAATCAGCCTTTCTTTTGAGATCTATTCTAGTGCCTCTCTGTGTTTTATGTCTTTGCACTCACACTTACACTTTAACTCTCTTGTATGATGATCACTTGTATGTCACAATGTGTTATATTCTTGAGATTGAAGCTAGCTGACCCTTTATAAAGTGCACAAACTTCTTGACCAATCTTGATGGTCAATATCCACCCTTAGATCTTGAGGACCAATCAACCTTAGCCCTCCATCAATCCTAAGTGATGCTGTGAGTTTTGAACATGCATCTACGCACCTTACAAAGGCTGAACCAATGTGCATCAGTGTGCCTTCAGGCCGCGGCCTAGAACAGGGCAAGCCGCGGCCTGGACCAGGGCTGAATCTCCTCTACCCCTCATCTTTCTGGGCGTCGCGGCCTGGGGGAGGCTGAGCCATGGCACACACCTCCTCCAGGCATCCTCTATGTTGGGCGCTGCAGCCTGGGAAGAGCTGGGCCGTGGCGCACACTGGTGTGCACTACTATAACATGCTGAACTTCATTCTTCCATCTCCCATTTAATCCTTTGACAAACTCCAACAATCTCTACCTTTGTCTAAGCGATTAAACCCAAACCCATTGTGCAGAGAACTTCAGGATCCAAACTCATCTTAAGTCATCATTCAACCGAATCCAATCCTAAGTGGTCCAAGGCAATTATTGAACTTGCTTAGAGGTAGAACTTTGGTGCCTAAATCAGCGGGATTTTCTTCCGTGGCTACCTTGTCCACATAGATGCATCATTTCGTAACATTTTCCCGAATGAAATGGTACCGAACATCCATGTGCTTTGTCTTCTTATAAAACACCGGATTCTTGCACAAATGCAATGCACTTTGGCTATCCGAATACACCACAACCTGCTCCTTTAGTACCTTCAACTCTTCCAGCAACCCTTTGCACCACATAGCCTCCTTGATGGCTTCCGTAGCCGCTATGTACTCAGCCTCGGTTATTGATAGTGCTACCACCGGTTGCAATTGAGCCTTCCAACTTACACAACATCCGTTTAAGTTGAAAAAATAGGAGGTAATCGATCTTCTTTTATGCCGGTCAGCTCCATAGTCCGAATCCGCATAACCTTCAAGACAGATGGACTTACCCCTCTTCTTATAAACCAGCCCTACTTCTGGGCTTCCCTTCAAGTACCTTAGCAACCACTTCATCCCAAGCCAATGCTCATTTCTGAGATTACTCATAAACCTACTGAGGATGCTAATTGCATGAGCAATGTCAGGTCTAGTGCTTACTATCATAAACATGACTGAACCAACCGCACTAAAGTAAGGGACCTTTTCCATTTCTTTCTTCTCCACCTCCGATCTCGGACATTGATCGCTGGAGAACTTGAAATGACCAGCAAGAGGAACCTTCACTGGTTTGCTATCTTCCATAGAGAACTTAGATATCATCTTCTCTATGTAGAAAGTCTGAGAAATCTTCAATCTGTTTCTCTCCCTTTCCTGGATTATATTCATCCCAAGGATCTTCTGTGCATGGCTAAGATCATTCATCTCAAACTCCTCACTGATTTGAGACTTAAATTCTTCCATCCTCTCCATGCTGCTCCCAACCAGCAATATATCATCAACATAGATGAGGATGATCACCACTTCCTCCACCTTATGCCCCTTGTAATACAAGCATGAATTATAGTAGCTCCTCATGAAACCTAGGCTGGTTACAAAGGAATCAAACCTCTTATTCCATTGCCGAGGTGATTGCTTCAGGCCATAAAGAGATTTCTTCAATTGGCACACCAAATCTCCCTGCCTTCCTTCCTCATAACCTTTGGGTTACCTCATGTAGATGGTCTCATCAAGCTCTCCATGTAAGAACACTGTCTTTACATCCATTTGCTCGATTTCCCAATTGAATTGGACCACCAATGCTAACACTATCCTTATTGTCTTGTATTTCACAACCGGTGAGAAGATTTTAGTGAAATCTATGCCCTCTCTTTGTGTGAACCCCTTCGCCACCAGCCTAGCTTTATACCAGACTTCATCCCCTGGAGTGTTCCCTTCTTTGATCTTGTAGATCCATCTACAATCCACAACTCTCTGTTTTTCTGGTTTGGGCACCAATTTCCAAGAGTTGTTCTTCTTCAAAGAATCTATTTCTTCCTCCATAGCTAGCTGCCACTTTGACGAATTCTTACACTCCATGGCATCCATGTAAGTTTCTGGTTCAAACTCTCATTCTGTCCAAGGAGCGGCTACATTAGCATCCACAAACCCATATCTCAAAGGTGGTCTAACCACCCTCCTTTCTGGGTCCCTTGTGAGTTGGTAGTCAGTCTGACTTGCTACATCAACCCCTTCCAGTTTAACCTCCTCTTGAGTTTCTTAAGCTTGGCCTTCATCAATGGGCTCTACTTGGTCTGAACCCTCTTGCCTTCCTTGCTCTACCTGAACTGAATTCTCCTTGATGCGATGCTCCATAAATCTGGACTGGTTTGCTCACTAGCCCCTGCAGGGTTAGATTTCTCCAAGTAGGGAAATAACAATTCATTAAAAATAACATCCCTACTTATTATTAGTTTCATTCCTTTTGGTTCTAAGGACCACAACCTATACCCCTTAACCCCATCACCATACCCTAGAAATACACATTTTTTAGACCTTGGGTTAAGTTTATCTTCCTTTTGATGTGCAAATGCAGCACACCCAAAAATCCTAAGGTTGCTCAACTCAGGGGGTTCCCACTCCACATTTCCATGGGAGTCTTGAGCTCTAAAGCTCTAGAGGGTGATCTATTTACCAAGTATGCAGCAGTAGACGCAGCTTCCCCCTAAAAATATTTTGGTAAACCGGACCCAATTAACATGCACCTAACCTTTTCCATAAGGGTTATATTCATCCTCTCAGCAACTCTATTTTGCTGAGGTGTTTTTATAACCGTTCTATGTCTTAGAATGCCATTTAACTCATAAATTTATCAAAATCCTTATTGCAAAATTCTAAGCTATTACCGGTTCATAAAGCCTTAACTACCTTACCCGTTTGAGTCTCCATCAACTTTTTCCACACCAAAAATTTATTCAAAGCATCTGATTTATTTTTAAGTAAATAAACCCAAACCTTTCTTGAATAATCATCAATTAAAGACAGAAAGTAAAAGTTACCTCCCTGTGTTGGTGTTCTTGCTGGTCCCCAAAGGTCAGAATGAATGTAGTCAAGAATGCCCTTAGACTTGTGCACTCTGGTGTTGAAGCTGACCTGATGTTGCTTCCCAAGAACGCAACACTTGCAGAAATCTAATTTCTTTACTTTGTCACCACCAAGTAGACCATTCCTGCTGAGAACTTGCAGGCCCTTTTCGCTCATATGTCCTAAGCGAGTGTGCCAAAGGGCTGCCCTATCCATCTCAGCCATTAAGCTTGCTGCTTGATTCTTGATTTTTTTCTCTCCGATCATGTCATAGAGTCCATCTTTTATTGCTGCTTTGATCACTATAAAAGATCCCTTGGTCACCTTGATCTTTTCTCCCTCTTCCTTGTATGTATACCCCATGGAATCCAGCTGCCCCAATGAGATCAAATTCCTCCTCAATGAGATACCTTACATTTTGCAGCAGCCTTGTAACTCCATCAAAAATCCTCAGCTGGATGTCTCTTATCCCCCTTACTTGGCAAGAATTGTCATCCCCAAGAAAACTCTTCCATCATTGATTTCTTTGAAATTTTTAAACCATTCCTTGTGAGGGCACATGTAATAAGTGCACCAGGAATCCAGGATTCATTTCTCGCTGCCTTGCCTCATGCTCACATTTGAGTACACAACCAGAACATCATCTTGCTGTTCTCTTTTGGCAACTGAAGCCTCTCCATTGTTGGTATGGTTTCTCCCTCTCTTATCCCACAACCTCTTCTTGTAATCTTTCTTGAAGTGACCCTCCTTGTTGCAGTAGAAGCACATCTTTCCTCCAAATCTTGGTTTGGAATGTGCTCTCCTATGGCTCTACCCTCTACCCTTTGATTTCTCCCTTTCCATCAAACTTCTCAACAATAAAATTTGAACCTATCTTGCGGAGATGATCCTAAATTTGTGCAGTACCCACAAATGCTTTCCAACTTCTTCTAAACCTCAAGAATACAATCGAAGATTGATCTCAACATCGTTCTTGAATCACTCTCAAGAACACGATATGATCTTGATCTTTACTCCGTTCTTGAATCACCCAAGAAGCTTGTTATTTAATTCTTTGCTCTGATACCCAGCTGTGCAAGCTCTGATACCACTGTTGGGAAACCACCTCTTAAGATGCCCAGGTGATGGTATTCAAAACACCCAAGTCTAGAATGACTTGTACAAACAAAATACAGTAACCAAAGCAAGAAAGAAAAGAACAAGCAATTTGTTATCAAGGTTCGGCAATAGCCTATGTCGCCGTGAGTTCCTCTGAACTCTCTGCACTAAACCAATGAGTTCTTACAAGTTACAGTAACTCCACTCCAAGAAACCCAAGTTTTTGAAGAATCAAGAAGAGAAGAAAGAAAGTGATAGAACTATTACAAAAACACTCTACCCACAATCTATACTACTTCTCTCTTTACAATCAGCCTTTCTTTTGAGATCTATTCTAGTGCCTCTCTGTGTTTTGTGTCTTTGCACTCTCATACTTGCACTTTAACTCTCTTGTATGATGATCACTTGTATGTCACAATGTGTTATGTTCTTGAGATTGAAGCTAGGTGACCCTTGATATAGTGCACCAACTTCTTGACCAATCTTGAGGGTCAATATCCACCCTTTGATCTTGAGGACCAATCAACCTTAGTCCTCCATCAATCCTAAATGATGTTGTGTGTTTTGAACATGTATCTACGCACTTTACAAAGGCTAAACCAATGTGCATCAGTGTGCCTTCAGGCCGCAGCCTAGAACAGGGCAAGTCACGGCTTAGAGTAGGGTTGAATCTCCTCTACTTCTCATCTTTCTGGGCGCTGAGGCTTGGGGGAGGCTGAGCCGCGGTGCACACCTCCTCCAGGCATCCTCCATGTTGGGCGCCGTGGCCTAGGAAGAGCTGGGCCGCGGCGCACACTGGTGTGCACTCCTTTATCATGTTGAACTTCATTCTTCCATCTCCCATTTAATCATTTGACAAACTCCAACAATTGTGATGTTCATTTATTTGTATGATATATTTTCTAAAAGTGTCAAATAAATCTTGAGAAGACATCCAGTATATTTTGATTAGTACTTGACTTAGAAGCAGAAGTATTCTTATGGTAGAAATTTACAAGAATAAATCTCAAGAGGGTACTTGTGGTAAAATCCTAGTTGGATGATAATGTCACTAGGACTAGTAAGACTAGTATATGCTACAGTGGGTATTGTACAATGGTATAAACACCAAGTTAACATTGACCATGATAATGAATTACTAGTGGGCAAAGTCAAATAGTTATAAGTGATGAAAAATATCACTTGTGGTGGGGTGATTTTGAGTGTAAGTGCGATTGGTATTATGTACACAGTGCGTTACAATGATTTATCCTAGACTTTTAGCCAAGTATAAATAGATTAATTAAGATAAAGTTTATAAAGTTTGCAAGAAATTTGGCGGATTGATTAACCAAGTTTCTAGCTAGCAAATGATTAAAATTTATAAGGGAGAAGGATCAAGTCCATACAATTAATCACCCACGGTGGAACCTTAACTCAACATTTACTAACCATAACTCTTGAGTTCAATAATGAGACAAAGTACATCATCAGTTGTGATTGCAAACACCTACAGTAAATATTCCATCCTAGGAGAAGAGTGTTTGGAAACCGTAGTGATAAAGTGAAGGGCGAACTTTGAGTTCTTAATAAGGCTTATAAAAGTTTTCTTTGGTATGTTAAGTTACGGAACATAGTTGATAAGCTTACCTAGTAAGTGTGGAGTGTGATCATTTCTAATGAGTACAAAGGCTTGACTCTAGAGCACTCATGACATAAGATACATGACACAAAGCCTGCAAAAGTATCAACAATTTTTTCAATTTCTATGAGGCGAAGTTTCATATGTGATACATGTCCGGTTAAAAAAATAGGATTTGTCATTTAAATTTTAATACTACTATACATTCTATTTAACTTTGATGTGTTTTCACTAAATGAAGATTCAAGTCCCAAAGACATCTTCATTTATGCATGAACTTCAACGGACTATGAAAGATTTGATTTTAAAATTTTTATAGAGTAAAAACTATTTTGAAAATGGTGGGGGATTGTTTGTGATTTTCAAAATAAAATTCTGATTTTATACTTGGGAAGATTTGTAAAATCGAAGGAAAAGAGAAAGAAAAGAAAATTTCAGTTTTGTTCATATACAGTCGACTGTAGGATCGGACCAAAACCTAAATAGGTTTGTTTAGTTGATTGTAAAAAGGATCAAGTCGACTGGAAGCTCGAACAAAAACTTCTATAAGTTGGTCCAGTCGATTTTAAAAAGGATCCAGTCGACTGGAAGCCTGATACCTTATTGATTTTGTAAAATATGTGAAGCATAATCAACTATAAAAAGGACCCAGTCGACTGGACAACAAAATTTTGAATTTTCTAGAATGTTAAATGATAGATTGTTGGTGAGTTAAAGTGTCTTTTGTGAAGAGTCACTCAATTATGTCAGTTGAGGATTGAACGAAAGTGTCTCTTATGAAGAGACACTTAGTAATTCTATAATTAGAGTGGATAACGATCATTTTTACAATAGGATAATTATTGATAACTCTTTCATCTTCTTCTTCTATTTTCTCTAAAAAAATACACATTTTCTTGTGATCGAAATTTTTTGTAGAATTCTTAAAACAAAAGTACTCTTAATCCATAAAAGTCATAGAAGTTGTTGTGGGTTCTTTTTCACTAATTCAAAGTGCAGAACAACAACATAGCTTCATTGTATCTTACAGGAATTCACCGGAAACATTCTTGCATCGCTGAGGGGTGAATTAAACCTTAAGGAAAGCGACTTGGTCATGCCTTGAAGCTATAACTCTCATCCTCTCTTATTCATTTTGATAAACAACTCTTTGAAATATTCCCCCAACAAATTGGTCATCCAATTATCTCTTCACATTCACATGGTATAATAGTTTTGATTGAAAAATCACTTTCCATTAATATTTCATATGTAAAGACAATTAATCTTTTATTTGATTTCCATATGAAGGATCATGCTAAAGTATTAAAAAAATTGATTTTTTTTGTTCATCAGTTTAATTAAGCTTTTATGATAATTAGTTACTTAACTATCTCATTATCTGAATCATCAATCCTACAAAAGACAATCTTATTCAAAGTTGCACATTTAGCTATGGTTCACATTCTTTCGTAATTATTATCAAAACCTTGGTGTAACGACTTTACTATCCATCACGATTGACACAATTGATGGCTCGCACTATGCCGTGTGGTGCACACTTTTGATATTTCCAAAGTAGACCACAAGTTCGTGTGAACTTCTAATTGCAAAAACTGGACTAATAAAATACAGTAGTATTTAGGCAAGTGTTGAAACTTTCAGTAACAACAAGAAAGGTCACTAACTTATAGTAGTTCATATATATTGAGGTATATAAGAAAATATAAGATGTGTTTTATTTTCTATAGGAAAAGAGTAAAGAATCTCAATATACTTTTGAGAAATTTTTGGAACAAAAATAATAACATGATAATTTTATTGTGTTAGATATTTATTGTTGTTAATTCTCAAATAAATCTTGAGAAGACCCTTAGTGCATTTTGATTATTACTTGACTTAGAATCGTAAGTATTCTTGTGATAGAAATTTACAAGAAAATGAATATCAGGAGGGTACTTGTAATAAAATACTATTTGGATGATGATGTCACTTGGACCAGTGCGACGAGTACATGTTACGGTGGGTGTTTTACAATGGTATAAATGCCAAGAAAATACTAAACATAATAATTAATTACAAGTGGTAAAGTCAAGTAGTTACAAGTGATGGAAAATATCACTTGTAGTAGGGTGATTTTGAGTGTATGTGAGATTGGTAATTTCTATGCAATGCAATAAATTGAATTATCCTGGGTGTATAGCCAACCAAGTATAAATTCTAGATATATAGTAGCAACACGAATTAGTTAATTACTAGTGGAGTAATTACAATGGAATTTGTAAAGTCTGCAGGAAATTTGACGGATCGATTAACCAAGGAACTAACTAGTAAGTAAAACATTATAAGAGATGGGGATAAATCCCATATGATTAATCACCCATGGTGGAACCTCGATTCAACGCTTATGAACCCTAAATATTGAGTTCAGTGAGAAAAAGTATCAATTGTGATTGCAAATACCTACAGTAAATATTTTATCAGATGAGAAGGGTGTTTAGAAACCGTAGTGATAAAGTGAAGGGTGAACTTGAGTTCTTAATAAGGCTTATAACAGTTTTTCTTTGGTATGTTAAGCTACGAAATATACTTGATAAGTTTACCTAGTGACTGTGAAGTGTGGTTGCTTTTGTTGAGTTCAAGGGTTTGACTCTAGAGCACTCATGACATAAGATACATGACACAACTCCTATAAATGTGTCAGTATTTTCTATGAGAAGTTTCTTATGTGATACATATTTGGTTAAAAAAATATGATTTGTGGTTCAAAGTTTCATACTATCATACATTTTGTTTAACTTTGATGTGTTTTCACTAAATGAAGATTCAAGTATTCCGAAGACATCTTCATTTAGGCATGGATTTCAATGGATTATGAAAGATCTGATTTTCAAAGTTTTTATAGAGTAAAAAATATTTTGAAAATGGTGGGGGATTTTTAGTAATTTTCAAAATAAAACTTTGTTTTATACTTGGCATAATTTGAAAAATCGAAGGAAAAGAGAAAGAAGGAAAAATTCTATTTTGATCAAGGACAATCGACTGTAGGAATAAGATAGTCGACTGTAGGATTAGACAGAAACTTTTATAGCCAACTGTAGAATTATACAGTCGACTGTAGGTATCCAAAAATGGATAGTTAGTTTGCAGAGTCGACTGTCAACCCGATACTTTATTGTTAAATTGGAAATTTTGAGCCATAATCTATTGTCCCAAAGCCACAGTAAACTGTTAGAATGCAAAATTTGAATTTTCTAAACGTTGTAAAACGTTTTGACAGTTGAAATCTAAGCCAAAGTGTCTCTTCACTAATGTAACAACCCATCTCGGGTGAGCTCACCCCGAGGTGGTATCGTCACATTTAAAATCCAAACACGACACATACACACAACTACTTAACACATCATTGACTGAAAATAATATTTACATCAATATCCTTAACTCTTTTCAGAAGAGTTGCAATTCTTCACAAATTATACTAACAAAATATTCAATTATTTACAATGCATGAACATACATTTGTATTTCTCAAAATTTTCTTTCTCTTTCTTTCTTATATTGTCTGAGGATGCCAACCATGTAGACTTACCTAGATTCTTACTCTAGTCTTAAAATAAAACCTATTGGTTTTGCTTGCAATCTGAAATCATTAATATTGAGGAATGAGCTTCACAAACTTAGTGAATTCATTTTACTAGAAGTAATCGATTTGTATACTTTTAGTCATAATTATATATCAATCATAATCATAATTCAAGATAATTATTCATCTATCATTTCTCATATTAATAGCTCAAATTATTTATCAATCATTTCCTAAATCATATGGTTTCAATCTTTATACTTATAGTCTCTCAGATTCTATCTTATATAAACATCGTTTTAGATTTCTTCTCATATATTTAATCAACTCAAGGTTATCATTTTAATATAATTTTCATCATAATTACCTCATCATGAGGTTTACATCATACAAACGGTCATCATTTATAATGTTTTTTTTATCATAGATTACCTCGTCATGAGGTTCACAACATAATACAATCAATTTATGATTTTAATATTACATCTCTTTTCATCGTTTGCTCGTCACATCTTATCTTCATGTGACTTATAATCATATCACAATTTCATAATCAATTTGATGCTTTAGCATCTCAATAATAATAAAAATAAATATATGCACACATTCACATCCTCATTTCATCATCATTTCATTTCATTCATTTATTTATTTCTCATCGCATCATTTCGTATATCACTCTATACTATCAACATATGGGAATACCAATATTTGGTATATCATCCGAGAACATCTTCCAATATGTCATCATGCTTCATCAAGACCAACCATGGATTCTAGCCTTCTATCTATGCATATGATCAATAACATACAGGCATGCATATCATAACATCATACAGATCAAGTCATTTTCTTTTATAAAAACTTTCTTTTATCATCATATATATCAAGCCCTCTCTTCATATAATATATCAACACATAATTCATCAGTTTCTCATCAATAGTTTTCTTTCAAAGATATCAATTAATTTCTTCATATAATATATCAACTCATTAATCATAACTTCAAGAAATTCATTTATCTTTTCAATATATATTTCATCAATTTCTATCAGCTTATCCTTTCATGGATATAATCTCATTAATTTCTTATATATTTGTTTTCAAGAATATCATATATTCATATTTCTTATTTAATCATCCAATTACCACATATCACATATATTTCAACAATTAACTCATATTATTATCAATTCAAATTTCATGTAGATTTTCATGTTTGTCTCACTTACTAATAGTAAACTTAACTCACCACGTAGCACTTAAAGCTATTTGTGGGCCACTTCTTTTCCTTTCCTACTCCTTTCAACAATTACACCAGATTGTTGATCACCACCACTTAATCATAATATCATATTCATTAGTTTTTCTATATCTCATACTTTAAATTTGTATACCCTATTCCAGGTTAATTTCTTATGTATGGATGCTCACATTATTTAATTTCAAAGATTTCAATGAAATCCTTTTCATTTCAATTTAAATTCAAATCCAAATTTTTTGTTTAAGAAAAATAGAAAATTTCTCTTCAAGAATGAAATTCTCATAATCAAATTCATAACTTTACATTTTTAAAGTTTTTCGTTAGATTTCTTGAAAATCCTTCTGTAAATTACTCGATTTCAAGACGAGATTATCAAATTCTTCAATCATAAAGTGTTTGAATGTGTTTATAAGTTTTTCTAGAGAGAGAAAATGAAGTTTGAATGAAGAAGAAATGGATTTTGGTCATGAAAAACCTTTATATACTAAATTTTTTTCTTATTGGTAAGTCGTCCGCCCAGAAATTATGAGTCAACCTCCTCGAATTTACTAGTTAACCGTACAACAGTTACTAGACGAGCGCCTAGTGGACTGGTAAAGTTACCAGTCGATCGCCCCAAATTTATGTGTCTACCGCCCAACAGTTACCAGTCGACCGACACCCCTTTTAACGACTTAAAACATTATTTTTCACAATTTTATGCATTCTAACTCATTTCTTCAATATTTTTCAAATTCATACCTCAAAATTGCTTTGAACTTGAGTTTTAAATCACTTTCTTCCTTGTAAATTTTTAACTTTTTTCAATAAAATGTTCAATATCTTTCTTCATAAATTCTTTCAAATTTCAAATTTATTTCTTTCATGTATGCATATTACAATTCTATCCATCTTTTGTCCTTGAAATTTTCTTACCTATCTTATGAAAAAAAACTAGGGATAATTATTCCTTATACTCATCACACGCTCTCATGTAATCTCCTCAACATCTTTATTCCGCTACAATACTTGAACTAGTGGAATAACTTTATTATGCAAGATTTGTTCTTTTTTGCCTAAAATTCTGACTAATACTTGCATAAAAGTCAAATCTTTCTGAAGTTCTACAGCTTGACTCGGAATACTATGAGAATCAAAATGTAAGCACTTTCGCAAAAGTGAAACATGAAATACATTATGCAACTTCTTTAACTCCGGAAGCAAATCCAATCTATACACTATTGGCTCCACTCTATCAATAACTTCATAGGGTCCTACATACCTCAAATTCAACTTTCCTTTATTTCTGAACCTAAACACACATTTCCATGGATATATTTTCAGATATACCCAATCACTTACTTAAAACTCAAGAAGTCTTCTTCTGCTATCAACATAACTCTTCTATCTGCTCTGTGCTGCTCTAAGGTTCTTTCTAATTAGTTTGATCCCCTTAGTTGTTAAATCAATAATTTCTGGACCAAATATCTTTCTTTCTCCAAATTCTTCCCAACATATAGGAGTTTTACACCTCTTATCTTACAATGCTTCAAACAGTATCATTCCAATACTAGCTTGATATTGATTATTATAAGCAAATTCAATTAAGGGTAAGTAAGAATCCCAGCTCACTGAAAAACTGATCACATTTACCTTTAACATGCCTTTTAATATTCAAATAATCCTCTTTGTTTAAGGATGAAAAGTTATATTAAACTACAACTACATATCCATAGCTTTCTAAAAACCTCTCTAGAATCTAGATGCAAATCTAACATCTTTATTTGACATTATACTCGAAGGTACACCATGCAATCTCACTATCTCAGCTACATGCAATTCATCCAACCTTTCAAGACTCCAAGTAGTTTTAATTGGAAGAAAATGAGATGACTTAGAAAGTATATCTACTATCACCCATACAACATCGTGACCTCTCTAAGTATTGGAAAATTCAAAAACAAAATTCATACTCACATTCTCCCATGACCATTCAAGCATAAAAATAGGTTGTGGTAAGCCTGACGGATGTCTATCATTTGACTTCACTTATTGACAAACCAAATATTTAGAAATATATTCAGCTCTCTTCAACTTTGACCACCAGAAATTCTATTTCAATCCTCTATACATTTTATTGTTACCTGGGTGCATCGAATATACTAAATCATGTACTTCTCTCAATATCTCCTTCCTCATATCAGCTACATATAGTTCAGCCAACCTTTCAAGACTACAAGTAGTTTTAATTGGAAGAAAATGAGATGACTTAGAAAGTCTATCTACCATCACCCATACAACATCGTGACCTTTCTAGGTATAGAAAAATCCATAAACAAAATTCATACTCATATTCTCCCATGGCCATTCAAGCGCAAAAATAGATTGTAGTAAGCCTGGTGGATGTCTATTCTCTGACTTCACTTATTGACAAACCTAATATTTAGAAATGTACATCCATTTTCAACCCTGACCACCAGAAATTCTGTTTTAATCCTGTATACATTTTATTGTTACCCGAGTGCATCGAATTTACTGAATCATATACCTTTATCAATATATCCTTCCATATGTCAACATCATTGGGAACATAAATTCTATGTCCCAATACCAATATGCCATCACCTCGGATTCTGAACTCAGCCTTCTTTCCATTTAACACTTTTTGCTTAATCTTCTCTATCTCTTCATCTCGACCATGCATTTCTAACATGCGTTCTACAATGGATGATTGTACAACCATGTTTGCCAACAATACTCCTCTATCATTGATATTCAATTTTATTCTCACCCCTCTCAACTCTACCATCAGTTTAACATCATGACTCTCTATAGTAGCTAACCTCCTTGTATATTTTTTACTTAATGTATCAGCTACCACATTCGCTTTCCTTAGATGATAGTGAATTGTACAATCATAGTCAAAGGTACTGCAATGATAGAAAAATTATAAATGAATCTTCTATAATAACCTGCCAATCTAAAAAAGTATCTAATATCAGTCACATTAGTTAATCTCTCATAACTTAACACTGCCTCTACTTTCTGTGAATCAACTGCTATATCATCTCTAAATACTATATGCCCTAAGAAAGTTACTTAATTGAACCAAAATTCACATTAAAAAATTTAGTATACAATTTCTCACTCCTCAAGATCTCCAACACAATTTCTAAATGTTTTACATGCTTTTCCTTATTCTTAGAATACACCAAAATATCATCAATAAATACAACCACAAACTTGTCAAGAAATGGTTTAAACACTCTGTTCATCAAATCCATGAATGCTACTGGAGCATTAGTCAATCCAAATGGCATCATAAGAAACCCATGGTGACCATAATGTGTCCTAAAAGCAGTCGTAGGCACGTCTCCCTCCTTAATTCTCAACTGGTGATAACCTGATCTCAAGTCTATATTAGAAAACACCATATCTCCTTGCAACTGCTCAAACAAATCATCTATAATGGGTAAAGGATATTTGTTCTTAATGGTGATCTTATTCAGTTGTCTATAATCTATACATAATCTCATCATTTCATCTTTGTTCTTTACAAATAATATAGGGGCTCCCCATGGTGACACACCAGGATGAATAAATTGTTTATCTAACAATTCTTGAAGTTGAACTTTCAGTTCTTTCAACTCAGTGGGTGCCATTCTATAAGGTGTTATTGAAATAGGGGCAGATCCTAGAATTACATCAATAAAGAACTCAATCTCCTTACTAGGAGGCAACCCAGACAACTCATCAGGAAATACATCAGAATAATCTTTCACGACTAAAATTTCTTCCAACTTTCTACCTTCCTTTCTAGAATCCACCACATATGCCAAATACCCCTCACAGCACTTCCTCAACCATTTACTAGAAGTCAAGGCAAAAATAAGATAATTAAAAAGTATTTTATGTTCTCCCTGAAAGCTAAACTACTCATGCCTAGTTATTCTGAATACAACATTCTTCCTGATACAATTAAACCAATCCATCCTCAATATCAAATCGAAATCAATTATATTCAGAGATAATAAATCTACTTCAAAGTCTTTATCATATATACGAATCACATAACCCCGATAAACATTTATGATCATAACTCTATCCCTAATGGGAATATCAACAACAATATTATTAATCAAAGGACTATCACATGCATCAATAGATCTCATAAAAATATTGGATGCAAAAGAATGAGTTGCACCAAGATCAATCAATAATCTAGCAAGTCTATTAAGGATAGATATTGTACCCATCACGAAGTCAAGAGTTTCTTGGGCATCCTGCTAGGTCAATGCATATACTTTGCTATCTCTGGGCTACATCTGACTACCATGTCCTCTTTCAGTAACTACTCCTCTACCTGGAGCTCTACCTCGAAATTTCCCTTATCCACCACCTCTCTCTGATTGTCCTCTCTCAATATCTCCAACTATCTAAACTAATCTCCTTAATGGACAATCAACATTGATATGTCCACTTTCTCCATAAACAAAACATATCAATGTAGGATAATTTTGATATAAATGTCCTATCTGATTACATCTGTAATATGCTCTACTCTCTCTATCAAATATAACACTACCACCTTCCCTCGGTGATATATTCCCATATCTACTGAATCTTCCAAATCTCATAGGTTGTTTCTCAAACCTAAGGGTTCCACCAACAGAACTCTGAGCCACTAAAGCTATAGATCCAACATGCTTTTATTGACTCTGAATAATAGGTCCTTGTGAAAAGGAACGACCTCTCTGGGGTGGTCTTCTACCCTAAAAACTTATACTACCACCTATAGAACCCTTAAATCCAATCCTCTTTTGCCACTCTCTACCTCCTCTAAACTCCACTATGTTATTTTCAATATGAAGCAACATATTGACCAAAACAACATAATTCAAATGCCTCACATATGAAAGTTTGGATCGTATCCCAAAGTATAATCCATCAAGGAATCTCTTATACTTTAACTCCTCTGTATTCACTAACTCAGGCATAAATGTCAATTAAGCCACAAATCTTACACTTTATCTCCTCTGTATTCCCTAACTAAGGCACAAACCTCGATAAATCCCCAAATCTACCATCATATCGTGTCGTAGTCATCGTATTCTTCCTTGAATGGATAAAATCCCTTTCCTGCTAGGATCTAAAAGTATATGGAAAATACTTTGCAAAGAATAGATTCTTAAAACTACTCCATGTTAAGGACTGATCAATATCTACACTTAGACTAGGTAGAGCATCATCCCACCACTTAGAGGCTTCACCTTCTTACTGAAAAAGAAGCAAAGGAAACTCTCTACCTGTTAAAGCTCACCCTGAAGTGGTATCGTCACATACATTTAAGATCCAAGCATGACACATACATGCAACTACTTAACACATCATCGACTGAAAATAATATTTACATCAATATCCTCAACTCTTTTCCGAGGAGTTATAATTCTTCACAAATTATACTAACATAATATTCAAATATTTACAATGCATGAACATACATATGTATTTCTCAAAATTTTCTTTCTCTTTCTTTCTTATACTATCTAAGGACGCCAACCACGTAGACTTACCTAGATTCTTACTATGGTCTCAAAATAAAATTTATTGGTTCTGCTTACAACCTGAATTTTTTAATATCGAGGAATGAGCTTCATAAGCTTAGTGAATTCAATTTACAAGAAGTACTCAATTTATATACTTTTAGTCATAATTATATCTCAATTGTTGTGAGTTTTAATTTACTCGCAAGCGCACGAGTCATTTGCAATACAGTGTTGTGCAAGTGCGAGGTCGAATCCACAGGGAATTGCGTTGTGAAAATATATTTTTAATCTAAACTAACTTTATCTTAACCTAGTTCCGAATTGTGAATGATATTGCAAAAGAAATATAAACTAAACTAAGTTGATTTAAAAACTAATAATTAAAACACTAAGGTTTCCAAATCCACCCCACCGAAGTTAAACATATATGTTCTAAAAATATAGCCTATCAAAACATTCCATGAATCCAACTATAAGACAAAAAACAAAGAATATCCCAATTAAACCAAAAACGTCCAATGTATCTGCTCTTAACAAATCACAAAGGAAATCCAATTTAATCGAAAAGCATTCAATGTATCCATCAGATGAAACACAAGGAATATCCAACAGACAATTTAAACTCAATCAATTATAAGATTAACTCAAAATATTGACAAAACATTTATACTAAAAATTGTCAGATTTGTACAAGCAAATCTGAACTACTACGCCAAACAACGGTGGGGCTTCATCTTCAACCTTAACTGAAGAGTCTAGCCACTCATAACTATAAAACTATAATAAAAAGTGCTAAACATTTAAACTAAAACAACTGAATATAAAGAAATAAATAAACAACTTTACATGGGAGAAATTCCACTCGCCGACGGGCGGCGCTTCCCCTCGTGGTAGCAATGCCTTCGAGATCCACCAGAATGCTAGCAGACGTCCACTGGTAAACAGCAAAGTGGCTCAGGAATTGTACACTGAATTATGAAGCCAGATGGTGTTTATATAGGGGAAGACCCGGAGCAATATGGGTTGCAGATTCGATGTGGGATACTGCCCGTGTGCGCTCGATCGCAGTGTGGTGTGATCGATCGCAGGTACGATCGATCGCATGTCTTGTGCGCACGATCTCATGTGCGCTCGATCGCATGTCTGCTACGATCGGTCGCAGATGCACTGAACTTCAAATATTTCGATGTGGGATGTTGACCATGCGCTCGTTCGTAGGCAGGTGCGCTCGAGCGCAGGTGCGCTCGATCGCATATCTCGTGCGATCGATCGCAATGTCTCCAGAAGCTTCACATCTCCTTAAATGCTTTATTTTCTCTACAAACCTGTAAAAATACACAAAACACAAGAAAGACGTAAAATAAAGTGAAATACTACTAACTAAGAGCATAACAAATATAAGTTAAGGGTCTAAAATATGCAATATTTAAGACTCATCATCAATCATAATCATAATTCAAGATAATTATTCATCTATCACTTATCATATAAATAGCTCAAATAATTTATCAATCATTTCCTAAATCATATGGTTTCAATCTTCATACTTACATTTTCTTAAATTCTATCTCATATAAACATCATTTCAAATTTCTTCTCATATATTTAATCAACTCAAGATTATCATTTTAATATTATTTTCATCATAATTACCTCATTATGAGGTTTACATCATATAAACAATCATCATTTATAATATCATTTTATCATCTTTTTATAATAGATTACTTTGTCATGTGGTTAACAACATGATACAATCAAATTATGATTTTCATATTATATCTATTTTTTTATTATCATTTTCTCATCATATTTGTCTCTTCGTGAAACTCATAATCATATCATCATTTCATAATCAAATTGATGCCTTAACATCTCAATAATAATAAAAATAAAGATATGCATGCATTCACATCCTAATTTCTTCATCATTTCATTTCTTTCTTTCTCATCACATAATTTCATAAACACTCTATACTATCAATGTATGGGAATACCAATATCTGGTATATCATCTGGGAACATTTTCCCACATGTCAACATGCTTCATCCAAACCAGTCATGGATTCTGGCATTCTCTCTATGCATATGCTCAATATCATTCATAATATGTTTAAATAATTAACTCATATTATTATCAATTCAAATTTCATATAGATTTTTATGTTTGTCTCGCTTACTAATATTAAATTCAACTCACCACGCAGCATTTAAATATACTCGTGGGTAACCTCTTTTCCTTTTCTACTCCTTTTAGCAATTACACCAAATTGTTGATCACCACAACCTAATCATAATATCATATTCATTAATTTTTCTATATCTCATACTTTAAATTTTTATACCCTATTCCGGGTTAATTTCTCATGTAAGCATATTCACATTCTTTAATTTCAAATATTTCAACGAAATCCATTTTCTTTTCAATTTAAATTCAAAATCCAAATCTTCTTTTTAAGAAAAATAGGAAAATATCCCTTCAAGAATGAAATTCTCATAATCAAACTCATAATTTTTCCTTTTCAAAGCTTTTCCTAAGATTTCTTAGAAATTCTTCCGTAAATTAATCGATTTCATGATGAGATTATCAAATTCTTCAATTGTAAAGTATTCGAATGTGTTTATAAGCTTTTCTAGAGAGAGAAAATGGAATTTGAATGAAGAAGAAATGAATTTTAATCGTGAAAAACCTTTATTTACTAAATTTTTTGCTTACCAGTCGACTTACCAATCGACCACCCAGAAATTACCAATCAACCTTCTCAAATTTACCAATGGATCGCCCAACAATTATCAGTCGATCGCCCAGTCAATTGATAAGGTTACCAATCGACTTACTAGTTGACCGCCCAACGGTTACCAGTTGACCGTTGGCACCCCCTTTAAAGGCTTAAAATTTTATTTTTCACTATTTTTATGCATTCTAACTCATTTCTTTGGTATATTTTTAAATTCGTACTTCAAAATTGCTTCAAATTTGAGTTTTAAATCATTTTATTCCTCGTAAATTTTTAACTATTTTCAAATAAGATGTTCAATATCTTTCTTCACAAATTATTTAAAATTTCAACTTTCTTTCTTTCTTTCATTCATGAATGCATATTAAATTGAATATATGTTTCAAATTTACTTCTTTACCCTTATATCAAGGGTATGGGTATTACAAATAGCTCTATAAAATGAGTTGTAAACTATCATTTTTTATAGATTTCAACAAGATTTTTTTTTTTCCATTTCTTCTTTTCTTTTCTCTCAAAATACAGATCTTTTTGTGATTGAAAATTCTGCAAAATTCTTCAAACACAAGTGCTCATTTTCCATAAACACATAGAAGTTGATGTGGACTGTTCTCCCCTATTGCAAAGTGCAGAACAACAATAGAGGTTCATTGTATCTTAGAGAAAATTTGTTGTAACCTTTTTGCACCGTAGATGGGTGAATTAAACCTTAAGGAAAGCGACTTAGTCGTGTTTTGAAGCCATAACTCTCAACCTCTCTTGTTCATTTTCACAAACAGCCCTCTCTAAAATTTTCCCAACACGTTTAAGATTCTTACCATGCTCTTTGGACTTTTACCAAATCCAAAACTTGAAGCTTCAGTTTTGTCTATCTGGTATGTTCACTACTTTTAGTTTTATGAATTAAGAAAAATTTGAATATCCAAATATAGATTATATGAAGAACTAATTGGTTGTTGATTTTCTTTTCTTTAAATGATCTAGCAACCATCTCAACACTTTATTCAATATCAGATAGTCTAGGTGCAGCAACAAGGTTTGCTCTATTATGAACACATTGCATTTTAACTGCTGTATATTGTTTTGAGACAAAAATTTAGAGACATCCATTCATGCTACCCAAATAGATAGCCAATAAAAATCTTATTTTCCATTCGTTATAATGCTAAATAGTAGTTTTTTTAAGTTTAAAAGGGTAATTTATCAGTCTAGTTTTGACAATTGTCACCTAGTTACTAGTCTACCGGCAATATGTTACAATTGGGTGTCCAGTTTGGGTCTTTCTTTAGTACTTCTCATTGTTGTTGTTCCTGTTTAGTTGTAGACACCCAATTTTGTTTAAAAATTTTTTAACGGACCATGCGTGGGTTCCTATGACGAATCTTTGATCCTAGTGTGCTTAGACTTGGTAGATGAGGAAGTATGGATTTAATTTGGGAGTAGGAGCAATTGCAAGACCCTTTTGTTCAGTCTATTTAATTCACTTTGGGTTTAAATCAATTGAACCTTATTTGATTCAACTAATCCAAGACGAAAGTCTTCATTTAAACTTTAACCCAATCCAAAATCTACTAAAGTCCATTGATCTTTCCTAAGCCAAAATACTTTTGGCCCAAATTTCAAGCCCAAGAAGACTTTTAATTTTTAAGAGTGAACTTCAATTTTCTCCCTCCACTGGCACTCATTGATTGCTTCACTTTTCTCAAAGTAAAAGTTACTTTTTTTTTATTGTGGTTGGCCATAATGATGAATTTTCATTCTTTCTTATTGCCTTTTGAACTGCCTAGATTCCCTATTTTTTTTATTTTATTACCAAATGCTACATTTTTCCCACAAAATAAGACTTTTTTCACCTAAAGAGCAACAACAATGCACTTATAGAGAGTAACTGATTTCCTCCCTCTTTGGACAACCATGTGTACCAAAAAGAAGGAGTTTCTCTTTTTATATTTTCGCTTAGTAATTAGACATTACCTTATTAATCCTCCCACCCTTTCCTAAATGTTAGATAACACATTTTTTGACCCAAAAAATCATATTTGTTTACCCAAAAATAGCACCTAAAAAACATTTTTTTTTTTAGAATGTGAAGCTTTTTTCTCCTTTCTTTTGCTTTGTAATTGCACTCTTTTTTCCCCTAAAATTTTTCACTTTATTATATATAAAAAACCAAAGAAAATTGTGTCTTTTCTACCCCCATTGGTGGTCCAAATCAATGAGAGTTTCTCCTCACCTTTTTTGCTTTTGCTTTTACTTTATTGAAAACACTTCAAAATGTCCTTTCTTGTTCACCTTTTTGCAAACCTTTTTCTTCACATTTTTTCACCTCAAAGAAACCCCTCCTTTTTCCCCATGTCCTTCCACTTAAAAGTCTTTTCCCTCTCACGTTTCATTTGGTTTATCACACCTCACTTCTCTAGCGCCACTTTTACACCCTGAAAGTAAAACACATTTTTCATCTCAAAAGTTGAAACTACTTTCTCCCTTCCCTATATGACCAGCCATGCACCTTCTTTTCACCCATTATTTTGCATTTTTTTAATCTCTTAACTAGCCCTTACTCCTTCTATAAATACCCCCCTTTACTAACACAAAAAGAAAAAACACAACACTAAGGCAAAGTACTGCAAAAAATAGAGAAAGTTTAGAGAGAAAGAAAGAATTGAGAAAATAGAGAAAAATAGAGAAGAGTAGGAAGATCAAAGAGAGAAATATAATAAAAGAGAAGAGAGTGTTCAAGAAAGGTGAAAAAAGTGCAAAGAGTGAAACACAAAAGAAGAACTAGTGAGAGTTCTTCATCACTTTCAGCCACATTTTATTTTTTGGTCTTCTAATCTTCATTGGAATCCTTCTTCTAACTTCACTAAGTACATAATAGCACAAGTATCTCCAAGGATAATCCCCGCATGTGGAAATTTTCCTTATCCAAATAAGGTTGGTTAAGCTTCTACTTTTTGCAAAATAAATTGCTAGCATGATTCATGTGTTTAAACCACAATGAAAATAGACCAGACTAATTTAGATCACTTAAAAGTTTCATCTTAAGGTACTTACTAGTTTCTTAGCATTTTATTTTTCACTAGTTATATGTCTTTTTTTAGTTAGCTATTAGTCATATGTAGTCTCTTCGTTAAATGCAATATTATGTTAATGGTAGTTTTAAATTTCTTTCCTTTAGTTTAGTACCTTAAAAAAATTTATGTTCTCTAAGTTAGATGTTGTATTTTAAATTGTCATCAATTACATGTGAAGTTTAATACTTTAAGAAGAATTTTGGCCCCCCTTGGTCCTTGTTAATTTTGGATCCCTTTTGGCCCATTAAAAATGTTAACAGTTATTTTGGATCTCATCTTTAAGGTAATTTAGTTTAAATCTAATTAGCTTAATTCCTTTTTTTTTAACTCGTCTAGTTTAAAGTAACTTAGTTTAATTCATTCAATTTAGTCTTCAAGTTTAATTCATCAAGTTTAAAATAATTTAGTCTCAATCCATCTAGTTTAACTTACATAATTAATCCACTTAGTTTAAATGCACGCACTTTAATTTACTTCTCATCCATACTTTGCAAGTAGTTTTAATATTTTTTTCTTCCTAATCAAAGCAAGTTATTTCCTTTATATATTTACTTTTACCGCATTACTTTAAAGTTAATATTTGGGGTTGCTTTGTTTGAATAAAAATTTCAAAATGTGTGTTTGGTTTTTATTAGTAGTGTACGATAATAATACTTGAATCAAAATTTCAATTAATTTTTTTGAAATACAAAAGGTTAGACTTCGGTTTTAGGTAAGAGAGATAGCTTTAAATCCTCACTCTTTTACACCAAAATCTCCTGAGCTTTGGAATTTCTCATGTAGACCAATGACAAGGGATTTGACCCCTTTCAAGGTTAAATAGCAGCTCCTTACCCGTCATTCGTGCTTTGTGCTTGGATGAAAAATGGCCCCTTGTCTAATTCATTAAAAGCGACCCATAATTGGAGACTCCTTACTACTTATAAAGGGTTTGCATTAGATTGGAGGGCTTGTTTCCTCTTGTTTCATCTTGGGAGCCTCCTCCTTCCGTACTACTTACCTTTTGCTCTCGACGAAGTAAATTGGGGGGCTTGTTTCCTCTTGGTTTCTGGTGTGACCCCCTTTTGCTTATCGTCAACCCTTGGTATGGGACAAGTTCCTCTTGGTTCTTATCTGTGTAACGAAGGTTTTCCAAACGCGTTTGTACCCTTGTGGTCCACTTTACAGGCCACTAGAGGAGCATGTTAGCATCCTTCTAGCCATAGGGTGCCTGAGCCCACCGGAGTGATAAGGCGAGCCTACCCTCTTTTATGCAAACCCTAGAAATTTCCTATCTAGAACAGGGACCCTTTCTATCCCTTTGCTTGCATGCATGTGTTTTCCTTCACCTCACATGTTAAGGAAAGATAAAATCAATTTGTTTGACAACATGTTTGGTAGTTTAGTGTTTTCTTCGATTAAATTACAATCAAATATACCAAACTCAATGTTGGGTCTAGGTTAGCCCAAAACCGTGGATTTTCTCATAGTTAAGTCTTATTGGTTTGACCTCATTAAGGAGCCCACAAAAAAAAAAAAAAAAAAAACTAGTGGTGATTGGGTCTTAATCCAAGAAATCTAAAATGAATGTGACTGAAGACCCAAGGATCAGGTGGATTGATCCATATCAGGGGAAAACTTCATCATTCGTTTGGGTTTCTTGGATTTAGCCCTAATCACCACTAGGTTCCAAATCTCTTGGGAAACATAGTGATATCAAACCTATAATATTTAACTATGAGAAAGCTTATGAAGGATTGAAAGGGCCCAGACTAAGGAAGTTTGATTGAAATTTAGTTGGAAGAAATTTCTTTTGATAAAATTATAACCAAATGAAATGAGCAAAACATTGAGACTAATTTGTCTCAAAATAGAGGATTTTTGCCTTAATTAAGGTAGTTTGTATCATTCAGAAGCCCATCGGAAGAAATTAATGTTGATTAAGCTCTAACCCAAGAAATCTAAAATGAAAGTGACAGAGGGCCCAAGGATCCAGTGGAACAATCCATGTAAGGGGCAATCTTTATCTTTAATTTGGATCAATTGGGTTTAGCCTAAATCATCATTAGGGTCTGAACCCCTTGGGAAGCTTGTTGATGTCAAATCCACTATATTTAACCATGAGAAAACCAAGAAAATTTGACTGTAATTTAATTAAAGGAAATTTTCTTTTATGTTTTCGTCTCCACCTAATTAGGCTATTTGAGAACTTATCCACAAGTGGAATTTAATTCATTTAATGGGCCTTTGGATGCAAAACCGAAACTCATTGATAAAGTTAAAGTAATACTGCGGATAAACAAGTATGGCAAAAATGATTCATAGAATGAAGAACTTAAAAAGTGTCTTTTTTGTAAAGAAGAGTCATAGGTCTGAGACGGGAGGCAGTCCTTCTTAATTTTGGTACCAATCCTCTACTAGAAGGGTAAAGAAAAGGTTTTCTACGAGTCCAGTCTCACTTTCAATGGAAAAACTTACTAACAACTCAGCTCTCATGCCTAATTATGCCTCACCAAACTTCTTTAACATGATCAAAGAATTACTCAATACACCTGACCCACCCACCCTAAACACAACCCTTGACCCATCCACCCTAAACACAACCCCCGACCCCTTTACCCAAAACAAAACACCTGACCCCTCCACTATAAACATAACCCTATACAAAACCCTATACAAAACCCTAAGCACAACCACAAACACTAATCCTTCCAAGCCCAACTTTGGAGAGATGAGTAATGCCGAATTTTGAGGGCTCATGGCCCTAATTGAAGAATTCTTGGATCCATATGGTTTGACTTTGAAGATCGCAACGGAAAAGGAAGGCAATGTGATGTTAATGGTAGGCCCTATTACAACGCATGAAAGGCATGGGCAGTGCGTCGATGAATATCAAACTAAAAGGATGCGTTTGAGAAACAAATCTGAATTGAAAATGCCAGCTAGGTTCAGAGCATGTGAAGGATGCAAGTTAGTTTAAGAGCATCAATAAAGAACTCGAATGGTTGTTCCAGTTTGAGTCAAATATCTAATCCTTTTCTTTTGAAGGATGAGAAGGGGAATACCGTCTTTGCCTCCTAGTCAAATGCATTTCCCATGCCAATGAAAAAATGTTTGATTTTGAATGTGCTATATTTCCAATATGTGATGAGAAATCCCTTTCAATGAACTTGATTTTGAAAACAAAAAATTGAAACAAATAAACTCCAACTATTAATCTGGGTACTAAATCTGTTCCATTTTAATAAAAACAAATCATTTCATGGTATATATGCGTTGTATACCTAAACATTTGAATTAAGTGTCACCTCAGTCTATAAAAAGAAACAGTGTGAAGTTCACTTGTAATCTTGAACCTAAAAAATATTTGGTTTGGAAAGGCTAAGCAGTTAAATTTAAGACGACGAGAGGCCATCATTCTATGTTTTCCCATTCATTAAGATTTTTCTCTCATTATGATTTCTTTCAAAACAACCCTTGCTAAGGATTGCTTCCACACCACCCAATCAAGGCCTGACATGTGGCAACCTCTAGGAACCCTAATAAATTCAGTCCAAAGTGGGTCAAACTCGAACAGATTCCCCCACTGCGGTTTTTTTTTTTTTACTTAGGTGGATCGAACTAAGAAGATATTTTCCTTGGGTATACCCGAGCATATTCCACTTCCTTTCAACGTCAACACATTTAACGATGAAAATTTTCAAAAAGAACAGGCCACGCTAAGGGGGCAAACAAAATAAAGAGATAAAAAAAGAGAAAAAAAAAGAAGAGAGAAGAATGACCAATGAAGGAGATGAAAAGAAAAAAGAAAAAATAAGAAGGATGACTGATGAAGGAGAAGAAAGTCAAAAGACAAGAAAAAATGAAGAGAATAATCGACGAATGCGACGGAAGTCGAAAAAGAAGAAGAAAAAAAGGCAAAAAAATAAATTAAAAGGTAATCCTTGGCTTATAGGAACCCTAAAACACCTTTTAAGCCTTTCAATTATCCTTTCCTTCATTAGCCTTAGAAACCATTGACCATGTTACAAACCTTGAGAAATTCCTCTCAGATTGATGAAGACCGCTTAGCCTCACAAACTATTTTTGGGTGATGATCGAACTTAGCTTTTCTGAGCAAACATACCCTGTCTTGAAACCACTCGCGAAAGATTATCCCTCCAAAATAACTTCGCCAAACCAACACTCACTCTTGAACTATTTGTAAGAGGTTTCCACCAAATCCTACTTTACATCCAAGCCAATCAACTATGTTTGCCGAACATATGAGATGAAACCCTCGAACTACGTATGGCTTGATCCTCTTTAGGTACGTAGGCAACCACTTTGGTGCAGCCATGATCTTGCAAAAGAACTTTACTTCCCCTTTTGTCCTGGTCAGAACCATGCAAATACATCATTAAGACCCGGTTGAATGAACAAAACAAAATGAAATTGTTTCAGTATCCAAATTAACAGAAACTTATTTTTTGAAATTGACTCATGCTAATCGTTTATTTTTAGTGGATTTCATAATACATGTAGTAGACAAAAAACACAAAGAATCATAGCATCTCTTTTGACTCGGTCCCGAGCTCAATAATAGGGGCAAATTGGAACAAGTACGTGGGTGTCAAGATCCCACTTTGTCAGTATAACCCTTAATAAATTCCAATTGATCTTTACACCTTCGAGTGAGAAGATCGCAATGATGTCTTGCCAAGAGAAATTGTGGAGCCAACTACCCTTTATGTTGTTGATCCCGCATATCATTTGAGCCGAGATAGCTTCCATCACCTTTTTGTTGAAGAAGAAAAAAAAAGATTGTGGATAGGTTGTACTGCTTTGTTCTTAGATCTACTAGAAAATGTGTACCAAATAAAGGAAAGATGGGTTTAAACACAAGTCTTGAGTCAAATATTTTTATCTCAACTCTGTTAGGCGGAAAGATGGGTTTAAATACAAGTTTTGGGTCAAATAAAATAAGTTACCAAAGAAAAGGCCACTAAGTGCATTGTTCTTCAAAAGTCATCTCTTGCATGCATTGTTTTTCCAAACTCTAAAAAACAAAATCATAAATGCCATGACTCGGCTCACGCCCAAACAAGAGACAAAATCACAAAAAAAAACCCTATCAAGAGATAAAATCACCAAAAAGCCCTCATCAGCAAGCAGAATCACCAGAAAGCCCTCACAACAGGAAAAAGGACCAAAAAGTCCTCGTTAACAAGTGAAATTACCCAAAAGTCCTCATTAGTAGGCAAACCTAAAGACCTCGTGAACAGGCAACCTAAGTCCTCATTAGCAGGCAAATCACCAAAGTCCTCGTTAACTGGTAAACCTAAGACCCTTACAGCAGGAAAAATCACCAAAAAGTCCTCACAGCAGGCAAATTACCAAAAAACCCTCACAGCAAGCAAAATACCAAAAAGCCCTCACAGTAGGTACAATCATAAAAAAAAACCTCATAGCAGGCACAATCACAAAAAAAAGCCCTCACAACAGGAAAAATCACAAACTTAAGTCCTCATCAGTAGGTAAACCAAATTCCTCATCAGTAGGCAAACCAAATTCCTCGTCAGCAGGTAAACCAAAATTCTCGTTAACAGGCAAACCTAAGCCCTCATTAGTAGCCAGCCAAAGTCCTTATCAGCAAGCAACCCAATGTCCTCATTAGTAGGAAAACCAAAGTCCTCGTCAGTAGGCAAACCTAAGTCCTCATTAGCAAGCAAAACAAAATCCTTATCAGCATGCAAACCTAAGTCCTCGTCAACATGCAAACCAAAGTCCTTGTCAGTAGGAAAATTAAAGTCCTTGTTAGCAGGAAAACCTAAGTCCTCATTAGTAGGCCAAATCAAAAACCAAAGTCCTTGTTAGTAGGAAAATCAAAGTCCTCGTTAGCAAGAAAAATCACAAACTCAAAGTCCTCGTCAGCAGGCAAATCAAAGTCCTCGTTAGTAGGCAAAATCACAAACTCAAAGTCCTCATCAACAGGCAAACCAAAGTCCTACAGGAAGCACTAGTTGATCCAAAAGTATCATACGAGTGAACAGATGCTAGCTCCATCACTATAGGTATGTATCATTCTCATAGGTGATCATTTCCCAAAAACACGTTTACTTTTATGCACACATCGCATATTTATTGTTCTAAAATTTTGAAACGAAACAGTGGTCACTCGCAACCTTGGATTGGAACTCTCAAATGAGCCCCAATCAAAGGGGGCCAAACTGTAGACACTCAATTTCGTTCCAAAATTTTTAACGAATCACACGCGGTTTTCTATGACAAATCTTTGATCCTAGTGTGCTAAGACTTGGTAAATGAGGAAGTATGAATTTAATTGGGGAGTAGGAGCAATTGTAAGACCCTTTTGTTCAATCTATATAATTTACTTTGGGTTTAAATTAATAGGACCTTACTTGATCCAACTAATCCAAGACCAAAGTCTTCATTTAAACTTTGACCCAATCCAAAACCCACTAAAGCCCATTGATTTTTCCTAAGGCCAAGCACTTTTGGCCAAAATTTCAAGCCTAATAAGACTTTTTTATTTTTAAGGGTGAAATTCCAATTTTACCCTCCACTTGGCACTCCTTGATTGGTTCACTTTTCTGAAAGTAAAAGTCAATTTTTTATAACAAAAAAGACGTCTCTCTTTTCTCCTTATGTGGCTTGCCATAATGAGGATTTTTCACTCTTTCTTTTTGCTTTTTAACTCACATCTCCCTCCTAGATTCCCTCATCTTCTTTTTTACCAAATGCTACATTTTTTCCACACAAAATAAGATTTTTTTTCACCTAAAAAGCAACAACAATGCACTTATGAAGTTGCTAATTTTCTTCCTCTTTGGACAGCTATATGTACCAAAATGAAGAAGTTTCTCTTCTTCTCATTTTGCTTAGTTAATTGGACATTACCTTATTAATCTTCTACCCTTTCCTAAATGTTAAATAACACATTTTTCTACCCTAAAAGCAGCACCTAAAAAACAGTAGCTTTTTTTTTAGAATGTGAAGACTTTTTCTCCTTTCTTTTACTTTGTAATTGCACTCTTTTTTCCCTAAGCTTTTCCACTTTATTATATATCAAAAATCAAAGAAAATTATGTCTTTTTAACTCCCTTTGGTCATCCAAATCAAGGAGAGTTTCTCCTCACCTTTTTTGCTTTAATGAAAACACTCCAAAATATCTTTTCTTGTTCACCTTTTTGCAAACTTTTTTATTCACTTTTTTTCACCTCAAAGAAACCCTCCCTCTTCCCCATGTCCAGCTACCTAAAAGTATTTTCCCTCTTACTTTTTACTTGATTTACCACACCTCACTTCTCTAGTGCCACCTTTACACCCCAAAAGTGAAACACATTTTTCATATCAAAAGTTGAAACTATTTTTCCCTTTCCCTATATGACCAGCCATGCACCTTCTTTTCACCCATTATTTTGCATTTTTTTAATCTCTTGACCAGCTCTTACTCCTCCTATAAATACCCCCCATTTGCTAACACAAAAAAAAAAAAAAATACAACGCTAAGGCAAAGTAATGCAAAAAGGAGAGAAAGTTTAGTGAGAAAGAAATAAGTGAGAAAATAGAGAAAAAGAGATAAGAGTAGGAAGATCAAATAGAGGAATATAACAAAAGAGAAGAGAATGTTCAAGAAAGGTGAAAAAAGAGCAAAGAATGAAACACAAAAGAAGAACTAGTGAGAGTTCTTCATCATTTTCAGCCACCTTTTGTTTTTTGATCTTCTGATCTTCTAATCTTCATTGGAATCATTTTTCCAACTTCACTAAGTCCACAACAGCACAAGTTTCTCCGAGAATAATCCCCACACGCGGAAATTTTCATTAGCCAAATAAGGTTGGTTAAGCTTATACTTTTTGCAAAATAAATTGCTAGCATGATTCATGTGTTTAAACCACCATAAAAATAGACTTGACAAATTTAGACCGCTTAAAAAGTTTCATCTTAAGATACTAGTTTCTTAGCATTTTATTTTTCACTGGTTATATGTCTTTCTTTAGTTAGCTATTAGTCATATATAGTCTTTTCGTTAAATGTAATGTTAAGTTAACTAGTTTTAAAGTTCTTTCCTTTAGTTTAATACCTTAAAAAAAATTATATTCTCTAAGTTAGATATTTTATTTTAAGTTGTCATTAATTATGTGTGAACTTTAATTTTTTAAGAAGAATTTTGAGCCTCTTTGGTCCTTGCTAGTTTTGGATCCCTTTTGGCCCATTAAAAATGTTAATAGTTATTTTGGATTTCGTCTTTAAGGTAGTTTAGTTTAAATCTATTTAGCTTAATACTTTTTTTTTTTTTAACTCGTCTAGTTTAAAGTAGCTTAGTTTAATTCATTTAATTTAGTTTTTAAGTTTAATTCATCGAGTTTAAAATAATTTAGTCTCAATCCATCTATTTTAACTTACATAATTAATCCACTTAGTTAAATGCACACACCTTAATTTACTTCTCATCTATACTTTAAGTAGTTTTAATATTTTTTTCTTCATAATCAAAGCAAGTTATTTCTTTTATATACTTACTTTTACCGCATTACTTTAAAGTTAATATTTGGTGTTGCTTGTTTGAATAAAAATTTCAAAATGTGTGTTTGGTTTTATTAGTAGTGTATGATAATAATACTTGAATCAAAATTTCAATTAATTTTTTTTTTGAAATACAAAAGGCTAGACTTCGATCTAGGTAAGAGAGATAGCTTTAAATCATCGCTCTTTTACACCAAAATCTCCTGAGCTTTGGAATTTCTCACGTAGACCAATAACAAGAGATTTGAACCCCTTTAAGATTAAATGACGGTTCCTTACCCGTCATTCCTGCTTTGTGCTTGGATGACAAATGAACCATTGTCTAATACATTAAAAACACAGCCTCCTTACTACTTATAAAGGGTTTGTATTAGACTTGGTAGGTTTCACTCGTTTTCATATGCGTACTCATCGTAATCTGCATCCTCGCCATATCCACTTTCTTTAAAAAGAATAGCCTTGGGTAAAAAGTCGGATGCATGGGATTAAGAAGGATATGATGAAATAATTTTCATAAAATAGTAATATAAGATCATTTTTATGCTTAGTTTTTGTATCGAATGGAAAATTGAATGAAAATTGTTTCATTTTATCTTCATCTTTATCTTATCTTCTTGATCCGGTCTATCTAACGGGCACTTAAGATAATAAATCATTGTTTTTCTTGTTATAGAACAAGAGTCTCAAATGAATTAGGAGTTGGGAACCCACAAGCAGCTCGAATAGCAGTCCACACTGCAATGTTCATAGCAGTCTCAGAAACAATAATAGTAAGCGCAACCCTCTTTGCCGGAAGACATGTTTTCGGTTTCATTTTCAGTAATGAGAAGGAAATTGTTGATTATGTTACAACCATGGCTCCTTTGGTATGTATGTTATGTTGGATGGTTTACAAGCAGTCCTTTCAGGTAATTTGATTCTCTTTTAATCATCTCTTGCTCGACGAATAACTACTCTTCGATCTGTGAACTTTCTGCTCTATAATTAATTACATGGTGTTAAATTACTTTCGCAATATAAGCTAAAGTTATTTTCTTCACATGTGGATGTCATGAATTAAAATTCAGTAAGGCAATGGCTTCATCAATGTGCCATGTCCTTGGCAATAAACAGCTCCTTCGGCAGCAAAACAAGCAGTAGAAGCAAAAATAGCCTCCTTCTTGATTGATAGTAAAAAAACATTTTTATCATAAAAAAATATTGTATTTTATCGTTAAAAATATGAGTTTTACTATAAAAAAAATATTTTTACCACATAAGATAAGATTGCATTTTTTGTTGCAAAGACAACGAAGTACCCACCAAACTGGTATCTAGTTAATCTTGAAAATTACATCCAAAATTTACCCAAAATATACAGTAAAATAACAAAACCTATTAAATTATGAGCAGTTCAAATGAAAAAAAACATCTACATTTGATCAAGAGGTGTAATGAAAAATGAAATAATAAAACAAATTAAAAAAATTATTAACAATTTAGTGTATTTCTTTTGGAGATTACTTTCTCTTTAACGGTCAAGTATTAACTCTCTTTATTTGTAACGTTATTTTATTTTTATAAAACGTTATGGTTTGTCAAACCTCTTACCATAACAAGTAATTTTCGTATGAAAAAAAATTAATAATGAAATGAAAATGTAAACCAAAATGAAAATTATTATGCTTTTGTTTTTTATTTTTGTTTCCATATATAGTGAAAACAAATTTTTTTTCTTTTTTGAATTTGGCTCATTTTTTTATATTCTACAAAATGTTTTTAATTTTCAATCACCATACAAATTTTCACTCATTTTCCATTTAATGTGAAAATCAAAACAGAAAATGAATCTGTTTTCTAAACCAAACATAATTTTTAATATCGTGAAACAATATTTTCTATTTTTTAATATAATTATAAAGTAAAAAAAGAGAAAATATTGTTCAATGGAATTGGAAAGGAGCAAAAGAAAATTATGTTTAAGTAAAGACGACGTTTGATGTTACTTCCCTCTTCTTTGTAAAACCCCAAACCCTCCCTGACTTGGGTCAGACTTGAGAGAGAGAGAGAGATGGGAAAACCAGGACAAGAGCAACTGAATCAAATTCTGATCGGGCACCTCAACAGCATCCATGAGACCTTCCAGGTTTTGTACCTAACCAGTAAGCAGATATATTCATAATCATACAAGTGATTGACGTGGGTATTTTTGCTGATGGGTATACAGTTATTGGATCAAACACCAGCTTCATCACTGCAGAAAGTGAGCTGGAACGAGGTTATTCAGATGGGTGACCAAGTCTCCAAGCAAGCTACTATCTGTAATGCTTAGCTTCTTCCTCTATTCCTCTATTTCTTCAACTTTATCACCCCCTTACATAATTTTGATAAACATTGTGTGAAATCCAAAGTGAGAAACAAAAAAATACCTCGTTTACTGGTCATTACATATTTGTTTTTATTGCAGCTTCCTTGTTCGGTTGTTTAATTGCTTTCTTGGCGCGTGAATAAGCCATTAGTTGTTCATTTGCACATTAGAATTTGTTTTTTAAGTGGGTATTTTAGGACTTGTTGAAAGAAGTAATCGAAAAGGACATTGAAAGAAACAATGAATTTAGGGTACCTTCCGTGGACACAATAATTAACTCAAGGTAATTACAGGGACAACTAAGCAGAAGTTTAAAACTTGTTGAAAGAAGTAATCAGAAAGATTATCTACTAATACTTCAGAATTATTGATTTCTGACATGAATATGGTAATTTTACTTAACTTATTCAGCATGAAAGAGAAAACTTCATTGATCTTTGCTGCAATGGGAAAAGATTCATTGTTGTGCAAAGACCATAGACAAAAGGTCTTGGCAAATTTTTTCGAGAACTAACTTCGAATTTAATCTGCTTTGAAATTCACATTTGATTGCTGCATCTTTGAAAAGAATGTGTCGTAGTTTTCCTTTGATAGACTGGGCTGATACTGGTTCCCTTGCTTTTTTCCCTTTGTGTGTGTGTGTATCTTTCTATGACACATGTTGGCACAGGATCCAAGTAACTGATGGTGGCTTTCATTTATTGCATAGCTGGAATGCTTTGGACCGGGGAAGCACCAGATGCTAAAGCACTTAAGGAGAAGATGGCATCATACTTTGCTACAGGGTTTCCTTTTGCTTTCCCATGGAAGTACAGTCGGCACAGGTCCCACTCTTTCTTCAAGTGTCCATGCCTCTGTGAAGCAAGTTGTTGATTGCAGTTTTAAATTGTTGCAGGGGTCTGTCTCTTTATATGGTAAAAATCTTCTCCCTTTTTCTCTCAGCTGGCCATGCACCTATGCCCTCTCCCACCGACATACACCAGTTATGCATTCATGTGCAACACAATTGATGATGTTCTTATGTATTTCTGTGCAGTTCTTGGGTATCAGTGTTTGTCTCTAGTATATCTCAGCACTTGTACATACCTTGTGGTATAGGACTTGGATAGATAATCAAGGACCAGAACTCGTAAGGATAAACACTGTCTTGAGAAAAGATAATGATAGAAAATTTAGGCTGAATATTGATTGTTCACCTTTAAGTGAGCATCAATGTTCTACTCATCAAGAAAAAGTGAGTATAAATGTTTAAGAATGATCCTGACAAATAGAGAGAATTTAGGCTGAGAATTGATTGTGCTTAAGATTGTTTTAACATGTCTTGTGGTGTCATAGTGATGTCTTGTGGTGTTAGGATGCAACAGTTGTATAGCTGATTTAGCAAATTGGGTTTTGACAACAAGAAGGTTATATTATCCTTTGGGTCTTCTAGAAAATCACAAGATAAGAATAGAACGTCTTATCAAAAACTTGTTAGCAGTTGGTTTTGTTAATTTCTATAATATTTTTGAGGGGGGAAATTGTGGTTATTTAATTGGGAGTAGATTTTTCAATTGATCAGTTGGCATTCACTCCTTGCATAAGGGTCGACATAGTTGATATTGAAAAACAGCTTTACTTAAAAAAAAAAAAAACATATTGGAAAACAGCTTTTCTATATACGTGCATAGTTTTCACCAAGTATACTTGCTTAATTATGTTCATATTCATAAGAATAGCATGCTTTCATTACTGTCGTAGTTTCACATCAATAATTTGATTATTGATTTTCTCAAAAAAAAAAAAAAAAAAAAAAAAAACTTTCCTGTAACTGTAAACTAGAGGGATCTTACGATAAAGACCGAAAGCCCTCGATTCCACAGCTTGCTGGTGCAGTTTGGGAGGCTTGTTCTGCTCTTAAGAAGGCTCCTTCCACGGACATCACAGCAATTGGTTGGGCAATGACACAGGTTGCAGTTTCTGTGAAGGATGTTCTTCGTGAGATGAAAGAGCTTAAGTCAGCTTCGTCTGTCGATGAAGCTTCTGATGATACATCTACCAAAGCAGAAAGTGGGCCCCTTGATGATGAGAACTCAAGCAACAGTGATCTAGGCAATGAGTTATCACCGGAAGAAATGGAAGTTGCTAAATTGGCAACTGGTGTTGTGCCTGAGACACTTGTAGTCATGAAAGAACTTATCCGCACCATCACAGGTTTGCATAAGGTATAAAATCCAGATGACAACAGTAAATCTGTGGAATCTCTGGAGAAATTATTGAAGCTCTGTCAAGGAATTGGAGAACAGATTGATGAGCTTGGAGCCTGTCTTTACCCCAAAAGAGTTTCTTACCATGAAGGGGCAATGGAGAAATATCGAGCAATATGAATGAAATACAGCTGGAGGTAGCGAGTTTCAAAAGCTCTTCAGAAGCTTTTCTTCAGGCATGCCATGGTTTAAGAAGTTCCATAAAACAAATGGAATCTGAACATCGCTTCAGCGCAACTGATTTAGTATCCAAAATGCAGAATGTTGCTCTAAGCAATTGTTATTATGCTTTTATACTTCACTGAATCTGACTTTGCAGAATTTAGTAGCAAATGTTCTTTTACCAATAGAAAAGCCAATTCTCATTCAACTTTTAGGTTTTGATACTGCGATCAATCTGTTGGATACTGAACAAAAATTTCAATACCATCCATTGCATATGACAAGAACTTTACAATGATGCTACAAATTTAACAGAAGACTGAATTGTGGCTGATTTATACTCCTTTCAATACTTTATATTACATTTTTGGTAATATACAAGAGCCATCACCGCCCTGTAAGCTTAACCACCCATGCACCACCCAAGTAAAGACCGAGAAGGGGTGCTGCCAAAAGCACTTGAGTAAGAGGGTCTGTTGATGGTGTAAGTACAGCAGCAGCCACAACAGCACCAACCACAACATATCTCCAAATTGACAGCATCTGGTCTCCTGAAACTAGACCAACTTGTCCAAGTAGAATTTGTATGACTGGAACCTGTAAAAACAAGATGGTAAGTTTTCAACTATTGAATACAACTCATACTGACAATCGAAAAAGCATTTTATGAAGATTTATTTATTTTTATTTCTGTAACGTGTCACAAGTCCATCAAACTCATTAGATTTATTTAACGATGTCATCAACATGAACTTGTTTAATGTAATCATTAAGAATCCATTTTTAAATAGAAAATTGAAAGTGCAACACAAGCCAAGGATGTAAAATTAGCACACACAACAGCCACACCAACCCGGGGGGAGGGGCATGAGGTGAGAAGAGGCACACAACACTAACGGTTTCAGATATTAATTCAATTCCATGAATTTGAATCTTTTTTTTGGTACCAGAATTTTATGAGCTCATCTTATATTGCCATCGGAATGGTCAGCTAGAACCTTATAACATACGAATTTTAAACTAGGATCCAAATTACACAAAGTTGTAAACTTGCAGACATGATTGCTAATGTGTAGATATTAATGTGATCCTTATAGAAAAGGAATTAGCTGACAAAATGAACCTTTACCTGGAAAGACAAGCCAGTGCTGAACATGAGCACAAGTACAAACTCAAAGTATTGGTCAATAGACCACAACGATTCCACGACTCCTTCCGCATAATTAACAAAGAAATTTAAGGCTGCAGGAGTCAGGACCCAGTAAGAGAATGAAATACCAGCATAGAAAAGCACTGAGGAGCCCAAAACAATTGGGCCCAAGAACCTTCTCTCTGCTCTCGTTAGACCTGGAAGAACAAAGGCTATAATCTCATACAGAATTACAGGGCTTCCTAAAAGAAGACCACAATATCCTGACACCTGTACCACAGCATGAAAGAGAATGCATTGTTATTAACAATAGCTTACATCGTCCTTTTCATTTTATCTTTTCTATTTTGCGTGTCTGCATGTGTATGTTGGGTGGGTGGAGGGAGGGGTTGGACAACAAATATTAGATTTAGTGATAAAAAAGTAAAGACACAAACATGAAATTCCATGTATTACAATTTTCTGAAAACTAACTGACTAATTATTACCAATCATATGAAAACAAAAAAGAGTCATGTACTAAAGATTTTTATGCAAAAAGGTCCATCAACTAAAATATATTACTGTTAATGAAGATAGCAATACACCACACAAGCACAACTACTGGGAAAGTTTCACACCCCAGAATGTCTTTATGCTATTAGCCTATTACTGAATAACACCACTACACAAGGACACTGCACAGTGTAATAGGCAGCATGGTTTTGAATTTTCAAAATCTTTTACCAATTAGTACCACTTAATAAGCCATATTTAACCCAAAAATTGAATGTAGTGTCACCAAATCAGTCCACAGAAACGCTCTACCTGTGACACACTTTTTGGTAGAACATTAACAGCAAAATTAAAATGAAACACAAGCAATATGCGCAAGATAATGTATTTGGTGTATTTCTACTTTCAATAATGATTTAAAGAAAGGTGACCATAGTGTTCCCAACCTAGTTTAATCCATTTACGAACTGTACCAAAACAGATAAGCGCCCAAAATACAGTGACGCAGGACTTCACATGCAAGCTGAAGAAAAATGTAGCCATAGATTCAGACAGACACTATAGCTCGAGCATCTTGACATGAAATCTATTCCAAGAAATTAAATTTCCATCTGACAAATACACTAGTGCTTTTAAAGATGGAAGAGATATCACATTCAATCTAACCTTTAAAGTTGTGAAGAAAAATTCTCCAGGAGCTAGTTGTAGAAATCGTACACCCTGCTCCTTAACAGGAGACTCAAGAATCCTTATCAGATCTTTTGAAAATGCAAAGCATCCCAACATTGTAGCTCCAACTGCCAAAACTGACACAAATAGTCTCTGACGCAGCTCTTCAAGATGATCAAATATACTCATTTCTTTATCATCTGGGAGGAGCTCTTTATCTGGATAAAGAAAATTATATACTGCACTTCCTCCATTATCTTGCTCAAAATTTTCGAATGTTTCTTCTCTCGGGGTATCAGCCACATCTATGTAATCCACCATAGAAAAGATGTCAGCATCTTACCTAGAAACAAACATCTATTTCCTGAACTCACTATGACTGAAAAACATACAGCAAAACATAGTTCATGACTCAGAACAATCCAAGAACTATAGATCCAGATTTTTTCTTGACATGTAAATTTAAATGGAGCATTTGATAATGTACAATGAAAAAACTGTATCAGTGCCAATCATGATAACATGAGAAACAATGTAGTTTAAGCATCAGAGATTATTGCAGATTACAAATTGCAGATTGCAGACATGAACATATATATATATATTTTAAAAAGGCTTCAATAATTTTAAGGGAAAATTTCACTTTTCCTCCTTGTGGTTTAAGCGGGTTTACAAGTCCACCTTGTAATTTAAAAAGTTTAACGTAACCCCTGAGGTTGCTCCGTTACCCAAAGGGGGTTACACAGTTAGTCTAAGTACATCGTTTAAACAGGTTAAAATCGTGCAAGGGATCATATTTTTCCTAAAGAGACAAAATCAAACACAAACTAGTAAGAAAACTGAAAACCTCTAAGCACTACAAACCCTAATCTTCAATGTCTCCAAAAATAGCAGATAATTTTCACAATTTCGGTTCGAAATCTGGTACTCACATCCCTTTCATCTTGGATTCTTCGCATTACCGGATTCGGAGCTACAAGATTGTAAGGGAGGCTAACGGTGTAACCCCTTTGGGGGTTAAGTTAAACTTTTTAAACCACAAGGTGGACTTATAAAACAGCTTAAACCACAAGGTGGAAAAAGTGAAATTTTCCCTAATTTTAACTGCTTCTCTGTTTGTTTCAGTATTATATGGGAACGATATAGTAGGGAAATCTGCTGTATTCAATCCTACAAAGGAGTTGCGTAGTAAGTCCTACTGATTTCGTGTTTGTGCAGCCAGTTTTTTCTCATAATTTGTAACCTACTAGTCTGAGACAAACAGGAGCACAAGTAGTCTTGAATAGCCATTTTTACTTATCCCATTCTTGCATTAATACCGTGAACAAACATAAGTCAGGAAAGAAAACTGGAAATATTTACAGGACATAACCTTCCCTGAAAAATAGATACAGGTTTAGTGAAACCTCAGATTTGAGGTAAGCAATGCACAAGTAGTGCCCCAAGGGAGTGTTACAAACTTACTCTACTGCATTAGTGTAAAGCACATATTTCTGCAAAGGAAGAAATGAAGGATTACATAGGAAGTCCCTAGATATTATTGTTCACTAATCTTGCTACCTAATCTTTTTCCAGGGCTGCCATGATCTCTCAGCTTCGGAGTGGCATAGGAAACTCAAGGCTTTCAAAGTTACCAAAGATCCACTCCTAACAGGTATCCACACCATTGTCACCTATTGTACATCAAATCACCCAATTTGCTCATCAATGCTATACAAGATAATCACAGGCACGCCTCTGGAAGATGAATGGGATTCTCACCAAAAAAGTAACAGAAGTTCTATCCTCGTCACAGAAGGTACCATATTGTTAAAGGAAGAAATAGTCAGCTTGAACACTTTTCTGCTTTCTGTTATGGCTGACCTTCTTGAAGACCTAGATGCATGATAAGTCATTTTGACATTGAATTCCTAGCAAAATGGACCACAAAAGACAACCTTAAAAACTAATAAATTATTCTTGGGAGAGTATGCTTTGCTGAATGACTCAATGAAGGCTCCTTTTGGCATGATTTACTAAATCAAGCATTACAGCAACACCAACACTTTCATATGGTTAACCACTCAATGTATGGAAGTGTGTCATTCTCCGTGTCAATGACATTTATACCACTAACAGTGATCATAGTGACATTGGTTAGTTGCTGCAAATCGGAGATAAGATTTATGGATATATATGTCTCTTTCCATTCAAGTGGCTTTTATATCTCTCATAAGTCATACCTGCCAAACCAAGCATGACTTTAATATTTTTGCAATTTTCTACTATGCTCAAGCCGAACCACTTGTCCAACCCACCACTCCCATACTGAAACTCTCTTCTAAGGATGGCATTTAACGGTAGAAGTGTTTCTTTGTTTAAATATCCCAGGGAAATTTCAGTTCCTAAACATGATCTGAAAACATTATCAGGCTTTGAGGTAATTCATGCCCACCCAAATATCATTTTTTAAACCGTCAACTGCATACTCAACATAATTAAGGCCAACATGGGAACATCATATGATCTTTATTTGCTGGAAATAGCCCAGAAACATATTGCACACGTCCCAGCATGATCACCTTGGAATTCAATCAAACAGTCAATTATTTCTTGTTTCCCTTCTTCTTTTTATAAGAAAGTATATTAGAACAGCACAAAGGGAGTGCAACCCAAGCACAAAAATACAAAATAAACCCTACGAGGTTTTCCTCATTCACAAAAAGTTATCTCTTGTTTCACTTCTTCTTGTGAGATATTTATTCTAAATTTTCTTGAATATCTCACAACCTAAACTTTATTGTTACAGTCAAGACCATCCTAAACTTTACCTTGCAAAATCTCTACCCACTACACACCCAAAAGGGAAAGGAAAATATAAAATGGTACAAATCATCTCACAAAAGAAGAAAACGTAGCTCATACATTTTTTTATAAGAACCTAGCTCATACATTCTCACTGACCTAATTATAACTCAAGTCCTAATTTATTTCCCACGGTCAATTTCAACAGAAATGCACCTATTTAAACAATAAAGCAAAATGCAAAGGATCCTGTCTAATAATGTATTTAAATTCAAAGCAGAATTATTTCAACTGTAATGCTTTTCAATTTATTTGCAAGAAGTCAAGAACACATGACCAATAAAAACCAGTATTTTAAAAGAACAAAAATGGCCTAAGAAACTACCTCAAGTTAAATACTTAAAATTGACCACAATAAAGTGAATTAATTATGCAACCTGTAACCACTCAAAGATTCCGGTTCCTCTTCTTCTTCTTTTCCATTTTTATAACAAAATCAAATATAAAAGAAACATAAACTGAACTCTCTCTCTCCTAAAAAATTTCCGGTTACTCTTCTTCTTCCACTTCTTTTCCATTATTATTGCAAAGTCAAATGTAAAGCAAAACAAACTGAATTCTCTTTCTCCCTCCTTCCTAAAAAATTCCGGTTCCTCTTCTTCTTCCTCTTCTTTTTCATTATTATTGCAAAATTAAATATAAAGCAAAACAAACTGAACCCCCTCTCTCTCTCCCTCCCTCGCTGGAATAAATGAATCGCACAATTTTTGGAAATTTTGCAATTTTATAGTTTATTATTTCTTGAAAGCTAATAAACTTTGAAATTCATTTGTAAATGAGTTCAGGTAAACTTGTAACAAATCCTCAGGAGTGGTTAATTTGCAAAATTAATAGAATATGCAAATGAAACATTTGATTCCAAACGGTAGGTTAATTTTCGTATATTGGATTTTGGTCTTACCAGGCCTATCCTCAAGAGCGGAGACACCACCACCACCACTACTACTGGTACTGCTCGATTCTTGTGGCTTCTCCCTCAAATCATCATCAAGAGCGGCGAAACAGACGGCTTTACCGAAAGTTGTCCTGCTCCGCGACGCACTGAATCCCAAATTGGCTCCCCTCCACGAATTGTTGACTTTTATAGAATTCAGTTGGGTTCTGGTTGACTCGAGGTGTTTAAAGCAGCTACTGCTTAGCTGAAAACGGTGGATTAGAGCAGAACTTGTGCTCGTGCTCCCCATCTCTCCTCCGTGTTCTCTCTCTCTCTCTCTCTCTCTATATATATATATATATATTTTTTTTTTTCTTTTTCTTTTTCCTTGGAGCCTTCGTTTCAATATGGAAAATGTTTGTTTCGTGTGTTGGGTTTTGCAGGAAAATATCTAAAACGGCATAGTTGATAGATTGGCTCCTCTCGTGTTTGCTTTTTAGGTTTTTGGACTGCGATATTTGGTATGGGAGCACTCCAGGGTAGCGTGAAGTGCTACGTACTCGTTAGCCCGTGAGCTATTATGGGTCTTTCGTACTCAACCCGAACCGCCCATTAACGGCAATCATTATCAAGAAGAATATTTTCGTAATTACAGCTAACTCACGGCCCTAATACAAAAGCAATCGATCTATCCCTTACCATATTCTCTGCTCTTTGCTTGTCTTTTTAATTTTCCCGCCATTTCTTCACTTTTGTTTCGCTGAACAGAGAAATCGAAAATCCCCAATCGATGGCCAGAGAAAAGCCAGCAGAGGAAGCCCTGAATGTCTTCGAAGCAGACTAAGCAACTACAGGTCCGATTTTTCAACACTCCCTTTGGTTCCCGAGAAAACCTAAATATGCACAATCCATAGATACTCTTCCCTCGACTGAGCCTTACAGAAACATTTAGACTTTTTGTTTGGTTTACAGTTTTTTTTTTTTTTTTTTTTTTTTTTTTTTTTTTTTTTTTTTTTGCGTTTCTAAGTATTAGATTCTAAGGGTTTTTTAAATGCAGCAAATTGAAGTTCATAATATCGAGTTCAGTAACCGAGGCATGCAATAACTCGATCCTGCTTCTTGGTCCTCGTGGTTCTGGAAAAGTTGCGGTATGCCAATTTTCTTTCGGCTTTGCTTTTATACTTGTTTTATTTAGATTGGTTTCTTTTTTCAGATTAATTACTCCATATCAATAGCACCCATGCTACTTTCTATTCTTGTTTTTGTTATTAGGTATTGAAGCTTGCCCTAAGAGATTTATTGGAAGAATATACTGATACGATATCTGTGGTATGGCTAAATTCAGCAATTTTCTTTGTTTTTTTTTTACTAGAACCCATTTTTCTATTAAAAAAATTGAGGGGCACTAGTAATATAGTGACAAAAGATGGATTTTGATTGGCGTAATGTGGTATTTGACCCGTCATATGACCCGTCATAGTGAAATCGAATGTTACATTGTGTTTCAACTGGTTTTGCAATACCTTATGAAATAAGGCTGTTATGGTTTAAATACCATTTTAAAAGAACCAGTTTTTTAAGGCTCCCTTTGATTGCTGTAGAAAGAAAAGATCGACAAGAAGAAATAAAAAAATGAGTCGCATGTCTGTCAAGGGATTGTTTACAGCACATTAACCAAAAAAAATGGTTTTTTTTCTCTCTCTAGAATTCCATCTTAATTACAATAACGTTAATAAAGTCCAAGGAATTACTACGATTTCCATAAAGAATCCATATGTATTCATAACAAACATAATACAGATTCAATATGCTAATTTATCAGACTGGCCCATGCACTCCCTCATTCATGAAAATTATGCATTCTCATCTTACTTTGCAATTGACTTCGTGTTGCAGATCAGATTGAATGGGCTTTTGCACAGTGATGACAATTGTGCATTCAAGGTCAGATATATCCTGTGTTCTTTCCAACTCCACTGGATGCATTGTTACACGTAATCTTCATAGTTCTGAGTGTTAAAGCGTATTAGTCTCTTTGACATACCTTGTCAGAAAATATAAACAAGCATTTTCACCAAAGATTCAACTTTTCAACTTTCTGCCACTTAAATGTGCTGGTTGTGTCTGTAAAGTTGAACTAGATTATTTAGTATGGTTTTTGAATTACTTATCTAAGGAAAGATGATAAATTGATACCTAACATGTTGTTAGAGTGTTTGATTTGCTATAAAAGAGTATTGTCCATGAGAAATGTGTTTATGCATGAAGTATTGGTCAAAGGACTTCACAGAGGAAGTTTTTGTGTTGCAGTTAAGTTCAGAGGAAAGTGCACCTGCAGGTCTTGTAGATTGTACCTATTTGATATGTTTGCTAACAGATTATTCCTCATCCAGTGGTGGAATATTTTGATACCAGTTCAGTAAATGAAATTCATAAGATTGGAGTTCTTAAAATGATGGAGTTGTCATATATTTTACATCAATGAGAAACTTTCTAAAGGCAACCATGTGAAGGTGGTTTGTGAGTATATTAGTGAATTTATTGGTAAGCAATGTGGCAATTCTGAAAGTACTAAATCACATTATTGGAGGAAACTACAGATCCAGTTGGTGACAATTAGCAGTGGCCAATTGCAATTACTGGACAGGGATTCATGGACTGCTCATGTTTTAGCTATAAAGGATGAAATATGGATGATCTTCAATAATGGAAGAACATGTCAGTTTAATTGCAATCTTATTAGTGATATAAAATTGCTTTCTACATGCCCAGTTCTTTATGTTACGGAGTACTACTTATTATCCTTGTGCTACATGTCTAAGTTTCTGTAGGCAATTTCTCTTCACTGAGGTCATAAATTGTTTGAGAGGTAGAAAAAGAATTTAATTGTTCGCTCATATATTTGGCAGTAACATCTCTAACTGCTTTGTCTATCATAATTATTGAATTCAGGAAATTGCTAGACAGTTATGTGTGGAACATCAACTGTTATTCTCAAAAATGGTATGATATGATGCCTATTTGAGCTGACTGTGACCCATTTATAACTTAATGATTCAGCTTTCCTCATTTCAAGATGATTTTTTCAGGCATCATTTGATGACAACTCCCAGTTCATGATAGCCATGTTACGGTGAGTATATTAAATTTGCCGAATGCAATCTCTTCCCCCTAGTAAGCATGGTTCAACTCTTGTGTTGTGATCTCTGGTTGTCAGGGAGTGTGGATTAGCGCACAAAACAATTATTTTTGTGCTTGATGAATTCGAATTTTTTGCTCAGGTAAGAATATCTGTTGTGTGCCCATTTCCCTTCTTGAACTTCTGCAATATTTACTTGTAATTTGATATAATCAAAATAGACATTATGTCATGTAAAAGCTCCCCTTTTTTCAGAAAACTAGGGCCCATGCAGAACATACCAGTCGTCTTATTTTCAACTAAAAAGCTTTAGGTGGTTATTATTTTTAACACTTAACACTTCCATTGTCTGTTTTTTTGGCATGGAAAACAACGATTACTTTATAGCTTGCTAGATGCAATGCACTTGGTCACATCACAAGCTGTTGTTATTGGTGTCAGTTGTCGACTGGTATGCTAGTTTCATTTTTTTTTGTCTTTTTGTTGTTTATAAAATTTATATCATAAAGCGAAGACATGGATGTTACTATCTTCAGGTTCCTGCACATAATGGAATATGGATTCTAAAGTTGTTATGAGGAATGGAAGACCTTTTTGGATCATTATCGTTAAACTTGGCAATCAAATATTTCAATTAGTGTTAAATTAGACAGAAAATTAGTGAACATCCTTTTGATTAGTCATTAAGAATTCTAAAAATGTGGCAATATCCTATGCAGGATGCTGACCAGCTTCTGGAGAAAAGAGTGAGATCTCGTTTTTCACATAGAAAGCTGCTGTTTCTTCCTCCATCTAAGGATGATTTAGACAGGTGATATTTTATTCCTTGACCCAGGAGAGCCTCTGTGGCTTGTTAAGAAAAGGACAATCTTTTTCTAGTAGAGCTTCTTTCTCTTTTTACTTGCATTCTGTTTATGCAGATTGTTGGAGCACAATTTATCTTTGCCGATAGACTCAAGCTTTCCTCATGAATACATTGTTGAATTTAATGGAAAGCTTAAAGTATCCTTCCCTGACTCATTTTCTGAATTGCGTTATATATAATACTGTTTTTTTTTTTTTAAAGGCACTTCAGTTTCATAAAACTAAAGGAGTATCTGAAGGCATTTTGAAATAAATTTCTAGTGGCCATTTTGGGAAAGTGGGTAACATTCTTCAGACTATTTTATTTGAAGGACTAACTGAAAATGATTTTTTTTTTTTCGCAAGAGTTATTAACAACTAAATTTGTTCTTCTTAACTTTGCGATGCAGGAGTTAGATATCTTTTATTTATCATGATGAAGTCCTGAGTATAATATATGGCTTACAGAGATTATAAAGGTTATAAATTTGAAAATGAGCATGAAGACCTGTAAGAAAAAAAAATGGAAAACTGAAATCCCTGATTGTTTCTAGTTGCCAGAATGTACATCCATTCTACGTTTTACATGGGTTAAATGTCAAGATAAGAAACATCTATTTTACATATTACACAGGTTTTCTGAGGTGCACTACATTTTCAAACTTAAGAAATGTAATGAGCTTTTGACAGATGGAAATCTCTTTCAATTTAAAGAGCTGCAGTTCCTTTTAAACATCAGTGTCATGTTACAGTTGTGGGATGTTAGTTACTTATGGATTGCCAAAGTGTCTTATAGTTTAAAGGCTCCATTCTGTCAATTTTTAGCCAAGAATCCCTTGACATTTTACAGAATATTTTAACAGATGGCAAATTCAAAGACATAATTATGACATATATGAACTTCAACTCCACTGTCAACAATTTATTGAGGTTTCTGTAAGTTTCTCTTCTTCCTTCTGGAAAGTATGTTATATGAATCCATAGCAATTAGGACCTTAACTTTTCTCTACTGAACTTACCTCTTGATGCTAGATTTCGTGCTGTTTCTTATACGAATTTGGACTCTGGCTTCCTATCACTTGAGAACTTCAAAATTGCACTTTCAAACATGCAGAGGCAGCCGAAGATGGAATCTATAAAAGGTTTGAGGACTTGAATTCCATTTCCATGATATTCTATTGGTATTTCTATCTAGTCATCATTATCGGCATTACAATTTTCCTTATAAGGATTCTATCTTCAGTGAAACTACATGATTGTTCACCTTTATTTGTCTCTTTTTAATTTTTAAAGTTTCGCGCAATTATATGGTTTAAATTATCGTCTCTATCCACCTTAGCTCGAGCACGACACTTGAATCAATCTGCTGAAACGTTTGCTCAATAATGTACTATGTTTCTCACTATATTGTGCATTAGCATGCTCTACTCAGGGTTTGATTTTTCCTTTTATAAATTTTTGTACAGTTATGTTTGTGCTTCCCTGTTGTAATTATTTTGAAAGTAGTGACAATCAGAGGAAAAAGATAAAGCGGGTTTTTCTCAGGATGGGGAAGAAGATAAAGTGCTGCCAACCATTTTATTCCACTACGTTGTGGTTCCATTCGTAAACTTTCCACCCGTCCTGGTTTAGATAAAGTTCTTAAGTATAAAAGGCATGAAGATAGATGAGACTTTTTGGTACATTTTATTAGAACCTAGGATCTCTACCTCTACACCTCCTCCCCCAACCTTTATGACTAGGCCATAGGACACTGCGATTTGTCCCTTTCAAAACATTAGATTTAAGATTTGAGCATAGTATAGGGCATGTTTGGTAACAGTTTTCAGTTTTCAGTGTTTGAAAACTGTTTTCGAAAAGAGTTTCTGAAAATAGTTTTTCAGTTTTCAGTGTTCGAAAACATGTTTGGATAACAGTGTTTGAAAACTGTTTCCAAAACAGTTTTCAGTGAAATATTGTTTGGATAATTAGTGTTTGAAAACTGTTTTGAAAATAGATAACTGTTTGGATTACACTTTCTTGTGATTTTTTTCAGTTTCAATGTTCAGTTTAAATTTTAATATCTAAAATTAATTTTATTTCTCATATGTACTAAATGCATTTTTTTAAGCACACACCAAATACTTGGAAATAATTAATATTATTTTATTTTTAAAATGTTAGTATTTTCTATATATCATGGATCAAACATGACAACACTCTTCCCCTTGATCATGTCATGTTTGTTTGTTAAATAAATTCTTAAAAATAAAAATAAAAAATACAATACAACTTTCACAATTTGATAAAATATGGACAACCAACCCATTAAATACAATATTCAAGTTTGTTCAATATCTAAAAGATGACATACTTTTCTTTTTAAAAATAAAATATTTGAGAACAAGATACAATATTCATTGATCAAATACAACTTTGATAAATTGATAGAATGGAAATGAATGGCCCATAGCCTATGCATAAAACCACTACTACCACTCAAAAAAGACTTTAATATTGATGTTTTCTCAAAAGCAAAACTAAACTGTACAATCTTCTTCTTCCCTACAACACATGGCTACTTTCCTCTGCTTGTACTTTACATGAACCATATTTTGCTGGGAGGAACCAAAGAACCAACATTGAGTCACCTTTATTCGACCAACTGTCTTTAATTCCACACGCTTTGATCGGCCGTTCAATCTGCAGACCTTCAGCAGCATCTTTTTCCAATTGTGAACAGTATCTCAGAAATGTCTTAACATTTACTTGAAGCCTAAAATCTATGCTAAACAAAAACTTCATCTCCAATCTGTTCAACTTTGCTGTGGTTACTCCTCCCACTCTGGCATAGTAGGCATTATTGAAAAATCTGCAAAGCCATGAAATTCTAAATTTTGAGAAACAAATTAAAATCCAACAAAATGCAAAGAAATGTTGCACTACATGATGGGACTCAATTTCTTGTCAATAAATCGTTTCCTGATGACGAAAATCAATATATAATCAAGTTTTCCCTGGAACTCCTAACCACCAATCAAAGCATAATATTTCCTAGGATCAAAATCCAAGACTGCCATAATACTTGTTGCTCATTTTAGCAGGAAAATTTGAAAACACAAACTCATTCAGGCAACACAGCACACACACATACACAGTGACCAGTTAAAGCCTATGCTTTACCTAGGACCAATGTCTCGGACTGTCAAAAAAATCGCAGCTCAACTTAGCAAGAAAGTATGGAAGCACAATCTCATCCTGGTTAAGTACATACATGTGCATTCGAACAGATTATCTTTCTCATCAGCCTAAATTGAACAACTTAATAGGGTAGAACTCCTAGTTGAAAGGTCAGTAACAATGAGTTTATCAGCCACTATGACTCGTAAGGTAAATAACTCTTTTTTCTTTTTCCCTCTTTGTTAAAGCTCTAAGGTATCAACAAGGTGGACAATTTAGTGAATAACACCAGACTATGATTAGATCAAATATACAACTCAATTTAGAGGCCAGTACTTACGCATCATTGAAAAATTTTGCGCTAACATTATACTTGTTATAAGAAGCCGATGAACATTAAGAGATTTCAGATGAAAATCAGTTTGCTGAAGGAATCTATCCACATAAATGTGTGCAACAAGAAAACAGGAGGGGCTGCAGCCAGAGTATTTGAAGATGCGATCAACATATTGCTGAATGCTGATAGTGGGTGCTCTTAGACCATGAAATACAGTAGCAACATCTTTAATCTGCATTGTCTCGAGTAGCTTCTCATTTTTCTGAACAGATTTCTCGAGTAACAAAGAAAGAAGAGATAAAATCTGTGGAGCTCCTTTAACTCCTTTGCCCAAGTCTTTAAGCCCCAAAGTCAGGTATATATTTGAATCCACACACTCTAATGTTGATCCAGTTCCAGTCATTGAAGTGGTACAAAATTACGTACATTTAGATTAGGGAAAAGAAAGAAAAAAAGAAAACATTAGATGAACTTAACATCAGTGGGATTCATCAGTAGCTTCAGTTGTTCGAGTACCATGGCATTCAGATTGCAAGATAACTATGTAGAAAAAGAAGTTTGATATATGAAGCTATCCAATTAACTCATTATAACCAATTAACATAGTCCAGATTCACGGACTGCGAGGACAAACAAAAGTGATAGTAACATCTAAAGGCTTATGTACCACAACATGTTGCTGCAAAGCTACTCTCGCACCAATGTCACTCTGTAATAGAAGTATCAGTTATATTGAGCACTCTTGGTCTTGGGGCTACCCTCTCCAACAACAGAAGGAAATCCTTTGAGGCCTGTAAACTCGGTGGGTAATCTCTTCTCACATCAGTAAGCATCCGCTAACAAACTTCAAGACATTTTCACCACTTAGGCTCCATTAAAAGTCTTCATTCATTTGAATCTAACTTACATTAATCCACAAGCCATTTGATATAGCAGAATATTTTTCCACGAAAAGAGTACATAGTGTTAGAAATTATTTTTATTATTATGTTTGTTAGCATATTTTCATCCTTGTTTTAAGGCTTACTTTAGGCCATGTTTTCATCCTTGTTTTAAGGATTGTCTTTTTCCTTTAGCAACCCCTATATACTCTTAATTGTATTCTCAATGTAATAGAACTAATGTAAACATTTGTACAATCTCTTTACTCTCTTAAATTCTCACATCTCTTCACTCTCTTAAATTCTCACATGGTATCAGAGCAAGATCATGGGATATTTGATTGAAGATTCCATGGAAGAACTTTGTATCCCACCCTAATTTTTTTTTGGGGGGGTATTGTTCATGATCAGCATGATTTGCTTGTAATCAGGAGTTCGAAGTCTGTGAATCTGTCGAACTGGAGGCATTTTGCATGTAGATTTGGGGGTTTCTTGTACAGCCCTTTCGCAAGCAGATCTAGAGCAAGTTGAGGGACTTTATCAGTAGACTCGAAGATTTGCACTTGTTTTGGAGGTTTGTTCAATTAGTGTCTCTGTTTGCTTTGTTTTATTTGCACTATATTCCAATATTTTGTAGTTCATCTGTTAGTTGATAATGGCTGCTGAAAGGGATGACTCTCTTCAATCTATTAGTATTAGATTAAATGGAAATAATTATTCATATTGGAGTTATGTTATGAGAAATTTCTTAAAAGAAAAATGTATGTGGAGTTATGTTAATAGTGTTTCGAGTAAACCTACAAATGATAATGAAGAAGAGTATGGTGAACTTTTAAATGCTTGGGAAGCAAACAATTCGAAAATTTTGACTTAGATTAATAATTCTGTTGAGCATTCTATTGGAATACAATTGGCCAAGTATGAGACTGCAAAACAGGTTTGGGATCATTTGGCACGATTATACACACAATTAAACTTTGCAAAACAGTATCAATTGGAATTTGATATACGAGCAGTTCAACAAAAGGGTATGAGCATTCAAGAATTTTATTCCACAATGTATGATCTTTGGGATCAGTTGGCACTCACAGAACTTGAGTCTCTACGGAATAATGCTGATTATATAGCTCGTCGAGAGGGGCAACGTCTTGTTCAATTCTTAATGGCTCTTCGTGATGATTTTGAGGGACTTCGGGGAAATATTTTGCATCGTCAGCCCCATCCCTCTGTTGATACAGTGGTAAGTGAACTCCTAACTGAAGAGACTCGCCTCAAGACACAAGCAAGAAAGGGCTCTTCCCCAGCATCTAATCCATCTGTTCTAGCCGTTCCTAATAAACCTATCTTGAAGTATCAACCTAAACCACCTGCACAAGTTAGTCTTGATGAGTGTAGTTTTTGCAAGCAGAGAGGACATTGGAAGGCTCAGTGTCCTAAACGTTTGTCCAGAGCTCCAGCATATCAACAGTCTTGGCCGACACAACCACAATGGCGTCAACAGTGGCGCCCACCACTATCTCCACCATATTGGCGTCCTGGTGGTCAATCTCAGCAGCGACCTTATAGGCCACCACAGTCTAATACTGCAGCTTTTGTGCCTGAAGTGGCACCATCTTCAGATCCCAATATGGCGTCCCTTGTAGAGCAGTTTCAGAAGTTTCTTGCTACACAGTCATCGTCGCAGCCATATGCCATGTCTACTCCATTTTCATCAGGTCTGACTTCTCCTTACCGTGCAGGTAAACTTTCTTCCTTGTGGGTCTTAGATTCCGGTGCGTCTCATCATATGTCACCTTTTTCATCATCCTTTGTATCTGTATCACACTCTTCTTCCTCTGCATTTGTTATGACTGCTGATGGAACTCACATGCCTTTAGCGGGTGCTGGTTCTATATGCACACCCCATCTTTCTCTCTCTGATGTTTATTGCATTCCTAAACTTACTATGAATCTTGTATCTGTGAGTCAGCTTTGTGATTCTGGTTATTCTGTTCATTTTTCTTCTACTTCTTGTTATGTACAGGATCCTCAATCCCAGAGGCTGATTGGGACAGGCTGTAGGCAAGGGGGATTGTATGTCTTGGACGAACTGCGAGTTCCAGATGTAGCTGCTTCGGGTGTTGATTTGTCTTCTTTTCATTTAACTTCTTCTTCTAGCTTTTACTTATGGCACTCTAGACTTGGTCATGTCTCAGCCTCTCGTTTAAAATATTTAATCTCTAGAGGATCTTTGGGGGATTTAGAAACTCATGATATTTCTGATTGTAGTGATTGTAAACTGGCAAAGTTTTCTGCTTTACCCTTTAATCGAAGTGTTTCTTCTTCTGCTGCACCATTTGATTTGATTCATTCTGATGTGTGGGGACCCTCTCCTGTTGCTACAAAAGGAGGGTCCAGATATTATGTCTTTTTTAGTGATGATTATACTAGATATTGTTGGGTTTATCTAATGAAGCGTAGATCTGATTTTTTACACATTTACACTTCTTTTCGCTCATTGGTTAAAACTCAACACTCTGCTGTAATAAAGTGTTTTCGTTGTGATTTGGGTGGGGAATATATATCTACAGCATTTTCCCAACTACTTACTTTTGATGGTACTTTGCACCAATCCTCTTGTACTGACACTCCACAACAGAATGGAGTTGCTGAAAGAAAACATAGGCACATTGTTGAGACCGCTCGCTCCCTTCTCTTATCTGCTAGTGTCCCAAGTCATTTTTGGGGTGAAGCTGTTCTCACCGCTGTGCATATAATCAATAGAATACCTACAGCTCATACTTCAGGTTTGTCTCCCTATGAAAAATTACATGGCCACTCTCCTGACTACTCTTCTTTACGAGTATTTGGTTACACTTGCTTTGTTCTTCATCCCAGTGTCGAGCGCAACAAGTTGTCTTCTTGTTCCGCCATTTGTGTTTTTCTTGGTTATGGTGCAGGTCAAAAGAGTTATCGCTGCTATGATTCTGTGGCTTAAAAGTTATATGTCTCTCGTCATGTCTTTTTCCTTGAACATATTCCATTCTTCTCTATTTCTACCATGCCTCATACATTATCTACGTCTGATCTCATAAGCATTAATCCATTCCTAGATGATCCTCCTCACCTTCCACCCCTATTAGCTCCTCTTCCTCAGCTGATATTTCCCCTCCTCCAATGCAGCCTTTTCCTTATCATTATTCTCGCAGGACTCAAGCAACTACTGATGGTGCAACTTGTGATATTTCTACTGTTCCGTCTTCCACAGACGATGATCCTCCATCTCTTCCTACGGTCATCTCAGCACCTCCTGTGATTGTAGATCCTACATCATCACGCTATCCAAAGCGCACTCATAAGTCCACTCAGATACCTGATTTTGCTTATTCTTGTTATTCACCTTCATTTACTTCATTTTTAGTGTCTCTTCACAATTTTTGTGAGCCCACCTCCTATACGGAAGCTGTTCTTGATCCCCATTGGCAACAGGCTATGGCTGAGGAACTTGTTGCTCTACATCGGACCGATACTTGGAATTTGGTGTCTCTTCCACCTGGTAAGAGTGCTATTGGTTCTCGTTGGGTCTATAAGATCAAAACAAAGTCAGATGGTTCAGTTGAGCGTTACAAAGCCAGGTTAGTTGCAAAAGGTTTTGCTCAGAAATATGGTATGGACTATGAGGAGACTTTTGCACCGGCCAAGATGACCACTATACGTGCCCTCATTGCAGTTGCTTCAGTCCGCAAATGGCATATATCTCAGATGGATGTCAAAAATGCCTTTTTGAATGGGGATCTTAAAAAGGAAGTTTATATGGAACCTCCTCCTGGCGTGTCTCATAATCTTGGGGAAGTTTGGAGACTTAAAAAGGCGTTGTATGGTCTCAAACAAGCCCCTCGTGCTTGGTTTGAGAGGTTCTCTACCGTGGTTACTTCTCTTGGTTTTTTCTCTAGTGCTCATGATTCAGCTCTTTTTGTTAAGTCCACCTCTGTTGGCCGTATTCTTCTTTCGCTTTATGTTGATGACATGATTATTACTGGTGATGATGTTGTTGGTATTGCATTGCTGAAGGCAGAATTAACTCATTAGTTTGACATGAAAGATTTAGGCCCTTTACGTTACTTCTTGGGTATTGAGGTTGCCCTTTCTCCTAAGGATTATCTTCTATCTCAATCAAAATACATAGTAGATATCCTTCAGCGAGCTTGGCTTACCGATACTCGGACATGTGATACACCTTTAGAACTTAATGCTCGATATGGCCCTATAGATGGTACTCCATTACCTGATCCCACTTTGTATCGGACCTTAGTTGGTAGCTTAATCTATCTCACTATCACCCGACTAGATATTGCTTATGCTGTCCACATTGTCAGTCAGTTTATTGCATCTCCCACTACAGTTCATTGGGCTGCTGTTCTTCGTATTTTGCGCTATCTACGAGGTACTCTTTGTCAGAGTCTTATTTTCCCCTCCAATTCTTCTTTGGATCTTTGTGCATATTCTGATGCTCATTGGGCTGGTGACCCCAATGATCGTAAGTCTATTACTGGCTTTTGCATCTTCTTAGGTGGGTCTCTTATTTCATAGAAGAGTAAGAAGAAACAAGTTGTTTCTCGCTCCTCCACAGAGGCCGAATACCGTGCAATGGCAACTACCACAAATGAGATTGTTTGGTTGCGTTGGCTCTTGGCAGATATGGGGGTCCCAATTACTACTCCTGCTTCGCTTTATTGTGATAACAAGAGTGCAATTCAAATTGCTCGTAATTCAGTTTTTCATGAGCGGACTAAACATATTGATATTGATTGTCATCCTACTCAGCAGGAATTACAGCGTGAGACGATTACATTGTCATTTATATCTTCGTCCATGCAGATAGCTGACTTCTTCACCAAGTCTCAAACTGTTCAGCGGTTTCGTTTCTTTGTTGACAAACTCTCTACGCTTTTTGCCGCTGCATCGTGAGTTTGAGGGAGGCTGTTAGAAATTATTTTTATTATTATATTTATTAGCATATTTTCATCCTTGTTTTAAGGCTTACTTTAGGCATTGTTTTAAGGCTTATTTTAGGGTATGTTTTCATCATTGTTTTAAGGCTTACTTTAGGCCATGTTTTCATCATTGTTTTAAGGATTGTTTTTTTCCTTTAGCAACCTATATATACTCTTAATTGTATTCTCAATGTAATAGAACTAATGTAAACATTTGTACAATCTCTTTACTCTCTTCAATTCTCACATCTCTTCACTCTCTTAAATTCTCACACATAGATCCAATTAGGACACGGACTCACTGAAAGTTTGATTCATGGTATCACTTTGCAGCACATCAATCATATTTCTATTCACTTAATGGTAAAATATTGAAGATTAACAATACAATTGCAATAAATTTATGAACTTTTGGCAGATAAACCGTCCATTTCCTGAACTGTTAACAAATTCCCCAAAGAAACAAAATCCACCAAAATTCTATAAAAGAATTATCTATAATTCAGTGTCAAACCATCAAAACCAAACACTTCGCTTAACATGGCTTAATGAAAATAGACTGACTCAAAGTAATACAAGAAGAATTTCTTAATTTAGTAAGTAAAGCAGCCCATGAAATCATATTCAACTAACAAACAACAAAATACACTTTCCACAAAAACCCAGCTTCGTAAACATAAAATCAAATCAAATAATCTATCAAAAAAACAAATCAAATAAGCATTGGAAATCTGCTATAATGCAGGTGGAGACACATTTATAAGAATGCAACAAAACCCATAACAAGCTTTAAAAGAAAAAAAAAATGGAACAATAAATAAGTAGCAGTAAAGAAATGGACTCACTTTTGTTCTTAAATGGAGTATACATACAGAAAAATTGCACCCATTTCCCTCTGCTTCGCCTCTTTACCGGTGCCACCATCGCCACTGCTTTGCCTCCACCACTGATCGAGAGATCGACGAAATAGAGAGACTGAGACGAAGAAGAAAGAGACATTGGAGAGACAAAGAAATCAAAATCAGACTAAGAAGACGAAGAAAGAAATCAAACTCAGATGGAGAGACAAAGAAATCAAAATGAGACGAAGAAGACGAAGAAAGAAATCAAACCCCAAAAAGAAGACGAAGAAGACTGAGAGTGAGATGAGAACAGTAAAGGGAGATGAGGAACGAAAATAGAGAGAAGAGGGCAGAGAGCAGAGAGTGAACTCTGAGTAGTGTTTTAGGTGTAAAAAATGAAAACCCAAAACCCCATTTGAGAGTTTTCTAAAATCAGTGTTTGAACACTGAATTTATGAAAACTCTTTTACAAAACCATTTTGCAAAACTGCTGCCAAACAACAAAACTAGAGTTTGCAAAGAGATTTCAGTGTTTGAACACTGAAAAGGGTTTTTGAAAACCCTCTCCAAACAAGCCCATAACTTTTATCCCCCTAATTTTGTATGTTTCACAGGGGGGCAAAGTGTCCCTAACAAAGCACAGGGACGTAAGATGAAAACAGCCATACTGCATCAAAGTGTATTTAATTCTTTCTTTTTTTCCAAAATTCTCAAACATTATTGACGATATTTGGGGTCAGATTTAAGCAAGCTTAATTCAACTTGCTTAAATCTGATCAAGGCAATTTTTGCCTTGGAAAAGATTTAAGCAATCTGATTTAAGTTTGCTTAAATCTAGCCTAAACATCACCATTGCATTATGAAACTAAGAATTCGGAAGTATTCACGTTATAAAAGATGTGGCAGAGACTATAGAAGCTGTCTATGCCTTATGGTGTTTTTCCATTGGTAGTCACAGTCGCACATTTGCTTTCTATCTGATGCGAGAAAGTATAGGCTGTGGTTACCATGGAAAGGGCAGGCTATTGTTCTTGGAATGTTTTTATTTTTCCTAATTATCTTTAGGGTTACTTTGGAGTTGCTGCTTTGTTGTGATTCTTTACTCAGTCTATGTTGACTGGTGACTGGTCTGAAATAGATTTCTGTAGAGGCACATGCTTCATGCCACACTCTTTTCTCGGAGAACTTCCAGGCCTATCTTGCTGTACTGATACCATTTTAAGAACTCCTAGACGTATTCTTTATTGGTTCAGCTTTCTTGAAGCATTTTGTCTCATTTTGACAGTTTACAGAGAATTTCATGTACGCACTGCTCTTGAGCCTCCTTCAAAAGATGCTTTGCGAGCTCGATTAAATGTTATATCAACAATTCTTAGTTTTTTTTTTCTTTCTAAAGCATACTGTTGTCATATATTGTTAGTAGCCATGCCTCACTTTGTTATTAATCAATACTTTGGAATACAACTCTGGTTGTTTTAGGTTTTGGCGCTTCACATATAACTCGTGTGAAAAATGTGAAGAATCATAAAGACAATTTCTGCTTGCATGCATGTTTTATGTCAAATTATATTTTGATTAAAGCATTAGAAATAGTTAAATAACCTAATGACGCAAGTACCATTTTTCCCTGTTATTGGCAGTGTAATAAAATTGAATGCACATTAATCATGTTCAAGCAGATTGCTCCATATTGGAACTCTATATTCTGGTATGCATAAAGAGGTTGGAAGTTAAGGAGGAAAACTCATACAACTTCAATTCTGTGATGAAAGGTCCAACCTCAGATGTATCTTATGTTATTATCCGATTACAACTACCAATTCAATCTCTTATTTGTTTGTCTTATGTGGCAGAGTATAAAAGCATACATGATTCTTTCCAGACATCTGACTATTATGCGCAAAATGTATGCTTACGGGTATGTACAGCACTCTGTAAATTCTACACATTTAATCAGCGCCTGATCTCAATGAGTCTCAAGGTGGTGTACCACCCAGTTCCCTCTTGCAGCATACTCTTGACAGTATTTTTCTGTGACTTCCTCAGGCATTTGAACACCTTCTACAACACGAACTAATTTGTTTTGCAGACAACAGAGGACATGGTCAATCTGTTGAATTTCGTCCTGTGAAGCTTCTAATCTCACCTGCTGAACTATATCAGGGGATGAAATCTTATCATTCCTGTCCTGTAAGTTAATCCCCCAATAGTGTTCATTTATGTCTGCGCAAGGATGTTCATTTATTACCCAAGAAGAAACAAAGCAGGAAAAACCTGCTACAAATTACATACCAGTTAGAAACTTACAACTAGATCAGGTTCCATCTGGTAACAATACTACCATCCAAACTTTCTGAATTACTGAAACTAAAAATTCTGCTTCTAACATCACATACAACAAAATCAAAAACTTGGTCAGGGCTGTGAAATAAACTACAGTGAAGCCTAGAATTTTTTTCCTTCAATATGTGATAAAGGAAACCATTCCAAGTTAGCTTGATGGAAATAGCAAGTCTTTTACACTTTAAGAAACTCAAATCCCAAGAGAGCTCATAATGCCAGGAGCCAATCTGTCTACTTCCAATACCAGCTTTCATTTGGAGATTAGTCCAGACCTGTTTGGAACAATCAACCAAAAAAGAGATGATCTCTAGATTCTTCATCCTGCCCACATAAAAGACAGGTTGCATCTATAGAATGACCCCTGCTCCTTTGTCTAGATTTAGTGGTAAGTTTTTCAAGAATGACTAACAAACTAATAAAAGTGTGTTTGGGGCTAAAGTACGGAACCAGATAAGTTTGAGCCAATTCACGTTGTTTATCTTGATTCGAATAGCTTCCAAAGTAGCTCTAGCATGAAACTGATCAGTAGGTGAGTTCCTGATGTAGGACAGATAGTTTAGAGAAAAGAAATAAGGGGATCAAAGAGAAGAAGCAGACTGAATAGGTAGAAAAGAAGACAGCAACAGATGAGAAGAGAAAAGAATTATAGAAACAAGGGGAGAAGAAACAGAACCAGAAGAAATAGGGGCACAAGTGAAGAGGAAATAGGAGGCAAAGGTGAAGAACTTGAGAGAGGAGAAACAATGAGACAAAGATCAAACTTTATTTCAATAATCAATATCTGAATAAACCAAACATACAAGAGGTAATCCCAAACCTAATAGGGAAGAAACTAATCCTAAACATACTAGGAAATAAACCCAAAAACCCTAATACATAGTTAATTGCCTAATTCTAATTTACTACTTGCTCCTTATAAAAGCATATTTATAAAATAATCCCAGGATTAGCCCAAAATCCTTCAAATCTTAAAATAATACATATTTCTTTTCTCATTCTGCATCAGTTCCATACAACTTTGTCTTCCTGCTATGTACCCAGGTGGAGATTACATGATGCAGCTTGGATTTCAACAAAAACATCAGACCTAGCAGCAGGCCAAAACCATTGCCCTTCATGAATTACCTCACTAACCAGAGCTTGCTCTTTAGTGGAAAAATCATAAGTAACTTTTCTCCCAAAATTTTCTACCAAAGGGCCTGCATAGTGCCAATGATCAAACAACAGATAGGTTTTCTCCCCATTTCCAATCAAATGCCTAATAAGAGGCCTAGCAACTGTTCTTAGCTTTAAGAGTTTCCTCCAAGTCCAGTAACACTCAGCATACACTGGAACTGGCCAAAAACTTCTGTTTTTTAGCATATATTTCTCAATCCAAGCCACCCAGAGAGATCCTGCATTATTCTCGATACAAGCCTTGGCAAATGATATTCTCGACCTACTCTCAGTAGCTTTATTCATGTGTAAGGGAGTGCCAATTGCATTAGCCACATAGCTCAATCCTCTCAAAGTAAGATACTCCATTGGCACATTCCCCTTTTTCACCCAAATAGGAACATGTGTGACCGATTTCTTTGCCAGCTGCTTACCAGGTCTCCATTTCATAAGGGCAAGAGGTTTATGGGCAATATGCCAGGGTCCAGATTCAAGAACCCAGTTCCTAGTTATAGGGATGTTATGATCCATGTTTGCTATATGCAGTTAACGATAAAGTAGATTGTGTTGTCTTCACAAATGAACCAGCCAACGATGGTTGGATTTTACAGAATTCATTTGCAATTTATTGAGATATACTCTTTTATTATTAGTTAAAGATAAGGTAGATTGTGTTGTCTTCATGAATGAACCAGCCAACAATGGTTGGATTCTAGGGAAATCATTTGCAATTTATTTAGATATGCTCTTATTCATGCTGACCTTCTCTTGCAAGATTTGTATTTCTTTGATCATTCATTGATTTTGTAGGAGATGCATTCCATGCTCTCTAAAATTGATGAGGCGTCACTTTCCCTTTTTGTGCAGACCATTCTTTTTAAATTGATGGATCGCTGAAAACTAAAATGACTGGAGCAGTTGTGATGAACATTAACTGCTTCTTTTATATGACCCAGGGTATGAGGATTCTACATCTGTTGTATTCTTTTTCATGATTATCCTAACGAATCTTTGGGAGATTATAGAATTTTATTTTGAGTGCTTTCTGCTGCTGATTGTCTCATTACGAAGGATGTCCATCTTATAAATGTATTAAGAGTATTTGTTCCTTTAACACTAGTGAATTGCCAAAACATAATGTTTGTCCCATTAACATGAATGTGAATTCTTACAGGTCTTCTAGAAAATTGTGGCTTTTAGTTGTCTTATCTATTGAGATGGAACTCTGCAAATCGAAAACGTGCCCAGTTGATGTCTTTATTGTTGACCCAATCAACAAGATCCTGTTCTTTTCTTTCTTTATTATTTATAAATTAGGTCGAGAGATTTAAACTTTGTACCTCCCTAAAGAAAATATATGATTAATAATTGAATTATGTTTAATGAATTGTACAGTCATAATCACTAATCAATTCCATCCACCTCATCTGCCTCAAATTCAAGTCTTTATGGGTCGATAAATGCATCAAGTTTTTATGATCAGTAAAAGTTTCACAATTTGCTCCATACAGATGATGTCTCTAAATTTTCAAAGCAAAAACTATGGCAATCAATTCTAAATCATGGGTCGGGTAATTCTTCTCATGGTTATTCAATTTCCTAGAAATATAAGCTATAACTTTATAATGATGCATCAACACACATCCCAACCCTTGATGTGACGCATCACTATATACCACAAATCCTTCATCACCAGAATGAAGCACTAATTATAGGGCAGTAGTCAATTTTTCTTTCAACAGCTGGAAACTCCTTTCACATTCTTCTAACCACCTAAACTTCACTTCCTTCTTGGTCAATCTAATCAATGGTCTAACAATCTTAGAAATTTTTGGATAATCCTCCTGTAATAACAAGCCAACCCCAAAAAGCTTCTAATTTCAGTTACACTAGTGGGTCTCTCCCAATTCAACATTACTTTTACTTTCTGTGGATCAACTGCTATTCCTTCTCTCGACACAACATGCCTCAAAAAAGATATTTCACTTAACCAAAACTCACACTTAGAGAACTTTGCATATAATTTCTCTTTCCTCAGAATTTCCAACATTATCTCTAAATGTTGCATATGCTCCTCTTTATTCTTGGAATATACCAGAATATCATCACTAAATACAATCACAAATCTACCCAAGAACGGTTTAAACACTCGATTCATTAGATCTATAAATATTGCAGGAGCATTAGTCAACCTAAATGGCATCACAAGGAACTCATGATGGCCATAATGTGTCCTAAAAGCAGTCTTAGGCATGTCCCCCTCCTTTATCCTCAATTGATGATAACCTGGTCTTAGGTCTATCTTAGAAAACACCATAGCTCCTTGTAGCTGCTCGAATAAATCATCTATCATGGGCAAAGGATATCTGTTCTTGATGGTGATCTTATTCAACTGTGTATAATCAATACACAACTTCATTGTCTCATCCTTCTTCTTAACAAACAACATAGTGGCTCCCCAAGGTGACATACTAGGTCAAATAAACTGTTTATCTAGAAATTCCTGAAGCTGAACTTTCAACTCTCTCAATTCAGTTGGTGTCATTCTATAAGATGCTATAAATATAGGTGCTGATCCTGGAATCACCTCAATAGAAAACTCAATCTCCCTATTGGGAGGCAAACCAGACAACTCCTCCGGGAATATGTCAGGAAAATCTTTCATTACTAAGATTTCTTCTAACTTCCTAATCTCTTTACTAGAATCCACCACATATGCCAAATACCCCTCACAACCTTTTTTCAACCATTTACTAGCAGTCAATGCAGAAATAAGACAGTTGACAAGTATCTTACATTCTCCCTGAAAATTAAACTCCTCATGTCCGGGTATCTTAAACACCACATTCTTCCTAAAACAATATACCCAAGCATGATATGCAGATAACCAATTTATCCCCATAATTAAATCAAAATCTGTTATATCTAAAGGCAGTAAATCAACTTCAAATTCTCTATTAGCCATATTAATCACATAACCTCAATAAATTATCCTGATAATAACCCTATCTCCGGTAGGAACCTCAACAATAATCGCATGTATCAATGGACTAGCACTAGCATCAATAGATTTCATATAAACACTAGATTCAAAAGAATGGATTGCACCAGAATCAATCAATAATCGAGCAGGCCTACCAAGGATAGATATTATACCTGTAACAATATCAGGAGTGGCTTGTGCATCCTATTGGGTCAATGTATAGACTCTGCTGTCTCTGGACTAAAACTGGCTACCACGTCCTCTCTCAGCTACTGATCCTCTACCTCTGCCCCGAACACTCCCTGATCCACCCCCTCTCTCCACCGGTCTTCTCCCAACACTTCCAGTGCCTACGTCAGCAGATTTCCCCAATGGACAATTTACACCAACATGTCTTCTCGCACCATATACAAAGCATATCTGCGTAGGGCAATTCTGAGACAGATGCCCCATCTAATTACATCTAAATCAAACCCTTGGCTCTCGATCATACATCAGATTACCACCTCCCCTTGGTGGCATACTTACTCTACCATAACTCCCATTTCTCATAGCTTGTCTCCCGAATCTAGGGGTCCCACTAGTATTACTCTGAGCTACAGAAGCAATAGATTCTGCTTGCCTCTAACTCTGTACTTCAGTTCCTTGTGACAAGAAACGCCCCCTCTAGGGTCCTACACACTCATACTGCCACTACCTCTAGGTCCTTCAAATCTAGACATCTTTAGCCATTCCCTCCTACCTCTAAACTCTATCAAATCTTTCTCAATTTGTAATGCTTTATCCACCAATATAGCATAATTTTCGATGCCCATATAAGAGATTTTAGTCTGAATTGCATAGTGTAATTCGTCTAAAAATCTCTTACATTTCCTTTCCTCCATATTCACTAATTCAGGTAAAACCTTGACAAGGTTATGAATCTATTATTATATTCAGCCACAAATAAAATCATCCTACCTTAAATGAATAAAATCACTCTCTTGTTGTGTTCGAAATGTATCTGGAAAATACTTTGCAAAAAACTCATCCTTAAACTTACTCCAAGTTAAAAGTTGTTATACCTGTGTACTCATCCTAGGCAGAATATCTTCCCACCATTGTAAAGCCCCTCCTTCCAGTATAAATGAAGCAAAAGCAACCTTCTATCTATTTGTCATTGATAAGACTTCAAAATGTTTCTCAACATGTCTAATCCATTGCTCAGCTTCCATAGGATTTACAAATCCTTTAAAAGACTGGGGTTTTAATTTAAGAAATCTCACAAAACAATCCCATTGCATCTCATGTATAAACAAACATTCTCCCTCATGAACCTCTTGTCTCACCATATTAGGTTCTATTCTACCCCTCTCCTCTAATCTCTTATGCAAATTATCAGCCATTTCTTCTGTTGCATTCATCCTCTCTATAGCACGATCAAGAACTTCTCTTAATTTGTTCATCTTAATATCATATTCTCTCCAAGCTTTGCTAGTACCAGCTGCACTAGCAACTTGTTCCTTTGCAGGAACCACATACTTAACCTCCCTTTCTGCTTCAGCTCTTCTAAATATTGGGGGTCTACCACATCCCCTCTAATTCAGAACTCTACCTCTAGCTCTAGCACATCCACGTGTCATCCTCAGACTCTGCATTCAAATATAGTTTGTTTAAATCTTCCACTTATTTAAATTCTTATGTAGTCTACAGAATCATAAAACCTAATGGTCTAATACCAAAATTATAACAAACCATCCCGGTTTGGCCACCCCCGAGACGGTGTTGTCACATTTTGAAAATCCCAACATGACACATATATGTAACAATAAAAAAATTATCATCTGCAATTATTTGCATCAATCCTTAACCCTTAATAGGGGAAATACATCATTCAGATTTCAACTTAAACATTTTAAACAACATAATATACATGAATATTTACAAAAAAAAATTTTGTTTCTTTTTGTTGGAAATCACCTTGACAAGATGCCCAAGTGGTAATCTTCTAAACACCCAAGTCTAGAATGACTTGTAAAGATTAGGAATCGAAAACATAAACAGAAATGAAAGAAAGAAATAAGATAAACGATTTGTTATCGAGGTTCAGCAATAGCCTACGTCCTCGTGAGTTAACCTGAACTCTCTGCACTAATAAATGGTTCTTTTACAATCACAATAACCCCTCTTTAAGAAGCCTAAGTCCTTGAAGAAACAAAGAAGAAGAAGAAATAGAAAGTGATAAGAACTAACCCTGGAATTTTCCCAAGAAAATTCCCTTTACAAGCCCTTCAATCCCCTTTCTATTCTACTAACTCTTCTAAACAACCAGCCTTACAAATGAGTCTCTCTTGTTTTCTGTCTTTGTATTCTTTACAATTCTCTCACTTTTGATCACAAGTTATGTCACATTGTTGTTGAGAATGAAGCTAGGTGACCCCCTTTATATAGTGCACCAACTTCTTGTCTAATCTTAAGTGTCATTCTCCACCTTTAGATCTTGATGACCAATCAACCATAGCCTTTGATCATTCCTTAGTCAAGTTGTGTGTTTTGGACATGTCTCACGAACCATGGAATAGGTTTACACATGTGTGCATCAGTGTGCCTAGCGCCGTGGCCTAGAACAGGGGGCGTCGCGGCCCAGGGTAGATCACACTTCCTCAAGGATCTAGGCGCCACGGCCTTGGGTAGGGGGTGCCATGGCCTAGTCTTCCTCCAGCACCTTCCACCTTTTGGGTGCTGCGGCCTGGGAAGAGCAGGGCCATGGCCTGAACTGATGCACACACCTTTTTCTAGCTTTGTGCTGAGGCACACTCCAAGTGTGCTGAGGCTTCAATGACTTGATGCTTGGCCTCTTCCAACCTTGTTTAAACCTTGACCATGTTTAAACCTTAACCATGTTTAAACCTTAAACAAATACCAACAATATCTACCTTTGTCTAAGTGTTTAAACCCGAACCATTGTGCAGAGAACTTCAGGATCCAAACTCATCTTGAATCATCAATCAATCGACTCCAATCCTAAGTAGTCCAAGGCAATGATTGAACTTACTTAGGGGTAGAACTTTAGTGCCTAAATCTATAGGATTTTCCTTCGTGGCTACCTTGTCCACATGAATGCATTATTTCATAACATTTTCTCGAATGAAATGATACCGAACATCCATATGCTGTCCTCTCATGGAACACCAGATTTTTACACAAGTGCAATGCACTTTGACTATCTGAAAACACCACAACCTACTCTTCTAGGACCTTCAACTCTTCCAACAACCCTTTGCACCATATAGCCTCCTTTATGGCTTTCGTTGCTGCTATGTACTCAGCCTCGGTTGTTGAGAGTGCTACCACAAGCTGCAACTGAGCCTTTAAATACCTCAGCAGCCACTTCATCCCAAACCAATGCTTCTTTCTGGGATTACTCACAAATCTGCTGAGAACACCCATTATCTTAGAAATGTCGGGTCTAGTGCTCATCATCATGGACATGACTGGTCCAACCGCACTAGAGGAAGGGACCTTTACCATTTCCTTCTTCTCCTCATCCATTCGAGGACATCATTCGCTGGAGAACTTGAAATGACCAGCGGGGGGAACTTTCACTGGTTTACCATCTTCCATAGAATACCGAGAAACCTTCAACCCGTTTCTCTCCCTTTCTCAAATTCTTCTCATACCAAGGATTTTTTGTGTAAGGCTGAGATCCTTCCTCTCGAACTCCTCACTGAGTTGAGATGTAAACTTTTTCATCATTTCCCTATTGTTTCGAACCAACAGCATATCATTGGCATAGATGAGGATAATCACCACTTCATCCACCTTATGTCTAGGTGAGAAGGTTTCTGTGAAATCCATGCCTTTCCTTTGTGTGAACCCCTTCGCCACCAACCTAGCCTTATTCCGGACTTCATCTTCAGGAGGGTACCCTTCTTTAATCTTGTAAGTCCACTTACAATCCACAACTCTCTATTTTCCCGAAATGTGCACCAATTCCCAGAAGTTGTTCTTCTTCAAAGAATCCATTTCTTCTTCCATAGCTAGCTGCCACTTTGACGAATCCTTACACTCAATGGCTTCTATGTAGGTTTTTGGTTTAACCATTCCTCCTTCTGTCCAATGAGATGCTACATTAGCATCTGTAAAACCATATCTCAAAGGTGGTCTAACCACCCTCCTTTCCCGGTCCCTTGTGAGTTGGTAGTCATTCTGACTTGCTGCATCAACCCCTTCCAATTCAGTCTCCTCTTGAGTTTCTTGAGCTTGGCCTTCATCAATGGGCTCTACCTGGTCCGAATCCTCTTGCCTTCCTTGCTCTACCTGAACCAAATTCTTCTTGATGCGATGCTCCATAAATTTCATACTGGTTTGCTCACTAGCCCCTGCAGGGTTAGTTTTCTCAAAGTAGGAAAATAACAATTCATTAAAAATAATATCCCTACTTATAATGAGTTTCATTCCTTTTGGTTCTAAGGACATCTATATCCCTTAACCCTATCACTATACCCTAGAAATACACATTTTCTAGACCTTGAGTTAAGTTTATCATCCTTTTGATGTGCAAATGCAGCACACCCAAAAGTCCTAAGGTTGTTCAACTCAGGGAGTTTTCCACTCCACATCTCCATGGGAGTCTTGAGCTCTAAAGTTCTAGAGGGTGATCTATTTACCAAGTATGCAGCAGTAGACACAGCTTCCTCCCAAAAATATTTTGGTAAACCGGATTCTATTAACATGCACTTAAATTTTTCCATAAGGGTCCTATTCATTCTCTTAACAACTCCGTTTTGTTGAGGTGTTTTTACAACCATTCTATGCCTTAGAATGCCATTTAATTCACAAAAATTATCAAAATCTTTATTACAAAATGCCCTTAGACTTGTGCACTCCGGTGTTGAAGCTGACCTGGTGTTGCTTCCTAAGAACACAACACTCGTAGGAATTCAATTTCTCTACTTTGTCTCCTCTAAGTAGACCATCCTTGCTAAGAACATGCAAGCTACTTTCGCTCATAAGTCCCAAGTGAGTGTGCCAAAGGGCTACCCTATCTATCTCAGCCATCAAGCTGGCTGCTTGATCCTTGATTTTTGTCTCTCCGATCATCTCATAGAGTCTATCTTTTATCGTTGCTTTGATCACTATCAAAGATCCCTTGGTCACCTTGATCTTTCCTCCCTCTGCTTTGTATGAATACCTCAAGGAATCCAGCTGCCCCAATGAGATCAAATACCTCTTCAAATTTGGAAGATACCTCACATTCCTCAGCAGCCTTATGACTCCATCAAACATCCTCAATTGGATGTCTCCAATCACTCTCACTTGGCAAGAAGTGTCATTTCCCAAGAAAACATTTCTATCGTTGGTTTCTTTGAAATTCTTGAACCATTCCTTGTGATGACACATGTGATAAATGCACCCGGAATCTAGAATCCGTTTTTCGCTGCCTTGCCTCCTACTCACATTTGATCACACAACAAAAACACGATCTTGTTGTTCTCCTTTAGCAACCGAATTCTCTCCATTCTTGGTATGGCTTCCTCCTCTCTCATCCCACATCTTCTTCTAGCCCTCCTTGTTGCAGTAAAAGCACCTCTTTCCTCCAAGTCTTGTCTTGGAATGAGATCTCCCATGGCTCTGCCCTCTACCTCTTGATTTCTCTCGATAGTTGCCATGAATGCTACTGCCATTCTAAGTTACTGGCCTTCCTCTTACGAACAGCCCTTCCCCACTTGATGCCTCTCTACTCTTGGCTTTGAAATCATGAGCTTTTATAGCATTGACCACAATTTCTTTGGTTAGTGTATCTCTTCCATATTTAATTGCATTAATTAAACTATCAAAATAATCAGGAAGAGAATTTAATACCATAACAACCAATTGTTCATCCGGGAATTTAATACTATAACTAGCTAAATCTTGAACTAGTTTATTAAAGACATCAAAATTATCTTGTAACTCTTTACTAGGATCCATTTTAAAAGCAAAGATTATTTTAAGAGGATAAATCTTGTTAGGGAGAGTTTTGGTAAGAAACAACTCATTTAGTTTCTTCCATATGACAATCGAATCTTCCGAGTCTCCACACTCCCTTGTGACACTATCCGACATGTGCAAGAAAATGGTGTTGGAAGCCATCTTCTTCATCTCAATCCGCTGGTCCTCCGTGATACTTGCTGGAAAAGCATCATCTTCTCCAATAGCCAAGTCCACCTTCTGTTGCATAAGAACAGCCTTGATCTTCCACTTTCATAAGGAAAAATCTCATTTTCCATCAAACTTCTCAACAACAAAATTTGAACCCATCTTGCGGAGATGATCCTAGATATGTGCAGCACCCATAAATGTTTTCCAACTTCTTCTAAACCTCAAGAACATGATCGAAGATTGATCTCAACACCGTTCTTGAATCAATCTCAAGAACACGATCTAATCTTGATCTTTACTTCGTTCTTGAATCACCTCAAGAAGTTTGTTCCTTGATTCTTGGAGTCTTGTTTTGATACCTAGCTGTGCAAGCTCTGATACTACTGTTGGAAATCACCTTGACAAGATGCCCAGGTGGTAATCTTCCAAACACCCAAGTCTAGAATGACTTGTAAAGATTAGGAATCGGAAACAAAAACAAAAATGAAAGAAAGAAAGAAGACAAGCGATTTGTTATCGAGGTTCAGCAATAGCTTATGGCCCCGTGAGTTCACCTAAACTCTCTACACTAATCAATGGTTCTTTTACAATCACAGCAACCCCTCTCCAAGAAGCCTAAGTCCTTGAAGAAACAAAGAAGAAGAAGAAACAGAAAGTGATAAGAACTAACCCTGGAATTTTCCCAAGAAAATTCCCTTTACAAGCCCTTCAATCCCCTTTCTATTCTACTTACTCTTCTAAACAACCAACCTTACAAATGAGTCTCTATTGTTTTGTGTCTTTGCACTCTTTACAATTCTCTCACTTTTGATCACAAGTTATGTCACATTGTTGTTGAGAATGAAGCTAGGTGACCTTTTATATAGTGCACCAACTTCTTATCCAATCTTGAGTGTCATTCTCCACCCTTAGATCTTGATGACCAATCAATCATTGTCTTTGATCATTCCTTAATCAAGCTGTGCATTTTGGACATATCTCACGAACCATGGAAGAGGTTTACACATATGTGCATCAGTGTGCCTGGTGCTGCGGCCTAGAACAGGGGGTGCCGCTGCCTAAAACAGGAGGTGCCGTGGCCCAGGGCAAATCACACTTCCTCAAGGTTCTGGGCACCACGGCCTTGGGTAGGGGCGTTGCGGCCTGGCTTTCCTCTAGCACCTTCCACCTTCTAGGCACCAAGGCTTGGGAAGAGCAAGGCCGCGGCCTGATGCACACACCTTTTTCCAGCTTTGTGCTCAGCCACACTCCAAGTGTGTTAAGGCTTCAATGACTTGATGCTTGACCTCTTCCAACCTTGTTTAAACCTTGACCATGTTTAAACCTTAGACAAATACCAAAATTTTCCATTAATTTGGTGATGTGGACCACGTGGCTTACAGATAATGACTTCGTTTGTATCTCAGCTCACCAAACTATCTGTCCTACCTACTACCTAAAATTTATTTAATAATGAGGGGTGAGCTTCACAAGCTCAGTGAATTAAATTTACTAGAAGTATTCAATTTGTATAAATAATCTTCCAATATTTATTCATCTATATCTCATAAAATTTGATAATAGACTTCTATTATCACTACTCATATCATAATTTCCATTATGTATCAATATATTTTTCTCATATATTTATCCACCCTGAGACCATTAATTATATCTCATAATTACCTCTTTATAAGGTTCCCAACATATGATCTATCATTTAAATAGTTCTTATCATATCATACAACATAATATACATAAATATTTACAAAAAAAATTGTTTCTTTCTATTAGTTTGGGGATGTGGACCACGTGGCTTACAGATAATGACTTTGTCTGAATCTCAGCTCACCAAACTATCTGTCTTGTCTGCTACCTGAAATTTATTTAACAATAAGGGGTGAGCTTCACAAACTTAATGAATTAAATTTACTAAAAGTATTCAATTTGTATAAATAGTATTCCAATATTCATTCATCTATATCTCATAAAATTTGATAATAGCCTTCTATTATCATACTCATCATAATTCTCATTCTGTATCAATCTCTTTTTCTCATATATTTATCCACCCCGAGACCATTGATTATATCTCATAATTACCTCTTTATGAGATTCCCAACATATGATCTATCATTTAGATAGTTCTTATCATATCATACTTTCAAGTTTCTTTCTCACCATATCTGTATATCTGTGAGACTCATTTATCTGACTCAATAAATTTACAATCAAGAACAACACTTCAACATCTCAGTAATAAAATTATTTTTTAAAACAGATGCAATACATGAATTATTAATTGGGAACATCTTCCTATATGTCGACATGTTTTTATCTTAGACCAGTTGCCTTCCCGGTTCTTTTATCACCAGCATATACTAGTTGTCGCGGTTTTCATTTTTCACCAGCATATACTGGCTATCACGGTTTTTCATTTATCACCAGCATATACCGTCTGTCACAATTTTTCATTTATCACCAGCATATACCGGCTGTCATGGTTTTCATTTCTCACCAACATATACCGACTGTCACGGTTTTCATTTCCACTAGCATATACCGGTTGTCACGGTTTTCATTTATTTCCAGTATATACCGACTGTCACGGTTTTCATTTAGACTGGTCCCCTCGTAGTTCTTTTATTTCATGTATATGCATATGAATAATGATATGAAATATGCATATGAACAATAATATAAAAACAAACATGTATTCAGACATTCAAATTAACTATCCTGCTTCTTCTTAAATTATTATTTGATCAATTTCACTAAATTATTCTCCTCATATATCATATCAAATCATCAACCATAGCTCGTCAAGAATTTCATTTATCACCTTCATTATTAATTCGACTCATTATTCCAATAATATTACTTCTTATATAATAATTCTCTATATGTCAATTATTTCTATCGTACCCATCAACCAATTTTCATATATTATCAAATCATAAATTAATAATTTATTCAAATATTATCACTATATATTTCATATTTATCTTGATTACTTAAAGTAAATCTAACTCACCACATAGCACTTAGAGCTACCCGTAGATCACCTCTTTGCCTTTTCTGCTCCTTTCCGAAATTTCCTCCGGTTGCTGATCGTCAACACTTGGCATAATATTTATATTAAAATTTTTAATTTATTCTTCAATTCCTCCACAATTCACACCCTTAGAAAATTCCTACATTGAATTCCAGTAAATTTCATGTATGCTAAATTTCAAAAATAAATTCACATTATTACCTTTTGTTTTTTTAGAGCTTTCCGTCACTCTCTGAAAAATTCTCCCATAAACCCCTCCAAAAATTCTCTTTCAACCTTTGTTTCAGTCCCCAAATGTTTAAAGAAAGAGAGTAATTTGTATTGAAGAAAGAAGAAAACCAAACAGGATTTGGTAAGATTTAAAAAATAAAACAAAAACTATATATATATATATATACACACACACACTGTGTTAACCCCCCCCCCCCCCCCCCAATTTTCCACTAATTCTACAACTTTTGAGTTGTAGATCATGCATCATTTGCATGACTGGTGAGTAACACTTGGACATCCAGGTGTTTATACGTTTTTTTTTCCTTCTTTCTTTTTCACGCGTCTAGGTGTGTCAATTTTTTTTTTCTTTTTGCTTACATGTTGTCCACGCGTCTTTTTTTTCAAAAGAATTATTTTATAAAAACTAAATCTTTCTCATATATATATATATATATATATATATATTATTTTAACTCCATATCATATTTATTAAATTACTTCTTTACCATTTTTTTTTTACGAATACAGGTATTACAGGGATATATTCATGAAATAATTACCTAGGGTTTGACCAAGTGATTTACTTAATTGCTCAAATAAATCACGCTTAGAAAGTCCATAGTCATCCACTTAGGTATATTTTTGCATGTGATGTGATTATATGTTGTTATATGTATTTGATGCATGTTAAATGATGAGATCTTAACGTAAAGACCTAAAATCTCTCACATACAAATATTTAGTATTAAGTTGAAGATTGAAGATGCATGAATGTATGAGATATATTCATGTAATAATTACCTAGGGTTTGACCAAGTGGTTTACTTAATTGGCTCAAATAAATCACGCTTAGAAAGTCTATAGTCATCCACTTAGGTATATATTTGCATGTGATGTATATTTTTGCATTTGATGTGATTATATGTTGTTATATGTATTTGATGCATGTTAAATGATGAGATCTTATGTAAAGACTTAAAATCTCTCACGTGCAAATATTTAGTATTAAGTTGTAAACAAAAATCTTTAGGAATGATTTCTCGTAGTCTTCCAGTCAATATGCAAAGTTTCTTATATGTGTAAATTATTTGTTGTGCTACACGTAAGGTTTACACCTATATGAAAATTATATTGACTATTAAACATATAATGTATATGAGGTAAACGATTGATATAACTTTGCTGCCCTAGATGTAAGGGTTATAAGACTAGTTTACACTTGTAATGAATGGTAGGTTTAACTTAACTAAAATGTATATGATTTTTTGCACTGAAAGTAAGATCATATACATTTAAGAGGCTAAATTATGATTGGAAATTTCATGAGATGCAAATGATAAAAGTTATCTACCTATCAAGTACATTATAGTTTTGTGTGCTACATGTAAGGCTATAATGACAAGTGATAGGAGTCTAATCCCCACTGGGAAATCTTTCAAAAGGGTTTTCTGCTTTCCATATTGAGGGCTATGGGAATTGAAAAGAATAGTGGGAGGTACCATTTAAATTAATGACCAAATCTCTATGGTAGTTAATATTATGAATAGACGCATAATTTATCGTTCATACTTGATGCAAACAGATTGACTGGTTTATTCTCTTAGATTGGCTAAAGAATTTGAGAATTGTTCTCAATTCTAAGAAAATAGTTTGTGTTCTTGATAAGTCACTTCCAACAACTATTGCTGAGGATGTTCAGGAAGAAGAGGTGACTACTTTTGAGAAGTGGTAAGATAATGACATGTAGGCTAGATGCTACATGCTAAAATCTATGTCTAATGAGATTTAGAAGTAACATGACAAGATGAAAATTGCTTATGCGATATTGCTTCATCTACAAGATTTGTATGGTGAGCATAATTGCAATACAAGGTTTTAAATATCTAGAGGCCTATTTAGGACTAGGATGTATGAAGGATCATTAATCCATAAGTCGGATTAAATATGATCAGTTATATCGAGTAATTAACCTAGCTCGTTTTAGCATGTATGCAGGGTTAAGTAGTGACTTAATTCTTCAGTCTTTTCTAGACTCATTATTGCAGTATGTTATGAACTACAACATGAAAGAGATTGAAGCTACGCTTCTAGAAGTCGTAATATGTTGAAGACTGTAGAAGTCACAATCAAGAAAGGTTAAGACACCCATTATACTTATCAATTAGGGCTTTTTTTTTTCTAATCCCAAAACAAAGATTGACTTAAAGTAGAAGAAGAAACCATTGAAAGCAATGGGCGATGTAATAAGGCTATTTCATCAAAAGCCAAGAAGGATAAGGAACAATGCTTATGTTAGGGAAATGATGGACATTGGAATAGATATTGCAAGGATCACCTTGCAAGACAAGCCTTCACAGGGCAAGTCATAGTTGTCCTTCGATGAAATTAACTTATTAGTTAATAATGCTTTTACTTAGGTATTAGATACCAAGTATGGTTCTCTCGTTTGCAATAGGTTGCAAACACTGAGAAGAAGTAAGAAACTAAGTAAAGAGAAGTCAACCTTCAAAATGGAGCAAGCGTTGCTACATTAGTCGTAGGGGCTTATTACTTAGTTTTACCATCTAGAAGTAAACGGTAGAATATTTTGTATTTGTCCTCATATTGATTTTGATAATGACAAAACTATATTAAAATTCTCTATCTATTTTTTTGTCCAAGTTTTGTATTATTAAGGTGCTTTGTACGAATCATAGAAGGTGCGCACACGCTCCAAAGTTGTGCACACATACTTGTTTCCTCTCACACTCCAAGTTTCACCATTTTGGCAATTTCAAAGATGAAGTTGTTTAATCTTAGAAGTTTTAAGGTTGTAAAATTTTATGTAATCTCCCTCTCAATTACTTAGCTTTCAATCGACTCAATTTGTTTTCAAAAATCTTGTTTAAACCCCAAATATATTTTCCAAAAGATAATGCAAAATTTGATTTAGAAAAATCTAATTTTGGGTAACTGCAGTCGACTGTGTTAGTACCACATTCGATTGTAGGTCTATCTTGGGCTCAACTCCACTTTTTAAGAAATGTAGTCAAACGAGTATAATACCATCATAGTTGATTGTGTAAGAAACAGTAAGTTCTCCATAATCGACTGGATATATCCTTGAAGCCTCTCAATTCAAATTTTAAATAGCATAGTCGATTAGGACAAAGCCACAATTGATTGTACTGATGAAAATAACGACTATAATTCAAAATTTTAGGTGCGGCACAGAGCATTAAATGCACTAAACGACCATTTAATGTCTCTAACGGCTAATTGGAGTTGAGGCTATAAATACCCATCATAAATGAGCATCTCTAACCAAAATGTTCAATTTCTTCAAGAGCTCATTTACTACTCTTCAAAGCTTTCAAATTCTTTTCTTAAGCCATTCTTAAGATTTGTTCTTGTGAGAGAGAAAATCTTTGAGTTGTAGGTATTAATTGCATTCTCTTTTGTGTAACAAAAACTACTCATTCAATTCCATCTTGTAAAAAAAGAGTTGGTGTAACTCTTGTGAGTGTTTAGGGATCAAACACTTGAGTGAAAATATATTTGTAAGAGAAACTTGTAAAGGTTTAAGAAACATCTTGGAAGTTGCTCGTTTGATTTAGTGAAATCTTCAAAGAGGAGCCATAAAAAGAATGGACGTAGGGTTGTGAGTGATTTTGATATTGTCGAACCGCTATAAATCGAGTTTGCACGCTCTTCTCTCTTCTTCTTTTAATTTCCAACAAATTTGTATTAATTACTTCTATTTATTCTTGATTTATTACGTAATCTTGTGACTGTATTTGTATTTGTTGAAAAAAATAATTAAACCCAATTCACCCCCTCTTAGGTTGCCTTAGTTAGTAATTGGTATCAGAGCTTAGTTCTCTAAGTTAGGATTAAAATCCTTAAGTAGATCCTATTGAAACTATTATGTCTAATGAATGTCACTCTTGTTATAGGCCCCCTTGTTCACCGAAATTAATTATAGCTATTGGAAGAATAGAATAAAAATTTTCATAAAAGGTCAAAACTTTGCTTTATTGGAAATTATCGTGGATGGACCTAAGATTTCAATGAAAAATATTGAAGTTAATGCAACGAAAATTGAAGTCCCTAAGATTAGACAAGAATATAATGAAGATGACTGAAAAATGGTTTCCTTAAATAGTATAGCTACAATTGTGCTTCATTGTGCTTTAGACATGAATGAATATAATAAAATTTTGGCTTGTGAATTTGCTAAGGAAATGTGGGATAAACTTCAAGTTACATTTGAAGGTACTAATCAAGTTAAGAAATCCAAAATCTATAGATTAGTATCGGATTATGAAGCTATTAAAATGTCTCATAACAAAACTATTTTTCGAAATGTATTCTCAGTTCACTAACATTATTAATGATTTGAAGCTTTTTGGTAGAGTGTATGAATATGGTGAGTTGGTAAGAAAAATACTTAGGTCATTGCCAAAATCTTAGGAATCATATATGATGGCAATTAAAGAAACTAAGGATATTGTCCATCTTGACGCCGACACAATTCTTGGATCCGTATTAACAAATGAGATGAATGTCATAAAAAAGGATGGTGATGAAGAATCTAAGAAGAAGAAAATCATTGCTCTTAACACTACCACAAGCAAGCAAGTGGATGAAGCTAGGTCTAATAAATATAGGTTTGTGGGATATCCTAAAGAAAGTTTAGAATATTATTTCTATCATTCTTAAGTATAAACAGAGGTTCAAACCCAAGAGGGGGGTGAATTGGATTTTAAAAACTTTTTTCTAATTAACTTGAAAGTTTTTTAAATAGTTTAATAAGCAAGGCACACAATCAGATAATATACTTGAAAATAAAAGAGTTACGGAAGAGAATATGCAAACTCAGTTTATAGTGGTTCGGCAATATCAGAATCTCTCCGACCATACATCCACTCTCTTTAAGGAACCTCCTTGAAGTAATCCATTAATCGTTAGTCGAGCAACTTCACGGGTATTGCACAAACCTTACAAACAATCTCTTCCTCACGGAAGTTACAAAGAAGTGTTTAATCTTAAACACTCTAAGAGTTACACTAACTCTTTCTCTTTACAATAAATGGTATTAACTAAAAAGTGATGGTAGAGAGATAGCAATGAATGCTTTTATAAATGAAGAATATCTCTCTTTTAAGAATAAGCTTGATGAATGACCCACAATAAATTTTTTTAAGGCTTTTGAGAATTAATGAGCTATTGTATGAATTGACTGTGTTATTTTTTTTTTAAATGCTCATTGAAGTAAGTTTGTAGAGCCTTGAACTTATATGACCATTAGACACTGACTTGGTAGGTTTGGGGTGTTAAATTCTTAAGTCTCATGTCTCAAATGGTTATATTTTTGAATTACCAATCGACTGGGTCCTTGTACCAGTCGACTGGGTTAAGCTACCTATCGACTGGGCCTATTACCAATCGACTGGGAGCTTAATGTCCCTTTTCCCATTCGATTGGTATAGAGACCCAGTCGATTGGGTTGTCCTTAAACCCAGTTTTTTTGTTTTAAAACAGTTTTTTTACTTAGAAACATTTTTTTGTATTTTAGTTTTGTCAAGGTCTTTTATGAATTGAGCTATAGATCAAGCTAGGCAATTGAAATTTAGAAATTTACAATGTGATTCAATTACCTTAGTGTCTATTCTAGATCTTGTCTTATTTTGGTGTTTGAACGTGTTGTGTTCTTTCATCTTGTTTTTGTACTGAATGCTTTTGCTACTTAACACTTAGTTAAAACTGTTAGTGCAATTTAAGTAGTGTTTTATCATTATTAAAATCAAATATGGATCAATAATGGGAGTAGATGCATCCATTCTTGGAATATAGTTGCATCATCATTAAAAGATATTTCTCTACTACTAATTGGATTAAACTCATCAAAGGCAACATGTACGGATTATTCAACCACTAGAGTTCTTTTGTTAAAGACTCTATAAGCCTTACTAGAGGTTGAATATCCTAAGAATATCTCTTCATTGGTCTTTGAATCAAATTTACCCAAGTTAGTTTTATTGTTATTTAGGATGAAGCATTTACAACCAAAAGCAAGAAAATAAGAGATATTAGGATTTATACATTTCAATGGTTCATATGGAGTTTTATTAAGCAGAAGCCTAATTAATACTCTATTTAAAACATAACAAGAAATTTTTACGGCTTCCACCCAAAAATATTTTGGTAAACTATTTTCACAAAGCATGGTTCTAGCAAATTCTTCTATAACTCTATTTTTCCTCTCAACAACTCCATTTTGTTGAAGAGTTCTAGGTGCTGAAAAATTGTGATCAATTCCATTTTCATCACAAAATTTTGAAAAGCTTTGGTTTTTAAATTCTTTTCCATGATCACTTCTAATAATTGAAATACAAATCCATTTTTTTCATTTTGAACTTTCTTGCAAAAGGTCACAAATCCTTTATATGTTTTATCCTTATAAGCAATAAAAATAACAATGATATATCTTAAATAATCACTAACAATAACAAGAGCATATTGATGAGCACCTAGACTAATAGTACTTATTAGACCAAACAAGTCCATATGTAAAAGTTCTAACAGTTTAGTGGTTGAGATTATATTATTTAAAAGAAATTCAAGTTTGTTTTCTAATTTGACAAGCATCACAAACCTTATCTTTTCAAATTTGATTTTTGGAAGTCCAACAACTAAATCTTTTCTTAAAAGAGTTTTAAGCAAATCCATATTCACATAGTCAAGTCTTCTATGACATAGCCATAGGTTTTCACTAAAAGCGAGAAAACATTGTTCATTTTCTGAATGCAAGGATTTTAAATCAACTATATAGACATTGTCATGTCTATGGCCAACAAACTTGATATTGTTACTCTTGATGTCTATTACTAGACAATGAGAGGATTCAAATATGACTTTGTTGCCTTTGTCACATAGTTGACTAATACTAAGTAAATTTGGCTTAAGGCCTTGCATATATAAGGCCTTGCATATATAAAACATGATCAATGGTTAAGAAATCATTACCAACTTTTCCATGCCTGATGATCTTTATCTTTGTGTTATCTCCAATGGTGATATATCTGCCATCTCTTAAAGTTAGCTCTTTGAACATGCTTTGATCACTGATCATGTGCTTTGAGAATCCATTATCAAGGTACCAATAGTTACCTTTTTCCTTAGTGTTGAGACATATCTACATTACACAAGGATATACAATTGCACTTTTAGATACCTAAAATTTATTGGGTCCTTTGGGGTTAGTCCTAGAATATACGGTTCCTTTAAGGACCCATACTTTCTTAATATTATAAGGTGCTCTATAATTGTAGACATGTTGATGATGCATGATCCTTGGATAACAGTTATTAAAGTTTCTAGGATTTCTTAAATATTCATGCCTATAATTCCTTGGATAAGCATTCCTAGGATGCATGTTTCTGTCATGAAAGTTATGAATATGCATGTTATCTCTAGGAAATGTATTATGGTAACTTTTAGGATGTGCACTTATAGTATATAAGTTATGAACATACATATTATCTCTAGGATATATATGATGGTAATTCTTAGGATGTGTATTTCTGGTATGTGTATTTCTTAAATGATTATTCCTAACATTTGCATGTCTTGAGTGAGCATACATATATGCATATGTATTTCTAGGATGTTTATCTCTAGTATACGCATTAGTATTTAAATAAACTTTCCTAAACCTACTAGCATATATTAAAGGAATGCTTTTAATCTTGCTAGTGGCCTTGGAAGTGGAGGCTCTATTCACACATGTTGCTTTCATGAGCAAAGTCTCTTTTGACTTTTGCTTGCCTAATGGAGAATAACCCAAGCCGGATTTTCTTCCACTTAACCTTTGGCAAGATAGCACTTCATCTAGCTTTTCTTTTCCAAGCATAAGTCTAGATATAGTGCTATTTAATTCCATTATTTTCTTCTTTAAAATATCATTTTCATTTTTTAGAAAATCTTGTGATGAGTTATAAAGAACGGAAGATGGTTTTTTTTTTCTTTCTTTAAGCCTTCCATCTCTTTAGAAAGAGATGAGACTTCCTTCTTGAGGGCCACATTCCTAGAGTCGAATTTCTTCAATTCTTCATGCATTTCATTCATAACCTCTATTAATTCTTCACTACTACTAACAATATTATTATTAGAAGGGGAAGAATTTGAAACCTTCATTTTCATCATCTATTGCCATCAAGCATAGGTTGGCAATCTCCTAGTATCCAACACCATTGTCCAAATATTTTTCTTCTTCATCATCACTCTATACGGTTGCAATCATAGCTTTCTTTTTTAAGCTCTTATATGGTTTGCTTGTTGTTAGACAATCGGTCTCTATGTGACCGGGCTTCTTACAACTGAAACACACAAGAGGTTCCTTTTTTGGAGTGGAATCTTTTGTGTAAGATTTCTTGCTCTTTTTCAAGAACTTGTGAAACCTTTTGGTGATTAACGCCATCTCACAATCTTCTTCCTTTTCTTCCTCTTTATTGCTTGTAGAGGCTTTGAGAGCAATCAACTTTTTCTTCTTCTCATCATCATTGACAATGGGATTCATTTCTTCATTCTCGTATGTCAATAGTGATCTGAGAAGTGTTTCGACATCAAGTTTGTCGAGATCTTAGGCCTCCATTATGGCCGTCTTCCTTGCTTTCCAAGTGGATGGCAAAGATCTTAAAATCTTCCTCGTTAGTTCAAATTCTTTAATGTTCCTACCAAGAAGCTTTAAACCGTTAACAATGGTAGTAAAATGTGAGTGCATTTGAGAAATAGTTTCATTTGAAGACATTTTGAAATATTCATACTCGAACACTAGTATATAAATTTTTGAGTTTTTTACTTCGCTAGTGCCTTCATATGCAACTTGTAATTTATCCCAAATCTCTTTAGCTGAAATACATGCAGAAATTTTATTGTATTCAGCGATATTTAGAACGCAGTGTAACATACTAGTTGCTCTACTATTCAGAGACATCATTCTACAATCCTCTTCATTAAACTCTATTTTGAGTTTATGAATTGTATGATTGATCTCTCCAATGGTTATTTCCTTTATAGGAATTCAAGGTCCTTTTTCAATGACTCTTCATAGATTGTAATCTTGTCATTCGACAAAGATTTTTATTCTATTTTTCTAGTAGTTATCGTTAGAGTCGTTGAACAAAGGAGGGCTAGTATAGGAATGTCCTTCGATATAGCTATTATATGCCATCAGATCCACTCAAGGATTTTAAGCCTGAAATTGAGTACGAAGATCTGATACCAATTGTAAACCAAGATTCAAACCCAAGACAGGGTGAATTGAGTTTTAAAAACTTTTTACTAATTAACTTGCAAGTTTTTAAAACAGTTTAATAAGCAAGGCACACAATCAGATAATATGCTTGAAAATAAAATAGTTTAGGAAGAGAATATGCAAACTCTGTTTATAGTGGTTCGGCAATATCGAAATCTCTCCGACCTTATATCTGCTCTCTTCAAGAAACCTCCTTAAATTAATCCACTAATCGTTAGTCAAGCAACTTCACGGGTGTTGTACAAACCTTACAAACAATATCTTCCTTATAGAAGTTACAAATAAGTGTTTAATCCTAAATACTTTAAGAGTTACACCAACTCTTTCTCTTTACAATAAATGGTATTAACTGTAAAGTAATGGTAGAGAGATAACAATGAATGCTTTTACAAATGAAGAATATCTCTCTTTCAAGAACAAGCTTGATGAATGGCTCACAATAAATTTTTTTAAGGATTTTGAGAATTAATGAGCTATTGTATGAATTTAATGTGCTATTTCTTTTTTTAGAATGCTCATTGAAGCGGGTTTTTATAGCCTTAGACTCATATGGCCATTAGACACTGACTTGGTAGGTTTGAGGCAACAAATTCTCAAGTCTTGTGTCTCAAACGGTCATATTTTCGAATTACTAATCGACTGGGTCAAGTGAAAAATGTTTACTTTAAGGCTTAGGGAAAGTACTAGTCGACTGGGTCATAATACTAATCGACTAGGTTAAGTTACCGGCTGATTGAGTCCTATTACCAATCGATTAGGAACTTGTTGTCCCTTTTTTTCCCAGTCGACTAGTATAGAGACCCAGTTAACTGGATTGTCCTTAAACCTAGTTTTTGTGTTTCAAAATAGTTTTTTTACTTAGAAACATTTTTCATATTTTAGTTTTGTTGACCCTCACCTATATTTTAATGATCACAAAACACAACTCTTATTATACTAACAATGTTATTTAAGTGTATTAAGCAATAAGAGCATTCATGGATCAAGGTGCAAGAACTCAACCCGAATCAAACATCAAGTGAAGACAGAAGAACTAGTATAGTTCTAAGGTATTAAAACAAGTTGTAAGTCTCACTTGTTCAGGTAATTAGCTTGTCTAATGGCTCTTTTTGAAAAAACATTTTAACCTAACCTTTTAATCAAATGTTTTCCAAGTTAAAATCTCTTCAACACATGAAAACTAGGTTTTTAAAGCAACCCAGTCGACTGGGAACTTATACCAGTCTTCTGGTATAAAGGTTAGTATGTTCCCAGTCGACTGGATGCTTCATATCAGTCGACTGGTGTTTTGGACAGAGGTTTCCCAGTCGACTGGTAAATCATACCCAGTCGACTAGTAATCTGGGCAGAAGGTTCTCAGTCGACTGGTAAGACATACCCAGTCGACTGGTACCTTCAACAGCCTTAAAGATGTGATTTTTAAAGAGGACCCAGTCGACTGGTAGTTCAATAAATATGACCGTTGGGACGCGAGATTTCAGCACAAATTGTACTAAAATGGACAAAATCAGTTATAAATGAGCATATTACAACAAGGCTAAATAAACGCACTCTATTAAGCATTTTAAAACAAAGTATTACACATTCAAACAAGTTTTTACTCATTGATACTCAAAAAGCTTTGAAAAATTGATTGTTGACCCATTCTTCAAGTTTTACCTAGAAAGAGAGATATTATTCAATTGTATAAGCTTCTATTGTTGTCTCTCTACTGTTTTCTTTACAGTATTTATTATAAAGGGATTTTCTTCTGAAAAGAAGGGATTTGCTTCCGAAAGGAAGGGGTTTTGCTTTCGAGAGAAAGGGGTTTGCTTCCAAGAGGAAGAGATTGTAAGGTTTATGCAACACCCGTGAAGTTGCACGACTAAGTTTCTTAGTGGATTACTTCAAGGTGGTTCCTTGAAGAGAGTGGACGTAGGGTCGGAATGATTCTGATATTGTCGAACCGCTATAAACCGAGTTTGCATCCTCTATTCTTTAAACTCTTTATTTACAGCACATTTTACTTGTTTATAAACTTGTTGTGTTATCTGTTTTATAAACTTGTGTTTAATCCGCAAAAAGTTTTTAAAACTCAATTCACCCCTCCCCCCTCTTGGGTTGAAACCTCAGTCTACAATTGGTATCAGAGCCTCGTTCTCAATTTTAGGCTTAATATCCTTGAGTTGATCCGATGGCAGCAAATAGCTATTATGAGGGACACTCATATACTAGACCTCCCTTGTTCAATGGCTCCAACTATAACTATTGGAAAAACATGATGAAAATCTTTGTCGAATGACAAAATTATAATCTGTGGAGAGTTATTGAAGAGGGACCTAGAATTCCATCAAAGAAAATCACTATTGGAGAAATTAATCATACAATGCCTAAACTCAAAACTGAGTACAATGAGGAGGATTGTAGAATGATGTCTTTCAATAGTAGAGCAACAAGTATTTTACATTGTGCGTTAGATATATCTGAATACAATAAAATCTCTGCATGTGTTTCAGCTAAGGAAATATGGGATAAATTGCAAGTTACATATGAAGGAACTAGTGAGGTTAAAAAATCAAAAATCTATATGCTAGTATCTGAATATGAATCTTTTATAATGTCTCCTAATGAAACAATTTCTCAAATGCACTCACATTTCACAACTATTGTTAATGGTTTGAAGCTTCTTGGTAGGAACATTAAGGAATTTGAATTAATAAGAAAAATCTTAAGATCTTTGCCATCCACTTGGAAAGCAAAGAAGACGGCTATTTAGGAAGCCAAAGATCTTGACAAACTTGATGTTGAGACACTCTTTGGGTCATTGTTGACATATGAAATAGAAGAAATGAATCTCACTGTCAATGATGATGAGAAGAAGAAAAAGGTGATTGCTCTCAAAGCTTCCAGAAGCAACAAAGAAGAAGAATTAGAAGAAGAGGAGGAGAGTAGCAAAGAAGACGGTGAAATGGTCTTAATCACCAAACGGTTTCATAGATTCTTGAAGAAAAGCAAGAAACCATACACAAAGGATCCCACCTCAAAAAGGGAACCACTTGTGTGCTATGGATGCAAGAAGTCTGGTCACATTAAGGCCGATTGCACAGCTACAAGTAAACCATACAAGAGCTTCAAGAAGAAAGATATGATAGTAACTACTTGGAGTGATGATAAAGAAGATGAATCCTCGAATGAAGAAGTTGGATACAAGGAAATTGCCAACCTATGTCTTATGGAAATTGATGATGAAAATAAGGTATTATCTTCTCCCTCTTCTAAAAATAACATTGTGAGCAGTAAGAATTGTTAGAAGTCATAAATGAAATGCATGATGAATTGAAGAAATTCGATTCTAGGAACTCTACTCTTAAGAAAGAGGTGTCATCCCTTTCTAAAGAGATGATAAGTCTAAGAGAAGAGAAAGAAAAATTATCTTCATTGGTATATGATGCTTCTCAAGATTTCCTCAAAGATGAAAATGAGAATTTAAAGAAGAAAATATTAGAATTAAATGGTACTATATATAGACTCATGCTTGGAAAAGAAAAGCTTGATGAAGTGCTTTCTTGCCAAAGATTAAGTGGAGGAAAATTTAGTTTAGGATACTCTCCATTAGGCAAGCAAAAATCAAAAGAGGGCTTATTCATGAAAGCTTCATGTGTGAATGAAGCCTTTACTTCAAAGGTTAAAATCACACCCACATTGAATGATAGCATATCTAGAAATACTAATTCTAACGCTAATATAAGATTGAAGAATCCTAGAAATACTCATGCTTATATGTATGCTTATTCAAAGAATGCCTTTGCACATGCTAGGAATAATCATCATGTGCATCCTAGGAACAATTTGTATACTCAAGACTTACACACTGCACAAGCATATCCTAGGAATTACAATCATGATTATTCTAGAAATAATATGCATACTCATGATAATGCAAGCATGTATCCTAGAAATCATCATCATACATTTTCTGGAAATGACATGTATATTAATATTCCTCACAATAGAAACATGTATCCTAGGAACTCATATCCTAAGCATGATAGGCATGCACAACTAAAAACTCCTAGAAAATTCAATAACTATCATCCTAGAATTGTGCATTATCAACATGTCTATAGATCACCATATGTTGTTAAGAATGTATGGGTCCCAAAAGGAACTGTATTTTCAAGGATTAACCCCAAAGGACCCAAGAAATTTTGGGTACCTAAAAATGTCATTGTGTATCCTTGTGTGATGTAGATATGTCTCCACACCAAGGAAAAAAGGTGACTGTTGGTACCTGATGAGAGTCATAAAATGCTTGATTTGTGATTGATGTCACGCAATTTATTATGTTTTTAGAGGCCAAGACTTGTATTCATGAATGTTATGCATAAAATCATCCGGGTGTTCGGACTAATGTATTGTGGTTAAGAGTCGATAACGATTTTAAGGTTGACATTTGGATTATTCTTGGACTTGAGTGACATTTAATGATTCTATGTGTTGTATGTTATGCATGATTCTTGAGATAAATATTTTTGAATCACTCTTGATTAACACCAGCATTGCTGTATTTTGCTTTGATTTCTAAATAAAGAATTCATTTCATGTCTTTCGCTTGAATTGCTAGGGACTAGCAATAAGCTAGTTGGGGTTTGTGATGAGAGTCATAAAACGCATCTAAACAATACTTAATTGTTAGCATTTTAGGGTTGATCGAGGTTGGAATTACACTTTTATACCTTAATAACTCTAAAGTGTTATTCTTGAATCGTTGACTTATTTCAGTGCATTTTCAGGTACTTTGAGCTTAAAAAAGAGATAGAAAAGCTATCATCATTTTAAACACGAAGCTTCAATGAATACTCGAGTGAGATAATGGTCGTGGAAGAGCCAAGATGAAGAGAAACCAAGAAATGAGTTTCACTAAATTGCCAGAATTGCCCGTGCAGATCAATCATCTTTGTAGATTAAACTGTATTGATACAGGAAGAACCAAGAGATAAGACATATATTCTTAGAAAGATCTGGAAGTCTATTTTCTGGAGAATTTTACGGTTCGTAAAAAGGATTTTTCTAGAGAAAGTTATGGCAGTTTTAGTAGACACAGGTCAGGCCTCCAGATCAGCATCCACCTAGCGTCGCACCCCTCACTTTCCAGCACTGCACCCCTCACTTTCCAGCACCCACTCGTTCCAAGACCAAATTAGGGCTGCACTATGACATTTTTTGGACCAAAATGCCCCTAACTACTTGTGCTCTATAAATACATCTTTAAGGAGTGTGCAACCAGCATCTTCAAAGGGGGAGAGCATCTCAAAGGGGGATCCAAGGGATCCAAATCCATAATATTTCCAAGTTTCTTCAAGGCTGGAAATCAAGGGGAGAGCATTCATATTGTTCTTCCACCTTGAGCTCCATAGCTTGGAAATCAAGGGGAGAGCATCCATATTGTTTTTCCACCTTGAGCTCCATGGCCAACTAATCATCAAATAAGGGAAAAGAATGAATCCTTAGGGATTTGTTGTTCCTTATTTCCTGTTCTTGCTTCATTTGTACGGATTTATTGTTAAAACATTGTCTATGATTTACTCTTTGATTAAGTAAGAAGGATTTGAGTTCATGTGATAGCTGCACTTTATATTCTTCTTCTTTTAGATTTTCTTAACTCGGTGATTGCATGCTCCTCCCCCATATAAGTCTAGTCATGCTCTTCTTATGTGATGTTAGTTAGATGTGATTGATTCTGGTAGATTTATCTTATTGATTGTCCATTATTGTGATATTATCATTACGATATATTGTCGTTTCTTGATAATCTTTAAGATCGGTCATGTGTGCTGGAATCGGAATCAATGAGTAATTTTTAGCAATTGTATTAGAGTTTATAAATGTGCTTGATTGAATATTTTTCAATTGCTTGTTTGGGATGTGAAACTTGGAATCGAGATAAAAACAATTGAATCGAGAGTGGAACAAGGCAACGAACCTAAGGAGGATTCCCGGAACCTTGTTATTTCTTATTTATATTTCGTTATATTTACTCAACTTTTCACACAATCAAAACTCATAGTTTATCATTTAACTTTTATCGTTCGTGTCAAAGTTCATACACCTTTCCTTTGTATTTAACTTGTTTCCCTGTGGAATCGACACCCCAAAGTCATGCTACAATAACCTTGTTATACTTTGGGCGTAATCAGTACCTTGATAGTGGATGCTCAAAACACATGACCGGTTATAAAAAGTGTATTCAATGAGCTAACTCTAAGAGATGGTAGACTTGTCACCATTGGAGACAACACAAAAATAAAGATCATCGGGCATGGAAAAGTTGGTAATGATTTCTCAACCATAGATAATGTATTGCTAGTACAAGGCCTTAAGCCAAATTTACTAAGTATTAGTCAACTTTGTGACAAAGGCAACAAAGTCACATTTGAGACCTCCCATTGTCTAGTTATAGACATCAAGAGTAACAAGATCAAATTTGTTGGCCATAGACATTAAAATGTCTATATAGTTTATTTGAAATACTTACATTCCGAAAATGAAAAATATTTTCTTGCCATTAGTGAAAATCCATGGCTATGGCATAGAAGGCTTGGTCATGTGAACATGAACTGGCTGAAAATCATTTCAAGAAAAGATTTAGTCATTTGACTTCCCAAAATCAATTTTGAAAAAGACAAAGTATGTGATGCTTGTCAAATGGGAAAACAAACTAGAATTTCTTTTAAATCAAAGAATGTAGTCTCAACTACTCGACCTTTGAAACTTTTGCATATGGACTTATTTGGTCCAATAAGTATCATTAGTCTAGGTGGCCATCAATAAGCTCTTGTTATTGTTGATGACTATTCAAGATATACCTTTGTTATTTTTATTGCTTACAAGGATGAAGTTTACAAAGGATTTGAAAACTTTTGCAAAAAGGTTCAAAATGATAAAAGGATTTGTACCTCAAGCATTAGAAGTGATCATAGAAAAGAATTTGAAAACCAAAGCTTTTCAAAATTTTGTGATGAAAATGGAATTGATCACAACTTTTCAGCTCCTAGAACTCCTCAACAAAATGGAGTTGATGAGAGGAAAAATAGAGTTCTAGAAGAATTTGCAAGAACAATGCTTGGTGAAGATATTAGAATTGAATGCTTCCTCAACAAAGAAGAAGATATTAGAATTGAATGGTACTATATCTAGACTCATGCTTGAAAAAGAAAAGCTTGATGAAGTGCTTTCTTTCCAAATATTAAGTGGAGGAAAATCTGGTTTAGGATACTCTCAACTAGGCAAGCAAAAATCAAAAGAGAACTTATTCATGAAAGCTTCATATGTGAATGAAGCCTCTACTTCAAAGGTTAAAATCACACCCACATTGAATGATAGCATGTCTAGAAACACTAATTCTAATGCTAATATAAGATTGAAAAATCCTAGAAATACTTGTTGTGAGTTTTAATTTACTCGCAAGCGCACGAGTCCTTTGCAATATAGTGTTGTGCAAGTGCGAGGTCGAATCCACAGGAAATTGCGTTGTGAAAATACAAATTTATCCAAACTAATCTTATCTTAACCTAGTTCCGAGTTTTGTATTATATGTTGCAAAATAAAAGCTAAACTAAATTTATTTTAAAAACTAATAATAAAAACACTATGGTTTCTGAATCCACCCCGCCAAAGTTAAGCATATATCTCAATGTTCTAAAGATAGACTATCAAAAAATTCCATGAATCCAACTATAAGACAAAAAACAAAGAATATCCCAATTAAACCAAAAGCATCCAATGTATCCACTCTTAACAAATCACAAAGGAAATCCAATTTAATCAAAAACAATTTGATGTATCCATCAGATGAAACACAAGGAATATCCAATAGAACAATTTAAACTCAATCAATCACAAGATTAACTCAAATAATTGATAGAACATTTATACTAAAAAATGTCAGATTTGTACAAGCAAATCTGAACTACTATGCCAAACAACGGCAGGGCTTCATCTTCAACCTTAGCTGAAGATTCTAACCACTCATAATTATGAAACTACAATTCATAATAAAAGTGCTAAACATTAAACTAAAACAACTAAATAAAAAGAAATAAATAACTTTACATGGGACAAATTTCACTCGCTGATGGGTGACGCTTCCCCTCGTGGTAGCAAAGCCTTCGGAATCCACCAGAATGCTAGCAGACGTCCACCGGTTAACACCAAAGTGGCCCAGAAATTGCACACTGAATGATAAAGTGGAATGGGTCTTATATAGGCAAATACCACGAGTGCAATATGCTTCCAATCCGATGTGGGATACTGCAGATTCCCGTTTTTGCTCTTTGACCTTTGTCTACTAAAACTGTCATAACTTTCTCTAGAAAAATCATTTTATTGATCCGTAAAATTCTCCAAAAAATAGACATCGGGATATTTCCAAGCATATATGGCTCATTTCGTGGTTCTTCCTGAATCAATACAGTTAAATCCTCAAAAATGGCTGATCTGTCACGCTGAAATCATGCACAGCCTGACTTTTGTCTACTAAAACTGCCATAACTTTCTCTAGAAAAATCATTTTATTGATCCGTAAAATTCTTTAGAAAATAGACATCCGGATCTTTCTAACCATATTTGGCTCATCTTCTGGTTCTTCCTAAATCAATACAGTTTAATCCTAAAATATGGCTGATCTGCACGAGCAATTCTAGCAATTTAGTGAAACTTCTTTCCAAGCTTGTAAACCTGTAAAACAACGAAAACAACTCAAAGTAACAAATTCGTAAGCTAACAAATGTAAATTAAAGGGCCAAAATATGCAATATTTGGCACTCATCAAATACCTCCAAACTTACAATTTGCTAGTCCCTTAGCAAAACAAAATAATAAAAAAAAAAACCTAAATGAAAAACAAAGAACATAAAGATAAGTTCATCACTCATGGTATCCAAAAATTTAAGGAGCATTCAAAATCATGAGATTCATTCATGAGCAAGCTTAAATAAGTCCAACCCATCTTCACAGTGAATAAGAATTTAAAACCTAATTACTTACAAAAGGCATGGTAATACATCACAAGCTTGAATCAGTGTAAAGTGATTTAGCATATACATATGAGGTTTCCAAATAACTTCAATGTACAAGGTAATCAAGTCTCAAGATCCACAGAATTTCTCATCGGAAGGAACAATGATGTCATAGTATATATATATATATATATATATATATATAAGGCTCTGCTATGTTTAGTTCCCTTAAGCTTTCTAATCGACCCATGTAGCGAATGTTGAGTCAATGACTCCCAAACCAGATGGTTTTAGGTCATTAGGTGTAAAGACACCCCTAAGGACTTACTAACTCGAGTCAAAAAGGCTACGAAATTAAACCGGCCTTAATATTACCAAGCAAAATTCCACCTTTTGACGTGAACACTCACTGCTTACTGAGGCAAGAGGTCCAGTTACTCAGCGAAAAGTTTCGCAATGATCATTATGAATAAAATTCCCACCTTTTGACGTGAACACTCACTGCTTACTGAGGCAAGAGTTCCAGTTACTCAGTGGAAAGTTTATTGATGATGATTGATGAGAGTCATAAAATGCATCTAAACAATACTTAATTGTTAACATTTTAGGGTTGATCTTGGTCGTAATCGCACTTTTACATGTTGATAACTCTAAAGTGATATTCATAAATCATTGACTTAATTCGATTCATTTTCAGGTGCTTTGAGTACAAAAGAGATAATAAAGCGATCCATGTTTAAAGCACCAAAAGATCTTGGGTGTCGGTGCTCGTTTTTGTCTAAGGTTTAGACGTGTCCAAACATGATTCAAAGATGGTTAAACTCTAAACTAAGGCTGGAGTAATAAAGTACAGTAAGTTAAAAGACTGCACACAAGTGTGTGCATCACTTTGGAGCAAGTTAAGGGTAGGCACACTAGTGTGTGCACTTCTGCATACAAGCTGAAGAAGTTTCACTGAATTGCCAGAATTTCCCGTACAGATCAATCATCTTTGCAGATTAAACTGTATTGATTTAGGAAGAACCAGATGATGAGCCATATATGCTTAGAAATATCCGGAAGTCTATTTTCTGGAGAATTTTACGGTTCGTAAAAAGGATTTTTCTAGAGAAAGTTATGGCAGTTTTAGTGGAAACAGTTCAGGCCAGCACAGCAGGCCCAGACGCACAGCAGGCCCAGGCGCACAGCACGGCCCACTCGCCTCTTGACCGGATTAGGGCAAGCAAATGACATTCTCCAAGACCAAAACACCCCCCTCATGCTCTATAAATATATCTTTATGGAGTGTGCAGCTGGGTATTGAAGAGAGAAAGCAAGGAAGAGAGAAAAAAGAGAGGATTCAAGGGATCCAAATCCAGCATTCTTCCATTTTATTTCTAAGTTTTCTTTGGTTGCAAATCAAGGGGAGAACATCCATATTGTTCATCCACCTTGAACTCCATGGCCAAATCAAGGGGAAAGCATCCTTATTGTTCTTCCACCTTGATTTCCATGGCCAACTAATCATTTTACAAGGGAAAGGGATGAATCTTTAGGGATTTCTTGTTCTTGATTCAGTTGTATGGATTTATTGTTAAATATTGTTTATGAATTATTCATTGATTAAGTAAGAAGATTTGAGTTCATGTGATAGATGTACTTCTTATGCTTCTTCTTTTAGACTCTCTTAATCCGGTGATTGCATCCTTCTCCTCCATTGAGGTTGCTTGGATGTGATTGATTCCGGTAGATTTATCTTATTGATTGTCCATTATTGCGATATTGTCTTTTAAGATATATTGTCATTTCTTGATAATCTTTAAGATCGGTCATGTGTGCATGAACCGAAATCAATGATTAATTCGTAGCAATTATATAAGAATTGTAAATGTGCTTGATTGAATACATTCCGATTGCTTGTTTGGGAGTTGAAACTTGCAATCGAGATAAAATCAATTGAATCAAGAGTGGAAATAGGGAACAAACCTAAGGAGGATTCCCGGAACCTTGTTATTTCTCATTTATATTTCATTTACATTTACGCAATTTTCCTTTACATTATTTCACCATCAAAGCTTAAAAATCTTGAGTTTAACTTTTATCGTTCGTTTTAAGGTTCACACATTTTCCTTTGTACTTAACTTGTTTCCCTGTGGAATCGACACCCCAAAGCCGTACTACAATAACCGTGTTATACTTTGGGCGTAATCAAATTTTGGCGCCGTTGCCGGGGAAACGCTCTTAAGTATAAGGAAACTTGTCAACTTTTAGTGTGACGGTAAAAAAAAAAAAAAAAAAAAACCAAAAAAAAAAAATCGTAAATATTTTTCTTTTCAGCAGTTTGTAAATACGGCAATATTATTCCTTTACTTTTGTTTTGATTTTCTAATTTTCTTTTATTATTCTGTTTTTATTTATCTGTTTATTATTTTATTCTGTTTTTATTTACCTGTTTATTATTCTGTTTTATTATTCTGTCTATTATTCTGTTTTTATTTATTTGTTTATTATTCTGTTTTATTTATCTGTTTATTATTCTGTTTTTATTTATCTGTTTATTATTCTGTTTTTATTTATCTGTTTATTATTCTGTTTTTATTTATTTGTTTATTATTCTGTTTTATTATTCTGTTTATTATTCTGTTTTTATTTATCTGTTTATTATTTTGTTTTTATTTATCTGTTTATTATTCTGTTTTTATTTATTTGTTTATTATTCTGTTTTATTTATTTGTTTGTTTATTTATTTGTTTTATTTATTTATTCCCCCTCTAAATTAATTGGTGCATGCTTAGACCGAGAGATTCGCGAGGTAGATTCATTAGAGGACCCGAATTAGAGTTACCCTCTCCTTCCACCTCCATTGGTGAAACCTCGCCTAGATCAAACCATAGTGCACCCCCATCAGAGAATTTAGAGGATTTTGTTAACATGGCTGAAAATCCTAATGAGAATGGTGCTAGGACACTTAAAGATTACCTACATCCTAGCCGGACAGCCACACCATCGTGCATTATGTTTCCAGCCAATACCCGTCATCAAGATTTTAAAACAGGGATGATACAACTTCTCCCTACTTTTCATGGCATGGAAAACGAGAACCCCTATGTGCACATTAGAGAATTTGAGGAAGTAGTTGCGACTTTCCATAGTCACGATGCAACTGATGATATCGTGAGACTCAAGTTTTTTCCTTTCTCCTTAAAGGATAAAGCTAAGAGTTGGTTATACTCGCTGAGACCACGATCAATTGGGTCATGGAATGAGATGACCCAAGTCTTTTTTAACAAGTACTTCCCTCAACATAAGACTAACGCTTTGAAAAGACAAATCTCCACTTTTGCACAAAAGGAAAACGAGACTTTGTATCAGTCTTGGGAGAAATTTAAAGAGCTGTTAAGTATGTGTCCACATCATGGGTACGAAAATTGGCGTTTAGTGAGCTATTTCTATGAGGGTCTTACCTATAGAGAACGTCAATTTGTTGAGATGATGTGTAATGGAGAATTTCTGCAAAAAGACCATGATGAGGCTATTGAGTACCTCAATGAGCTTGCTGAGAAAGCTCACACATGGACTGGACCTAGTGCTACTGAGAGCACAAATAGGTCACAACCTAGTGGTGGAGGAATCTACCATCTTAGGGAAGAGGATAACCTCAAGGCCAAGGTCGAAATGCTTACTAGAGAGTTGGAGGCATTAAAAACGAAAAAACCAACACACATAGTTAATCAGGCCGAACCTTTAGAATCATGTTTTGTGTGTGGTGGGGTTGATCATCCCGCCCAAGATTGTCCCACTTTTGTTGACATGAGAGGGCTGTACGAGGAACAATGCAATACCTTAGGCATGTACAAGAAGCCCTCAGCACCCTTCTCTAACACTTATAATCCGGGGTGGCGAAATCACCCCAACTTCAGTTGGAAATCTGAAAATCAACAGCATGTGCAGCCCCCTAGAGCGTACCCAGCACCTTATCATGCACCCTCATCTTCTAGGAACTCTTTAGAAGACTCCTTACATACTTTTATAGAAGCACAAGGCAAGACAAACCAAAAGTGTGAGGCATTAATTACACAGTTGGTTGAGGAAAACAAAGAAATAAGGAGCCAAGTGTCTAAATTGATGAACTCCTTGAGTGTGACTGAGCGAGGTAAGTTCCCTGCTCAAGCTCAGTCCATACCTCATGGTCAACATATGGCACAAGAAAATGTGAAAAATGTAAATGCCATTGTGACCCGAAGAGGTAAGTCACTACACATTCCACCAGAGAATAAACCCGAGAATGTGAAGGGTCAAACCAGTAGTGAGACCAAGTTGCCTAAAGACCCTGAAGTGACCCAAAGTCCTGTTAAGGCCCCATTCCCCCAAGCCTTAAAATCCAACAAGAAAAATCTGGAAATGAATGATGAAATCCTTGAGAACTTAAGGCAAGTGAAACTTAATCTTCCCCTTTTGCATGTGATTAAACAAGTCCCCACCTATGCAAAAGTTCTCAAAGATTTATGCACAATTAAGAGGAAACATCATGTCAAGAAAACAGCTTTCCTAACTGAGCAAGTTAGTGCACTAATTGAGCAAAGAATTCCCCCGAAATACAAAGATCCGGGCTGTCCTACCATTGCTTGCAGCATTGGAAATCATGAGGTTGGACAAGCCTTACTAGATCTGGGAGCTAGTGTAAACCTGATGCCATTTTCAATTTACTTACAGCTGGGGTTAGGAGAAATCAAACCAACCGGCGTGGTATTACAATTGGCTGATCGCTCAGTCAAGGTACCCCGAGGTGTGGTTGAGGATGTTTTGATTCAAATTGATAAATTTTATTATCCTGTTGATTTCTTAATTCTTGATACTACTTCTGCTGTAGACACTAACTCTAAAATTCCTTTGATTTTGGGTAGACCTTTTCTTGCTACTGCAAATGCTCTAATAAATTGTAGGAATGGTCTCATGAAACTGTCCTTTGGCAACATGACCCTTGAAGTAAATATTTTCAATGTTGCAAAACAGCCCGAAGATGAGGACGAAAACCACCAGCTTTACATGATCGAGTCACTCGTCAATGAGGGAGTTTTCTTAACTCATGATTATGACCCTCTTGAAAATTTTCTTGTTAATTCTGAGATAGATTTATTTGATGATAAAACTGATATAATTGATATATGTGTTGTTTTTGACAAATCTCAGGATTATGGAAATCGAGCATGGCAACCAAGGTTTGAGGAGCTGCCCGAAAGAAGCAAGACTCAAGTCCCCTCAAGTGTGGAAGCACCTAAAGTCGAATTGAAGCCACTACCTAAGGGTCTAAAACATGTCTTTCTCGGTCCAGGTGATACCTTTCCTGTTATAATTTCTTCTGAATTAACTGAGACCCAAGGTAAGAGATTAATTCAAACTTTAAATGAACACAAATCAGCCCTGGGATGGAGCATGGCTGATTTAAAGGGAATTAGTCACCTAATCTGCTCCCATAAAATAAATCTGGATGAAGGAACCAGTCCTCGTAGAGACCCTCAACGTAGGCTTAACCCCACTATGAAAGAAGTAGTGAAAAATGAAGTACTGAAACTATTAGATGCGGGTATTATATATCCTATAGCTGATAGTAAGTGGGTAAGCCCTACGCAAGTCGTCCCGAAAAAGTCCGGAGTCACTGTGATAAAAAATGATCTAGGAGAGTTAGTCCCTACCAAACTTGTGAACGGGTGGCGTGTGTGCATTGATTACAGAAAATTAAATGCTGCCACCAAGAAAGACCACTTCCCACTCCCTTTTATTGATCAAATTCTTGAGCGTGTAGCTGGTCATCCCTTCTACTGTTTTCTAGATGGTTATTCTGGTTACTATCAAATAGAAATTGCATTAGAAGACCAAGAAAAGACCACCTTTACTTGTCCCTTTGGCACCTATGCTTTTCGTAGAATGCCATTTGGATTATGTAACGCCCCTGCTACTTTTCAACGCTGCATGATGAGCATTTTTAGTGACATGGTTGAAAATTGCATGGAGGTTTTTATGGATGACCTAACTGTTTTTGGATCTTCATTTGAAACATGCTTAATGAATTTAGAAAGAGTATTAATTCGCTGTGAGGAAAAAGAATTGGTTTTAAATTGGGAAAAATGCCATTTCATGGTACCATCCGGTATTGTCTTAGGGCATATTGTCTCTTCTAAAGGAATAGAGGTTGATCAATCTAAGATTGAGTTAATCTCTAAGTTGTCTGCCCCTAAGACAATAAAGGATATGAGATCTTTCCTTGGTCATGCTGGTTTTTATAGGAGGTTCATACAAAATTTTTCAAAAATATCTAGACCACTATGCGCCCTCCTAGTTAAAGATACCCCCTTTGAGTGGAGTCAAGCTTGTCAAGAGGCCTTTAAAACGTTGATTGGCAAGCTTACTTCCGCACCTATAATGCAGTCGCCAGATTGGACTTTACCTTTTGAAATCATGTGCGATGCTAGTGACTACGCTGTAGGTGCTGTTCTTGGACAGCGAAGGGAAGGTAAACCTTTTGTCATTTACTATGCTAGTAAGACTTTAAATAGTGCTCAAATGAATTACTCTACAACTGAAAAAGAGTTGCTAGCTGTAGTATTTGCTTTAGATAAATTTCGTGCTCATCTAATTGGTTCTCCTATCCTTATTTTTACAAATCATGCAGCCCTCAAGTATCTTCTTACGAAGAAGGATGCTAAGGCACGACTAATCCGATGGATCCTCCTCTTGCAAGAATTTGATATCACCATCAAGGATAAAAAAGGAGTGGAGAACGTAGTAGCTGACCATTTATCCAGACTCACTTTTGAGGACACTTGTGATGACATGCCAATCAAAGATGATTTTCCCGATGAGCAATTACTTTCCATTACTTCTCTACCATGGTTTGCTCACATCGTAAATTATTTGGCTACAGGTGAGATACCTATGGATTGGAGCGCTCAAGACAAGAGGAAATTCTTATATGAGGTACGTAATTTTTATTGGGATGACCCCTATCTTTTCAAGTACTGTCCTGACCAAATTCTAAGGCGTTGCATCCCTAATGAAGAGATTTCGAGTGTCTTAGAATTTTGTCACTCCCAAGCTTGTGGAGGCCACTTTTCGATGAAAAAAACGGCTGCAAAAATTTTGCAGTGTGGATTTTATTGGCCTACTTTGTTTAAAGATACAAACACCTATTGTCGCTCTTGTGAAAGATGTCAAAAGTTAGGAGCTGTGTCTCGCCGAAATATGATGCCCCTGAACCCTATTTTAGTGATTGAAATCTTTGATTGTTGGGGCATCGATTTCATGGGACCCTTCCCTCCTTCCTTCGGGTACCAGTATATCATTGTAGCAATAGATTATGTATCCAAGTGGGTAGAGGCAGCAACTTGTCGAAACAATGATAATGGAACGGTGATTAAATTCCTTAAAGAAAATGTGTTATCTCGATTTGGTACACCACGTGCTATAATTAGTGATCGAGGTACACATTTTTGCAACCGTTCCTTTGAAGCTTTAATGAAAAAATTTGGGGTATTACATAAAATCTCTACTGCCTATCATCCTCAGACTAGTGGACAAGTAGAGCTTGCTAATAGGGAGATTAAACAAATTTTAGAAAAAACGGTTAACCCCGATCGCAAAGATTGGTCTTTGAGACTAACTGATGCGCTTTGGGCTTACCGTACAGCCTTTAAAACTCCCTTAGGTATGTCACCCTATCGGCTTGTTTTTGGAAAGCCTTGCCACTTACCCGTGGAGCTCGAGCATCGAGCTTATTGGGTCATCAAGTCTTTCAATTTTGACATGGGCGAAGCGGGTAAACTTCGAAAATATCAGCTGACCGAGTTAGAAGAATTAAGAAACGATGCTTATGAAAATTCTAGAATCTATAAGGCTAAGATGAAAGTATTCCATGACAAAAATATTTTGAGGAAAACATTTAAACCCAATGATCGGGTATTCTTATACGACTCTAGACTTCATAAGCATCCTGGAAAACTTCGGTCAAGATGGACCGGCCCTTTTATAGTAAAAAATGTTTTTGAAAATGGGGCGGTAGAAATTGAGGATACTAGAGATGGTCGGGTCTTTAAAGTAAACGGTCAACGACTTAAGATCTTAATTGATAGACATGATCCGGAGATGGAAGACATTCCGCTTATGGATCCGGTCTATTCACCTTGACCACACAACAAAGGTACGTTATTCCTTTTAATTTTTGTTCTGTTTTTAGTTAGTTTTCATTCAATCTTAATTATTAGTTTTTAGTTTACTTAAAATTTCAAAAAAAATATATATATATATATATATTAATATTTCGTTGTCAAGTCTTTATTAACTTTGAATTTTGGTTGTGTTAAGTCTATTTTAATTTTTAGTTTCTAGTGATTTCAGCGAAAAGAACGGTATGCAGTTCAATTGATGGTGCGCAATTTTCAGCTTTTGTGCATTTTTGGCCGCACAGGGAGTTTCCTTTCCTTTTTCTTTTACATTGAGGTCAATGCAATGTTTAGGTTGGGGGTGGAGGAAACATATTTCTTTTTTTTTTTTTTGAACTGCTTGGTGTCACTTTCTTTCTTTTCATTGTTAGGATAAAAAAAAAAAAAATTTGTTTGTTTGTTTTTAGCATGTTTTGTGTTAGCCTTGGAGTTAATTCACATGTCAATGATATGAGCTTAATCGAGATAGCATATAGCATTTAGAAGAAGTTAAATCTTGCTTCGCTTTGAGAATAAATTAAGTGTCAATTTTTCTTTGGTTTGAGACTCTGGTTTGTGGTAAGATTGCATGATTAGTCTAAAGCATTTGGAAAAGTTTTATGCGCGGTTGTTTTGTGAATACTTTTGCGGTCTCTACAAGCTCTAGAACTTATTTAATAATCACTTGAGGCGAAAATCATAGAATGCACACTACTTAGGATATGATATAGGCCATTTTTGGACCGTTTGAGCCTTTTTAAACTTACCCTTGTTATATTTATCGCTAGTCACCTATTTGAGCCTTTTTCTTGAAAAGAAAAATTGAGCTTTGTTTCTTTCGATAAACCATTTACTTACCTTTATGAGCCTAAAAATATTTTATCCTTACCTCTCTTTTAAAAGAACTTAGTTATACACATGTTGTGAGAAGCACTTAATAGGAGTAAGGGTGGAAATATGAGAAAATATTACTATCATAACCCAAGTACATTAAAAGAGATAAGTTGGGGGTTGTGGAAAAGAAAAGAAAAGAATGAAAGAGGAGGTGAATGGTCTTATGCCAAAACAAAAAATAAAAAAAAATGAGAAAAAAATGAATTATGGCAAAGAAAAAAAAAATGGTGATTTATTGCCAGAAATGCTCGAAAAATGGTTGAAAGAGTTGGGTGTTGAAGTAAGGTTATCTTGTACTTAAAGTGGTTGTGTTTAAATTAAGAGACTTAGTTCTTTTATTTGTTTAAACTTTCCCATTCTTTCTTGACCTTTACCCTAGCCTAATGTTGCAAGCTTATTAAAGACCTATTGATCCGATGAAGTGTGCTTTTTCTACATAGTGGAGAGTGATTTGAAAAGTGAGCATATGGAGCTTGATTTGTGATTGATGTCACGCAAATTAATATGTTTTTAGAGGCCAAGACTTGTATTCATGCTATGTTGTGCATAAAATCATCTAGGTGTTCGGACTAATGTATTGTGGTAAGATGGATGGTAAGAGTCGATAACGATTTTAAGGTTGACATTTGGATTATTCTTGGACCTGAGTGATATTTAATGATTCTATGTGCTGTATGTTATGCATGATTTTTGAGATAGATTTTTGAATCACTCTTGGTTAACGCCAGCATTGTTGTATTTTGTTTTGATTTCTAAATAAAGAATTCATTTCATGCCTTTCGCTTGAATTGCTAGGGACTAGCAATAAGCTAGTTGGGGGTTGTGATGAGAGTCATAAAATGCATCTAAACAATACTTAATTGTTAACATTTTAGGGTTGATCTTGGTCGTAATCGCACTTTTACATGTTGATAACTCTAAAGTGATATTCATAAATCATTGACTTAATTCGATGCATTTTCAGGTGCTTTGAGTACAAAAGAGATAATAAAGCGATCCATGTTTAAAGCACCAAAAGATCTTGGGTGTCGGTGCTCGTTTTTGTCTAAGGTTTAGACGTGTCCAAACATGATTCAAAGATGGTTAAACTCTAAACTAAGGCTGGAGTAATAAAGTACAGTAAGTTAAAAGACTGCACACAAGTGTGTGCATCACTTTGGAGCAAGTTAAGGGTAGGCACACTAGTGTGTGCACTTCTGCATACAAGCTGAAGAAGTTTCACTGAATTGCCAGAATTTCCCATACAGATCAATCATCTTTGCAGATTAAACTGTATTGATTTAGGAAGAACCAGATGATGAGCCATATATGCTTAGAAAGATCCGGAAGTCTATTTTCTGGAGAATTTTACGGTTCGTAAAAAGGATTTTTCTAGAGAAAGTTATGGCAGTTTTAGTGGAAACAGTTCAGGCCAGCACAGCAGGCCCAGACGCACAGCAGGCCCAGGCGCACAGCACGGCCCACTCGCCTCTTGACCGGATTAGGGCAAGCAAATGACATTCTACAAGACCAAAACACCCCCCTCATGCTCTATAAATATATCTTTATGGAGTGTGCAGCTGGGTATTGAAGAGAGAAAGCAAGGAAGAGAGAAAAAAGAGAGGATTCAAGGGATCCAAATCCAGCATTCTTCCATTTTATTTCTAAGTTTTCTTTGGTTGCAAATCAAGGGGAGAACATCCATATTGTTCATCCACCTTGAACTCCATGGCCAAATCAAGGGGAAAGCATCCTTATTGTTCTTCCACCTTGATTTCCATGGCCAACTAATCATTTTACAAGGGAAAGGGATGAATCTTTAGGGATTTCTTGTTCTTTATTTCTTGTTCTTGATTCAGTTGTATGGATTTATTGTTAAATATTGTTTATGAATTATTCATTGATTAAGTAAGAAGATTTGAGTTCATGTGATAGATATACTTCTTATTCTTCTTCTTTTAGACTCTCTTAATCCGGTGATTGCATCCTTCTCCTCCATTGAGGTTGCTTGGATGTGATTGATTCCGGTAGATTTATCTTATTGATTGTCCATTATTGCGATATTGTCTTTTAAGATATATTGTCATTTCTTGATAATCTTTAAGATCGGTCATGTGTGCATGAACCGAAATCAATGATTAATTCGTAGCAATTATATAAGAATTGTAAATGTGCTTGATTGAATACATTCCGATTGCTTGTTTGGGAGTTGAAACTTGCAATCGAGATAAAATCAATTGAATCAAGAGTGGAAATAGGGAACAAACCTAAGGAGGATTCCCGGAACCTTGTTATTTCTCATTTATATTTCATTTACATTTACGCAATTTTCCTTTACATTATTTCACCATCAAAGCTTAAAAATCTTGAGTTTAACTTTTATCGTTCGTTTTAAGGTTCACACATTTTCCTTTGTAGTTAACTTGTTTCCCTGTGAAATCGACACCCCAAAGCCGTACTACAATAACCGTGTTATACTTTGGGCGTAATCAATGATCATTATAAATATTAGTAGTATTAGTTGTTTTATATATATATATATATATATATATATATATATATATATATATGCCCAAGTGTTTATCCAACAAGTCATCCAATTTCAGTTAAGACAAGAAAACATATACATTTAACTCACTTGTCATACCTCACACAAATATGTGCTGATGTGCTCGTGTTAGATTAGATCAAACATGTGAATTCTCAAAAATGTCTGAAGTAAGTAACTAAAGTTTAAATTCTATCATCAGATCATGTATTCAAAGTTTTAAACTCACCAATGAAATCATATCACAATATTTCAGAACAACCAAAATTTTTAGACGAACATGAACATGCATTTATCTTTACGACAAAAAGATAACAAATTAGGACAAAGTGTGTGATGTGTCTCCCAGACCCCCAAACTTAAATTACACATTGACCCCAATGTGTGACTAATATGGAAAGAGCTGACCTGAGATATGGAGAACTATCTGGACTGGTATGGCTCATAGCATACCCCCAAACTTGAACTGAAGTACGCATTGTCCCTGAAAAATAAAAATACTGGAAAACAAAAAATACTGGAAACAAACATTAATCATAAAAATGCGAAATAATAAATAAACAGAAAAGATAAGCTGTGGGGTGCCTCCCATGAGCGCTGAGTTTAACGTCTTCAGCCATACCCAACATTAGTAAACAGGCCCAACTAAGCGCTCCACCATCTGATCAATAAATGGAAATGGAAAATGATCAGGCCTAGTGGCAGCATTCAATTTACGGTAGTCTAGACACTTTCTCCATCTTGACTGCACTCGAGTTTGGACCAACTCGTCGTCTTTATTTACTACCGTCAATTCAGCACGTTTGGGCACGACTGGAATCAGGCTCACCCACTTGCGATCAGAGATGGGATAAATGATCCCTGACTCTAACAGTTTAATATGTTCTGCCCTCACAACCTCTTGCATAGCAAGTTTGAGCCTTCTTTGTGGCTCCCTCGATGGCTTGGCATTCTCCTCCAACTGTATCGTGTGTATTACCAATGAGGGGTTGATTCCCTTGACATCCTCAATAGTCCAGCCTATAACTTCCTTATGCTCTCTTAAGACGTCCAATAATTTCTCCTCTAGAGCATCACCCAAATCTAAAGCTATAATTATACGCAAAGAATCTGCTGGACCTAGGAACTTATACTTAAGATTGTCCAATAAAGGCTTAAGTTCCTTCTTGGGGGGTTCAGGTGTTGTGGTTTCCTCTGTCTCATTGATCTTTTGAGGAGCAGACTCCAAAGTAGCATTTGCTTGCTCAAACAACTTATCTAAATCCAAATCATCTTCAAATTGAGCAAAGCATGCCTCCAAAATGTCCTCAGACTTCTCTTCTTTCTTGGGTGCTTGTAGTCTCTCAGGGTAAGGCACTTTAGGTAAAAAAACCTAAAGAGATCATTAATAATAGGTGTGGCTGTAGATGGCTCAGCATCTCTCTTCTCATTGTTGCCACTTCTTTGCCCTTGGTGCATAGCAAGGTTCTCTTCCACTTGATTGTGCACTTGTCTCCCAGACCTCAATGGGACAATTGATTGCACTTGTTCCTGCCAATGCATAGGAGTTAATAAATTTCCCACCGCAAACTGTTCCTTTGGGTTAGGATCAGTTTGACTGGGGAACGTTCCTCTCCTTCACCCACGTAACTTGCGATTTGATCAATTTGACTCTCTAGTGTGGCAATCACTTGGGTGTTTTCTATTGTTGAACTCATCACTTCACTCATAGATTGGCTAGTCGTTTTCATGAAATCATTGAGAGCGTCCTCCAATGACTGTGAAACCGACGCTGGCGCTTGAATGGGAGCTTGGTAAGCGGGTGATGGTGCTGGATAAGCTGAGTGACCATAACTTGGAATTGGTGGAAGAAATTCAGGAGGGTATTGATTGTGAGCATGATAAGGGTCTCCTCCCTGATTCCTCAGTTGGTTCTGCGTCCATGAAACATTAGAGTGGTCCCACCACCCTGGATTGTATGTTTCAGAGTAAGATCCATTTGATTGCCAACAACACTCATTGAAAGCATTCATTTGTTCCATGGGATACTCGACACAAGCCGGCATTGATGGACAATTCTGTGCTAGATACATGGGACTAGCACAGATGGAACAGCTATCAACATTGAATGTGTTGGCAGCATTGAGGGACGGGCCGATCATTTTAATGAAATCCTTGAGGGCGTCCTCTAAAGACTGTGAAACCGGCGCTGGATTCATCTACATTTTTTTTAAATTAAATTAAATTAACTAGTAGAAAAATAAAATCAATTCAGACAAAAAATTTTCACAAACCAAACAACTCCCCAGCAATGGCACCAAAAACTTGTTGTGAGTTTTAATTTACTCGCAAGCGCACGAGTCGTTCGCAATATAGTGTTGTGCAAGTGCGACGTCGAATCCACAGGGAATTGCGTTGTGAAAATATAAATTTATCCAAACTAATCTTATCTTAACCTAGTTCCGAGTTTTGTATTATATGTTGCAAAATAAAAGCTAAACTAAATTGATTTTAAAAACTAATAATAAAAACACTAAGGTTTCTGAATCAACCCCGCCAAAGTTAAGCATATATCTCAATATTCTAAAGATAACCTATCAAAAAATTCCATGAATCCAACTATAAGACAAAAAACAAAGAATATCCCAATTAAACTAAAAGCATCCAATGTATCTGCTCTTAACAAATCACAAAGGAAATCTAATTTAATCAAAAACAATTCGATGTATCCATCAGATGAAACACAAGGAATATCCAACAAAACAATTTAAATTCAATCAATCACAAGATTAACTCAAATAATTGACAGAACATTTATACTAAAAAATGTCAGATTTGTACAAGCAAATCTGAACTACTATGCCAAACAACGGCAGGGCTTCATCTTCAACCTTAGTTGAAGATTCTAGCCACTCTTAATTATGAAACTACAATTCATAATAAAAGTGCTAAACATTAAACTAAAACAACTAAATAAAAAGAAATAAATAACTTTACATGGGAGAAATTCCACTCGCTGATGGGCGGCGCTTCCCCTCGTGGTAGCAAAGCCTTCGGGATCCACCAGAATGCTAGCAGACGTCCACCAGTTAACACCAAAGTGGCCCAGGAATTGCACACTAAATGATGAAGTGGAGTGGGTCTTATATAGGCAAATACCACGACTGCAATATGCTTCCAATCCGATGTGGGATACTGCAGATTCCAGTTTTTGCTCTTTGACCTTTGTCTACTAAAACTGCCATAACTTTCTCTAAAAAAATCATTTTATTGATCCATAAAATTCTCCAGAAAATAGACATCGGGATCTTTCCAAACGTATATGGCTCATCTTGTGGTTCTTCCTGAATCAATACAGTTAAATCCTCAAAAATGGCTGATATGTCACGTTGAAATCATGCACAGCCTGACCTTTGTCTACTAAAACTGCCATAACTTTCTCTAGAAAAATCATTTTATTGATCCGTAAAATTCCCCAGAAAACAAACATCCGGATCTTTCCAAGCATATATAGCTCATCTTCTAGTTCTTCCTAAATCAATACAGTTTAATCCTAAAAAATGGCTGATCTGCACGAGCGATTCTGGCAATTTAGTGAAACTTCTTTCCAAGCTTGTAAACCTGTAAAACAACGAAAACAACTCAAAGTAACAAATTCCTAAGCTAACAAATGTAAATTAAAGGGCCAAAATATGCAATATTTGGCACTCATCAATACTCATGCTTATATGTATGCTCATTTAAAGAATGTCTATGCACATGCTAGGAATAATTATCATGTGCATCCTTGGAACAATTTGTATACTCAAGACTTGCACACTGCACAAGCATATCCTAGGAATTACAATCATGGTTATTCTAGAAATAATATGCATACTCATGATAATGCAAGCATGTATCCTAGAAATCATCATCATACATTTTCTGGAAATGACATGTATATTCATATTCCTCACAATAGAAACATGTATCCTAGGAACTCATATCATAAGCATAATAGGCATGCACAACTAAAGACTCCTATAAAATTCAATAACTATCATCCTAGAATTGTGCATTATCAACATGTCTATAGATCACCATATGCTGTTAAGAAAGTATGGGTCTCAAAAGGAACTGTATTTTCAAAGACTAACCCCAAAGGACCCAAGAAATCTTGGGTACCTAAAAATGATATTGTGTATCCTTGTGTGATGTAGATATGTCTCCACACCAAGGAAAAAAGTAATTGTTGGTACCTTGATAGTGGATGCTCAAAACACATGACCGGTGATAAAAGTGTATTCAAGGAGCTAACTCTAAGAGATGGTGGACTTATCACCATTGGAGACAACACAAAAATAAAGATCATTGGGCATGGAAAAGTTGGTAATGATTTCTCAACCATAGATAATGTATTGCTAATACAAGGCCTTAAGCCAAATTTACTAAATATTAGTCAACTTTGTGACAAAGGCAACAAAGTCATATTTAAGACCTCTCATTATCTAGTTATAGACATCAAGAGTAACAAGATCAAATTTGTTGGCCATAGACATGAAAATGTCTATATAGTTGATTTGAAATCTTTACATTCCAAAAATGAAAAATATTTTCTTACCATTAGTGAAAATCCATGGCTATGGCATAGAAGGCTTGGTCATGTAAACATGAACTTGCTGAAATTCATTTAAAGAAAAGATTTAGTCATTGGACTTCCCAAAATCAATTTTGAAAAGACAAAGTATGTGATGCTTGTCAAATGGGAAAACAAACTAAGATTTCTTTTAAATCAAAGAATTTAGTCTTAACTACTAGACCTTTGAAACTTTTGCATATGGACTTATTTGGTCCAATAAGTACCATTAGTCTAGGTGGCCATCAATATGCTCTTGTTATTGTTGATGACTATTCAAGATATACCTTTGTTATTTTTATTGCTTACAAGGATGAAGCTTTCAAAAGATTTGAAAACTTTTGCAAAAAGGTTCAAAATGAAAAAGGGATTTGTATCTCAAGCATTAGAAGTAATCATGGAAAAGAATTTGAAAACCAAAGCTTTTTAAAATTTTGTGATGAAAATGGAATTGATCACAACTTTTCAGCTCCTAGAACTCCTCAACAAAATGGAGTTGTTGAGAGGAAAAATAGAGTTCTAGAAGAATTTGCAAGAACAATGCTTTGTGAAAATAGTTTACCAAAATACTTTTGGGCTGAAGCAGTAAACACTTCTTGCTATATCTTGAATAGAATTTTAATTAGGCCTATGCTTGATAAAACTCCGTATGAATTATGGAAAGATAGAAAGCCTAATATCTTCTATTTTCATACTTTTGGTTGTAAATGCTTCATTCTAAATAACAATAAAACTAACTTGGGTAAATTTGACTCTAAGACCGATGAAGGAATCTTTTTAGGATATTTAACTTCTAGTGAAGCTTATAGAGTCTTCAACAAGAGAACTCTAGTTGTAGAAGAATCCGTACATGTAACTCTTAATGAGTCTAACCCAATTAGTAGTAGTGTAGTTTCTTTCAATGATGATGCAGATTTTATTCCAAGAGCGGAAACATCTACTCCCATTATTGACCCAAAGGAGAGTCCACCTCAAACAAACGAAGAGACAGAAATTCTCAAATTGGACCAACCATCTACAAGCCAACAAGAGGATAGTCTTCCCAAAGATTGGAGGTATGTAAATTATCACCCGATTGATCAAGTGATTGGTGATCCTTCACAAGGGGTAAGAACTCGTTACTCAATTAGAAATATTTACAATTATGTAGCGTATTTATCTCAAATTGAACCTAAGACATTTATTGAAGCCGAAAAAGATAATGATTGGATAATTGCCATGCAAGAAGAAATAAATCAATTTGAAAGAAACAATGTATAGAATCTAGTTCCTAGACCTAAGAATCATACAATAATTGGAACTAAATGGATATTTAGAAATAAGATGGATGAAAATGGGATAGTAACTAGGAACAAGGCTAGACTAGTTGCTAAGAGGTACAATCAAGAAGAAGGAATAGACTTTGATGAGACCTATGCTCTTGTAGCTAGATTAGACGTTATTCGAATGTTGTTGGCCGTTGCATGCTTTAATAAGTTTAAGTTATTTCAAATGGATGTAAAGAGTGCCTTCTAAAATAGATTTATAGAAGAAGAGGTTTATATTGAACAACCTCTTGGATTTGAAAATCCTAGTCTTCCAAATCATGTCTACAAGCTTTCTAAGGATCTATATGGGTTGAAGCAAGCTCCAAGGGCATGGTATGAAAGTCTAAGTAAAGTTTTGATTGACAATAACTTTGTAAGAGGTAAGATAGACATAACTCTTTTCACAAAGGCTCACAAAAATGACACTTTACTAGTCCAAATATATGTTTATGATATTATATTTGGTGTTACTAATGAATCTACGTGTCAAGAGTTTGCCAAGTGCAAGCAAGGTGAATTTGAAATGAGCATGATGGGAAAGCTTACCTACTTCCTTGGACTTCAAATAAAACAACTAAAAGGAGGCATCTTCATCAATCAATCAAAGTATACTAAGGACCTCCTAAAAAGGTTCGGTATGGAAAGCTCAAAGCCACTTGGAACACCCATGAGCACCTCAACATAGTTTGATCTTGATGAAGGAGGTAAATGTGTAGATACTAAATATTATAGAAGCATTATAGGAGTTTTGCTTTACTTGACTTTAAATAGACCTGATATAATGTTCAATGTATGCATGTGTGCTAGATTTCAAGTTAATCCTAAGGAATCTCATGTAGTTGCAGTAAAAAGAATCCTTAGATATCTACAAGGAACTCAAACCATAGGATTATGGTACTCTAGATATTCATATTTTGAGCTTGTAGGATATTCAAATGCTGATTTTGCTGGATCTAGGTTAGATAGAAAAATCACAAGTGGAACATGTCAATTCTTAGGTGCAATGTTAACCTCTTGGTTTTTCAAGAAACAAAACTCAGTTGCACTATCAACCACCGAGGTGGAATATGTAGCAGCTGGAAGTTTTTGTGCCCAAGTATTATGGATGAAACAACAACTAGAAGACTATGGCATGAACCTTAAAAGTATACCAATACTTTGTGATAATACTAGTGCTATCAACTTAACTAAGAATTTTATTCAGCACTCTAGAACTAAACACAGAGAAATTATACACCATTTCTTAAGAGATCATGCTCAAAAATGTGATATAAGACTAGAATTCATACCTTCAGAAGATCAAATAGCTGACATTCTTACAAAACCTCTAAGTGAAGCTAGTTTCTGCAAGATTAGAATGTTAATGGGATTGCTATAATATGATAAACTGAATGTCTGATTGCTTCTTCATTCATCATTATGCATTCTTGATATCTAGTGAATGAGTATTAATCCTTGTTTAATATCTCCCTCACTCAAGATGGCATAGATAAACAAATTTCGTGCTAAGACTCAAGACTGAAAATTTTCTTAAGAGTCCAGTCGACTAGTATGTCTATCCCGGTCGACTAGAAAGTCGCTGCCTAATTTCTCAGTCGACTGGTATGTCAATACCAATCGATTAGTTCAACTAGAACTTGTTTGGAGCCAAATTTTTGAAATTTAGTTATCATCCCAGTTGACTGGTAAGAACTACCCAGTCGACTGGTATGCAAAACTGTTCATCTTTGTAAAGGACCCAATCGACTAGTATCGCGATTCTATAAATAGTCTCTTCATTTTTTCAAAATTTTCACGCCATTTTCAAAAACCCTAGCTTTCTCTCTCTATAAAATCTCGCCATTTTGATCCAAAAACCGTCAAAACACATCGATCTACTCATCCCCAATATCTATTTCAACTTTCTACTGTTGAAATCCACTATTTCCTTTCAAAACCCATTTTAACCCAAAAACTCTTTTTCCCAAAAATGACCAATAGAATCTGAGTTAAATACACCACTGGGGGACCAAATGCGCCTACAAGGCCAAAGTCCACCAAATCTATGGTTTTGGATTCGAGGTGCAAGGTCGTGGCGGGCTCATCCAGTAAAAAGCTCAGAACAGAGCTTGACGACACTTTGTTCTCCAGCCCAGCGGCAAAGGCAATATATAATTCTGTTATTCGCCACAAGAAAATCATGACGGGTAGAGTTGTCAACTTTGACTCTATTTGTCATGGTAATTTTGATATATTACCTACCTTCGAGGTCATACACTTGACCCCACTAATCAAGGTACATAAGAAATACTACCTTAGACTGATTCACCAGTTCTATGCGAACTTGGTGAAACCCAGTCCACTGGCTCTGAGGTTCAGAACTAGTGTCATAGATGTGGAGTTTGAGGTCAATACTGACCTCTTAGTGAGCATTTTAAGGATCCCTGTGGGAGGGATCCAATGGAGTCTAGATGGATGGCCAGACAATTTCTAGATTAAAGAGGCGTGTCAGATAGTTAAGGGCGACCCTAACTATGTGTTCAGACCCACTACATTTCACACATGTAGTGATATGCCCCTAGACTCAAAATTTTTCAATCTCATCATGAGTTGGACCATCTACCCGAGACTAGGGAGTCAGGGGTATCTATCTAAGATAGATACCGTATTGATTTAGTGCCTTAAAACTGGGCACCACTTCAACATATACCCCCTGCTGCTCGCTAATATGAATAATAGCGAAGCGAGTGACTCTGGATGTCTTCCCTATGGGATGCTCATCACGCTCATACTCCAGCACTTCCGAATGCCTCTCCCCACCTCTGAGGCTCAGGATATCGGGACAAAGGACATCATCAATGTCTCCTCACTGAAGAAGATGGGATGCACGGTCTGCGATGGCTTCATCTACTCCAAGGCCAGGAAGTACATTCGGATTGGAGAGGATGACAATAGTTATGATGAGGATGCTGCTGCTACTGCTGATATGGATATGGATGCCAGAGCACCTCCTTTGGGTGACTCGAGTGCTGGTCAAGCTGGGTACGGTGATCTACTTTAGGCTATCTCGAGCCTCCAGCTGACCATGCAGTCCGGATTCCAAACTTTGAGCTCCTCCATTGAGACCCTCCGGGATGACTTCGAGCTGCACCGAGAGTTCCCTGATTGAGATTCAGGATCTCATTTGTGACGGTTCGAACTCTTCCACTCCATGAGTTGCATTACTATCTTCCTTTCTTGATGTATTTTTTATATAGACTTTTTCACTATTCTTAGCACGGACATATTTTCATATTTTTTATGTCTTTTGTACTTCTGTTTCGGCTCTATGAAGCCTATCTTGTATAGATATTTGTTATATATGATGATTGATCATGCTTAGACCTATTCTTTTAACTTGTTTTACTTATATGTAATATAGTTCAATGGTTTATATATCTTAATATTCGGATTATTGCTGTAAAAATGCTTCTGCATGTATGAAAACTTCCGGTTCTTCCCGAGAAGGCTTCCAAACTCCGAATGATGTCAAATTTTTGCGTACAAGTTTTTTTATACATTCTCTTAATGATATAGTAGCTATATAGCTTATTTTTAGTTTCCTGCTCCCTTTTTCTGCTGTTGTCAAAACGAGAGAGAAAAATGAGAAAATGTGAAAACTAAGTGTAAACTCAAGATAATGCATAGATTTAAGGGGAACATTACTCCAAAGATATTGGAATATGTTTATATATGTTATCTTGGTTGGTTAAGTTGTATATAAACTACATTTGATCCTTTTACAGGTTGGTTTTATTCAAAAAAACAGAGGAGACTCTGCCCAATTTTCCAAAAAATCCAACGCTTAGTTTCTTAACTGTTTTTATTTCTCATAAGTTTTCTCATCATCAAAAAGGGGGAGATTGTTGACCCTTAACTATATTTTAATGATGAAAAAACATAACTCTTATTATACTAACAATGTTATCTAAGTGTATTAAGCAATAAGAGCATTCAACCAAGGATCAAGGTGCAAGAACTCAACCCGAATCAAACATCAAGTGAAGACAGAAGAACTAGTATAGGTCTAAGGTATTAAAACAAGTTGTAAGTCTCACTTGTTTAGGTAATTAGCTTGTCCAATGGCTCTTTTTGAAAAAGCATTTTAACATAACCTTTTAATCAAATGTTTTTCAAGTTAAAATCTCTTCAACACATGAAAACTGGGTTGTTAAAGCAACCCAGTCGACTGAGTACTTATACCAGTCTTTTGGTATAAAGTTCAGTATGTTCCCAGTCGACTGGATGCTTCATACCAGTCGACTGGTGTCTTGGACAGAGGTTTTCCAGTCGACTAGTAATCTGGGCAGAAGGTTCGCAGTCGACTGGTAAGACAACCCAGTCGACTGGTACCTTCAACAGCCTTAAAGATGTGATTTTTAAAGAGGATCCAGTCGACTGGTACTAGACCTATTCGACTGATAGTTCAAAAAATATGACCGTTGGGACGCGAGATTTCAACACAAATTGTACCAAAATGGACAAAATCAGTTACAAACGAGCATATTACATCAAGGCTATATAAACCTACTCTATTAAGCATTTTAAAATAGAGTATTACACATTCAAACAAGTTTTTACTCATTGATACTCAAAAAGCTTTGAAAAATTGATTGTTGAGCCATTCTTCAAGTTTTACCTAGAAAGAGAGATATTATTCAGTTGTATAAGATTCTATTGTTATCTCTCTACTATTTTCTTTACAGTATTTATTGTAAAGGGATTTGCTTCCGAAAAGAAGGGATTTGCTTCCGAAAGGAATAGGTTTTGCTTCCGAGAGGAAAGGGTTTGCTTCCAAGAGGAAGGAATTGTAGGGTTTATGCAACATTCGTGAAGTCACATGACTAAGTTTCTTAGTGGATTACTTCAAGAGGTTCCTTGAAGAGAGTGCATGTAGGGTCGGAACGATTCCGATATTATCGAACCACTAGAAACCGAGTTTGCATCCTCTATTCCTTAAACTCTTTATTTACAGCACATTTTATTTGTTTATAACCTTGTTGTGTTATCTGTTTTATAAACTTGCGTTTAATCCACAAAAAGTTTTTAAAACCCAATTGACCCCCCCTCTTGAGTTGAAACCTCAGTCTACAAGTTTTGTCCAGGTCTATTGTGAAGTGAGCCATAGATCAAGTTAGTTAATTGAAATTTAGATATTTACAATGTGATTCACTTACGTTAGTGTCTATTCTAGGTTTTTTGTCTTCTTTTGGTGTCTGAACATTTTGTGTTCTTACATCTTGTTTCTGTACTTAATGCTTTTGTCGTTTAAACACTTAGTTAAAACTATTAGTGCAATTTAAGTAGTGTTTTATCATTGTTAAAATCAAATGCGGGCCAACACTAAGAACAAAAGGTGTTTTTTTTTTAAAGTATACCACCTTCTAGAAAAATAATTTATGCTAGAATGGAGCAGTGGGAGCAAGACAGATATTGATGAAGTGTCACAAGAACCACAACTTAGTACTGTTCAAATTAAGGAACCCGAATCAATATATCTTCTCATTTCGCAACTAGTTCGTAGATCTAGCATAATGCCCAATGCTCTAAAGAGATATGGATTTCTTATAGATGGTGACCTAGAGTCATGCCTTATAAATGATAAAGAACTTGTTAACTATAAAGAAACAATGTTAGACATTAATTCTAAGAAATGTCTAGAAGTTATAAAATCTGAAATGGATTCCAAGTACTCTAACAAAGTATGGACTTTAGTTAATGCACCTGAAGGTATAATACTTATAAGTTGCAAATGGGTCTTTAAGAGTAGGATCGAAGTGGATGAAAAAGTAGAGACATATAAAGCAAGGCTAGTAGTGAAGGGTTTCAAGCAAAGGCAAAGAATTCATTTTTACAAAACTGGCCATGCTTAAATCCATTAGGATTTTACTTGCACTAGCTGCATACCATGACTATGAGATATGGAAATTGGATGCAAAGACTTTATTCCTTATAAAAACATAGAAGATGATGAGTACATGACACAGCCAAAGGGTTTTACTTCTAATGGTAGTGACCATAGGGTATAGAAGCTTCAAAGATCCATTCATAGATTGAAGTAAGCTTCTCAAAGTTGGAACATTTGTTTTTATGAAACAATCAAATTGTTTGATTTATCAAAGAATGAGATGGACCATGTGTGTATAAAAAGATCAATGGGAACATTATGAAATTCTTTTTGCTTTACATAGAAGATATATTACTCATTGGGAATGATGTAGGTATGTTACAGTCAGTCAAGGTTTGGCTGTTAAAGAACTTCTCCATGAAGGACTTAGGTGAAGCATCATATATTTTGGGGATAAATATCTAAAAATATATATATAGAAGGATGCTAGGCTTATCCAAATCTGCATGCATATAGCATGGAGAATTCCAAACAATGACTCTTGCCAATGAGTCATGGAATTTCTCTCTCTAAAGAGATGTTCTCAAAGACTCTAGAAGAAAAAGAACACATGAATAGGATACTATATGCATCGAAAATTGGTTCCATCATGTGTGTCATGTTATGTACTGTTGTGAGTTTTAAATTACTCACAAGCGCACGAGTCGTTTGCAATATAGCGTTGTGCAAGTGCGAGGTCGAATCCACAGGGAATTGCGTTGTGAAAATATAATTTTTAATCTAAATTAACTCTATCTTAACCTAGTTCCGAATTGTGAATGATATTGCAAAAGAAATATAAACTAAGCTAAGTTGATTTAAAAACTAATAATTAAAAGCACTAAGGTTTTCGAATCCACCCTACCGAAGTTAAGCATACATGTTCTAAAAATATAGCCTATCAAAACATTCCATGAATCCAACTATAAGACAAAAAACAAAGAATATCCCAACTAAACCAAAAGCACCCAATGTATCCGCTCTTAACAAATCACAAAGGGAATCCAATTTAATCGAAAAGCATTAAATGTATCCATCAGATGAAACACAAAGAAAATTCAACAGACAATTTAAACTCAATCAATTATAAGATTAACTCAAATAATTGACAGAACATTTATACTAAAAATTGTCAGATTTGTACAAGCAAATCTGAACTACTACGCCAAACAACGGCGGGGCTTCATCTTCAACCTTAGCTGAAGAGTCTAGCCACTCATAACTATAAAACTATAATAAAAAATGCTAAACATTTAAACTAAAACAACTTAATATAAAGAAATAAATAAACAACTTTACATGGGAGAAATTCCACTCGCTGACGGGGGGCGCTTCCCCTCGTGGTAGCAATACCTTCGGGATCCACCAGAATGCTGGCGAAAGTCCACCGGTAAACACCAAAGTGGCTCAGGAATTGTACACTGAATGATGAAGCCAGATGGTGTTTATATATGGGAAGACCCGGAGCAATGTGGCTTGCAGAAACGATGTGGGATACTACCCGAGTGCGCTCGATCGCAGTATGTTGCGATCGATCGCAGGTGCGCTCGATCGCGTGTCTGGTGCGCTCGATCGCGCTGTAAAGATTATGATCGATGTGAGATGATCGCTTGCGATCGATCGCAATTCTGTGCGCTCGAGCGCAGGTGCGATGCACTGCAAACATTTCGATGTGGGATTGATGACCTTGCACTCGATCGCAGCATAGTGCGATCGATCGCAATTTCTCTTGAAGCTTCACATCTCCTGAAATGCTTCATTTTCTCCACAATCCTGTAAAAATACACAAAACACGAAAAAAAAACATAAAATAAAATGAAATACTAATAACTAAGAGCATAACAAATATAAGTTAAGGGTCTAAAATATGCAATATTTAAGACTCATCAAATACCCCCAAACTTATATTTTGCTAGTCCCTTAGCAAAACAAAATAAAAGACTCAATGAAAAACAAAGAACATAAAGATAAAGTCATCACTCATGGTATCCAAAAATTTAAGGAGCACACATTACCATGATATTCATTCATAAGCAAGCTTAAAAAGGTAAACCCATCTTCACAATGAATAGAAATGTTAAAATCTAATTACTTACAAAAGGCAAGATAAGGCATCACAAGCTTGAATCAGTGTAAGGTGAATTAGCATATAAAAATGAAGCTTCCAAGTAACTCTAATGTGTAAGGTCTCCATGTCTCAAGATTCACCGAATTTCCCATCAAAAATGAACGAAAAGGCATAGTTTTTATTTTAATCTTTTTTCTTTTTATTTTTTTAACAATAATAAGGCACGACTATGTTTAGTTCCCTTAAGCTTTCTAATTGACCCATGTAGCGAGTGTTGAGTCAATGACTCCCAAACCATATGGTTTTAGGGCATTAGGTGTAAAGACACCCCTAAGGACTTACTAACTCGAGTCAAAAAGGCTACGAAACTAAACTGACCTTAATGCTACCAAACAAAATTTTCACCTTTTGACGTGAACACTCACTGCTTACTGAGGCAAGAGGTCCAGTTACTCAGCGAAAAGTTTATCGAAATTTTTTTTTTTTTTTTATGCCCAAGTGTTCATCCAACAAGTCATCCAGTTTCAGTTAAGATAAGGAAAAATACACATTAAAATCACGTGTCATACCTCACATAATTTGTGCTAATGTGCTCGTGTTAGATTAGATCAAACATGTGAATTCTCAAAATGCCTAAAGTAAGTAACTAAATTTTAAAAATTTATCACCAGATCATGTGTTCAAAATGTTAAGCTCACCAATGACATCACATTACAGAAAATGTTTAGATCAACCAAAATTTCACAATAACATGAGCATGCATTTATCTCTACGACGAAAAGACAACAAATTAGGACAAAGTGTGTGATGTGTCTTCCATACCCCCAAACTTAAATTACACATTGACCCCAATGTGTGACTAATATGGAAAGAGCTGACCTAAGATATGGAGAACTATCTGGACTGGTATGGCTCATAGCATACCCCCAAACTTGAACTGAAGTACGCTTTGTCCCTGAAAAATAAAAACTGGAAAACAAAAAATACTGGAAACAAACATTAATCATAAAAATGCGAAATAATAAATAAACAAAAGAAAAGATAAGCTGTGGGGTGCCTCCCATGAGCGCTAAGTTTAACGTCTTCAGCCAGACCCAACATTAGTAATCGTGCCCAACGAAACGCTCCGCCATCTGATCAATAAATGGGAATGGAAAATGATCAAGCCTAGTGGCAGCATTCAATTTACGGTAGTCTAGACACTTTCTCCATCTTGACTGCACTCGAGTTGGAACCAACTCATCGTCTTTATTTACTACCGTCAATTCAGCACGTTTGGGCACGACTTTAATCAAGCTCGCCCCCTTCCTATCAGAGATGGGATAAATGATCCCTGCCTCTAACAGCTTAATATCTTTTGCCCTCACAACCTCTTGCATAGCAGGGTTGAGCCTTCTTTATGGCTCCCTCGATGGCTTGGCATTCTCCTCCAACTGTATCGTGTGTATTACCAACGAGAGGTTGATTCCCTTGACATCCTCAATAGTCCAGCCTATAGCTTCCTTATGCTCTCTTAAGACATCCAATAATTTCTCCTCTGGAGCATCACCCAAATCTAAAGCTATAATTATAAGCAAAGAATCTGCTGGACCTAGGAACTTATACTTAAGATTGTCCGATAAAGGCTTAAGTTCCTTCTTGGGGGGTTCAGGTGTTGTGGTTTCCTCCGTTTCACTGATCTTTAGAGGAGCAGACTCCAAAGTAGCATTTGCTTGCTCAAACAACTTATCTAAGCCCAAATCCTCTTCAAATTGAGCAAAGCATGCCTCCAAAATTTCGTCAGACTTCCCTTCTTTCTTGGGCGCTTGTAGTCTCTCAGGGTAAGGCGCTTTAGGTAAAAACGACCTAGAGAGATCATTAATAATAGGTGTGGTTGTAGATGGCTCAGTATCTCTCTTCTCATTGTTGCCATTTCTTTGCCCTTGGTGTATAGCAGGGTTCTCTTCCACTTGATTGTGCACTTGTCTCCCAGACCTCAATAGGACAATTAATTGCACTTGTTCCTGCCAATGCATAGGAGTTAATAAATTTCCCACCGTAAACTGTTCCTTTAGGTTAGGATCAGGTTGACTGGGGAACTTTCTTTCCTCTCCATCACCCACATAACTTGCGATTTGATCAATCTGACTCTCTAGCTCGGCAATCACTTGGGTGTTTTCTATGGTTGCACTCATCACTTCACTCATAGATTGGTTAGTCGTTTTCATGAAATCATTGAGAGCGTCCTCCAATGACTGTGAAACTGACGCTGGCGCTTGAATGGGAGCTTGGTAAGCAGGTGATGGTGCTGGATAGGCATAACTTGGTATTGGTGGAGGAAATTCGGGAGGGTATTGATTATAAGGGGCTCCTCCCTGATTCATCAGTTGGTTCTGCTCCCATGAAAAATTAGAGTGGTTTCACCACCCTGGATTGTATGTTTCGGAGTAAGATCCATTTGGTTCCCAACAATAGTCATTTAAAGCATTCATTTGTTCCATGGGGTATTCGGCACAAGCCGGCATTGATGGACAATTCTGTGCTAGATGCATGGGACTAGCACAGATGGAACAGCTATCAACATTGAATGTGTTGGCAGCATTGAGGGACGGGCCGGTCATTTTCATGTACTCCTTAATGGTGTCCTCTAAAGATTGTGAAACCGGCGCTAGATTCATCCACATAATTTTTTTTTTTAAACAAAAAAAATAACTAACTAGTAGAAAAATAAAATCATTTTAGACCAAAAATTTTCACAAACCAAACAATTCCCCGGCAACGGCACCATAAACTTGTTGTGAGTTTTAAATTACTCGCAAGCGCACGAGTCGTTTGCAATATAGCGTTGTGCAAGTGCGAGGTCGAATCCACAGGGAATTACGTTGTGAAAATATAATTTTTAATCTAAATTAACTCTATCTTAACCTAGTTCCGAATTGTGAATGATATTGCAAAAGAAATATAAACTAAGCTAAGTTGATTTAAAAACTAATAATTAAAAGCACTAAGGTTTCCGAATCCACCCCACCGAAGTTAAGCATACATGTTCTAAAAATATAGCCTATCAAAACATTCCATGAATCCAACTATAAGACAAAAAACAAAGAATATCCCAACTAAACCAAAAGCACCCAATGTATCCGCTCTTAACAAATCACAAAGGGAATCCAATTTAATCGAAAAGCATTAAATGTATCCATCAGATGAAACACAAAGAAAATTCAACAGACAATTTAAACTCAATCAATTATAAGATTAACTCAAATAATTGACAGAACATTTATACTAAAAATTATCAGATTTTTACAAGCAAATCTGAACTACTACGCCAAACAACGGCGGGGCTTCATCTTCAACCTTAGCTGAAGAGTCTAGCCACTCATAACTATAAAACTATAATAAAAAATGCTAAACATTTAAACTAAAACAACTTAATATAAAGAAATAAATAAACAACTTTACATGGGAGAAATTCCACTCGCTGACGGGCGGCGCTTCCCCTCGTGGTAGCAATACCTTCGGGATCCACCAGAATGCTGGCGGATGTCCACCGGTAAATACCAAAGTGGCTCAGGAATTGTACACTGAATGATGAAGCCAGATGGTGTTTATATATGGGAAGACCCGGAGCAATGTGGCTTGCAGAAACGATGTGGGATACTACCCGAGTGCGCTCGATCGCAGTATGTTGCGATCGATCGCAGGTGCGCTCGATCGCGTGTCTGGTGCGCTCGATCGCGCTGTAAAGATTATGATCGATGTGAGATGATCGCTTGCGATCGATCGCAATTCTGTGCGCTCGAGCGCAGGTGCGATGCACTGCAAACATTTCGATGTGGGATTGATGACCTTGCACTCGATCGCAGCATAGTGCGATCGATCGCAATTTCTCTTGAAGCTTCACATCTCCTGAAATGCTTCATTTTCTCCACAATCCTGTAAAAATACACAAAACACGAAAAAAAAAAACATAAAATAAAGTGAAATACTAATAACTAAGAGCATAACAAATATAAGTTAAGGGTCTAAAATATGCAATATTTGAGACTCATCATGTACGAGGCCTTATGTCGTATACACTCTAAGTGTTACGAGTAGGTTTAAGTCGAATCCAGGTGACGGTCACTGGATAGTAATGAAAAACATTCTTAAGTTCTTAAGAAGAACTAAAGACTTGTTTCTCATATATGGAGGAGTAGATTTGAAATTTGATGGCGTCACGGACTCTAGTTTTCAATATGATAAAGATGATCATAAATTAATATCTGGATATATGTTCACCTTGAATGGTGGAGCAGTGAGCTGAAAATTTTCCAAGTAAGAAACAACTTCGGATTCGACCACGGAGGCCAAATACATTTTTGTATCTGAAGCTGCAAAAGAAGTTGTTTGGATAAGAAAGTTCGTCACTAAACTAGGAGTGGTTCCAGACATTATCAATCCAGTAACTCTATATTGTGATAACAATGATGTTATTGCACAAGCAAAGGAACCTAGGTCTCACCAAAAGTCCAAGCACATTTTGCAATGGGTCTATTTGATTGGAGAAATCATTAGAAGAGGCGATGTAAAGGTGGAAAGAGTTTCATCAATAGACAACATATTAGATCCACTATCTAGGGCAATTTTCCAACAACAGTTCGATCGCGATTTTAAGAAGATGTGTATAAGATACATAGGCAATTGGCTTTAGTACAAGTGGGAGATTGATAGTAGTATGCCCTACAAGCCAATAGCATTTGATGTTATGGACATATTACGTGTAATAATCTTATTCATATATTGATAATAAACAATTATTAATGGTTTTTATTGTATTTATCATGTTTAATACAAATCATTGTATGTGCATTACATGATAAAGCCCATAAAATAAGAGTAATAAAAATAAACACCATGATGAGATCATGCTAATGAGATGTATTTCCTCAAACTTTATTCTTAAATGTTCCTAATCATAGGATCCCTAAGAAGAGTAATTGTGAATTCAGATAGATTAGTACATACTATATTTCCTTAAGGAGTTGAGGATGATTGATTTCTCGATTACTAGTGTATGAAACACTAGAATAAGTTATATAGGTGCTTGTTAGATAATACGTACAATGAACTGACTTAACTAAAAAATTCCTAATAGACATTTTACTGGCTGTCAATTGGATTTCTTACATTGTAGTTGAACAAACGATCATTAGACTTAAGGCACCATGGATGCCTTATGTATAGGTCATCTTGTCTTGATACTACCTAAATGTCATTCTGATCATGGATCACAAGAAGGTAGTAATTTGGTATAGCTGCTTATGCATGGAGGTATGTGAGTGTACAATAGAGTATCCATCACTCTTAGTAAAAGAGAAAAGGTGTCCTATATGATTTAATTAAAACATACCATGGAAATTCCTTGGCCAAGGTAGGGTGAAAATTATAAAGGACTTTTAATTTCACCATTCAAGCTATAGAATTGAGATTAAGATATGTGTGATTAAATAATTAAGGCTTGATAGTAATTCCATGAATTATGTTTAATTCATGAATTATGTTTAACTAATTTCATGATGGAATGATTGATATATACAGTAACTACCAATGGAAAGGTTCACATTGATTCATATTTTATGGGTAGTCATCACATATTGTTAGATATCAATCTTGAATTGTATAAGCCCTTAAGAATTAATTGTAATTAAAGAAATAACTAAAAGAAATTTTAATTTAAAATAAAATTAAAATTAGTTTTAATTAATTGGATACGATCCAATTGCTACGTAAAAGTTACGACCTATTGCCAATGCAATATTGAACCTAAGGGATCACATACATTAGGGCAATAGCAAGAATAAGAAAACTAATGGTCTAATAGAGAGAATTCTATGTATTAATTAAACCGGAAGTTTAATTGCAATTATAGAAGTCTTGAAGTTTTTAGGAGTAAGAGATCTATATAAATATTTTATTTGATAGAAACCCTAATAATGGTGAAACTAGAAAATTGTTTTCTCTCTTTCTCTCTAAAAGCTGAAAAATACCTAGAGCTAGCACTATGAATTTTCAACTAGCCCTAGTCATCTTTCTCGCACAGTGTTTGACATTCCAGAGGAGGAGATCCTTATTCTTGGTTGTTTGTGTGGATATACTTAAAGGTCGGACGCTTGACCGGTTTTTTAGCTCTCCAACGAATTCGCAACCAGAATCTTCGTAAAGGTATAAATCTCTAACTTTGTATGGAGATAATAACATTGTTCTAATAGATTCATGGAAAGTTTCTTAGAATTAATTTTATCGATATGAAAAGTTTTAAATTTCTACTGCATATATATACCAGTAGACTTACACCTTCGTATAGAAAATGGAGGAGAATGTGTAGGACTTGGTGCGGTTATAAGAAATAAAGAGTCTTTTTCTATTTTTGTACTTGGCCTATGTGCTCTAAATTTGTACTTAAAGCTTCATTATCAATAAAAATGGGTTTCCTTTATGTATGTCTTCATGCTTTTTTTTGTAGTTTACTTTTTGTGGTTCCGAATGTGATTGGCCTAATGATCGAGACTGTTGACCCTTATTTTATTTTAATAATGACAAAACAGTGTTTTAATACTGCTAACAGTTTTATCTAAGTGTTTTTCATTATGCTTAAGCATCCAACTCAAGGACAAGACGTATCTCAAGCACAAAGAGGAAGAGATTGCACTTGAGTGACACTCAAAAGAAGATCAAAGACTAAGTTTAGATTATAAGATACTTTATCTTCACATGTAAATCTCTCTTTTAGTTTCTTAGCTCAAAAACTCTTTTTGAAAATGTTTTGGTCAATCAAAAACTCATTTTTGTCAAAAACTGACTTAAAAGTCTAAGTGTTGTAAAACGGACAGTCAACTGTGGCTTTTCAACAATCGACTGTCCAGTCTCTATACTAACCATTTTTAAAGAACTAAAATGGATAGTCAACTGTAGGTAATGGATAGTTGACTATGAAAGAAAAAGAGAGTTTCACAGTCGACTGCTCGTTTAGACAATTGACTGCTCGTTTAAACAGTCGACTGTCCAATTCTCTACAAACAGACCATTTTGAAAACAAAATGGACAGTTGGTTGTAGATCAAGGACAGTCGACTGTGAAATAGATATAAAGTTTCATAGTCGACTATCCATATCACCTTAAGCCCAAAATTTCAAATTCAAGAGAGGACAGTCGACTGTCCATTTTCTATAGTCGACTGTCCTGTCGAGAAAAATATCTAGTTTTCAAAATCTGGACGCAGGATTTGAGTAATTAATACTCCAAACCTACCAAATATGTGTCTAACGGTCATATAAGGCCAAGGCTATAAAAACCCCTCATCAATGAGCATTCAAACAACAAGAAAGTACATTCGATTTGAAAACAAGCTCATTAATACTCTTGAAAGGCTTGAAAAATTCCTTTGACCCATTTATCAAGCTTTGTTCTTAAAAGAGAGATCATTTTCATCTTGTAAAGCATTATTGATATCTCTTTTCTTTTCCTTTTCATTCAATATCAATCATTGTAAAGAGAAAGAGTTGGTATAACTCTTAGAGTGTTTAAGATTAAACATTTCCTTGTAACTTCCTTGTGGAAGAGAGTGCTTGTAAGGTTTGTGCAACACCCGTGAAGTTGGTCAACTATAATTAGTGGATTACTTCAAGGAGGTTCCTTGAAGAGAGTGGACATAGGGTCAGAAATATTTTGATATTGTGGAACCATTATAAATGGAGTTTGCATATTCTCTTCCTTTACTCCTTTAATTTCAAGCATCATATTTGTTATGTGTTTTGCTTGAATAAATTGTTAAAAACTTGTGTGTTAATTGCAAAAAAATTTAAAACCCAATTCACCCCTCCCCTTCTTGGGTTTGTACCTCGGTCTACAATTGGTATCAGAGCCATATAATTAATTTTAGGCTTAAAATCCTTGAGTTAATCTGATAGCTTCATATAACTATACCGAAGGTCATTCCTATACTAGACCTCCTTTGTTCAATAGCTCAAATTATAATTACAGGAAAAATAGAATGAAAATATTTGTTAAAGAACAAGATTATAATTTGTAGAGAGTCATTGAAAAATGACTTAGAATTCCTACAAATGAAATAACTATTGGAGAAATCAGTCATATAATGCCTAAACTCAAATCGAAGTTTAGTGAAGAGGATTGTAGAATGATGTCTCTTAATAGTAGAGCTTCTAATATGTTACATTGTGCTTTAGATATTATTGAGTACAATAAAATTTCTGCATGTGTTTCAGTTAAGGAGATATGGGACAAACTTATGAGGGCACAAGCGAAGTTAAAAATAAAAAAGCTATATGCTAGTGTCCGAGTATAAGTCTTTTAAAATGTCTCCTAACGAAACAATTTCTCAAATGCACTTCTGTTTCACCACTATTAGGTTTAAAGCTTCTTGGTAGGAACATTGAGGAGTTTGAACTAACAAAGAATATATTGAGATCTTTTCCATCAACTTGGAAAGCAAAGAAGACGGCCATAACAGAGGCCAAAGATCTCGACAAACTTGATGTCGAAACGCTTCTTGGATCATTATTAACATACAAGATGGAAGAAATGAATCCCAGTGCCAATGATGATGAGACAAAGAAAAAGAAAATGATTACTCTCAAAGCTTCCACAAGCAAGAAAGAGGAAGAAAAAGAAAAAGAGAACGAAAGTAGTGAAGAAGATGGTGAAATGACTTTAATCAACAAGAGGTTTCATAATTTATTGAAAAATAGCAAGAAACCTTACACAAAGGATTCCACTCCAAAAAGAGAACCTATTGTGTGTTATGGTTGCAAGAAGCGCGGGCACATTAAAGTGGATTTTCCAATAGCAAACAAACCATACAAGAGCTTCAAAAAGAAAGTCATGGTTGCAAGTACTTTGAGTGATAATGAAGAAGAAGAACTTTCGAATAATGACATCGGATATGAAGAAATTGTCAATCTTTACTTGATGAAAATTGATGATGAAAATGAGTTAACAAATTCTTCCCCCTCTAATAATAATAATATTGTTAGTACTAGTGAAGAATTGATTAAGGTAATTAATGAAATACATGAAGAATTGAAGAAATTTGATTCTATAAATATTACTCTCAAGAAAGAAGTCTCATCTCTCTCTAAAGAGAAGGAAAGTCTTAAGGAAGAAAAAGAAAAACTATCTTCCATGCTCTATAACTCATCACAAGATTTTTTGAAAAATGATAACGATGGTTTAAAAAAGAAAGTGATGGAGTTGAATAACATTGTATCTAGGCTTATTCTTGGAAAAGAAAAACTAGATAAAGTGCTATCTTGCCAAAGAATGAGTGGAGGAAAATCCAGTTTGGGTTATTCTCCATTAGGCAAACAAAAATTAAAAGAGACTTTGTTCATGAAAACAATATATGTGGATGAACCCTCCACCTCTAAAGCCACTAGAAAGGTTAAGAACTTTCATTCATAGAATGCTTGTAAGCCTAAGAATGCAATTTTTAATTCAAATGCTAAGAATTCTAATGAATATATGAGAGATATAAATCCTACAAACACATATGCATATATGTATGCTCATCCTATAAATACAAATGTTAGGAATAAACATACAAGATAACAAATGCTTGGAAGGCACATCCTAAAAATTATCATCATGCAAATCCTAGAGATAACATTTATGTTCATAACTCTTATGCTAGAAACATGTATCCTAGGAATGCTCATCCAAGGAATAATGTGCATACATTTTCAAGACATCCTAGAGACTTCTATAACTATCATACTAGGATTATGCATCATCAACATGTCTACAATTATAGAACACGCTATAATGTTAAGAAATTATGGGTCCCTAAAGGAGTCGTATTTTCTAGGACTAACCCCAAAAGACCTAAGAAATTTTCAGTACCTAAAAGTGCAATTATATATCCATGTATAATGTCGATATGTCTCCACACCAAAGAAAAAGGTAGCTATTGGTACCTTGATAGTGAATGCTCAAAGCACATGACTAGTGATTAAAGCATGTTTAAAAAACTAACTCTAAGGGATGGCAGACACGTCACCATTGAAGATAACACCAAGATAAAGATTATCAGGCATGGCAAAGTGGGTAAAAATTCCTCAACCATTGACCATATTTTATATATATAAGGCCTTAAGCCAAATTTACTTAGTATTAGTTAACTATGTGACAAAGGCAACAAAGTCATATTTGAATCCTCTCATTGTCCAGTAATAGACATCAAGAGTAACAAGATCAAGTTTGTTGGCCATAAACATGACAATGTCTATTTAATTGATTTAAAATCTTTACATTCAGAAAATAAAAAATGTTTTCCCACTTGTAATGAAAATCCAAGGCTATGGCATAGAAACCTTGGCCATGTGAACATGGATTTACTCAAAATTATTTCAAGAAAAGATTTAGTTATTAGACTTCCCAAAATCAAATTTGAAAAATACAAAGTTTGTGATGTTTGTCAAATGGTAAAACAAACTAAAGTATCTTTTAAATCTAAAAAGGTAATCTAAAAAGATAATCTCAACCTCTAGACCATTAGAACTTCTTCATATGGACTTGTTTGGTCTAATAAGTACCATTAGTCTAGGTGACCATTAATATGCTCTTGTTATTGTTGATGATTTTTGAAGATATACTTTTGTTATTTTTATTACTTATAAGGATTAAGCTTATAAAGGTTTTGTAAACTTTTATAAGAAGGTTCAAAATGAAAAATGAATCTCTATCTCAAGTATTAGAAGTGATCATGGAAAAGAATTTGAAAACCAAAGTTTTTCAAAATTTTGTGATGAAAATAGAATTGATCACAATTTTTCAGCCCCTAGGACTCCTCAACAAAATGGTGGTTGTTGAGAGGAAAAATAGAGTTCTAGAAGAATTTGCTAGAACCATGCTTTGTGAAAATAGTTTACCAAAATATTTTTGGGTGGAAGCCGTATATACTTCTTGCTATGTTTTAAATAGAGTATTAATTAGGTCTACGCTTTATAAAACTCTATATGAACTATGGAAATGTAGAAATCCTAGTATCTCTTATTTTTGTGCTTTCGATGCAAGTGCTTCATCTTAAACAACAATAAAACTAACTTAGGTAAATTTGACTCTAAAACTGGTGAATGGATATTCTTAGGATATTCAACCTCTAGTAAAGCTTATAATCTTTAACAAAAGAACTCTAGTGGTTAAAGAATTTGCTCATGTTGTTTTTGATGAATCTAACCTAATTAGTAGTAGAATAGTATCCCTTGATGATGATGCAGGTTTTACTCCAAAAGTAAATGCATCTACTCCCATTGTTGACCCTATAGAAAGTCAACCTCAAACAAATCAAGAGGTAGATGATCCCAATCTTGATCAACCTTCTACAAGTCAACAAGGAGATGGACTTTCCAAGATTGGAGGTATGTAAATTATCATCCAATCGATCAAGTGATTAGTTATCATTCACAAAGGGTAAGGACTCAACCTTCAATGAGAAATGTTTGCAATTGTGTAGCTTATTTATCCCAAGTAAAACCTAAAAGTTTTGTAAAATCTAAAAAAGATGTCGATTGGATAAATACTATGTAAGAATAGTTACATCAATTCAAAAAAAAATAAAGTGTTGACTCTAGTTCTTAGACCAAAGAACCATACTATCATAGGAGCTAAATGGATATATAGAAATAAAATGGATGAAATAGAATAGTAACTAGGAACAAGGCTAAACTAGTTGCTAAGGATTACAATCAAGAAGAAAGGATAAACTTTGATGAGACCTATGCTCTCGTAACTATATGAGAGCCATTCGTATTGTAACGATTCATCTCGAGTTGGCCACACCCGAGATGGTGTCATCACATTTTGAAAATCTCAACACAACACATATATGCAACAATAAAAATAATACTAACATAAATTTTTACATCAATCATCAACCCTCAATAGGGGAGATACATCATTTTGATATTGACTTAAACATTATATACAACGTAAAATGTATAAATATTTACAAATAAAATTTTAATTCATTTTCTCATTAGTCTGAGGATGTGGACACGTACATGGCTTACAGAAAATAATTTCATCTGACTCTCAATCCACCAGATTATTTGTCCTGCCTGCTACCTGAAATCATTTTACAATGAGGGATGAGCTTCACAAGCTCAGTGAATTAAATTTACTAGAAGTATTCAATTTGTATAAATGTTCTTTCAATATTTAATCATTTATATCTCATACAACTTGATAATAGCATCTACTATCACTACACCTATCATGAGTCTCATTCTCTATCAAACTTTACTTCTTATATATTGGTTCACCTTAAAACCATCAATTATCTCATAGTTACCTCGTTATGAGGTGCACAATGTAAAGTCTACCATTTAGATGGTTCTTATCATATCATACTTCTATGTTTCTTTCCCACCATAACTGTCTCTTTGTGAGACTCATTCATCTATAAATAAATTTTACAATAACACACAATACATCAGCATTTCAGTAATGCAATCAATAATTAAAACAGATGCAATGCATGAATTATTAGTAGGTAACGTCTTCCCACATATCGACATGTTTTTATCTTAGACCGGCCCCCTTCTAGTTCTTTTATTTCCAACGTATACTGGCTGTCATGGTATTTATTTCCATCATACACTGACTGTCACGGTTTCTATTTATTTCCAGCATATACTGGCTGTCACGATTTTCATTTATTTCCAGCATATACCGGCTGTCACGATTTTTCAATTAGACCGGCCCTCTCCCGGTTCTTTTATTTCGTGCATATGCATGTGAACAATTATATGAAATATGTATATGAACAATAATATAAAAATAAACATAAATTCAAATATTTAAATTAGCTATCCCAATTATTCTCAAATTATTATTTGAAAAATTCTACTAAATTCCTCTCCTCATAAATCATATCAAAATCATCAATCATAACTTATCAAGATCCATTAAATTTTATCTCCTCATAAATTGTATCAAAACATCAACCATAGCTCATCACGAATTTCACTGATCGCTTTTATTACTAAATCAACTTATTATTCCAAAAATATTATTTCTCATAAAATATTTCTCTACACATCCACTATTCCTATCACGCCTATCAACCAATTTTCATCTATCACCGAAGTATAAGCTAATAATCTATTTTAATATTATCACTAAATATTTCATTTGTATCTAGATTACTTAAAGTAAATATAACTCACCACGTAGCACTTAGAGCTACCCGTGGATCACCTCCTTGCATTTCTTGCTCGTCTCAGCAATTTCCCCCGGTTGCTGATCGTCAACACTTGACATAATATTTATATTAAAATTTTTGGTTTATTCTTCAATTCTTCATAATTCACACCCTTTGAAAATTTTCACTTTGAATCCCTGGAAATTTCATGTATGCTAAATTTCAAAAATAAACTTCACGTTATTACCTTCCATTTTTCTTAGAGCTTCTCGTGCCTCTATATAAAATTCTCCTGTAAACCTCATCAAAAATTTTACTCTTTCAATCTTTCTTTCAGTCCCCAAGTGTTTAGAGAAATAGAGTATTTGAAGGAAAACCAAACAGGATTTTGTAAGTAATAAAATAAACTAAAGTTATAATTATATATATATATATATATATATATATATATATATATTCAACCATTTAGCCACAGCATCCTTTCTTCCCTTGTTTTGTGTCACGAAAGGTGCATGTGTCCTACATGCAACCTTTCATTTTTCCCTTGGTAGCAGGTGGCAACACTTGCTACCACGTTTTTACATTTTTTTTTAAAGAAAAAAGAAATTTTTTTTTCTTTTCTCCTTCTCACGTTCTACTTGTCCATTTTTTTTTCCATTTTCTTTGTAATTACACCCTCACGTGTCTAGTTTTTTTCAAAAGAATTATTTTATTCAATACTAAATCCTTCATGTATATATTATTTTAATTTCATGTCATATTTATTAAATTACTTCTTTACCCTTACTTTACGAATACGGGTATTACAATTCTACCCACCTTATAAAAATTTTATCCCCGAAATTTCCTTACTTTATTCCAGAAACAAATGTGAATAATATTTCTTCATAATTGTCTCACGCTTTCACGTAGTCTCTTCGACATATTTATTTCATCACAGAACTTGAACTAATGCAATTATTTTATTATACTAGACTTGTTCTTTTCTGTCTAAAATTATCACTGGTACTTGTATAAAAGTCAAATCTTTCTGAATTTCTATAGCTTGGCTCGAAATATTTTGAGATTTATCAAGTAAGGGTTTTCGCAAAAGTGAAACGTGGAATATGTTATGTCACTGCTTCAACTCTGGGGGCAAATCCACTTACCTTAGACTCAACTTTCTTAATAACCTCATAGGGTCCCACTTACCTTAGACTCAACTTTTCTTTCTTTTTGATCCTCAACACACCTTTTCATAAAGATATTTTTTAACTACACCCAATCACCTACTTGAAATTCGAGAGGTCTTCTTTTATTATTAGCATAGCTATTCAGTATACTCTGTGTTGCTTTACGGTTCTCTCTAACCAATTTGATCATCTCAGCTGTTAACTCAATAATTGATGGACCAGATATATTTCTCTTTCCCATTTCTTCGCAACATATAGGAGTTCTACCCCTCCTACCATACAATGTCTCAATCAGTGTCATCCCAATACAAGTTTGATACTGATTATTATAAGCAATTTCAATCGATGGCATGTAAGCATCCCAACTTACTGAAAAACTCATCACATTTGCCTTTAACATATCTTCTAGTACTCTAATAATCCTTTCTATCTAAGGATGAAAAATTATATTAAATTACAACTGTGAACCCGTGGATTTCTGAAAGCCTCTCTAAAACCAAGGTGTAAATCTAGCATCTCTAAATGACACTATTCTCAATAGTACTCCATACCACCTCACAATCTCAGCTACATCCTTCTTCAATCCTGACCACCAGAAATTCTGTCTCCATTCTCTATACATCTTATTGTTACTCGAGTGCACCGAATATACATCATCATATACCTCTCTCAATATCTTTTTTCTCAACTCTGCATCATTGGGAATACAAATCCTATGTTTCAATACCAAAATACCCTCATTTCAAATTTTGAACTCATATTGCTTTCTAGTAAACACTCAATGCTTAATATTTTCTATCTCTTCATCTCTACCTTGCATCTCTAAAGCATTTTACTATGGATGACTGTACAACAATATTTGTTAACCATGATCCTCTATCACTGATATTTAACTTCATTCTTATCTATCTAAATCTATCATCAATTTCATATCACGACTTCCTAGCAGTTAAACTTCATGTAAACTTTCTACTCAATGCATCAGTTATCACCCTCACATTTTCTAAATGATAGTGAATTGTATAATCATAGTCACTAATCAACTCCATCCACCATCTTTGCCTTAAATTCAACTCTCTTTGGGTAGGTAAGTACGTCGAACTCTTATAACCCATGAGTATCTTACAAGTGGCTCCATACAGATGATGTCTCCAATCTTTAAAGTAAATACTATAGCAGCCAACTCTAAGTTATGAGTAGAGTAATTTCTATCATGAATATCTAATTTCCTAGAAGTATGGGCCACAGTTTTCTTATGCTACACATATCCTAACCAATCATACGACACATCACTATACAGCACAAATCCTTCATCACCAGAAGAAAACACCAATACTGGAGCTGTAGTCTATTTCTCCTTTAGTAATTGAAATTTTTTTTTCACACTTATCTGACCATACAAATCTCACCTCTTTCATGGTCAATCTAGTCAATAGTACTACAATAATAGAAAATTTCTAAAAGAATCATCTATAATAACCAGCTAACCCCAAGAAGATTCTAATCTCAGTTACATTAGTTGGTCTCTCCCAACTCAACATTGCCTCTATCTTTTGTGGATCAACAGTTACACCATCTCCAGATATTACATGTTCTAAGAAAGTTATTTCATTCAGACAATACTCACACTTAGAGAACTTTACATAAAATTTCTTTCTCCTCAGAATCTCCAACACACTGTCTAATGTTTCACATGTTGTTCTTCCTTAGTCTTAGAATACACCAAGATGTTATCAATGAACACAGCCACAAGATTATCAAGAAATGGTTCAGACATTTTATTCATCAAGTCCATGAATGTTTTTGGAACATTAGTCAATCGAAATGACATCACAAGAAATTTATAACCATAATGTGTCCTAAAAGCAGTCTTAGGCACGTCTCCCTCCTTTATCCTTAACTGGTGATAACTTGATCTCAGGTTTATCTTAGAAAACACTCTCACTACTTGTAACTGCTCAAACAATTCATTTATCCTGGGTAAAAGATATTTGTTCTTATTCAACTATTTGTAGTCTAAAAGATATTTGTTCTTATTCAACTATTTTTAGTCTATACGCAATCTCATCGTTCCATCTTCCTCCTTTCATGAAGAGCACAGGGGCTCCCCAAATACATTAGGTCCGATAAATTGTTTATCAAAAATTCTTTAACTTCAACTCTCTTAATTCAATGGATGTCACTCTATAGAGTGCTATTAGATATATGTGATAAACCTGATATCATATCAATAGAGAATTTAATCTCTCTACTAGGAGACAGCTAGGAAACTCACCAAGAATTACATTAGAATAATCTTTCACCACTAAAATTTATTCTAACTTCCTATTTTCCTTTGTAGAATCCATTATGTATGCCAAATACTCCTCACAACCCTTCTTCAACCATCTCCTAATGGTTAGAGCAAAACAAGATAGTTCGAAAATATCTTATGTTCTCCCTGAAAGTTAAACTCTTCATGTCCATATCTTGAACACTACCTTATTTCTAGAACAATCAACACAAGTGTAATACATCAATAACCAATTCTTTCCCAAAATTGAATGAAGATCTATCATATTCAAAGGTAATAAATCAACTTCATATGAATACTGGATGCAAAAGAATGGGTTGCACCAGGATCAACTAACATTGATATATCCACCTTCTCTACATATAAAGTACTTCAAATTTTGACAATTCTTGGATAAATATCTTATCTGAATATATCTATAACAAACTTTTTTCTATCAATCATATATCATATAACCACTTCCCCTTGGTGGCATACTTACTTCCTTTGCCATGACTTCCAGGTCCCAAAACCTGACTCCCAAATCTAAGGGTCCCACCGATAGTATTCTGAGCTACAGAAGTAACAGATCCTGCTTGCCTCTGACTCTGTACTTCAGTTCCTTATGACAAGGAATGCCTCCTCTGGGTGGTTTCTTACCCTGCACACTCATACTGGTACCACCTCTAGGTTCCTCAAATCTTGACATCTTCTGCCAATTCCTCCTACCTCTAATTTTCATCACATCCTTCTCAATCTAGAGTGTTATATCCACCAATTTGACATAATTCATATGCCTCATGTAATATAGTTTTGATCAAATCTTAAAACATAGTTCATTTATGAACCACTTACACTTCTTTTCCTTTAGGTCTACCATATTCCGGTACAAACCTCGACAAAGCCACAAATCTCTTATCATATTGAGTTATAGTCAATACATTTGCCTCAAATAAAATCTCTATCTTGTTGGGCTTTAAAAGTATAAAGGAAGTATTTATCAAGAAAATCTTCCTTAAACCTATTCCAGGTTAAAGGTCTATTAATATTTTTACTTATCCTGGGAAAAATATCCTCCCATCATTCTCGGGCTTCTCTCTCTAACTTGAACGTAGCAAGGATGACCCTCTGCCCGTCAGTCATTGGTAAAATATCAAAAAAATCTCTTTACGTGTTTCACCCATAACTCATGCTTAAAAGGGTTTATAAATCATTTAAACAACAAAGCATTCAACGTAACAATCCCCCTACATCTCATGTATAAACTCACTTTTCCCCCTTTTTAAACGTCTATCAATACTAGATTAACGACCTTGGGTACTGCTCTAGCATGTTCATTAAGTCTATGCTATAAGCTATCAACTCTATCATCTATTACATTCATTTTCTCAAGAGCATGTGTAAGAGCTTATCTTAGCTCATCTCTTTCAACTTCAGATTCTCTCACACCATTACCAATATCAATTTTATTGTCAACACGTTCTTTTCTAGGAACCATAGATTCAGACTCAACCTCGACTTGTCAAAATATTTGGGGCCTACCACATCCTCCCAAATCAACAACTCTAACTCTAGCTTTGGCACGTCCATGTGTCATACTCAGACTATTAAAATATAATTTATTTCAGTCTTCCACTTTCTTACTTTTTATGCAGTCTACAGAATCATAAACCCTAATGCTCTGATACCAAAATTGTAACGACTCATCCCGGGTTGGCCACCCTTGAGACGGTGTCATCAAATTTTGAAAATCCCAGCACAACATATATATGCAACAATAAAAATAATACTAACATAAATTTTTACATCAATCTTCAACCCTCAACAGGGGAGATACATCATTCTGATCTTGACTTAAACATTATATACAACATAAAATACATGAATATTTACAAATAAATTTTTAATTTATTTTCTCATTGGTCTGAGGATGTGGACACGTACATAGCTTACAGAAAATGATTTCTTTTTACTCTCAACCCACCAGACTATTTGTCCTGCCTGCTGCCTGAAATCATTGTACAATGAGGGATGAGCTTCATAAGCTCAGTGAATTAAATTTATTAGAAGTATTCAATTTGTATAAATGGTCTTTCAATATTTAATCATTTATATTTCATACAACTTGATAATAGCATCTACTATCACTACACCTATCGTAAGTCTCATTCTCTATCAAACTCTTCTTCTTATATATTGGTTCACCTTAGGACCATCAATTATCTCATAATTACCTCGTTATGAGGTACACAACATAAAGTCTACCATTTAGATGGTTCTTATCATATCATACTTCTATGTTTCTTTCCCACCATAATTGTCTCTCTGTGAGACTCATTCATCTATAAATAAATTTTACAATAACACATAGCATTTCAGTAATGCAATCAATTTTTAAAACAGATGTAATGCATGAATTATTATTAGAGAACGTCTTCCCACATGTCGACACGTTTTTATCTTAGACTTGCCCCCTCCCGATTCTTTTATTTCCAGCATATACCGCCTGTCACAGTTTTCATTTATTTCCAGCATATACCGGCTATCACGGTTTTTTAATTAGACCGGCCCCCTTCTGGTTCTTTTATTTTGTGCATATGCATATGCACAATGATATAAAATGTGCATATGAACAATAATATAAAAACAAACATGAATTCAAATATTTAAATTAGCTATCCTGATTATTCTCAAATTATTATTTGAAAAATTCGACTAAATTCCTCTCCTCATAAATCACATCAAAATCATCAATCATAACTTGTCAAGATCCACTAAATTTCATCTCCTCATAAATCATATCAAAACATCAACCATAGCTCATCAACAATTTCATTGATCGCTTTTATTATTAAATCTTATTCCAAAAATATTGTTTCTCATAAAATAATTCTCTACACATCCACTATTCCTATGACACCTATCAATCAATTTTCATCTATCACCGAAGTATAAGCTAATAATCTATTTTAATATTATCACTAGATATTTCATTTTTATCTAGATTACTTAAAGTAAATCTAACTCACCACATAGTACTTAGAGCTACTCGTGGATCACCTCCTTGCCTTTCCTGCTCCTCTCAGCAATTTTTGCCGGTTGCTGATCGTCAACACCTGACATAATATTTATATTAAAATTTTTGATTTATTCTTCAGTTCTTCATAATTCACACCCTTTGAAAATATCCACTTTGAATTCCGGGAAATTTCATGTATGCTAAATTTCAAAAATAAACTTCATATTATTACCTTCTGATTTTCTTAGAGCTTCTCGTGTCTCTATATAAAATTCTCCCATAAAACTCTTCAAAATTTTACTCTTTCGATCTTTCTTTCGGTCCCCAAGTGTTTAGAGAAATAGTGTAATTGAAGGAAAACCAAATAGGATTTGGTAAGTAATAAAATAAACTAAAGTTATAATTATATATATACAAAACAAAAAAAAATTCTCAACCGTGCAGCCACAATATCCTTTCCTCCTTTGTTTTGTGCCACGAAAGGTGCATGTGTCGTACATGCAACCTTTCATTTTTCCCTTGGCAGCCGTTTTTTACGTTTTATTTTTTAAAGAAAAAACAAAACTTTCTTTTCTTTTCTTTTCTCCTTCTCACGTTGGACCTGTCAAGTTTTTTTTTTCCATTTTCTTTGTAATTACACCCTCACACATCCAGTTTTTTTTTCAAAATAATTATTTTATTCAATACTAAATCCATCGCGTGTATATATTATTTTAATTTCATGTCATATTTATTAAATTACTTCTTTACCCTTACTTTACGAATACGGGTATTACACGTATGCTACTAGCCTTTGCATGCTTTAATAAGGTTAAACTATTTCAAATGGATGTAAAAAGTGCCTTTTAAGATAGTTTTATAGAAGAAGAGGTTTATGTTGAGCAATATCTTGGCTTTGAAAATCTTAATCTTCCAAACTATGTTTATAAGATTTCTAAAGCTCTTTATGGATTGAAGCAAGATCTAAGAACATTGTATAAAGGTTAAGTTTTTACTTGAAAATGGTTTTATAAGAGGTAAAATAGATAAAACTCTTTTTACAAAAAAATCATAATCAAAATATATGTTGATAATATTATATTTGGTGCCTCTAATGAATCAATGTGTCAAGACTTTGCTAAGTGTATGCAAGGTGAATTTGAAATGAGCATGATGGGAGAGCTCACCTACTTCCTCGGATTTCAAATCAAACAATTGAAAGGATGCATCTTCATCAATCAACACAAATACACCAAGGATCTATTGAAGAGGTTTAGGATGGATAGCTCGAAACCTATTGGCACTCCCATGAACACCTCTACAAAACTTGATCTAGATGAGGAAGGTAAGTATGTAGATACTAAAACTTATAGAAACATGATAGAAGCTTTACTATATCTAACTGCAAGTAGACCCAATATAATGTTTAGTGTATGCATGTGTGCTAGATTCTAAGCTAATCCTATAGAATCTCATTTTGTTGTTATGAAAAGAATCCTAAGATATTTGCAAGGCACTCAAAATCTAGGTTTATAGTGTTCTAGAAAATCAACTTTTGAGCTTGTTGGGTAATCGGATGCTGACTTTACAGGTTGTAAGTTAGATAGAAAATACACTAGTGAAACATGCCAATTTCTAGGTGCTATGTTAACTTCTTTGTTTTCAAATAAATAAAATTATGTTGCACTATCAACCGCCGAAGCGGAATATGTAGTTGCTGGTAATTGTTTTACACAAGTTTTATGGATGAAACAGCAACTAGAAGATTATGGCATGTGTTTTCAAAACATCCCAATTAATTGTGACAACACTAGTGCTATCAACTTTACAAAAAAACCAATTCAGAATTCTATAACCAAACACATTGAGATAAGACATCACTTCATAAGAGATCGTGCTCAAAATGGTGATATTAAGCTAGAATCTATTCCCTTCGAAGATCAAATTGCTAATATCCTTACCAAAACTTTAAATGAAGATAGTTTTTTTCAAAAAAAGACTATTAATAGGATTAAAAATTATGACTATATGTGTGGTTGATTGCATTAACATTCATCATATGCATGATTGCTATTAAGTGAATAAGGATTAATCCAAAATTTAATGATTCCTCACTTAAGAATAACATAGAATAATAAATCCTTGCAAAAAGACCTTCAAATTTCTATTATAGGCATTGCACAATCGGCTGTGCATATTTAACAGTCGACTGTCCAAGGGACAAAGACTTTCGCAGCCGACTGTCTATATATATATGGTATCTGACAGTCAACTGTGCAAGGGACAGAGACTTTCACAGTCGACTGCCCATATGAATAGTTAACTGTACCTCCTGTTCAGTCCTTCGATTTAAAAAGGACAGTCAACTACCTATTTTCGATAGTTAACTGTCCAACCGTAAGTATGTTCGCGGTCCTTTCATTTAAAAGGACAGTCGACTGCCCATTTTTGACACTTGACTGTCCAATCACGACTATAAAACCTGCACTTCGTCTTCAACCTCAAAATCCTCAAATTTCTAAAACCCTAGCTGCATGCCCTTTCTCTATCCTCTGAAATTCAGTGATTCTTCACCAAATTAACCCAAAAAACCATCAATTTTCCTTCATAGAAACACTTTCCCTTCACTTCTTAAGCATTTTCATGGTTTATTCTCTCAAAAAATGTCTAAAACCGTACCATCTTCAAGTTCTAAGAAAGACGGTGATGGGGTAGGGCAAACATCAGAAAATAGACGTGGATCCCAATCTCTTCATCAATGTTGCTGTCAAATCACGATATAATAACCGAATCTAGCAAAGAAATAATCATGGGTCGTTTAGTAAATTTTCAAAATTTACGCAGTAATAACATGGATATAGAGCACTACTTTACTGCTATATGATGAAAACCAATAGTCACCCTATCTGAGGTTGCATACCCCAGACTCATTAAGCTATTTTATGCCAACCTAGAGAGAACTTCCTCTGCCGAGTTATCTTTCAACACCTATGTCAAAGGCAAGACAATACTGGTAAATGAAAATATGTTGTTTAAAATATTCCAAATACCTAGGGGTGGTCAAGAGTGGGTAGACACCTTCAACTGGGCTAAGGACTTTTATAAGCAGAGAGCCCTTAAGATTTTTAGAGGCGATCCCACCTATACGTTCGGCGCAACCTTTAAGGACTCCAATGCCCTTAACATAGTTAATCAGGTGGTTCACCTAATCATTAGCTACTACATATCTCTTAGGAAGGAGAATCACACTTACCTTAGCCATCTAGATGTGTACACCCAATGGAATTTGATGAATAGGATTCAGTACAACATCTACAGTCTTATCATGGCTAAGGTGATTGAAGGGGTTGAGAAGAAATTGGGTGGCCTACCATTCGATGCTTATCATCCGCATTCTGAAGTACTATAGAGTTTCCCTCCTTGGTGAGGAAAAGATGGAGCTGCCCATCACCGATATCTTTAATAAGTCCATTCTCACAAGAATGAAGTTGATTCAGTTGGAGAACTTCACATGGGAGCGCACTGCAAATGCCATCTATGATCCAACTCATAAGGTTTGGAGACGAAAACCTGTTGGAGCTGCTCCCACTAATAAGGACCTCCCAAAGGATGATGAGGTAGAGGATGAGACAGTAGCAGGTGCTAGTGCTAGCGGATCGAGATCATCTGTTTATAATGCATCCGTGTTAGCCGCACTTCGGGATCTCAAGGATGAGATGTCCTCCCTCTCACTCATGATGAATGCCTGATTCAATATCATTAATGGTGAACTTGAGGAGATGAGAGACCAAATCACGAGGCTTCATTGACACTCTAGCGCACCCTAGACATCTTTCTTTGTTCTTTACTATAAAATTGTGTCGAAAACTTTGCAAGGACATGTATTTTTCCTTCTTTTTCATGCATTTTACCACATGACATGATATATTCTGTTTATTTCCTAGGTTTATGGGAACCTCAATTATTTATCTTGATTTAGTGTAGATATGTTTTGGTAACCTAGCACTTTGTTTTGACAGTGCATGACTCTTATTTACCTTAGCTCAGATATCAGTTTTTTTATCCTTCCTGAGAACTATTTTGGTATCTGTTTTGGGCTAACATTCGGCATGCAGATTCATTTTAGTACTCTATCAATCTGTTGGGATGGATAAGCTTATTTCGTTGCTTATAGAAGTTACATACGTTCACGGCATATATTTTCAGGAAATCTACTGTTTGATGAGCTATAATGCCTTGTCTTACTTTCTAGTCTATCTATTCACCCCATTTGTGTTGATGACAAAAAAAGGGAGAAAATGTAGAAAAAGTAGAGAATAAAGAAGGTATTCTAGTAGACAAAAAGAACAATACGATAATAACTATATTTATGCATAGATTTAAGGGGAGTTTTGCTCTATTTTTTACAAGTTCATACATAATGCTTGGTTGGATGTTCTTTTTTAATGCTTTTTCGGGTTGGTTTTATCCTAAAAACAGAGGAGACTCTATCCTTTTTTCTGTAAAAACCCAACACTTAGTTTTTAAAACTGTTTTTTTCAAATTGGTTTTGTCATCATCAAAAAATTGAGAGACTGTTGACCCTTATTTGATTTTAATAATGATAAAACAGTGCTTTAACAGTGCTAACAATTTTATCTAATTGTTTTTCATTAAGCTTAAGCATTTAACTCAAAGACAAGATGTATGTCAAGTACAAAGAGGAAGAAATTACACTTGAGTGACACTCAAAAGAAGATCGAAGACTAAGTTTAGATTCTAAGGTAGTTTACCTTCACATATAAATCTCTCTTTTAGTTTCTTAGCTTGATCATGGCTTAAAAACTCTTTTTAAAAATATTTTGGTCAATCAAAAATTCATTTCTATCAAAACTGACTTAAAAGTCTAAGTGTTATAAAACGGATAATCGATTGTGGATTTGCAACAGTCGACTGTCAAGTCTTTGTATTGACCATTTTTAAAGAACTAAAATGGACATTGGACTGTGAAAGAGACAGAGAGTTTTACAGTTGACTGTCCAAATCATCTTAAGGCCAAAATTTTAAATTTAAGAGAGGACAGTCGACTGTCAATTTTTCACAGTCGACTGTCCTGTCAAGAAAAACAGCTAGTTTTCAAATTTTGGATGCAGGATTAGAGTAATTAATACTCCAAACCTACCAAATATGTGTCGGAGCATTTAAATAACAAGAAAGCACATTCAATTTGAAAAAAATGCTTATTAATACTCTTGAAAGCTTTGAAAAATTCCTTTGAGCCATTTATCAAGTTTTTTTCTTAAAAGAGAGATCATTTTCATCTTGTAAAGCATTTATTGCTATCTCTCTTCTTTTCCTTTACATTCAATACCAATCATTGTAAAGAGAAAAAGTTGGTATAACTCTTAGAGTTTTTAGGATTAAACATTTCCTTGTAACTTCTTTATGGAAGAGAGTACTTGAAAGGTTTGTGCAACATCTATGAAGTTACTCGACTATAATTAATGGATTACTTCAAAGAGGTTCCTTGAATAGAGTGGACGTAGGGTCAGAGAGATTACAATATTGACGAACCATAATAAACAAAGTTTGCATATTCTCTTTCTTTACTCCTTTAATTTCAAGTATCTTATTTTTTGTGTGCCTTGCTTGATTAAATTGTAAAAAACTTGTGTGTTAATTGCAAAAAGTTTTTAAAACCCAATTCACCCCCCTCTTAGGTTTGTACCTCAGTCTATAGAGACCTCACAAGGATTTTACCTTCGGAATTCTTGAGTCTCAGCTCTGTATGCTTGTGGAGCTTGGCCTAAGTGTGAGCAGAACTCAGAGTTTTATGTTCAAGTTATCTAGCTTCGTTTTCTTAGAGAAAATAAACCAAGCAGCTAAGGTTGGCCCACTGTCCTGGGGCTTTTTGGAGAAAATGGGTCAAAAAACTTAGGTGCTCGGCCTGATATCCTCGAAATTTTTGGCTTAAGAGGTTTTCCAAGCCCTACGTGTGGGAGTGTGTTAGTCTTCGAGTCTTTAAAGTGAGTGACTCTCAGAGGAAAGAAGGTTATCTGGTTGGCTATTATCCCACTCTCCAATCCTAAATATACCAATTGTTATATCTTTTCGACTATTATTACTGAATACATAACAATTGTCATATACCGGGTCTGGGCTATAAAGCCTTAGCTAGGGGCTCATTATCTGTTGGGTTATTTATTTATGATTTAATGTTGTTATTTAAGTCCATAGTCAGTGGCAGTTGCATGCTCTGCCGAGTCTTGCTGAATTTCAGCCTTAAGAATCTGTCAAAGATAATGTTGATGTTATTTCATGATTTCCTTATTGTTAGTAGTGGTCCAGTATGTCATTAGTAGTATTGCTAAAATCCAGTGTTTGTTGACTAATGGTTATTTTCTGAGTTATATTTAATCTGCTATTATGAATGAAGAAGGGAAGTTGATTCTAGCAGAAACCATGTGGAGGATTTTAGTTCCCTCGAAGCAACCAATTGTTCTATCTTTTCTACTATTATTACTTAATACATAATAGTGGTATCAGAGCAGACGGTCCATATAGCTGAAAGTGGAGCTGGTACACATTACTCACAACTTATTAAATCTATTGCCATAGTGAAACAAGCACAGGAGATCCAGCAACAAAACCAAGCATCAGCACAGAAACTAGTGGATGGATTGGCTCAGCAACTTTAGGCAGTGGCTAGTAATGTTGAAGCTTTAGTGCACAGTAGTGGGAGGAAACCTGAGGATAACACAGATGGGAAAAGAATGGACAATCCATTATTTGAAAAGCATGGGACAATCAAACACGTCCCATCCGTTTAAATTTCCCTAAATTTCATGATGAGGACCCTCAAGGGTGGATCTATAGAGCAAATCAGTTTTTTGCTTATCACCAAACTAACCCACAACATCGAGTATTATTGGCTTCCTTCCATATGGAAAGTAAGGCCTTAATTTTGTTCCAAGACTTGGCAGCTTCAGGTGGTATCACTAGTTAGGAAGTATTCGTTAGGGAGTTGCAGACACAGTTTGGTCCTACAGCTTATGAACATCTAATGGAGACCTTTACGAAATTGAAGCAAACTACTATTGTGTAAGCTTATAAAACAGAATTTGAAGTCTTATCTAACCAATTATAGGGATTAGTTGAACCATATAAACTCAGTTGTTTCCTTAGTGGACTTAGAGAAGACATCAGATTCATGGTACGTATGTTGAACCCACAAACCTTGAATATTGCTTTTGGTTTGGCTAAGATGCAGGAAGAAAATGTTTTGGTCTTAAGGAAGGTTGTCAAGGTGGTGCTCCACCCCCAAGGCTGACCTTAGCTCCTCCTTCTCCCGAGAAGAGGGCTATGGTTCCAGTGTAGCGCTTATCTTATATTTAAATGAAGGAAATGCGAGAGAAGGGCCTTTGCTACAATTGTGACGAGAAATGGGGATCGGGGCACAAATGCAAAGCAGCTAAGTTACTCATTATGGAGTGTGAGAATTTTAGTAATGAAGAGAAGCCTAAAACAGCAAGAGATGGCAATGAGAAAGGAGAATACAGTTCGCGAAGTGAACCAAAAATTGTAGAGGTAGAACCAAGCATTTCAATCCATGCTCTCTCGGGCTCTCCTAATCCAAGAACCATGAGGTTAGTGGGTAAGGTGCAAGCGTGTGTAGTGGTGGTCCTTATTGATACGAGTAGCACCCATAATTTTATGGATCCTTCTATCACTAGGAAGGCTCGACTCAAGATACATCCTACCCAAGGATTGATAGTTAATGTAGCCAATAGAGCAGCTTTGAGCAGTGAAGGGAAGTGTACTTAGGTGAAACTCCACATGCAGGGTAATTTCTATCCTACTGAATTTTATTTGCTTGTATTGGGGGGATGTGATATTGTTTTGTGAGTCCAATGGTTAAAGTCTCTAGGGCCATTCCTATGGCATTTCTCTAGGCTTCAAATGGAATTTTCCTACATTGTCTAGGGCAATAATTTTAAGGGTGGGTAGCCATAGACTGATTCAAAGGGCGTCAGTTTTGTCGATGCATAAACATTTGTATTGTAACACCATTCGGCTAAAAGAAACCATTTGGCCCACTCCCTTGGTTTGTCACCTGAAAAACACCTTAAATATTGCTCCATAGCCTTATTCACAATCTCGGTCTGTCCATCCGTTTATGGATAGTAGGCTGAGCTAAACTTCAAGTCAGTCCCCTGCAACTTGAATAGTTCTTTCCAGAAATTACTTATAAAAGTTGGTCCCTGTATGTTACAATAGAACTTGGCATTCCATGCAATTTAAAAATATTTGCAACAAATATTTGGGCTATTTTAGAGGCTGTATAGGGATGTGAAACTGGAATAAAATGAGCATACTTAGATAACTTATCAACCACTACCATAATCACTAAATACCCTCCAGAAATAGGTAACCCTTCAACAAAATCAAGAGAAATGTCAATCCAAATTTTAGTAGGAATCAGTAAGGGTTGAAAGAGTCTTGCTGGATATATGTTTTCTGATTTATTTTTTTGACAAACATCACACTCTCGAATTAAGTTTCTGATATCACCCTTCATTCTTACCTAATAAAATTCAGAATGAATTTTGTGGACAGTTTTATGATAACCTGCATGGCCACCCCCTAGACTGCTATGTAAGACTTGTAGAATCTGTAATTTCAGCTCAGGTGTGTTGCTAATATAGAGTCTGCCTTTATAGTAAAGCAACCCTTCCAATACCCTATATTTGTTAGGATCCAATCTCCCTTGCTCTACTTTCTGCAACAGCTTATGCAACTCCGAATCATTTCCATAGGAAGCCTTAAGAGTTTCCAACCAAGTAGTTGTTGGAACAGTGAGAGCTGCCAACTTTCCTTCTTTAGAATCTACACTTCTAGGCAGTGCATCAGCCACCCGATTGTACTTCCCTTGCTTATACTCCACTGAGAAATCAAAGCCTAACAACTTGGTGATCCATTTTTGTTGAAGAGGTGTTCCAACCTTCTGTTTTAGCAAATTTTTTAGGCTTTGTTGATCTCTTTGCACCTTGAATTTCTGCTCCAATAAGTAAGATCTCCATTTTTTTTTTTACAAGAAGTACCAAGGCCATTAATTCCTTCTCATAAGTTGACATTTGTAAAGCCTTTCCACTAATTGCTTGGCTCATAAAAGCAATTGCCTTCCATGTTTCATTAAAACAGCTCCAACACCATACCCACAAGCATCACATTGAATAGTAAAATGATGAGTAAAATATGGTAGTGTTAAGACCGGAGGGTTAGTAACATTTTTTTTTAGTTTTTCAAAGGCTTCCTTGGCTCTTTCAGCCCAGTGAAAGGAATTCTTTTTTAAGAGAAAGGTTAAGGGTGCTATAATTAGGCCATATCCTTTGATAAATTTCCTATAGTAGCCTATGAGTCCTAAAAACCCTTTAAAAGACTTTAAATTGGTGAAGAAAGGCCAGCTAAGCATAGCATCAATTTTAGTAGGGTCACCCTTAACTCCTTTTTAGGAAATTAAGTGACCAAGGTATCTAACTTCAAAACACCCAAAACTACATTTAGATTTTTTTGCAAACAATTGATGATGTTTTAGAATGTCTAAAATAGTTTGTAAATGAACCAAATGTTCTGAAAAAGTTTTGCTATAGATAAGTATGTCATCAAAAAAGACTAAAATGAATTTACGTAGATAAAGCTTGAAGATGTCATTCATAAGGCCTTGGAAAGAAGCAGGTACATTGGTAAGCTCGAATGGCATTATCAAAAACTCGTAATGACCCTCGTGAGTCCTAAAAGCGGTCTTTTGGATATCATTAGGGTGAACTCAGATTTAATGGTAGTCGGATCTAAGGTCTAGTTTGCTAAAAATGGTAGCACCATATAGCTCATCTAATAGTTCATCTACAATTGGTATAGGAAAATTCATTTTGATGGTTTCTTTGTTAAGAGCCCAATAATCAACACAGAGCCTCAAACTACCATCTTGCTTTCTTACGAATAAGACGGGTGAGGAATAAGTGCTTTGACTTGGTCGGATTATACCATTATTCAACATTTCATTAACCAACTTTTCTATTTCTGTTATCTAGAAATAAGGGTACCTATATTGACCTACACAGACTGGTTTTGTGTCGTTATTGAGTGAGATATGGTGGTCATGTGTTCTAGGTGGAGGTAAACCTTTAGGTTCTTCAAAAGGTGTTTGGTATTGGTCAATAAGTTCACTCAAAGCCGGGTCAAGTTCAGCAGAAAAAAAAGATATTTTCAATGGGTTCTGTAAGCTATATAACTAAGCCCTTTTTGGTCATTTTTTAATGCCCTACCAAAATTTTCACCTTCTATCAATGATAAACCAGTGGATGATATGCCTTGAAGTGTTCTACTTGTGGCCATGTAGGAAAATTTCATTTTAAGTCTGGAGAAATCCCATAGGATTGGCCCTAGAGACCTTAACCATTGGACTCCCAAAACAATATCACATCCCCCCAATGCAAGCAAATAAAATTCAGTAGGATAGAAATTACCCTGCATGTGGAGCTTCACCTCAGTACACTTCCCTTCACTGCTCAAAGCTGCTCCATTAGCTACCTTCACTATCAATCCTTGGGTGGGATGTATCTTGAGCCGAGCCTTCTTGGCGATAGAGGGATCCATAAAATTATGGGTACTACCCGTATCAATAAGGACCACCACTACACACCCTTGCACCTTACCCACTAACCTCATGGTTCTTGGATTAGGAGAGCCAGAAAAAGCGTGGATTGAAATGCTTGGTTCTATCTCTACAATTTCTGGTTCACTTCACGAACTGCATTCTCCCTTCTCCTTGCCATCTCTTGCTGTTTTGGGCTCATCTTCATCACTATAATTCTCATGCTCCATAATGAATAACTTAGTTGCCTTGCATTTTTGCCCCGGTCCCCATTTCTCGTCACAATTGTAGCGAAGGCCCTTCTCTCGCCTTTTCTTCATTTGAATAGAAGATAAGTGCTGCACTGGAACCATAGCCCTCTTCTCGGGAGAAGGAGGAGCTAAGGTCAGCCTTGGGGGTGGAGCACCCACCTTGACAACCTTCTTTAAGACCAAAACATTTTCTTCCTGCATCTTAGCCAAACCAAAAGCAATATTCAAGGTTTGTGGGTTCAACATACGTATCATGAATCTGATGTCTTCTCTAAGTCCACTAAGGAAACAGCTGAGTTTATATGGTTTAGCTAACTCCCTTAATTGGTTAGATAAGACTTTAAATTCTGTTTTATAAGCTTCCACGGTAGTAGTTTGCTTCAATTTCGTAAAGGCTTCCATTGGATCTTCATAAGCTATAGGACCAAACCATGTCTATAGCCCTTTAACAAATGCTTCCCAATTAATGATACCACTTGAAGCTTCCAAGTCTTGGAACTAAATTAAGGCCTTTCCTTCTATGTGGAAGGAAGCCAATAATACTCGATGCTATTGGTTAGTTTGGTGATAAGCAAAAAACTTATTTGCTCTATAGATCCACCCTTGAGGGTCCTCACCATGAAATTTAGGGAAATCCAAACGGATGGGACGTGTTTGAATTGTCCCATGCTCTTCAAATAATGGATTGACCATTCTTTGCCCATCTGTGTTGTCCTCAGGTTTCCTCCCACTGCTGCGCACTAAAGCTTCAATATTACCAGCCACTGCCTAAAGCTGTTGAGCCAATCCATTCACCAGTTGTTGTAGTGACGCCTGGTTTTCTTGCTGGATCTCATGTGCTTGTTTCACTCCGGTAAGAGATTCAACAAGTTGTGAGTAACGTGTATCAGCTCCACCTTCAGCCATGTGGATCGCCTGTTCTGATACCACTGTTATGTATTAAGTAATAATAGTAGAAAAGATAGAACAATTAGTTGCTTCGAGGGAACCAAAATCCTCCACACGGTTTCTACCAGAGTCAACTTCCCTTCTTTATTCACAATAGCAGATTAAATATAACTCAAAAAATAACCACCAACTAACAAACGTTGGATTTTAGCAATACTACTAACAACATACTAGACCACTACTAACAATATGGAAATCATGAAATAACAACATTATCTTTGACAGATTCTTAAGACTGAAATTCAACAAGACTAAAAAAAACGTACATCTGCCAAACTATGGACTTAAATAACAATATTAAAAAATAAATAAATAACCCTGGCCTAAGGCCCTGTTAGCCAAGGCCCGGCCCATGACAATTCCTCATCGATTCAAACCGGAACCCGAAATGGAAATCCGAAAACGATGATTCGGGTGGAAAATTCCTGGCTGCGTCTACAACCAGTCTGAAAAATCCCTCTGAGATAAACCTCTCTGCGGCGAGGTTCCAAAACCCCAAAAGCACGCCGCATCTAATTCAATATGGCGCTCTCTCAATACCCAAAACCCACAAATCTAAATCTCCACAATCACTATTGAGAGAGATAAAGCATTTTCTCTGTTCACTTTGAGAGAGAGAGAGAGTGCCCCGCATGTGTAACTTTCTCTCTCCTCATTGACCTTCTGTGTAAGAGCATCAAACGCTTTAGCTAATACTGCTGGTACAGACCCTCTATCTCTCAAGGTACGCTTTCTCTTTCCCTTCTCTACTTCTCGCCACAAGTACCCATCTATAATCATCAACAACAACGAAAACACATCAATAATAAATCCAGAAAACCATTTCAAAGAACTCATATTTAATACGATTGAAGAGAAGCCCTGGGCTTTTTGTAACAGAAACTGGGTATCTGATCAATTTCGAGCTGTGGTTACTGACCCTGACTTGCTTATACGAGTCCTTAACATGATTAGAGAGAAACCCAGAATTGCCTTGCGGTTCTTTCGATGGATTGAGTGGTAACCAGAGGTTAAGAGGTCTGAGTTTGCGTTCTGTGTGATGCTTGAGATTCTTGTAGAGAGTAATTTGATGAGGTCGGTGTATTGAGTCATTGAGAGAGTGGTTAGTGTGGATATGCATGAGATTGTGGATGTGATCATTGGTGGGTATTTAAATTCGAAGTTTCCATTAAGCTTCTCGATCTTTTGTTATGGGTTTATACGAAGAAATCCATGGTTGAGCAGTGCTTGTTGTTTTTTGATAAAATGGTGAGAAATGGGTTCTTGCCAGATGTGAAGAATTGTAATAGGATTCTTCCGATACTTAGAGATAAATATCTCGTAGGTAAAGCTAGGGAGGTTTATAGAATGATGGGGGAGTATGGAATTACGCCGACCATTGTTACCTATAATGCCATGTTGGATACGTTTTGCAAAGAAGGGGAATTGCAGCAAGCGCTAGAGCTGTTATCGGAGATGCAGGGGAGATGTTGTTTTCCAAATGATGCAACATACAATGTGCTTATTAATGGGTTGTCGAAGAAAGGGAAACTAGAGCAGGCCAAGGGGCTTATTGGGGATATGCTGTTATCAGGACTTAAAGTTTCAGCTTACACATATAATCCATTGATATGCGGGTATCACAAACAAGGTTTCCTTGATGAGGCTTTAGGCTTTGATGGTAACTAGGGGTGCTTCTCCCACAGTGGCAACATATAATATATATATGTATGGCCTCTGCAAGTGGGGAAGACTGAACGATGCTAGACAGCGGTTTTCTGATATGTTGAAGAAAAATTCGGTACCAGATATTGTGTCATTCAACACTCTAATTTATGGTTACTGTAGGCTAGGGAACATGGGACAGGCTTTTCTCTTGTTCAATGAGTTAAGGTGTAGGAATATTGTTCCTACTGTTGTCACCTATAATACTCTTATAGATGGTCTTTGCAGATTGGGGGATTTGGAGGTTGCTCGACGGCTCAAAGAAAATATGATCATTCAAGGGATACTCCCGGACGTATTTACCTATATGATTCTAGTAAATGGATCGTGCAAGATGAGGAATCTATCACTGGCTAAGGAATTTTTTGATGAGATGTTGCATAAGGGGCAGAACCCAGATCGCTATGCATACACTACAAGAATAGTGGGTGAACTGAAGCTTGGTGACTCAACCAAGGCATATGGTTTGCAAGAAGAGATGCTAGCAAAGGGATTCCCACCTGATATAATCTCCTATAATGTACGTGTACATGGGCTTTGTGAATTGGGAAATTTGGAAGAAGCTGGTGAATTGTTGCAGAAGATGGTCCAAGATTGTCTTATTCCGGATCATGTAACATATACTAGTATCATCCATGCTCACTTGGAAAAGGGGCATCTCAGGAAAGCCAGAGAGTTATTCTATGAGATGCTAAGCAAGGGCTTATCCCCTTCAGTGGTTACGTACACTGTATTGGTTCATGTGCATACAGGTAGGAGGAGACTAGAACTGGCCTTTAAGTATTTCTCAGAGATGCAGGAGAAGGGTGTTCTACCAAATGTTATCACCTATAATGCTCTGATCAATGGTTTTTGCAAAGTGGGGAAAATGGATCTGGCTTACAGGTTTTTTTCTGAGATGGAAGAAAAAGGGACACTACCTAATAAGTATAGCTACACTATATTAATAAATGAGAACTGCGAAATGGGCAATTGGCAAGAGGCTTTGAGATTGTGTAAACAAATGCTAGATAGAGAAGTGCTGCCTGATTCTTGCACACATAGTGCCTTGTTCAAGCAATTAGACAAAGACCATAAATTACATGCGGTTGAGTACCTTGATAGTTTACTTCTGGGTAGTGAAGAAACTGCCAATGGACTTCATAATGCCTTTGATGGGGTTATGGGTTTCTCAGATGATCAATTAGGCTGTGGCATACTTGTTTCTTGAGGGATCTGTCTTATCCGACTGTAAAGTTGCTCTGACAACCATTTTGTATATTCCCTTGGATGATTCTGCAAGTAAGCTCTCCTTTAAGAGTTTATTTCATGATGAGATTCATTTCATGTATTGTTGTTCTAATGAAGTTGATATTTTGCTGATTGCTTGTTGCAGATGGATTACAGAGTGGAGCTGCCAATGCATCAATTTGGTAACCTAAAAGTGTCAATGGATGGCAAAGTCCATATTCTTTTCTTTAATTAAGGTCACTAACTATTCCACTTCACCCACACTTGCCATATATTCATCCTTGTTTTAAGACTTACTTTAGGCCATGTTTCCTTCCTTGTTTTAAGGCTTACTTTAGGCCATGTTTCCTTCCTTGTTTTAAGGAATGTCTTTTTCCTTTAACAACCTATATATACTCTTAATTGTATTCTCAATAATAAGAACTCAAGTAAGCATTTGTACAATCTCTTTACTCTCTTCAATTCTCACATCTCTTTACTCTCTTAAATTCTAACATGGTATCAGAGCCGGTTGCTTAGGTTCTTATCTCGCTTGTAATTTTTCTCGGTTTCGTGTTTCGACGTGTTCTGTATTGTTCTCGGTGAACTCGACGTGAAAATTTTTTTTTTTTTTGTTTTTCGGTCTTCTCTTTTTGGGTTGGTGTTGTCGGCACCTCTTATTTTTTTTGGTTTGAGCAGTTTCGGCATTCTCGACATCCTCTATTTTCAGAGAAGTGTTTTGTGGCTTTGGATCTCAGATTTCTCGGTGTTTTTTTTTGTTCTCAGATCTCTTTGGCAGTTTGTTTTTTTTCTGCTTTGGGTGGTTTCGGCATTTTTTTTTGGTCGGGCTATTTTTTTTTGCATTTATTTGCAATGGATTCTGCACCTGTGTGTGTCAAATTTACGGGCAAAAATTACTCTACATGGGCCTTTCAGTTTGAAATTTTCCTCAAGGGAAAAGAACTTTGGGGCCATATCGATGGCACAGATGTTGCACAAACATCCAATACAGACCAATCGAAGGATGTCGGGTATTCTCCTTCTTGGACTGTGCTTGATGCTCGGATCATGTTTTGGCTTCTTGGTTCGATGGAGCCACATATTGTCACCAACTTGCGTACTCATCGCTCTGCTCAATCCATGTGGACTTATCTGAAGAAGGTTTATCATCAAGATAATGATGCTTATCGCTTTCAGTTAGAGCATGCAATTGCTACCTTTCAACATGGCAGTCTTTCCATCCAAGACTATTACTCGGCCTTTCTGATTCTTTGGACTGACTATACTGATCTTGTTACAGCGGCTGTTCTTGTTGCCACTCTTTCGACTATTCAGCAACTCCACGAGACTAGATGGCGTGATCAATTTCTTATGAAACTACGCCTGGAATATGAATCTATTCGCTCCTCTCTGTTGAATAGATCTTCTGTTCCTTCTCTTGATGTTTGTTTTGGTGAGTTACTTCGTGAAGAACAACGTCTTAGTACTCAAGCCACTCTGGAGCAATCTTATGGTAGTCCAAGAACTGTTGCTTATGCTGCCCAAGGACGCGGATCGCCTACGCATTCTAAAAACTTGTAGTGTTTTTGCTGTAAGGAATATGGGCATATTGCTGCCAATTGTCCCAAGAAATATTGCTCTTATTGTAAGAAGAAGGGTCACATCATCAAAGAATGTCGTCTCCGCCCACAGAATCGTCAGGCTCAAGCATTTCAGACTTCTGTTATTGTACCCTCCGCAGCTCCTAGCTCTTCTTCCAGTGCCTCCCCAGTTTCGGCACCTCCTGCAATGAATTACTGCACACCCAAAATGGTGCAACAGATGCTGATTTCAGCATTATCTGCAATGGGGTTTCAAGGTAAAAATCCTACCAAACTCTGGTACGTAGACTCGGGGGCCTCTAATCACATGACGAATACTCCCACCGTTCTGTGTCATGTTCGACCCTATGTTAGTCCATCTGCCATTCAGACTGCCAATGGCAGTTCTTTACCAATCGCTGCTGTCGGAGATGCCTCTTCTAAATTCACTGATGTGTTTCTTGCTCCTAAACTTTCCACGAATCTTATTTCTGTTGGTCAATTAGTTGATAACAATTGTGTTGTTAACTTTTCTGATGATGGTTGTGTTGTACAGGACCAGGTAATGGGAGAGCTGATCGCGAAGGGACCTAAAGTGGGGCGCTTGTTTCCACTATTTTTATCTGTCCCAGCAATTTCTCCAGTTTCGTCTATTAAGCCTCTTGCTTGCAATAATGTTCCAAATCTGAGTATGGTATGGCATCGTCGTTTAGGCCATCCCAATACTCAGATCTTATCTCATGTATTGCACTCTGGTTTTCTTGATAAAGAAGAACGTTCTTCTTTATCTCTTAAGTGTGATTCTTGCAAACTTGGTAAAAGCAAAATTCTTCCCTTTCCTTTACATGCTAGTAGAGCTTCTCACTGCTTTGATCTTATCCATAGTGATGTTTGGGGACCTTCTCCCGTTAGTTCACATGAAAAATTTAAATATTATGTGACTTTCATTGATGATTATAGCAGATTCACTTGGGTTTATTTTCTTCGCTCTAAATCTGAAGTTTTTCGTACTTTCACTAATTTTTTAGCGTATGTTGACAATCAATTTTCTACGACTATTAAGATATTACGCACAGATTCTGGTGGTGAATATTTGTCTACTGAGTTTCAGGAATTCTTGGCTTCTAAAGGTATTATTCATCAACGTTCATGTCCTGCTACTCCCCAACAGAATGGAGTAGCTGAACGCAAAAATCGTCATCTTCTTGATGTGGTACGTACTCTCTTGTTAGAATCATCTGTTCCATCAATGTTCTGGGTCGAGGCTTTAAAAACTGCTACTCACTTGATTAATCGTTTACCTTCCCAAATCTTACACATGGAGTCTCCCTATTTCCGCTTGTTTGCTAAACAACCTAGTTATGATAATCTCCGTATCTTTGGTTGTGTATGTTTTGTCCATTTACCTCCCCATGAGCGACATAAATTATCTGCTCAATCTGTTAGATGTGCATTCTTGGGATATAATGTGTGTCAAAAGGGATTTGTTTGCTATGATCCTACCTTACATCATACACGTATTTCTAGAAATGTTATTTTCTTTGAAAATCAACATTTCTTTCCTATGTCCTCTGAGCCCTCTTCTTCTACGGTGGTCCTCCCCTCCTTTGAGCAACAATTTTCAGATCTTCATCAAATCAGCTCTCGCTTTAAACCAGGTGTTGTATATACGAGACGCTCTCGCCCACAGTCTCTTCCGATGGCTCAATCGATATCTGATCCTACCATGCTCCAGTCAGTTGCAGCACCTTCAGAACACTTGGTACGTCGCTCTTCTCGAATATCTTTACCTCCGGATAGGTATGGGTTTGCTTCTGCTCTTACTGCTGCATTGTCTAATTTTGATATTCCCACATGCTACTCACATGCTGTCAAGCATGATTGTTGGCGACAAGCTATGCAGGAAGAAATTGCTGCTTTAGAGGCCAATCACACCTGGGACATTGCACCTTGTCCTTCCACTATAGTCCCCCTGGGTTGCAAATGGGTTTACTCCGTCAAGGTTCGATCTGATGGAAGTTTGGATCGTTATAAAGCTCGGCTTGTTGCACTTGGAAATAAACAGGAATATGGTGTTAATTATGAAGAAACCTTTGCTCCTGTGGCTAAGATGACCACTGTTCGTACGATTTTAGCTCTTGCTGCTTCCAATGATTGGCCACTACATCAGATGGATGTCAAGAATGCTTTTCTTCATGGGGATCTTAAAGAGTGTATTTTTATGAAGCCACCCCCGGGATTGTTTTCTTCTCCAAACTCACATGTGTGTAAGCTTCGTCGCTCCCTTTATGGTCTCAAACAAGCTCCAAGGGCTTGGTTTGATAAATTTCGAACTAATTTATTACAATTCTCATTCAAGCAGAGCAAGTATGACACTTCCTTGTTTCTTCGAAAATCAGACATGGGTATTGTTGTTCTTTTAGTTTATGTTGATGATATTGTGATTACTGGTTCCGATTCTGTTTTACTTGGCCAGCTCAAGACCCATCTCTCCGAGTCCTTCATATGAAAGATCTTGGGTCTCTTACATATTTTCTCGGTCTTGAGGTGCATCGTAGTCCGTCGGGTATTTCACTCAATCAACATAAGTATGCTAGTGACCTGGTCGCTACAGCTGGCCTACAGGAGGCCACTTCTGTTGATACTCCCATAGAATTGAATGTCAAGCTTCGCAAAGAGGAGGGTGATTTACTTGCTGATGCTAGTTTATACCGAAAGTTGGTGGGCAGTCTTGTCTACCTCACCATTACTAGACCGGACATTTCCTTTGCAGTACAACAAGTCAGCCAGTTTCTTCAGACCCCTCGTCACCTTCATTTTGTTGCTGTCCGTAGGATCATACGCTATGTTCAGGGCACTTCTGCCCTTGGCTTATTCTTTCCTGCAGGCAATTCTCCTGGACTTACTGCTTATAGCGACGCTGATTGGGCTGGTTGTGCTGATACACGTCACTCCATTACTGGTTGGTGTGTGTTCTTAGGTGATGCATTGATCTCATGGAAGAGTAAGAAGCAAGACAGAGTTTCTAAGTCATCTACAGAATCTGAGTATCGGGCGATGTCTCTTGCTTGTTCCGAAATTATTTGGCTTCGAGGTTTGCTTACTGAGCTAGATTTTTCTGCAACTGATCCTACACCTCTACATGCTGATAATACAAGTGCTATTCAGATCACGGTCAATCCTGTCTATCATGAGCGCACGAAGCATATTGAAGTCGACTGTCACTCTATCCGCGAAGCATTTGAAGCTTGTGTTATCACTCTTCCACATGTTTTCACTGACCTACAAATTGCTAATATCTTCACCAAAGCGCTCACTCGCCATCGACATTGCTTCTTAAGCAGCAAATTGATGCTTATTGATCAACCTGCATCAATTTGAGGGGGGCTGTCAATGGATGGCAAAGCCCATATTCTTTTCTTTAATTAAGGTCACTAACTATTCCACTTCACCCACACTTGCCATATATTCATCCTTGTTTTAAGACTTACTTTAGGCCATGTTTCCTTCCTTGTTTTAAGGCTTACTTTAGGCCATGTTTCCTTCCTTGTTTTAAGGAATGTCTTTTTCCTTTAACAACCTATATATACTCTTAATTGTATTTTCAATAATAAGAACTCAAGTAAGCATTTGTACAATCTCTTTACTCTCTTCAATTCTCACATCTCTTTACTCTCTTAAATTCTAACAAAAAGATCATGAATATAGTTTCACCTTATTTATTCCCTGGCTGGATTCAATCTGGGTTATACTTGAGATAAATCTTGGATCTGGTTAATACATCAGAGGCCAAACTAGGCTGAAAGAGTCAACAACAGGTATACAGATGAAATGACACTGTATCAAGTTGTTTCCAATAAATCTCTGACAAGATTATACTGTATTTGTTCATTCTTTTAAAATTTTGGCGGTAGAAAAAGGGAGCGTGGTGTTATATCTCTCTTAGATTGTGGCTGTCATTATTTGTAATCCAGGTAAAAAATTTATATATGGTTCATTTTTGTTTCTGCCTGTTATAATAATTTTTAAATCTATTGTGAATATTCTATATCTCGTTTAACACTATTCAAGCAGTGATCCTGTGCAGCTTTTCAAATAGTGTCTTTGATAAGAGAGAGAGAGACAGTGAGAGAGTTTTGTTTTTTCTTATAATAATTATCAATTATTTTGGATGCTATGGTGGGAATTTATCTATGCCCATTTAGCATCTAGTAATCATATCTTATTTTCCTTTGTCACTATGTAAGCAATGAATAACCTCACATATGTATGTGACAATGAAATAAAGTGGGTGGGTAATTTACACCTTTCAGCAGCCACAAAAATTTAATAGAATAAACTATACTTCATTTTGGCGATACAAAATGTGATGCCATAAAATCAATTTGGTAAGTTGATCCATGATTTTCATGACTGAAGGAGAGGTTATCTAAAATTTTGGAAAATACTGTCTTAATTTTTTTTAATAGTAGCTTTCTAATTAAAACTGTTGTTTCAATGTGTAAAAAAATATTTTTTTTCCAATGCCATAAAAAATGTGCAAAAAATTATTTTTACGTCTATGCAAGGCCCTTAGGATGTTTGGAACAGATAACATCGTAAAAGAATGCTATGCACCGGCTTCTCCGGAAATGAGGCAAGCATTTTTTGATAAGCCTTGTGTAAGATACAATGTGTGTACTGTGTAAGGCCTATAAAATTTGTTGTTGGGGAAGGAGGGCCTAATAACTAAACAAAAACCTTGTTCTAATAGCTTAGGTTTGCCTGGATAAATCTTTTCTCCAATATTGAGCTTTGTTTAGCCCATGAAGTCTTCAATACCACAGGATATGGTGCCTTTTTCCTAAGACTAGAACCATTTTCTCAAGTCTTTCTTGTACCCAAACTAGTCAGCGGTCTAGGTTCCACTTAAACTTCAGGTGATTTGTTTTTCTTGTCCTCCATTGTTACTGCCTGTAGCTTCTCACAATTGTGTTCATTTGTTAATCTTTTATTGTGCCATTAATTTCATTATGGATTTGCCGAATGATTTAAGTATGGCTAGACCAATTTAAGTACCAGAAAATGTTTCCTTTATTTTGACACAGATCACGCAACATTCAAGAAGGAATTCATAACCTTGATCTTTCTCTCTATGGTCAGGTGGTCTATCCAAGCTACCAGAAGTGAGACCATGAAGTATCCACAGCTGTCCCTCTTTGCTATTCCTTCAGTTTCACTCCTATGCTTATTAAAGTCCTTAAGCATTATGCTCTCAGAGTCCTCTATATGTTAAGTTTCTTCTGCAGAGATAACTAGTACCTTACTCTTGGCAACTAAACAGCGTACATTATCTTGTCCCCAAACTTAATACACCATGGACTTCCTGGATGTGCGTCATACATTCTTTTCAGCAAATACGAAGATGGGGCCTCAGTGTGAAGCATATTGTCATGGGAAGTTAAACTTGTATCTCTCACATCTTAGTCACATGAATCATGAGTTTGATTAGATACCATAATAAGTACAGCTTTTTAAAAGGTGCATTTTTTTAAAAAGAACGGGTGAAAACTTTTCTGTTATGATGTTTTTTTGTTATCATTGGAGTGATTATGAATACAAACTTGCATCATGATCTTTCATCACTAGAGTGCCATTATGAATGGTTGAGTTGTAATTCTGAGAAGTTGATTGCAACATGCCGGTTGGTTTTTGATCCTTTAGAAGGGAGAATGAGTGGAAATGTGGATTTTAGATCCATGCGTTTTATTGTGTGTGTGCATACTCTAATGCCAGAGTTCTTGTGGTATTGTAGAAGGTGCTTAGTACAGGATGACAAATTGTTGACACAATATCAATTAGCTATATCGTGTTTTTTCAGATTTCCATAATGTCATTCTGAATTATTTAAGATTTAATGAAATTGATGTTTGGGTTTGTCAAAGATGTAGTTCAAAGAAGAGCTTGAACAAGACCTTCTAGCTTTTTATCCTTTGCACAGAGAAGCTGTGGATATATGGATTTTATTCTGGTAGGGTGTACTGGGAGTGTGAATTGATAATTTCCTGATGTTACCTTAGACTTAATGTGATGTTTTAAAAGGCGGTAATCTTAAGAAAATTTCTATGTTAATCGTTGATGCAATTTTTATTGCAGACAAGAGTTGGGATTTGAAGGTCCACCCTTGGAAGTTTGCCCTCTGATGTTATAATCCAAGTTGGATTCTGAGAAGTTTCATTGTCATGTTAGTTGGGAGTCTTTAAAGAGAAACTAATGCTCTATATAGAGAATGCAAACGTTTATTTTTGTAGCTGATGCAAATAGTTACCACAAGGCTCTCTAAGAATGACACTGGTCTTAGTATATAGTATTATAGAAATTCTTGTGCAGAGGGATCTAATACTGCTGTGATCTTTCTGAAACAGTTCACTGGTTTTTTCTTGTCCAAAGAAAAGGTTGCATAGAAGAGCTGTTCTCACCCCTTGGCCCAAATATGTTGCTTTATTTCATTTTATTATTCCGTCATTTTCCCCCTGGCATTATTATTTATTTATTTGATAAGTAAAACTCAGAAAATAATTCTTTGGGATTATTATTTATTATCCTAGGAAGAACTATCATGTCTTATATTTTCTTTTTTCTTTTCATTTTATTTTCTCTCTTTTTGGTGTCCGGAAACAAGGTGAAGGACTTTCTCTCTCTCTCTCCCCCCACCTTCATGTTTGTGTGATTTTGTGCCTGTGTGAGCAGGCACTAGTATATCTACAGAGCTTGATCTTGTTAATGATTCTGCTTCTTAAGTTACTCTTTGGGAACGCTTTTTATATACTTCTTACTCCACTATCTTCCCATTTGTTGTCTTCCTTTATTCCTCTATGAAGTTCTTTTCCTCTAGTAGTGGATAAAGATACTATTCAGATTTTCAGAAGTTGAGATTAGCTTGCTATATTCTGCTTTCTGGATGAAGTCTGTCTATACCATCAGCCTATAATTGTGAGAGGCTGCAAGATGATTTTATTTATTGATTTTGTTTTGCAGCATTTAGAAAGAAACGAGGATTATTGTTATTTTGTTCAATTAACTTCAATTAGAAGGAAATGATACTTAGTTCCTACATTTTAGTTGATTTTTTTCTTTATTTTTTGCATAGAATGCACTCTAGCAACAAATGGTAATATGAATATGATGACTTACTGTTTGTTAGCTGTTCAAACGAACTGAGTCCAGTCCTGATGTGGAAACTTGGTTTTGTTTGAATCTTGATTTGGCTTGAGTAGGATTTTGATGGGATTGCTGCTGACTGCTACCTGCTTCTCATTTTCTGCTACTTGGATAGACATTCGAAGGGAGTTGTGGCTTTTGCAGCTGCTTGATGCAAGCATTCAATAGTGCATTTTTCGCACATGAAATGCACCAACGGCTGGTGTTGCACAATCAGATCTTGTGCGGGCTGCCTGTAGAGGTGCTCTTGATTTTTTTATATTAATTCCGTAGTAGCTTATTGATTTGCATTTGTTGTCCCTCTGTATGTATTAAAGTGAATTGAGTCTTGGTATGATGCCCCAACCATACTTTAGATTTTAGTAGTTTAGTACACAGTTTGAACTAGACTTGTTACCTTACATAAAGAATTGATGGAAAATTTAACCTTTTCAGAATTGATAATTGACCATTAACTATATTGTAAAACTGGCTAGAGGATTCAAGAACTAAGTATGATAACTTGGTGAAACAAACCTTAAAATAATACAGTATCTTAAACCAAAAAGGTGTCAATTTTTTCATGCCAAAGATGAGGGTATATTTGCATGTAAAGAATTTAGTTAAAAGTCCCGAATGATGGAGTCCAGATCATAGGACTTAGTTGTCCTTGGCATGGCTGATCAGGGGCCAAGCTATTGGAGTTTGCAGGTAAGTCTACTGAAATCCATTCTCCAGGGCTGCAGCCTGAGATGTCAAAATGACATTTGATTTTGGTATTCAAGAATATATGCATTGCAGATATTGTGTGGGTTTCTATTGTTGATGATATTTCAGATATTAATGGAAAACTTAGAATATAAACTAATCTCAAAAGCTTTTATGATGGTTAAATTACTTTTTGGTCTCCAGGGGCTGGTTCAAAATTAATATTACTCAATTGCAACATTTAACTATTTAATTTTGTTCAATGTTGCATTTCATGCTAATTTTCAGTTAACGGGGTTAGTGAAATTGGATACTTGTCTATGTTTTTTTTTCATCAATAAATATAGAAAGTAATCATTGCTACCAAAGTACTTCTTGTCCTACTATGTTTCCACTTTTGACAGGCATCTTATGTTATACTTTACTTCAGGTGACCCAACCTGATATCACTCTCATTCAGACAGAATTCAGATTCTGCCTCGTAACAATAATACCTGCCGTCGAACATTACAAGCCACCACATTGATTCAAATTATACGAGGTAGCCGCATTTTTTGACCCATCAATACCAAATTTTTCTAATTTGGATTTGTTTTCAAACAATGTTTTTAAAAATAATTTCAAAAAGTCAAAAAACTGTTTTTGTTTTCTATTTCTTGGTCAAAGTGTCATCATTCTTGCACATCAATTTTTGTATTGAGACTTGACCGTTTTATATTCACTTTTTCTCTCAGTTTCCATTCGAATAAAAGAAAATGATTTTACGAACTGTAAGCTCGAGTTCACATATATTGAATTAAAAGAATAATATGTAGCTCACAAAAAGTTCGGGTTCACAAAATTAACACTTACAATAATATGTACGTTTTTTTATCTGATGATTATGAATTTAATCTCACAAAAAATTTGAGCTCACAAAATTAATAACACGAGTAAAATATTTTTTTTATTTATTATTTTTTTGGTCTGTAAACTTCCTCAAACTTGGGCCAAGTGTCACCATCTTTACATATCAATTTTTGTAATTAAAGGTAACAATCTTCTACTCAGCTCTTCTCTAGATTTTCACTCAGAAAAATGATTTTGTGAACTGTGAACTTGAGTTCACAACCATTGGATCAAAAGAATAAAGTGTATATTTTCTTATTCAATGATTATAAATTCAAGCATACAAAATCAATACCCACTAACAAAACAGAGAAAATAGTGAAATCCCTATCTTCTCTCTACTACCAAAAAATTTCAGTACTCAAAGATTCGATTGCTAAGAGTAGGCAATTAATCTTTGCCGCCACAAGAACTTAAATAATGGTATAATCCTCTCTTCAATTCCTCTTACCAGAGGAAAGTTAATCAATCAAATTCTCTGCTGTGTTTAGCTTAAGCAGACAAAACAGAGTAGTGTAATTGTTGAAAATGGGAATCTTCTTAACAAAGAATCTCTTTGCACCAAAAAAACAGAAAAGAAAAGGAGAACACTTGAAACATAGTTGGATTATGTTTGTTAGTTGTCCTAATTTTGTCCACTGAAAAAGAAGAAACAGAACAAGATTTTTCTTGGAAAATTTGTATTTTCCTACTTAGTACTTACCAAACATAAACACCTTAATTTGTCCTAATCGAAAACTCCTTTGAGTCCCAATCTCTGAGGTCACAAGTCACGACAAATCCTGGATGTCATCCCAATAAACAAACAGCATCACAATTTCTGTCTGTTTTTGCTTGACGATTGATACTAAGATTTCCAGGTTCTCTTTGATAAATTCAATAACTATTACAAAGTTCTAAAATTGTGCATCAATAAGCTTTTGCCTCAACAACTCCGTCACTTAGCTGCTATAAAAACACTTAGATGCCAGTTTCTCTGTTTCAAACTCTTTATCAAATCTGCATCAGATAAAGAGAAATGGCTATAATAATGGCTGCTTTCTCCTACACAGCTTTTTTCTCAATCAGTTCTTCTTCTATTAACGGTAATAATAACCATGACCCAAATAATATGCAAAAGCTTAACACTTCAGTTGCTTCTGTTTCCCCAAATGGGTACATCACGAAGCAACAGGTTCGACAAAATATTCCGACAAAGAAGCAACTTGTTGATCCTTATCGACAAGGGTTGATTATTGAAGGGGGTGTTGGCTACAGACAGACCATTGTCGTTCGATCTTATGAAGTTGGTCCTGATAAAACTGCTACACTTGAGAGCATCCTCAATCTTCTTCAGGTATAACTTGTTTAAATTATTCAACTCCTTCCATTCACGAAAAGAAAATAAGAAAAAAAAAACCCTTTTCTTGGACACCGATGGAAGGGGATCCAACTCAAGTCTAAAATTGTTCCTCCCATCCACAAAAAAGAAAAAAAAAAGTCCTTGTTTATATACTCTCACGAGGAAGAGATCAAGTCTGGGTCTGAAAAACCTAGAACCACTAACCCAAGAGGGGTTACCGGAAGAAAAAAAAAAGTCTTTTAATACTGAAGGTTTTGATCTAACTTGCAGATTATATGAATTGAATCATTTATTTGTTGGGTCTGTAGGAAACAGCATTGAATCATGTATGGATGTCAGGACTTCTAAGCAATGGATTTGGGGCAACACATGGGATGATGAAGAATAATCTCATCTGGGTTGTCTCCAGAATGCATGTTCAAGTTGATCACTATCCAATATGGTAAGTTTGTTCTATAAGTTTGAAGCAAATTTTGATCAATCCAACTTTCTTTCTACTTCTTTTAATCATCTGGGCAAAGATTCAAAATTTGGAGTCATCATGTATTCTTCAGAATTAGTATAAGGCGTCACTTAAATCAATTTACTTTAATATAATTTGATCAAAGTAATTTTTGTCTTGAAGAGATTTTAACGACGTTTAGTGCTAGATTTAATCCAGTTTAAATCCAACTTTTTAAATCTCTTCAAGGCATAAAACTAAATTTAAAATAAGATTAAATCTAGCATCAAACGTCACTTTAAACAAGCTAATTTTAGCTTGCTTAAATCAGATTCTAAACGACGCCAAATCAAAGATAAAACAACAATTCATAGGATTACCCTCTACCAAAAGCATTCATTGTCTAGTCTAAACCTGAAATATACATACATACACGCACCTTGCATGTCCTTTCTTTGTTTAGTTGAACGCAAATTCATTTTGCCTAATTTGTGTTGAACCAAAGTTAGATTTTTGTTGATACCGAAAATGTGTTGGATGAACTCATGAACCCCCTTAGCACACGGGAGCACTTAAACTAGATAATCGCCCGGAGTTTGGATTTTCGAGGAGGATTTTCCAACACTCAAGTTGGTATTCTTAAAGAAAATATAAAAAAAATTGAGAGAGCTGGAGACTTATGAGAGAGATCTAAACTCCGGACCACTATTTAGTTTACACGTTCTCATGTTCGCAGAGTCTCTGAGTTCATCCAGCAAATTTTCATTATCAACAATTTCCAAAACTAAAGTTCAGTCTTTGAGGCCTAACAGCTAGTTGAATCTCTTCCTAGTATTCTTTTAGTTGAATCTCTTCCTAGTATAAACGGTATGATAAGTAGCCAGAGGTGCATTTTGCAGGGGAGAAATAGTGGAAATTGACACATGGGTAGGAGCTTCTGGGAAGAATGGAATGAGGAGAGACTGGCTAATCCGAAGTCAAGCCACAGGTCACATTTTCGCTCGTGCTACAAGGTAAATTCCAAAAAATTTTAACAACATTTCTGGATATTTTCTTCAGTTTTCACCAATAATCCATTGTGCTAATTAACAAACTTAAAAACACATGAAACAGTACTTGGGTGATGATGAACCACCAAACAAGGCGCCTTTCAAAGATGCCAGAAGAAGTGAGGGATGAGATATCCCCTTGGTTTATAGAGAAGCAAGCAATCAAAGAAGACGTCCCTGACAAAATCTTGAAGTTGGACAACAAAGCAAAATATGTATACTCTGATTTGAGGGTAAATTAAACAAACATTAAACTCCTCAAAATGCAAATTAAGCTCAAGAAATTAATCAACACATACTGACTCTTTATAATTGTCTACCGTAAACAGCCTAAGAGGAGTGACTTGGACATGAATCACCATGTAAACAACGTAAAGTACTTGAGGTGGATGCTAGAGGTAATTAAATTAAACACAAACAATACCATTAATCTTCAATCAAATCCGGCTTTAAAATTCATAATAATTAACTTTGATTCCCATTTCTTCTTCGGCAGGCCATCCCCCACCAGTTTTTGGAGGCTCATCAGCTGTCTGGTATCATACTAGAATATAGAAGAGAATGTCGAGGTTCGGATGTAGTTCAATCACTTTGCGAACCAGATGATGGAATTCTAGCAAACGGATTGAAGCAAAGCAATGGCATGACTCTACTCAATGGATTTTCTACTTCGTCATCTGAAATTGTGGTGGGAAACGGATTTCTGGGGTCCTTTGATAGGAGGCCATTGAGATATACACATCTCCTCCAAATCGAAGGAGCCAATAAAAATGAAGAGATTGTTAGAGGAAGGACAAGTTGGAAGAAGAAACAATCTTCCACGCCATTTTCTACCTAAACGATACAAAGGAAGATTTGATGATTTGGAAAGCTGATCCTCCTTTAGAAACCATAGTTGAACATATTCAACTAAGCATGAAATGCCCTGAAATAATTAAGTAAGAAGGGCATATTGTGGATCTGCTTTATTTCCCCCACATACTTCAATGTGTTCAGGTCCTGTTTTTCATGGAGAACGGAAGAAAGAAAGTAGTAATAAAGTCCACACGATAAAAATTTGAATGTGAAGTCTTGAAGAAGATGCTGGAACACGAGTCATGGATTGTTCTTGATGAAAATAAGTTGCGATATTTGTTGGTATTGATTGTAAAAATGCCTCTAAAATCCTAGAGGAATCAGTTATGATATGAGGATCTCATGTCTGTCTATATATTATTGGGGTGAAGCAATGACAAGAAATGTAATTAACTGTTTATTTATTAAAGGAATTTGCACATGAACAAGAATAAGTACTGCTAATAGATTGAAATAAGCAGCCCAACAGTATGAAAAAGAAGATGAATCAGAGATAATACAAGAAGGTTGAGATAAGGTGGTTTTATCTTTCAAAATTCTTCCTCTTCTTTCATTCATCCTCCCACCTTTTCATTCAATCAAGCATAATATATTTTCTACTAATGAAAAGAATAATAGAGCTGTTAACCTCTTAGATATGACTATACAAGCTTACCAACTGAGAAACCAATACCAATGGGAGTCTACAGACAAACAACTAAAAAGCCATGAATCCCTACTTACAGACTCACTGAGAACTGCAAACACTCATTCAGTAGACTTAAGCCGTCACGTGACCTCAACACGATATGAAAAGAACCAATCTCCCAACTTTTCTAATGAAGGAAAAACTCAATATTACTTGGTGGACAAGGCTGAATATATTCACAAAATGGCAATTCTTGTCCTTTTTCCTATTTTTATTTGTCTTTAGTCACTAAAACTATGATTAGTAGAAAGAAAAAGTGCGAAGATGACAAGGTAGAGGAAAAAATAGTATTCTTTTATTGTTTGGTAAAAATGAGGAAAAAAAAAGGATAATTGGTGTTTTCTTGCACATGAACAAATCACAATACTCCAAATTATGATAACTGCAAAATAAAAGCTACAATAAACTCCTTTCTATTGTCTTTTTCTTATTTCCTCTAATTTTTCCATCATTTTTACCAAACAAAAAAATAAATAAAAGACGATCATCACCCTTTTCCTTCCTCGCACTTTTCCTCTACCAATCAGCACCTAAGGAACAAGTATTACCTGGACTCCAACCCTTCATGCGTGTATATAGCAATAATCCTTGCATTGTGGCAATAACCCGTCACAATCAATCACATGGCCTAAATCTTTGCTCAAGCCGCATGGTTGCACACCTTGAATCCGAAACCTCTAATCACGAATGCCTTTACCACTAAGTGATCAATCATGTAAGTGATCAATCATCACCCATACAAATACCTTCTACAAGCAGAATGAACAAAAACTTAGCCTCTGATGAGCACTTGACACAATCGGAATCATAAAGTCTACATATGAACAAAATTTGCAATGAAATAGGGAAGCAAGTTGCAAAGACATGAGGTCACTTTCTCAGCTAACTCATGATATGTAACTCAAATTGAAATAAATTGCCCAGAATAGGGAAAATTTTGCCAAATTTGGTGATGCTGGAAAACTAATAACTCACAAGCTTATGTTAGAAGCATTTCTGACGACCTAACAAGAAAGAATAATGCTCTGTTCAAGAAACTGTGATCCACTAACCTAAGAGAATAGGCATTTACAATTCATGGAGTGATAGGTATTTACAACAATGATGAATACCGAAATGACAGGAAGGAATCAAAGAATAATGTACCGCCAAAATCATCGTCTCTTTTTCCACAAACTCCGATGTAATTGCCATGACCAAACCATCAGAAATATTACAAGGGCCAATCCAACTGATATCCAGAATATTACCAACCATAAAGGCATTGGTTTAGGGTATAGGCCTGTGGAAATTATAGTGAAGAACCAAAACAAAAAGGAAAGAAAATAATCAGCCACATTTGTTGGAGTAATACGGTCAGAAATCAATTCGAATATAAGCATCATTAATACTACACAAACTAGCCAATATCGTACACAGAGATCAGTTCTCTAACAAATGATAAAGAGTATAGAACGTACCATGTCCAAACTTGATGCAAATAAGAAGTTCAATAATGCAGATAGCAAGGGAAAGCCAACAAAATGCTCCGACTTTCTTCACAGGTTTTCTGAAAAAATGGAACAGTATTTTAGCGAAAAGCATATTCATGTTCAACTCAACACAAGGAGAGAGAGAGAGAGAGAGAGAGAGAGAGAGATACCGGTCTTGGAGGTATGAATTGTACTCGCGAATTGTTGGTATTGCAATAAGCCACCACAAAATCAACCTATAGACAATCACAGGGTTCCGGGGAGGAATCCAAAGACAGAACTTTAGAAAGAATGTGTTAAGCTCCACAGTCAAGAAGACGGTGCAAAGGCTGAGAACTTGAATAAAACGCCATGGGCCCAGGAGGGGGTGCCACTCATCTTTGTCCCAGTGAGCTGGTGTAAATTGCCCCAACGTCCGTTTGACCTGGCAACAGGAAAGAGCAGTCATTGTCACATGCCCTGGATCACCATCAGTTTTTGTCGACCGAGAACTTCAATAGTTTAATAAAATGGCAACATAGAAATTAAGAAGAAGGCTAAATTCCAAGGGTAAGAGCAGCACAAAGAACAGAAGAAAAAAGTCACATCAAGTTATTAGTTATAACAACAAAATGTACTATGTCCTAAACCCAGTATAGAGATACAGATTTCTCATGATACTGTTATAGACACAACCAAATGTTTCACCTATCAGCATTCAACTTACAAACTGAGTGTTCATACTTCAGCAAATTAAAATAAAAATAACAATTATAAGAAGATTTACAAACTAATGGAAGTTCAAAACATACTTTGCCAATAATATCAGGTTGACGGCTTATACCAACCCACTCATATGTTCTTCCATCAAAGTACCGAACAGTATTCATTCCAGCCCAGATACCTACAACATACCAAACAGAAATTTTCATTAGATTGCAACAAAATTTCATGAGCTCCTAATTTTCAAGCCAAAAATTGAATAGAAAAATCACACTCGTGTATTCATCAAGAAGTCGTGTCAAACAGAAGATAATAAGGTTAATAAATTGGCAACTTGCATAACCAAAAATAATAAAGCTAAAATTAGAAAATTGTAATTGTCATATTGTCTCTTTCCCTAAAAGCAACCTCGAAACATGTTAAAAATAACTAACACAAGAATTAGTCCATAATCAGTACAGCTGGGTAGTTAAAAAGAAAAACTCACAATCAGTATAAATCCATGCATGCATAATGGCAGTAACTAGTAAACATGATACAATATATGCACTCCACATAGAACACGTTAATATCAGGAAAGGAATTAAAGCACAAATGATAAGGTGAAACAGTTTTTTAGAGTATCATATGGAGAGTAAGGTACAAATGAATCATTTATCAACAAACGTAAGGTCTACTCTAGATATTATCAAAGACGCCTAGCAGTTTGCATTAGGTTTCCATTAGCATCCCAAGTGACTTCAATCACTGTCTAGAACACCAGAATATCAAAAGAAAACGCAAAACTTTTTAGAAAATAGATAATAATTTAATGCCTCAAGTAGTGGCCTCTGCACCACCATTGTTTGCCACATCCGTTGTCCTCCGCCACCAGCCATATGTGTGTGAGTTTGTACAAGTGTATGCAAGCATGCTACAAGCCTACAATTCAACAATTACAATCCTAAGGAGTATGGGGGGAAAGGAACTTGAGGAATCTCACCAAACCAATTGCATATCAAAATATCAAGAATAATACTGTCCCACCAGCACTCATTGAAGTTTGGCAACATGTGACGGAATGTAAACTGAAATATTCAAATATTTGAGTTAGTTTCGTAGATAAGAACTAGCTTCCAGGACATACAAAGTAATTACTCATCCAAACTGAAAAAACAAACCGTGACAGAAGCATACACATACACATATTAGATCAACAAACTAACCTCTAACAACTCAAATCCAATTGAGAGCACCCACAGAAGAGGCTGATTACGAAATAAAATAGCCTTTCCCCACCATCCAAAGATATGAGCCAGAACAAATTCATCAAAAAGCGTTTCCTAGAAAATAAAACCAACAAAATCAGCAGATTATAGCATCAAGAATTAAATAACATTTTGTGAAATAAAAAATGAAATGAGGTAGACAGGTTTTGAAAGAAGAATTCATACATAAACATTCTTAAACCTGTTTGTGGGACTTTCAGGCACATAAATGCGACAATCAGCACCATATGATCTTTCTGGAAGTTCTGCATGCAGTAATGATAAAACAATTAAGAATCGTAAATAAGAAGTTAACGAGCTGATTAACTCAGCTGATGTGAGAATGAAATGCATTATCTTTAATTTTAAGAGATGACAACCCAGATCAAAACCAGGACATTAATCCCACAAAGAGAGAGGTTCAACTGCTGAGAAAAGCTCATGGTCACGAGAATGAAATGCATTGCACATGCAATAATGAACTGATTCATCAAAAATATGCTACAAGAACAAACTGAAGCCCAAAATCATTACCAACACCAAGATCAGGATGAAGAAACTTCATAAATTGCCTAGCATCGCCACGCTTCTGGAAAATAGAAATTGAAAACTACTATCAAGAATTCATTCAACTGCAAACAAAGAATATAAATTCACAAGAGAAAATATAGGCATAACATAACTCATTAAGACCACTACGCCTCACATAAAATGGAAGTTAAATTTACAAATAAAATCCAACCTGGAATAGCAAAAATGTGAGTGAAACAAGGTAAACAACAGCCATTCCATGAACTAAGCGCCAAATTGCAGGATGTGGCCTAATAAGGACCCTGTACGAGAAAAAAAATCATGCAGAAGGTACAAAAGATAATTTTAAAAACCGTACAAATTTTGTCATTACACAACCATGGTAATACATTTCAAAACCCAAATTATCATCCACTTTATCCCCATAAACCAAGTATCCCTGACTATAATACCAAAAGTCCAAAGTCATCAGCTAGTAGGATCACAGTAGAACCACTAACACAAATCATCATAAGTTGTGGTTACAACAATAGGATCCAAAAAAAGATATTTGTTAACAAAGAAAACTAAAATATTCACATCGCTTATAAATGCAGCTTTAGAATTCCCTTGGAATAGCTACCAGTATGCCTTTTTGTTATCAGAGCCATGAAAACACACTAGTATTTTCATGAATCTTGGACAACATAAAACAATATGAAATTATGGTTAAAAAAAACTCAAAAACTAGAAAACTATTTCAAAATTATTGTAGATTATTTAAGGGTTCAAAAAGTTTGTGCAGTATGTAGGCCTGCGTTGCTTTTATGGTTTGTACAATTCTAGTTTGAATAGAGGTATAATTTCTTTTTTCTAATGGTTTTGATTATTTTTGTCCCATTGAAACTGATAATAAATTTCATTTCGTTATATAACCTTGATATATTTTGTCGATACTGATATGGTTGATGACTCAAATTGAGGTTAAATTCAGGTAAAGTATATATCCACATATTAAATATTTAAAAATTTTATGTATAGAATATACAAAAAAAGGGTATATATAATTTTATCTTGGTATAATAAAGAAATATTTAAAAATTAAATATAAACAATGAAAAATATTTGGAAAAAAATCATTATAATTATTTAACAAAATACGAGAAAACATATTTTAACTATTATACTCTTTACGGAAATTTCAACAATTCAAAACACTTTATAGTTTACTCAACCAAACACAATAACTTACGTTTTTCAGCTTGTTAGAACTTCTATCACAGTTTTTACCAAACACTAAAACAGCTTCTGCTAAAAGCAACAGTCACAGCAGAAACTATTTTATGATGCTTTTACCCAGCCACAGCAGAAGTAATAGCTAGGCCAAATGGGCCCCAACCCTTACGCCCTCATCCTCATCTTTATAAAGTTATAGGCATGTTGATCCCCAAAAGGAGCATAAAAATATGGAAAAAAAAGACTTCAAGCTCTTGGGCCCAATGGATATGTCTTAAAACAACCCCTCTCTAAAACGGTCTTCACGCAACAAAGCAAAATTCAGTATGAACTAAATATAACAAAATAAAACCGAATGGTAAATAAAAACAATCTAAACTATTCACAAAGAAATCTATCAAAACTTACGTAGAAGGGGCCTGCAGCAAGCAATAAGCAAGAAAGACCGCAATCATAGCCCATACACCCCTACAATAAATGGTATACATGAACCACGATGCATATCTTATTATGAAAAGTAAAGAATGGTCCAACAAACATTATTAGCAAATGAGAAAAAACCTTTTTACAGATGTAACAAGATCACCAGATGCACTGCTTTCAGGATCAAGGGCTCCACTCGCCCAGCTGGTAAATACAACCACAAAAAGCAATGAATAAAAAAAACTGGACAATTTAAATACCAAAGTTGAAAAATATAAGTAATTCAATGCCAATATAAAGACCAAAATCTGAAGCAAAATAAAGACAAAAAAATTAACCACAATCTTTATATCCAATTCAAACCAAACAACAATATCAAAAGCCAAAAAACAATCATTATAAATTACAGAATACTACTCCCTCCATCCAATAACATTTGACCTCATTTCCATTTTAGGATGTCCAAAAAAATAATTGTCCCCTTATTCCAACTATTTTAAGTGGTTTGCATGCAATTAATGCACTTTCTTAATCTTTGAGTGGTAAAATTTATATTTTAACAACCATATTAAGTGGTTTACATGATCATTTCTCACACTGCTAAATGGCATCAGACTCTTAAGGACGTGACAGTGGTGTCCAAGTGTGCCTGACACTCGTATAAATGGTTATAAAAAAGCTTACCTTCACTTCCCTAAAAATGTCTAGATTGTAGGCCCATGCGGTTTCAAGTGGTTGTTATTTTGGTAATTGTTTCACTATAAATTTATTTTCCAAAAGCAAACAAGCACCCAAAAATTCCAAATTGCTACACGCGTGCTTCAATTTGCATGTACACATTTATCAAGCACGCCCGTATGTTTAACATCATAAATGGAGAAATGCGCATCCATGCCCTTATGTCTAAATTTTTAGTAGCTATGTGCCCAGATCTAAGAGCTTAATGTCCATGTCAAAAAGTGGCAGACATGTTAGTAACCACAAATTAGAGATTTTTCTCGATCTTACTAGAAGCGTCAAGCACATCTCTAAAGTGACCGAGACCGCAACTGCTTCCATGGATGCAAGTATTTAAAGTATGGAAATGAGGCCACCACACATCAATATAACCAGCAGATTCAATGAGCTTTAGCAGACACAATAGGAACACAAATTCAAAATTAGCAACGCTAATAAAAGACTACTTCCAGCAAGGTGGTTAACATCATAACTCCATAACTTATAAATATGCAGGATAAGCCAATAAACTTCAAAAATAACTAAAAGGAAAAACTTATCGGGAAAGTTACTCACATCAAAAAACATGCACCAACAAGCAACAACGAAACAGTACGAGGCTGGTAAGCCCATGCAGTCCATGGATCAAGATCATCACCTACACTTGATAAACTGTAATCACCATTTTCTTGCCCAACAGGATCCTTTCTCCTTGCTCTCCTATGACCATTAAGTTCCATTGGGCACCTGTGTTTAAGAGATGCGACTTGTTCACTTCAAAACATAAATCACATTACACTCAGATAATTGCCATTGCGAATAAATGCATCTTTGAACATGCCAAAACAAAGGAGTATGTATAACACATAACCCTACAAGAGCTAAAAATATTATTCTGGATAGTATCAAGGTACAAGGAAAACTCATATCCCATACAATCATGGGACAACAAAAAGAAGTCGGCTTCAATACCATATTATCAAACTATCAGAAGTGTTGTCAAAGTTTACAGCAGTTTGACACAAAATGGAAATCCAAAAGATCCCACTCAACAAGACGAGCATCACTATCAAAGAATGAAGCAATTTATAAACTTTAAAAATAATATTTGATGTAAAGTTTGAACTTGCAAAACCATTGTTGAACATCATCAGAACATATTGCTCATAACATTTCATGAAATATACTTTTACTTATAAAAAATAAATAAAACATTTCATGACATATACACTACAAGGGGTCCTTATAGAAGCCAATGAATCTCGTTCATTGAATCAATTTCAGTAAACTAAATATATCAATAAAAAATAAAATAAGCCTAAACATATGAAACTCACGAAACTATTACTTTTAAAACAATGTAGAAAATGAGAATTTTCATAGCATATCAATAGTCATATATTGCTATTGTACCTAGCAATCCTTAGTCTACTTTTATATGAAAACGCTGGTAACTTTTTTACTAATCTAAGCAGGTTCAAGAAGACAATCCGCAGATGCAATTTAAGTCCAATGCTGCATCATGCTCCTAAAAGATAAATAATACTCCACATATGAGACCTATCATTATATATGGCTCTTACAGCTATGAAGGTACATGATGAAAATGGTAGAAGGTCATAATCCTAAAACTGAACCCTCACAGCTAGTGGTGGTCTGATGATAGCTTCAATAATTAATGCCATGACTCCATTCTATGGCTTTACTTATTCAAAACATATGAAAGTTATAATAGAAACAATCAATTCCATCAGCATTACAAAATGTAAGCAACATGTTCGGGCTGTAGAGTACAAAATGCCAGGCCAATTAAGTAACAGAACTTCTGTAACATTCTAATAGAATCAAGTAAAATCTAGTTAATCATGAAACAAAACCAGCTCATCATACATAAACCTATGGTCCCTACGAATTGCCTAAAAAGTGATACTGATATTCAACGCCAGTCGATATGATGTGACAATCCACCTCCACTTGATCTCCCACCACAAAAGGAGAGACTCTAAAAGTAATCTATCTACCACAAAATAATTACATGGATGCTACTTAATATACTTCAAAAATTTAAAATAACCGCTCATTTAAAGAAACTTCAAAGAACAAGACACGATAAAAACATCCAAACTTTAGTGTCCGTTCGACAGATTATTGGGCAGTGTTCAAAAACACCTCTGGAAGAGAGTAACTTTTTATGGCCATATAATAGTACTAGCATCTGATAGCCTACTTCATGTGAAATTTCAAGAGGCTTGACAACATTAACTGTATTTTTTTTAACATTCAAGTACTTTGCATGTGTCTAAGAAACTCAACCAATGCACTTAAAATCGCAAAACAATCAGATGAAACCCATAAAAAAAAATCCTTGGAAACTTACATATTCCCTACAGCTTAATAATATTAAGGATTCAAAATCAAGCTTGACACAAATAACAGTAGACATTTAACTGAAAGACCCAGCTCTCAATTCAAGCAAAAAAACTAAGCTTCTACATAACACAGCATAAACCCATCTACACAGACTTTTAAAAGAGCTGGTGCAATCCCTTATCAGTGTATTATTACACGGGAAGATGATCAACTAACCCAACATGATACAAAATTTCAACTTAAAATAGACATAAACTTAATCTACATCGAGATCACGGGACTAACGGACCCAATACAAATAGATAGAAAACCCAGGCAAAATCAGTGAACCACCTTTTGATCATGTAACTGTCACTGCCAGAGAGTAAAAACACTGAGGGCTTTTGAAAATGACTGTTGGCAACCCATCTTTTGACCGAAATTCAAATTTTAACTATTTTCTAGTAAAGCTTATCTCAACGAGGAAAAAACAATTAATAAAAAACAAAATCTCACAACAGTTACCAAATATGTCAAAATTAAATCATTGCATGTAATCAAAGGATGCTCAAACACAGTGATGTGAACCGCATAAAACGCCTAAATTGCAAGAAACATATATGAAACCGTTTGCAATTGAAATCAAACTCTGTGTCTATGCCGCAAAACGACGCACGAAATGAGGAACAAATACGTACAGTGAGACCATATATAAAAAAGCAGATTCAAGAATGGAGACGAAGACATTGACTAAGTGTGAGAAAGCCACGCATACGTATAAATGTATAAATACGCAAATACAAAAATATATACATATAAAGCGACAGAGAGGGAGAGAGAGGAGAGATTAAGTATAAATGATTTCAATGAAAAAAATACAGAAAATAAAAGAGAAATGGAGATAAAAAGGTGATTTAAAAAGGCAAGAGCGGGGATACTTACGTAGAGAGAGAGAGAGGTGAGGCTGACAAAAAAACCCCTGCCGTACGATTGGGAGGACGAGAAGATCGTGGCCGTCCGATCAGAGTTATATATATACGTATGTATGTATGTATAGATTTTAGAAAAAGAGAGAGATGGGAAAGTGAGAGTTTAATAATAAAGAGATAAATTATCGAAATCAGAGGAAGAGGAAGAAGAAGATGGAGTAATAAAGTAGTGAAACAAAAAGTTTTCTGTATAAATCTGAATGATAAATGCAAAGAAGAGTAATAGTTTTACTTATTCATCTCTCTGTCTCTCCTCTCTATCTCTTTGTTTAAACTTTTAAGTTGATTTTCTTTTTCTTTTTCTTTTCTCTGCAACAACGGCGAAAAGTCGATGATGCTATGCTGAAGGCTGAGAGGGAGAGAGAGAGAGTACGACGGTCAAAGAGAGATTTGAAGACGTTTATAGATACGCTCTACTCGATAAAAAGGACAGGTTGGGCTCTTAATTCCTCCCCAAACTACCCTTTATTATCTTCTTTAATTGCGTGGGCTACGAATAGTTATTCATTCATTAGGATTTCTGATTAGATGCTTCGTTATCTTCATTTTTTTCGGATTTTACTATTATGTCCGCCACTTTTTGCCTATTCTTATTCATTGTTCTTTTAACTTTTTCTCTCAAAAAAATAAAATTCTTTCTACTTTTTTCCCTTCGATTTTAGACTTTAGATTTTTTTTTCCTTTTTTTCACTATGATTCATTTTGTTTAAATAGAAAATGACAAAATTAAATACATGTAAAATGATATTTTATTGCTGTTTAGATAATATGAAAATTAAATTCATGTAAAATGAAATTTACATAACTGAGAGAAATACTTAACAAAATAATTTTTGTTTTTTTTAACGTAAGTTGTTTTACAAGAGATTAAAAAATAGTTTTTTCTTTGTTTCATTTTCTTAAAATTTCTCTTAGATATTACACCACTAATTTTCTCTTTTATTTATATTTTAAAATTTTCATCATTTATTTTCGTACTTCAACTAAATAAAGAAAATTTAACTGAATTTTTTTTTTGAAAATAGAATCAGCCACAAAGTATTTTTTACCACAAAAAAAAATTCGGGTATTTTTTGAAAATGCAATCAACCACAAGATATTTTTTATAATTAAGCCTTTTTTCTCTCACTTTTCTTTCCTATCAAACCATAGAAAAATGTTTTTCTTTCTCTTCCTTTTTCTTCCTCCAACTTTTCTTCTTTACTAATCATATATTAACAATAACTGGGTTATCAATTATCCAAAAGCTTAAACTTATGGGAAACGTTTCAATTATGTTTTTGTACTTTAACACACCTCTTCACGTGCAAGCCGACTGAAAGATTAAAAGTTTTGTACATGAAAGCCAAATGTAAGAAAGCCCAAGTGTGGACAAAGAATTGGGTAAAATATTAATGAAAAAAAAGGTATCCCTAAGACTTGAAATCAAGACCTAAAGTTATGATATTATATTGAAAATAATTGAGTTACCAATTATCCTGAAAGCTTAAGTTTATGGAATATGGCTCAATTATGTCTTTATACTTATACATCGCAACCTTACTAAAAAGAGGAAAAAAAATAGAAGGTGCAGTGGAATTTTCTATTAGGAAACACAATTTTTTGCTAACATAAACTTTCTTCTATCCCAACACTCTGGAGTATGAAATTTGATCAGTAGCCTTTAAATACCTTCAAATTCTCTCTGAGTATTGGGTGGAGACTTTAATCAACTGGCCCATCTTAATGAAAATTGACATATAAGTTAACATAAGCATGGGGAAGTAAGCAATTCAATGAAATTTTAAACCGAAATGGTCTCATATGTCTGCCAGTGGTCTTTTCTTTACCTAGACAAACAACCAAGAAAGAAATGAGAAAGTTTAGGAAAGATTTGATAAGTTTACTATAATCAGGAATGGTGTGTTGCTTTTTCTCAAGCTTTCTTAAGTGTTTAGCCACGGGTACTCTCGAATCACAACATGTTTTTTTTTATACAAACCCTAACTGTGTGAAAAATAGGACATAAGCCTGGTGGGCTAAGGAACCTTAAAGTCACACTATAATCAAGTTTGTTTGGGACAATTGAATTCGTGGTTCGGCCAGTTTCGACCTTTATTCAAAACTAAAACAAAGCAGACAAAAATTAAAGCAACAAAGTTATGGGAAGTTTGGGAATTTGAAGAACCAAATTGCAAAAAGATTATCTGATTTACAACAAAGACAAGAGGTAAAGGGGAATAGTTGCTAGGAGAGGAAGCTAAGACAAGAGGTGGAAAACTTTCTTGTTGACCCATATTTGATTTTAATAATAACAAAACACTACTTAAATTGCACGAACAGTTTTATCTAAGTATTTAAGCGGTAAAAGCATTCAATTCAGAAACAAGATGCAAAAACTCAACACGTTCAGACACCAAAAGAAGACATGAGATCTAGAATAGGCGCTAAGGTAATTGAATCACTCTGTAAATCTCTAAATTCAATAACTTAGCTTGATCTATGGCTCAATTTACAAAAGGCTTTAACAAAACTAAAATAAAAAAATTTTCTAAGTCAAAAAACTATTTTGAAACATGAAAATTGGGTTGAAGTACAACCCAGTCGACTAGGTCTATATACTAGTCGATTGAGAAATGGGACAGTAAGTTCTCAGTCGACTAGTACTAAGGACGCAGTCGACTAGTAACTTCACCTAGACGACTGGTCCTATGACCTAGTCGACGGGTACTCTCCCTAAGCTTAAAAGTGAAGATTTTTCACTTGACCTAGTTTACTTGTACAAGGACCCAATCAATCAGTAATTTAAAAATATGATAGTTTAAGACGCAGGACTTAAGCATTTAATACCCCAAACCTACCAAGTCAACATCAAACGGCCATATTGATTCAAGGCTATATAAACCCACTTCAATGAGTATTTAAACAAGGAAGATAGCACATTCAATTTATCATATAGCTCATTAATTCTCAAAAGCTTTAAAACATTTATTATGAGCCATTATTCAAGCTTGTTCTTGAAAGAGAGATACTATTCATTTGTAAAAGTATTCATTGCTATCTCTCTACCATTTACTTTATAGTTAATACAATTTATTGTAAATGGAAAGATATGGTGTAACTCTTAAAGTGTTTAAGATTAAACGCTTCAGTTGTAACTTCCATGAGGAAGAGATTATTGTAAGGTTTGTGCAACACTCGTAAAGTTGCTCGACTAACGATTAGTGGATTACTTCAAGGAGGTTCCTTGAAGAGAGTGGACGTAAGGTCAGAGAGATTCCAATATTACTAAACCACTATAAACATAGTTTGCATTTTCTCCTCCTTAACTCTTTTATTTACAAGTGTATTATTTGATTATCTGCATTGCTTATCAAACTGTTTTATTAATTTGCAAGTTAATTAACAAAAAGTTTTTAAAACCCAATTCACCCCCCTCTTGGGTTTAAACCTCGGTGTACAATTGGTATCAAAGCTTCGTACTTAATTTCAAGTTTAAAATCCTTGAGTTGATCCGATGGCATCTAATAGCTATACCGAAGGACATTCATATACTATTCCTCCTTTGTTCAATGGCTCCAACTATAACTATTGGAAAAATAGAATGAAAATCTTTGTCGAAAGGACAAGATTACAATCTATGGAGAGTCATTGAAAAATGACCTAGAATTTCTACAAAGGAAATAACCATTGGAGAAATCAATCATACAATGCATAAACTCAAAAATAGAGTTTAACGAAGAGGATTGTAGAATGATGTCTCTAAATAGTAGAGCAACTAGCATGTTACATTATGCTCTAGATATTGTTGAATACAATAAAATTTCTGCATGTATTTTAGCTAAAGAAATTTGGGATAAATTACAAGTTACATATAAAGGCACTAACGAAGTGAAAAAATCAAAAATTTATATGCTAGTGTCAGAATATGAATCATTCAAAATGTCTCCCAATGAAACTATTTCTCAAATGCACTCACGTTTTACTACCATTGTTAATGGTTTAAAGCTTCTTAGTAGAAACATTGAGGAATTTGAACTAATGAGGAAGATCTTAAAGTCTTTGTCATCCACTTGGAAAGCAAAGAAGACAGCTATAACGGAGGCCAAAGATCTCGACAAACTTGATATCGAAACACTACTTGGATCACTATTGACATATGAGATGGAAGAAATGAATCTTGTTGTCAATGATGAAGAGAATAAGAAAAAGTTGATTGCTCTCAAGGCCTCTACAAACAACAAAGATAAATAAAAAGAAAAAGAGAATAAGAGCAGCGAAGAAGATGGTGAGATGGATTTAATCACCAAAAGGTTTTGTAAATTCTTGAAAAAGAGCAAGAACCCTTATACAAAGGATTCCACTCCAAAAAGGGAACCTCTTGTGTGTTTCGGTTGCAAGAAACTCAGTCACATCAATGTCGATTGCCCAACAATGAGAAAACCATATAAGAGCTTCAAAAAGAAAGCCATTATTACAACCACATAGAGTGATAACGAAGAAGAAGAATCTTCGGACAATAAGGTCGGATATAAGGAGATTGTCAATCTATGCTTGATGGAAATTGACGACGAAAATGAGGTATCAAATTATTCCCCTTCTAATAATAACATTATTAGTAGTAGTGAAGAATTAATTGAGGTTATAAATGAAATGCATGAAGAATTGAAGAAATTCGATTCTAGGAATATGACCCGTAAAAAGGAAGTCACATCTCTTTCTAAAGAGATGTAAGGCTTAAAGGAAGAAAAAGAAAAACTATCTTCCATGTTTTATGACTCTTCACAAGATTTTTTAAACAATGAAAATGAAGTTTTAAAGAAGAAAATAATAGAATTGAATAGCACTATATCTAGACTTATGCTTGGAAAAGAAAAGCTAGATGAAATGCTATCTAGTCAAAGGTTAAATATAGGAAAATCCATGTTGGTTTATTCTCCATTAGGCAAGCAAAAGTCAAAAGAGACTTTGTATAATAACATTATTAGTAGTAGTGAAGAATTAATTGAGGTTATAAATGAAATGCATGAAGAATTGAAGAAATTCGATTCTAGGAATATAACTCTCTAAAAGGAAGTCACGTCTCTTTCTAAAGAGATGCAAGGCTTAAAAGAAGAAAAAGAAAAACTATTTTCCATGTTTTATGACTCTTCACAATATTTTCTAAACAATGAAAAGGAAGTTTTAAAGAATAAAATAATGAAATTGAATAGCACCATATCTAGACTTATGCTTGGAAAAGAAAAGCTAGATGAAATGCTATCTAGCCAAAGGTTAAATGAAGGAAAATTTGGCTTGTTTTATTCTCTATTAGGCAAGCAAAAGTCAAAAGAGACTTTGCTCATAAAAGCAACATGTGTGAATGAAGCCTCCACTTCCAAGGCCACTAGCAAAATTAAGAGCACTCATTTAAAATATGCTAGTAGGTCTAAGAATGTAAATTCAAATCATAATGAATATACTAGAGATAAACTTCCTAGAAATACACATGCATATATGTATGCTCACTCAAGAAATGCAAATGTCAGGAATAATCATTCAAGAAATGCACATACTAGAAGCACACATCCTAGGAATTACCATCATGTGCATCCTAGAGATAGTATGTATGTTCATAATGCTACAAACACATATCCTAGAAATTACCATCATACATTTCTTAGAAATAACATGCATGTTCATAACTTTCATAATAGAAACATGTATCTTAGGAATGCTCACCAAAGGAACAATAGGTATGTATATTTAATAAATCTTAGAAACTTCAATAACTATTATCCTAGGACTAACCCTAAAGGACCCAAGAAATTTTGGGTACCTAAAAGTACAATTGTCTATTCTTGTGTAATGTAGATATGTCTCCACACAAAAGAAAAATGTAACTATTGGTACCTTGATAGTGGATACTTAAAGCACATAATCGATGATCAAAGCATGTTCAAAAAGCTAACTCTAAAGGATGGCAAACACGTCACCATTGGATAAAGATCATCGGGCATGACAAAGTTGGTAATGATTTCTCAACTATTGATCGTGTTTTATATATGCAAGGCCTTAAGTCAAATTTACTCAGTATTAGTCAACTATGTGACAAAGGTAACAAAGTCATATTTGAAACCTCTCATTGTCTAGTAATAGACATCAAAAGTAATAAGATCAAGTTTGTTGACCATAGACACGAAAATGTCTATATAGTTGATTTAAAATATTTGCATTAGGAAAATGAAAAATATTTTCCCGCTTTTAGTGAAAACTCATGGCTATGGCATAGAAGACTTGGCCATGTGAACATGAATTTGCTTAAAATTATTTCAAGAAAAGATTTAGTCATTGGACTTCCAAAAATCAAATTTGAAAAGGACAAAGTGTGTGATGCTTGTCAAATAGGAAAACAAACAAGAAGTTCTTCTAAATCAAAAAAATATAATCTCAACCTCTAGACCATTGGAACTTTTGCATATGGACTTGTTTGGTCCAATAAGTACCATTAGTCTAGGTGGCCATCAATATGCATTTGTTATTGTTGATGATTATTCAAGATATACCTTTGTTATTTTTATTGCTTTCAATGATGAAGTATATAAAGGATTTGTGAACTTTTGCAAGAAGATTCAAAATGAAAAAGGTATTCTATTTCAAGCATTAGAAGTGATCATAGAAAATAATTTGAAAATCAAAGTTTTTCAAAATTCTGTGATGAAAATAGAATTGATTACAATTTTTCAGCACCTAGAACTCCTCAACAAAATGGAGTTGTTGAGAAAAAAATAGAGTTCTAGAAGAATTTGCTAGAACAATGCTTTGTGAAAACAGTTTGCCAAAATAATTTTGGGCAGAAGCCATAAACACTTCCTGCTATGTTTTAAATAGAGTTTGAATTAGGCCTATACTTAACAAAACCCCATATGAACTATGGAAAGGTAGAAAGCCTAATATCTCTTATTTTCGTGCTTTTGGTTGCAAGTGCTTCATCCTAAATAACAATAAAACTAATTTAGGTAAATTTGACTCCAATACCGATGAAGGGATATTCTTAGGATATTCAACATCCAATAAAGCTTATAGAGTCTTTAACAAAAGAACTCTAGTGGTTGAAGAATCCGTACATGTTGCCTTTGATGAGTCTAACCCAATTAGTAGTAGAGTAGTTTCTTTTAATGATGATGCAGATTTTATTTCAAGAATGGAAACAACTACTCCCATTGTTGACCTGAAATAGAGCCAACCTCAAACAAGTCAATAGGTAAATGCTTTCAATCTTGATCAACCATCTACAAGTCAACAAGAGGATAGTCTTCCCAAAGATTGGAGGTATATGAATTATCATCCAATCGATCTAGTGATTGGTGATCTTTCACAAGGGGTAAGAACTCATTCATCTATAAGAAATATTTGCAATTGTGTAGCCTATTTATCTCAAGTAGAACCTAAGACTTTTGTAAAAGCCGAAAAAGATGTTGATTGGATAAATACTATGCAAGAAGAATTAAATCAATTTGAAAGGAACAAAGTATGGAATCTAGTTACTAGACCAAGTAATCACACTATAATAGGAACTAAATGGGTATATAGAAATAAAATGGATGAAAATAGAATAGTAACTAGGAACTAGGCTAGTTGCTAAGGGATATAATCAAGAAGGAATAGATTTTGATGAGATCTATACTCTCGTAGCTAGATTAGAAGTCATTCGTATGTTATTGGCCTTTTGCGTGCTTTAATAAATTTAAGCTATTTCAAATGGACGTAAAAAGTGCCTTTTTAAATGGTTTTATAGAAGAAGAGGTGTATGTTTAGCAACCTCTTGAATTTGAAAATCCTAATATTCCAAACCATGTATGTAAGCTTTCTAAAGCTCTCTATAGGTTGAAGCAAGCTCCAAGAGCATGGTATAAAAGATTAAGTAAATTTTTCCTTGAAAATGGTTTTACAAGAGAAAAAATAGACACAAATCTCTTCACAAAAATGACACACTACTAGTTCAAATACATGTTGATGATATTATATTTGGTGCTACTAATGATTCTATGTGTCAAGAGTTTGCTAAGTGCATGCAACGTGAATTTTAAATGAGCATGATGGGAGAGCGTACCTATTTTCTTGGACTTTAAATCAAACAACTGAAAGAATGCATCTTCATCAATCAATCAAAGTACACCAAGGACCTATTAAAGAGGTTTAGGATGGAAAGCTCCAAGTCAGTTGGCACTCCTATGAGCACTTCTACAAAACTTGACCTAGATGAGGAAGGTAAGTGTATAGATACTAAAACTTATAGAAGCATGATAGGAGCTTTTCTTTTTCTAACTGCAAGTAGACCTGATATAATGTTCAGTGTATGCATGTGTGCTAGATTTCAAGCTAATCCTAAGGAATCACATGTAATTGCTGTAAAAAGAATCCTAAGATATTTATAAGGTACTCAAAACCTAGGGTTATGGTATTCTAGAAAATCAATTTTTGAGCTTGTAGAATATTCGGATGCTGATTTTACGGATTGTAGGCTAGATAGAAAAAGCACTAGTGAAACATACCAATTTTTAGGTGCAATGTTAACCTCTTGGTTTTCCAAGAAACAAAATTTGGTTGTGCTATCAACCGCCGAAGCGGAATATGTAGTAGCCGAAAGTTGTTGTGCACAAGTGTTATGGATGAAACAATAATTAGAAGACTATAACATGAACTTTAAAAATATACCAATTCATTGTGATAACACTAGCACTATCAACTTGACCAAAAATCTTGTTCAACATTCGAGAACCAAACACATAGAAATAAAGCATCACTTCATAAGAGACCATGCTCAAAATGGTGATATTAGATTAGAATTCATCCATTCAAAGGACCAAATAGCTGACATTCTTACTAAGCCCTTGAACGAAGATAGCTTTAGCAAGATTAGACTATTGGTGGGATTAACCAATTATGAAAAGATGAGTGTTTGATTGCATCTACATTTCATCATATACATATTTGACATCTAGTGAATGAGTATTAACTCTCATTTAATATATCTCTCACTAAAGATGACATAAATAAATCATTTCTTGTTAAAATTTCAAGTTGGAGCTCAAAATTTTATGTTTTGTGAAAGATCTAGTCGACTATTTATTGATCCAGTTGACTGGTATCTTTCTGTCTAGTTACCTAGTTGACTAGTTGAGTCAGTCCAGTTGATTGCTAACTCACTGCCCTTTTCACCAGTGGACTAGTACAAGAACACAGTCAACTGGCATTACACGAGAAACTTGGAGCCCAAAATTTTGAAAATTCCTCTGATGAACCCAGTTGACTAGTAGGGTTAATACAGTCGACTCGTCTCTCACTGACCAATGTTCTAGTTGACTAGTACCCTGACCCAGTCAGTTGATATCACAAGAAAACGTTTGAAACTAAAAATTTGAATTTCTCCTGGACAACCTAGTCGACTGGTAAGGTACACCCAGTCGACTAGTATCTTAATATTAGATTACCCAGTCAATCGGTATCCCCACCTAGTTAACTAGTATGTCGAAATGTCCTCAAAATATGAAAAACCTAGTCAATTGGTATCGTAATTCTATAAATAGTCACTTCAAGTTTTTCAGTTTTTACGCCATTTTTGCAAACCCTAAGCTTTCTCTCTCAAGAAAATCTTTGATTTTAGACCGAAACCTCGCAAAATAACTCCATAAAACTGTTAATCCTCCCTCAAATTACATCTATTTCCACTTTTCATGGTTGAATCTTCATTATTTTTCAAAAATATTTCACCCACCCAAATTCCTAAAATGTCTGAGAGAATCCTAGTAAAAATGACGGTTGTTGGACCTCACACGCCCACAAGGCCTCATTCAAAGAAGTCAACGACATCGTACACAAAAAGGAAAGGTGTAGCCGGCTCCTCAAACAAACAAGCAAGGACCGAGCATGACGACTCACTATTCTGGAGTCCAACATATTTTGATATTCTACCAGCTTTTGAGGCTATACACCTAACTCTCATTGTCAAAATACACCAAAAATATTACCTACACCTCATTCACCAGTTCTATGCCAACCTCATCAAACCAAGTCACTAGCTCTTCATTTCAAGACCAAGGTCATGGGCATAGAATTTGAAGTCACTATTGACCTATTGGTTAAAGTACTGAGAATCCTTATGGGAGGCGTCCAGTGGAGTCTATATAGATGACTAAACAATTTTGACTATGAGGAGGCATATCAGATTGTTAGGGGTGATCCTAATTATATCTTTTGACCCATTATATTTCACCAATGTAGTGACATACCCTTGATTCAAAATTGTTTAGCCTCATAATGAGTTAGACCATCCACCTGAGACTCGGGAGTCAGGGCTATATGTCTAAAATTGACATAGTATTGATCTGGTGTCTCAAACTGGACACCATTTCAATATTTACCCTCTTGCTCGCCAACATGATAAATGGCGAAACAAGTGACCCCAGGTGCCTCCCATACGAGATGCTCATTACCCTGATATTTCAGTACTACAATGTCCCTTTATCTGCCTCTGAAACACAGGATATCAACCCCAAAGACATTATTAATGTCTCTTCACTGAAGAAGATTGGGTGCTCGGTCTGAGATGACATGATTTATTCCAAAGTGGGGAAGAACATCAGGATCGATGATGACGATAGCGAGAAAAGCGAAGAGATGCCTGACTATGCAGTTCCTCCCACTGCTATGGGCACTGACGAGCAAGCATATAGTCCACAGCATGGTGGCTCTAGTGCTGGTTAGATTGGATACGATGATATACTAAAGGCTATTGCGAGCCTCCAACTATCCATGCAGTCTGGTTTCCAGAGCTTGAGCTCTTCAGTCGATCATATGCGTCGCGATATCAGTACACTTAAGGACGATTTCGAGTTACTCTAAGAGCACACAGAGGGTTATTTAGCTGAGATTCAGGATCTTTTTTGAGGTAACTCTGACTCATCCACTAGCTGAATCTTTTGTCTTTATCATTTCTGTTATCTTTGTATATAGCTCCATGGATAGTTTATCATGAACATATCTTTTCCTTGTATACATTCATGTGCTTGGATTGTACTTGATTTTTAGGCTGCTCTTGGTATATGGATATACTGGATTGTACTCCTCCACTAACCGTGACAACCGGTATATACTGAAAATAAATGAAAACCGTGACAGTCAGTATATGTTGGAAATAAATGAAAACCGTGATAGCCGGTATATGCTGGAAATAAATGAAAACTGTGACAGTTGGTATATGCTGAAAATAAAAGAACCAGGAGGGGGCCGATCTAAATGAAATAAAAGAACCGAAAAGGCATCTTGTCTAAGATAAAAACATTTCGACATGTGGGAAGACGTTCCCTAATAATAATTCATGCATTGCATCTATTTTAAATATTGATTTTATTACTGAAATGTTGAAGTGTTGTTTTGTTATTGTAAATTTATTTATAGATGAATAAGTCTCACAGAAAGACAGTTATGGTGAGAAAGAAACATAGAAGTATAATATGATAAGAACTATCTAAACGGTAGACTATATGCTATGAACCTCATAACGAGGTAATTATGAGATAATTGATGGTCTTAAGGTGAACAAATATATAAGAAGAAGATATTGATAGAGAATGGGACTTCTGATATGTGTAGTGATAGTAGCATGCTATTATCAAGTTGTATGAGATATAAATAATTAATTATTAAAAGATTACTTATACAAATTGAATACTTCTAGTAAATTTAATTCACTGAGCTTGTGAAGCTCATCCCTCAATATTAAATGATTTCATGCAGCAGACAGGACAGATAGTTGGTGAGCTAAGATTCAAACGGATTTATTATCTATAAGCCACGTGGTCCACCTCCTCAGACTAATGAGAATTTGTTTTTGTAAATATTCATGCATATTATGTTGTATACAATGTTTAAGTTGAGATCTAAATAATGTATCTACCCTGTTAAGAGTTGAGGATTGATGAAAAAAAAACTGCATGAATATTTTCTAGATACCTTTCGGGCATAACAAGTGAGAGATTTTATTCATCTAAGGCAGGGTAATTTATCGGTGGCTGAATATGATAGTAGATTCATAGCCTTGTCAAGGTTTTTACCTAAATTAGTGAATACCGATGAGAGGAAATGTAAGAGAGTTTTAGATGGATTACACTATGAAATTCGGACTAAACTTATTTATATAAGCATTGGAAATTTTGCTATACTGGTGGATAAAGCATTACAAATTGAGAAAGATTTGATGGAGTTTAGAGATAGGAGGGAGTTGCTGAAGAAGCCTAGATTTGAGGGACCTAGAGGTGGTGGCAGTATGAGTGTGCATGGGAGGAGACCACCCCAGAAATAGCATTATTTGTCGCAAAGAACTGTAGTGCAAAGTCAAAGGCAAGCAGGATCTGTTGCTTCTGTTGCTCAGGGTAATACCGGTGAGACCCCTAGGTTCGAGAGACATGCTATAGGAAGTGAGAGTTATAGTAGAGGAGTAAGTATGCCATCAAGGGAAAGTAGTAATCTGATGTATGATCGATAGCTAAGGGTTTGCTTCAAATGTAATTAAATTGGGCATCTGTCTCAGAATTTCCCTACGTAGATATGCTTTATATGTGGTGAGGGAGAACATGTTGTTATAGACTATCCAGTGGGAAAATCTGCTGACATAGGCATTGGAAGTGTTGGGAAAAAACCGGTAGAGAGAGGTGGTGGATCAGGAAGTATGCGAGGCAGAGGTCGAGGATCAGCAGCTGAGAGAGGATGTGGCAGTCAGTTTTAGTCCAGAGACAGCAGAGTCTATGCATTGACCCAATAAGATGCACAAGTCACTCTTGATGTTGTTAAGGGTATGGTATCTATCATTGATAGTCCTGTTAGATTATTGATTGACCATGGTGCAACCCATTCTTTCGCATCCAGTGTTTATATGAAATCTATTGATACTAATGTTAGTCATTTGATGCATGCCATCATTGTTGAGGTTCCTACTGGGGATACGGTTATTATCAGGACAATTTATCAAAGTTGTGTGATTTATATGGCTGATAGAGAATTTGAAGTTGATTTATTACCTTTAAATATGACAGATTTTGATTTAATTTTGAGGATGAATTGATTATCTGCATACCATGCTTGGGTAGATTGTTTTAGGAAGAATGTAGTGTTCAAGATACCTGGACAGAAAGAGTTTAATTTTCAGAGAGAACGTAAGATACTTGCTAACTGTATTATTTATGCCTTAACTACTAGTAAATGGTTGAAGAATGGTTGTGAGAGGTATTTGGCATATATGGTGGATTCTAGCAAGGAAAGTAGGAAGTTAGAAGAAATCTTAGTAGTAAATTATTTTTCTGATGTATTCCCTAAAGAGTTGTTTGGTTTTCCTCCCAATAAGGACATTAAGTTTTCTATTAAGGTGATTCTAGGATCAGCACCTATATCTATAGCACCTTATAGAATGGCACCAGTTGAACTGAGAGAGTTGAAAGTTCAGCTTCAGGAGTTGCTAGATAAACAGTTTATTCGACCTAGTATGTCACCTTGGGGATCCCTTGTATTGTTTGTTAAGAAGAAAGATGGGACAATGAGATTATGTATGGATTATAGACAGTTGAATAAGATAACCATTAAGAATAAATATCATTTGCCCAGGATAGATGATTTATTCAAGCAGTTACAAGAACTAGGGTATTTTCTAAGATAGACCTAAGATCAGGTTATCATCAATTGAGGATAAAGGAATGGGGCGTGCCTAAGACTGCTTTTAGGACACGTTATGGTCATTATGAGTTCTTGGTGATGCCATTTGGGTTGACTAATGCTCCTACAATATTTATGGATCGAATGAATCAGGTACTTAAACCATTCTTGGATAGATTTGTGATTGTGTTTATTGATGATATTCTAATATATTCCAAGAATGGAGAGGAGCATACGCAACATTTAAAGATGGTGTTGAAAATTCTAAGGAGAGAGAAATTATATGCAAAGTTCTCTAAGTGTGAGTTTTGGTTGAGTGAAATATCTTTTTTGGGGCATGTTGTGCCGGGAGAAGGAATAGTAGGTAACCCACAAAAGGTAGAAGCAGTGTTGAATTGGAAAAGACCCACTAGTGTAACTAAAGTTAGAAGATTTTTAGGGTTAGTTGGTTATTATAGGAGATTTATCTAAAAATTTTCTATGATTGTTGGATCACTGACTAGATTGACCAGGAAAGATGTGAAGTTTAGGTGGTCAACGGAATGTGAGAGGAGTTTTCAGTTGTTGAAAGAAAAATTGACTACTCCCCGGTATTAGTGCTTCTTTTTCGTGATGAAGGATTTATGGTATATAGTGATGCGTCACATCAGGGGTTGGGATGTGTGTTGATGCAATATGGGAGAGTTATAGCTTACGCATCTAGGAAATTGAAGAACCGTGAGAGGAATTACCCGACCCATGATTTAGAATTGGCTGCCATAGTTTTTACTTTGAAGATTTGGAAACATCATCTATATGGAGCCAATTGTGAAATTTTTATTAATCATAAAAGCTTGACGCATTTACTGACTCAGAAAGAGTTAAATTTGAGGCAAAAGAGGTGGATGGATTTGATTAGTGATTATGACTCCACTATTCATTATCATCCAGGAAAGGATAATATAGTAACTGATGCATTGAGTAGAAAGGCTACAGGGAGATTAGCTGCTATTAGGAGTCATAATAATAGCTTGATGATAGAATTAAAAAGAATGAGGATGAAGTTGAGTGTCAATGATAGAGGAGTATTGATGGCAAATATGGTGGTACAATCTTCTATTATTGATAATTTATTACAGATGCAAGGTAGAGATGAGGGGATAGAAAAGATCCAATGGGAAGTGTTGAGTGGGAAGCCAACTGAATTTAGAATTAAAGGAGATGGTATGGTGATATTGGGGCATCAAGTTTGTATTCCCAATAATGTGGAGATGAGAAAGGAGATACTAAGGGAGGTTCATGATCCTGTGTATTCTATGCATCTAGGAAATAATAAGATGTTGTTATTTGTCTAAGTTTCAAACATGTCCAAACATGGTCTCAGGTTGGTTAGTGTCCAAACCAATTGTGGGATATCAAAGTTCAGCAAGTTATAAGGTTGCACACATGTGTGTGCTTCAATTTTGAGCATGGGAAGGTCGGGCACACTGTTGTGGAAGTTTCTGCCCACAGGCAGGAAGTGTGCACACCAGCATCAGGAGGCAGCAGCATTAGGTCAGGGCGCAGCGCACCCTGCCCAGTGCCACGCCTCACAGCAAGCCTCCATTCCAGCCCTGCCTCAGTGCCGCACCTCACCATTTCAGCGCCGCAGCGCACAGCACATGTGTGCACACATGATCCAGCATGCATAAGACTTCTCCAATCATGTGTGCACCACACCAAAACGCACAACATCACTTGGAGAGTGATGAAGGGCTGAGATTAAAGGAAGAACATGATCAAAGGGAGGATAATGACTCATAAGAATGTCTAAGAATTAAGAGGCTATAAAAGGGGTTCTCAAGGCCTCATTTCATAAGATAATACAAGAAACAAAAACACACATACAAGAGAGTTTTGTGACATTGTGAGATCATTGTAAACACAAGAGAGAATTGTGTGAGAGATATAAACACAAGAGGGACTCTTGTAGTGAGACTGGTTGTAATAAGATAGAGAGAGTCTAGATTAGATTAGAGAACATTGTTGAGTTCTCATCTTCTTCTTTCTCTTCTTGTTTCTTCAAGAACTTGGATTCTTGAAGGGGATTGCTGTAACTTTGTAAGAACCATTGAGATAGTGCATAGAGTTCAAAGGAACTCTTGGGGACGTAGGCACATTGCCGAACCTCGACAACAAATTACTTGTCTTCTTTCTTTCTTTGATTTTTCTGTTCTTGTGTTCGATTGCTGAAATTCTTTCTACAAGTCATTCAAGACTTGGGTGTTTGGAAGATCACCACCTGGGCATCTTGTCAAGGTGATTTCCAACAGTGGTATCAGAGCACAGCAGCTGGTTATCGGAACAAGAAATAGAAGGTACGAAGCCAAGACTCCAAGAATCAAAGATCAAACTTCTTGGGTGATTCAAGAACGGTGTAAAGATCAAGATCCAGTTGTGTTCTTGAAGGTTGATTCAAGAACGGTGTTAAAGATCCATCTTCGATCTGTGTTCTTGAGGTTAAAGAAAGTAGTTGTGGTTAGTGCACAAATCTGGGATCTTGTCCGCAAAAGATGGCTTCAAATTTCTGTGTGGAGAAGTTTGATAGAAATGGGGACTTTGCCCTATGGAAGCAGAAGATCAAGGCGGTTCTCATGCAGCAGAAAGTGGACTTGGTTGTTGAAGAAGATGATACTTTTCCAGCAAGTGTCACGGAGGACCAGCGGACCGAGATGAAGAAGATGGCTTACAGCACCATTTTCTTGCACATGTCGGATAGTGTCACAAGGGAGTGCGGAGACTCGGAGGATCCGGCTGTCATATGGAAGAAACTAGATTAGTTGTTTCTTACCAAAACTCTCCCTAACAAAATTTATCTTCTTAAAAGAATCTTTACTTTTAAAATGGACCCTAGTAAGGAGTTGCAAGATAATCTTGATGTCTTTAATAAGTTAGTTCAAGATTTGAATAGCTGTAACATTTCTTTTCTGGATGAACAATTGGCTGTTATTTTATTAAATTCACTTCCAGATTGCTTTGACAATTTGATTAATGCAATTGAGTATGGCAGAGATAGTTTGACAAAGAAGATTGTGATCAATGCCATAAGGGCACATGATTTCAAAGCCAAGATGAAGGAGACATCAAGTGGTGAAGGGCTGTTCATAAGAGGAAGGCCAGCAGCTCGGAATGGCAGTATCAATGGCTACTACCGGGACAATAGTAGAGCAGAAAGCCATAGGAGAGCACACTCTAAACCAAGGGTTAGAGGAAGGAGGTGCTTCTACTGCAACAAGGAGGGCCATTTCAATAAAGATTGCAAGAAGAGGATGTGGGATGAGAGGAGAAGCTATACCAACAATGGAGAGGCTTCGGTTGCCATGGGAGAACAGCAAGGTGATGATGTTCTTGTTGTGTGCTCGGGTGTGAGCAGGAGGCAAGGCAGCAGAAAGTGGATTATTGATTCCGAGTGCACTCATCATATGTGCCCTCACAAAGAATGGTTCAAGAATTTCAAGGAGATCAATAAAGGAAAGGTCTTCTTGTGGAATGAAAATTCTTGCCAAGTAAGAGGGATTGGAGACATTCAATTGAGGATTGATGGAGTCACAAGGCTGCTGCGAAATGTAAGATATCTTCCAGATTTGAAGATGAACTTGATCTCATTGGGGCAGCTGGATTCCATAGGGTACACATGCAAATTAGAGGGAGTAAAGATCAAGGTGGCCAAGGGATCTTTGGTAGTAATCAAGGCAGCAAGAAACGATGGACTCTATGAGATGATCGAAGAAACAGAAACCAATGATTAAGCAACAAGCTTGATGGCTGAGCTGGATAAGGCAGCCCTTTGGCACACTTGCTTGGGACACATGAACGAAAAGGGCCTGCAAGTGCTTAGCAAGTAAGGTTTACTTAGTGGTGACAAAGTAGAAAAACTGGATTTCTGTAAGAGCTGTGTTCTTGGGCAGCAACATCGGGTCAGCTTCAACACCGGAATGCACAAGTCTAAGGGCATTTTTGACTACATTCATGCGGACCTTTGGGGACCAGCAAGGACACCAACACAGGGAGGTAATATTTACTTTTTGTCTTTAATTGATGATTATTCAAGAAAAGTATGGGTTTATTTGGTTAAGAATAAATTAGATGCCTTGAATAAATTAGTGGTGTGGAAAGGGCTGGTTGAGACTCAAATGGTTAGAGTAGTTAAGGGGATAAGAACCGATAATGGCTTAGAAATTTTTAACCAAGAACTTGATTAATTCTTTAGGTTAAATGGCATTCTAAGACATAGGACGGTTGTGGAAACCCCTCAACAAAATGAATTTTCTAAGTGGATGAATAAGACCCTTATGGAGAAGGTTAGGTGCATGTTAATAGGATCCGGGTTACCAAAATATTTTTTGGGAGAAGCTGTGGCTACAACTGCATACTTGGTGAATAGATCACCCTCTAGAGCTTTAGAGCTCAAGACTCCTATGGAGATGTGGAGTGAAAAACCCCCTGAGTTAGACAACCTTAGGACTTTTGGGTGTGCTACGTATGCACTCCAAAAGGAGGATAAGCTTAGCCCAGGATCTAGAAAATATGTGTTTCTAGAATATGGGGAAAGGGCTAAGGGGTACAGGTTATAGTTCTTAGAAAAAGAAGGATTGAAACTCATAATAAGTAGGGATGTTATTTTTAATGAATTGTTATTTCCCTACTTGGAGATTTCTAACCCTGCAGGGGCTAGTGAGCAAACCAGTTTGGTTCTTGTGGAGCATAGCATCAAGGAAGATTCAGTTCAAGTAAAGCAAGGAAGGCAAGAAGGTTCGGACCAGGTAGAGCCCTTGGATGAAGGCCATGCTCAGGGCACTCAAGAGGAGGCTGAACTAGAAGAAGTTGATGCAGCAAGTCGGAAGGACTACTAGCTCATAAGAGACCAGGAAAGAATAGTGGTTAGACCACCCTTGAGATATGGGTTTGCAAATGCTGTAGATGCAACAATTCCTTGGATAGAAGGAGGGATGGCTGAACCAGAAACTTACATGGATGCCATGGAGTGTAAGGATTCGTCAAAGTGGCAGCTAGCTATGGAGGAAGAAATGGATTCTTTGAGGAAGAACAACTTTTGGGAATTGGTGAAAATTCCAGGAAATCAGAAAGTTGTGGAATGTAAGTGCACTTACAAGATCAAAGAAGGGTGCCCTCCAAGAGATGAAGTCCGGAACAAGGCTAGGCTGGTGGCGAATGGGTTCACAAGAAGAGAAGACATAGGTTTCACAGAAACTTTCTCACCTGGACACAAGGTGGAGAAGATGGTGAGTATCCTCACCTATGTCATTGATGGGTTGTTAGTTTGGAACAGCAGGAAGAGGATGGAAAGGTTTACATCTCAACTCAGTGAGGAGTTTGAGAGGAAGGATCTCAGCCTTACACAAAAGATCCTTGGGATGAGGAGAATCATCCGGGAAAGAAAGAGAAACAGGTCAAGTGTTTCTTGGGCAATGGATGTTTTTAGCAAATGTGTGAGTAATCCCGGAAAAGAACGTTGGCTTGGGATGAAGTGGTTGCTGAGGTACATGGAGGCTCAGTGGCAGCCAGTGGTAGTACTCATAACAACCGGGGCAGAATGCATAGCGGCTACGGAAGCCATAAAGGAGGCTATGGGGTGCACAGGGTTGTTGGACGAGTGGGAGGTCCTAAACGTGCAGGTTGTGATATTTTCAGATAGTTAAAGTGCCTTGCACTTATGTAAAAATCCAGTGTTCCATGAGAGGACAAAGCACATGGATGTTCAGTATCATTTCGTTCGAGAAAATGTTACGAAAAGATGCACCCATGTGGACAAGTTTGCCACGGAAGAAAATCCTGCTGACTTGGGTACTAAAGTTCTACCTCTAAGTAAATTCAATCATTGCCTTGAATTACTTAGGATTGGAGTTGGTTAATTGGTAACTCCAGATGAGTTTGGATCCCAAAGCTTTCTGCACAATGGTTCAGGTTTTTTGAACACTTAGACAAAGGTAGAGATTGTTGTTATTTGTCTAAGTTTCAAACATGTCCAAACATAGTCTAAGGTTGGTTAGTGTCCAAACCAATTGTGGGATATCAAAGTTCAGCAAGTTATAAGGTTGTACACATGTGTGTGCTTCAATTTTGAGCATGGGAAGGTCAGGCACACTGTTGTGGAAGTTTCTGCCCACAGGCAGGAAGTGTGCACACCAGCATCAGGAGGCAGCAGCATCAGGTCAGGGCGCAGCGCACCCTGCCCAGCGCCGTGCCTCATAGCAAGCCTCCCTTCCAGCCCTGCCTCAACGCCGCACCTCACCATTTCAACGCCGCAGCACACAGCACATGTGTGCACACATGATCCAGCATGCATAAGACTTCTCCAATCATGTGTGCACCACACCAAAATGCACAGAATCACTTGGAGAGTGATGAAGGGCTGAGATTAAAGGAAGAACATGATCAAAGGGAGGATAATGACTCACAAGAATGTCCAAGAATTAAGAGGCTATAAAAGGGGTTCTCAATGCCTCATTTCACAAGATAATACAAGATACAAAAACACACATACAAGAGAGTTTTGTGACATTGTGAGATCATTGTAAACACAAGAGAGAATTGTGTGAGAGATATAAACACAAGAGGGACTCTTGTAGTGAGGCTGGTTATAATAAGATAGAGAGAGTCTAGATTAGATTAGAGAACATTGTTGAGTTCTCATCTTCCTCCTTCTCTTCTTGTTTCTTCAAGAACTTGGATTCTTGAAGGGGATTGCTGCAACTTTGTAAGAACCATTGAGATAGTGCAGAGAGTTCGGAGGAACTCACGGGGACGTAGGCACATTGCCGAACCTCGACAACAAATTACTTATCTTCTTTCTTTCTTTGATTTTCTGTTCTTGTGTTCGATTGCTGAAATTCTTTCTACAAGTCATTCAAGACTTGGGTGTTTGGAAGATCACCACCTGGGCATCTTGTCAAGGTGATTTCCAACATAAGATGTACAGGGGATTGAGACCAAATTATTGGTGGTCAATGATGAGGAAGGATGCAGCGGAACATATTTCTAGATGTCCGACTTGTCAACAGATGAAGTCTGAGAACTCTTCCAGTACATGAGTGGCCATGGAAAAATGTGAGTATGGATTTTGTCTCTGGTTTTCCCCGTACCCAAAGCGGTCATAACATTGTATGGGTTATAGTAGATAGACTTTCTAAGTCTTCACATTTTCTTCCTATTAAAACTACCTAGAGTCCTGAAAAGTTGGCTGAATTGTATGTAATGGAGATTGTAAGATTACATGGAGTACCCTTGAGTATTGTATCAGATAGAGATTCTAGATTTACCTCTAGATTTTGGAGAGGTTTTCAAGAAGCTATGAGTATGTAATTACAGTTTAGTACAGCTTTTCATCCACAAACTGATGGACACACAGAGAGAATCATCATAATAGTAGAAGATGTGCTGAGGGCAAGTGTATTGAGTTTCTCAGTAAGCTAGGATGCTTATTTGCCTTTGATCGAATTTGCATATAATAATCAGTATCAAACTAGTATTGTGATGACACCATTTGAAGCTTTATATGGTAGGAGTTGTAGAACTCCAGTGTGCTGGGAAGAAGTTGGAGAAAGAAAGATATTTGGTCCAGAAATGATAGATCTGACATTGAGATGATCAAACTGGTTAGAGAGAACCTTAGAGCAGCATAGAATAGACAGAAGAGATATGCAGATAATAGAAGATGACCTCTCGAGTTTTAAGTTGGTGATTGGGTATTTTTGAAGATATCTCCGTGGAAGGGTGTGTTGAGGTTTAAAAAGAAAGGAAAGTTGAGCCCAAGATTTGTGGGGCCATATAAGGTGATTGAGAGAGTTGGACCAGTAGCATATAGATTGGATTTACCTCTAGAGTTAAAGCAATTACATAATGTGTTTCGTGTCTCATTTTTGATAAAGTACTTACATGATAAATCTCATAGTATCTCGAATCAGGTGATAGAACTTCAAGAATATTTGACTTTTATGCAAGTACCGGTCAAAATTCTAGACAGAAAGGAACAAGTCTTGCGCAATAAAGTCATTCTCTTTATTCAAGTATTATAGCGAAGCCAAGATATTGAAGAAATTACTTGGGAGTATGAAGTAATAATGAGGAAAGAATAGCCCCAACTCTTTCATGAATTAGATAAGGAAATTTCGGGGACGAAATTTTTGTAAGTTGAGTAGAATTGTAATACCTGTATTCGTAAAGAAAGGGTAAAAAAGTAATTTAATAAATATGACATGGAATTAAAATAATATATATATGCGAAAGATTTAATTTTTATAAAACAATTCAAAAAAAAAGGAGGACGTGTGGACTGTAAGGAAAAAGAAAAGAAAAAAAAAATCGTGGAAAATTAGAAGAAGAAAAGAAAAAGGAAGAACATTGCAACATCTGGCTCCAGGTGTTGCCAAATAAAGTTTTATTTCTTGCATGTTGCACAGCAAGAAATTGGTGAGTGGTGCCTGTGTCGCGTAAAAAAAATTTATATATTGAATTGTTTTATTAGTTTTACCAAATCCTGTTTGGTTTTCTTCAATCTCAAATCTAAACTACTCTATTTTTTTAAACACTTGGGGACCGAAAGAAAGGTTGAAAGATTAAAATTTTGAAGAGATTTACAGAAGAATTTCATAGAGAATCACGGAAGCTCTAAGAAAAACAGAAGGTAATAACATGAAGTTTATTTTTGAAATTTAGCATACATGAAATTCCTGGAATTCAAAGTGGGGATTTTCAAATGGTGTGAATTATAAAAGAATTAGAGAATAAATTAGAATTTAATATAAATATTATGTCAGGTGTTGACAATCAGCAACCGGAAGAAATTGCTGAGAATAGCAGGGAAGGCAAGGAGGTGATCCATAGGTAGCTTTAAGTGGTACGTGGTGAGTTAGATTTACTTTAAGTAATCAAGATAAATATGAAATATATAGTGATAATATTTGAATAAATTATTAACCTATGATTTGATAATAGATGAAAGTTGTTTTATGGGTATGATAGGTATAATTGATTTGTGGAAAGTCATTATATGAGAAGTAATATTATTGGAATATGAGTCGATTTAATAATGAATGTGATAAATGAAATTCTTGACGGGTTATGGTTGATAAATTGATATGATATATGAGGAGAAGAAATTAGTGAAATTGATCAAATAATAATTTGAGAAAAGACAGGATAGCTAAATTTAATGTCTGAATACATGCTTGTTTTTATATTATAGTTCATATGCATATTTCATATCATTGTTCATATGCATATGCATGAAATAAAAGAATTGGGAGGGGGCCGATCTAAATGAAATAAAAGAACCGAAAATATTCATGCATATTATGTTGTATAAAATGTTTAAGTTGAGATCTGAATGATATATCTCCCTTGTTAAGGGTTGAGGATTGATGAAAAAAAAATTACAGTTGGTGTTATTTTTATTGTTGAATATATGTGTCGTGCTGGGATTTTCAAAATGTAATAACACCGTCTTGAGAGTGGCCAACCTGAGATGGGTCGTTACAACTTATTCTTAAAGTCAACGCTCCTGAAACTATTTATGATTGAAGGTATATTGGTTTATGCAATGTTATCTACAAAATTATAGCTAAATTTTTGGCGAATCAACTCAAGCCATTGAATATCCACATCCCAAAGATGTGCTATTGGGTGCACACTATAGGCAATTTGAACACATCGGAATTGGATCATGTTTGAGGATGAACAACCCAATCCCCAAACTCCCATTTCCATTGCTAATAATCTTGTTTGTTTGTGCAGGGTTGCATAGCAAACCTATGGCGCCACAAGGGATCACCACAACAAGCCCAGCAACGATCCTCCTCGCTAACTTTGGTGTTTTTAGTTTGGTTTTTTTTTATTATCTTCATTCTTCTTGTCAATTCCTCAACAAAAAAAAATAAAGTATACATTATTATTTAAATTTTTGGTGAGTGGTATCTTAGTAATAATTATAAAGTAGGAGTAGTATGTAGTAACAAATAAATCCGGAAAAAGACAAAAAAGAAAAAAGTTTTCAAAATCTCTGCGCGATTAGTTGGATTAGTGGATGAACAAAAGGGATGACAACCAAACATTATTTGTGTGTTATATGACCAATAATATTCTGGCTTTTGCACGTGTGTAACACGCGTGGATGAGAATGCATTGGTCCTGGACTCTTCATGGTCTTGGAGTCTTTAGACAATACACGTTTTAATTAGGATATAATAACATTATAACCATAATTGATCTTTGACCTTCAACCATTCAATAACAAAATCTTTCCTAAAAAAACACACAAAATCTCTCTTTTACGATAATCTTATAATTAGGCCTACAAACTAATTAAAATTGTAGTCAAGGTACTCGATGGAAAACATGATTACAAATCATTATCACTGATGTTAAGCGAAATCGTGTTTCTCTTGTGGTAATTTAATATTTTAATCAACTTGGTAAGAAGAAAAGTTGAAATGTTGGGTTAATTTCACACCAGAGAAAATGGAAGAAACGTAAATAGAGAATTTTAGGCCTACAAATTCGTGGACCCAAACCTAATAAATACAATATGATTACCAACTCTTTCTTTTCACATTTAATCAAATCACCAAATACTCTACCGGGCTGTTTGATAGGACGCGTGTCTAACACCATTTCTCCACGTGTTACGCGAAGGTCTAGGAGAGACTCGTAATATACGGACAACTAGATTTAAAAGAAATTTTAATTTACCACTTAAATAAAATTTAAAATGATTTAAAGATTTAACATCGTTTAATTGTTTGAGTAACATATTTAAATAAAGATTTTGTTATCATAAAAACACGTGATTATTGAATCAAGTTTCAGTATTTTAAAATCTGATTTGAAAAATTTTTGAACAATTTGATAATATGAATTTTTTTGAATTGAAACTTAAAAAAATGAAATTAAGGAAATCACAATGGATACCAAAATTGGTACTTAGGTAAATGAAGAACTATGTGACAAATTACTTATTTTTATTCTTTTAGGTATGATTCAATCCTTTACCAAATGGATCTTTTAATTTTCCATTGAACCCAAATTGTGTATGCCCTACGAGAACATCAAGATGGTTGAATCTGCTATTAGGTGTGAAGAAGAATTAGCGGGCATGTTTGGGTAATAGTTTTTTGTTTTTAGTGTTCGAAAAATATTTTCGAAAATGAAAAATGTTTGGATAACTGTAACTCGAAGCTTGTTTCAAAAACAGAAAATAATAAATTGTTATTTGGATAATTTTATTTTAAAAACTGTTTTGATACATCTTGTAATTATTTTTAGTTTTGAGTTTAAATTTAAAATATATATTAATTTTATTTATCATATTTACTATATACTTAAAAATAATTAATATTATTTTATTTTCAAAATTTTAATATTTTTTATATACTATGGAGGAAGAATAAAGCAGAGAAGTGAACATTGATTTTAGAGTTATTTTTCGAAAATTATGTCAGAAAACATCAATTTAAAGTTTTCATAAAACAATTTTTAAAAATTGGTTTTTTAAAAACTATTTTAAAAAATTATTTTTAAAAATTGTTTGTCAGACATAAAAAAAAAATTTTGAAAATTATTTTTAATTTTTAAAAATCTGAAACAAACGTGCCTAACTATTTTATCGATGGACTTTCACTTCTTGTAACTCTGCTGAAGTTGGCAATATAAATAAAATTTTTTATTACTTTTCAAAAAAAAAAATCTTCAATTTCTACAACATGAGGAGTAGGACTAATAATTTTTCAGTTGCACTTTTTTCAATCATTCAAATGAAAGAGACCGCAAGGCATGATGAGATATAGTCAAAAGACGCAAATAAAGCTGAACTGCCCTGAATTTCCCAATTAAAAATTCAGATTTGACATTAAATATCTCTGAGGACAAAAGAGTATCATGGGTCTGGATGAAGTTTTTACTTAATGATTAAGGTTAAAATCATGATATTTCAAGAGTTTGTTTGGTTAAAAAATTAAAATGAAATAAGATTGTTTTAATTTTATATGAATTATTAATTTTATATTTAATTGAGAGGATATATTTATCGTTTATGTCAAGATTAGATAAAATCAATTTTAATTTTATATTTTTTTATTTCACCTTCTTCATGAGATCATAGAATCAATCTCACCATCTTTTTAGGATTAATTTTTTTTTATTCCTCTTTTGTCCTTTAGTAGTAGTAATAATAATAATAATAATAATTATTATTATTATAGTTATAATAATAAAAAGATAATAATTATTATTATGATAATATTTATTATAATTATTATGATTATTAGTTATCATAATTATAATAATCATTAATAATTACAATCACAATAATAATTATAATGATAATAATAATTAATATAATAATAAAAATAGTAATAAAAATTATAATTGTAATAATTATTATAATAAAAATTGTGAAATTTTAGGGTTTATGAAGAATTTGAAGATTGTTAAAGATGATGAATAGTACAAGGTAATATGATTTTTTTATTTATTATCCCACTTTAATACTAATTAACCAATTCCATTAACCAAACATAAGATTAAAATAGTATCACTTTAATTCTTTGTTATTTCATCTCACTATGATTTTGTGTAATCTCATCCCATTATAATCTTGTAAGTGAACCAAACAAGTTTTAAGATCTCAAATTCGATTTTCACGATATGTGAGTTATTTATCTAATATATGTATCGGTTATTTCTTCAATTTTAAATATATTGTGATAATATTATGAATTTTTAAATAAATAATATAAAATAATACACACTTAAATTATATTTAAATTAATTATTATATTATTTATATATAATATCGTTTTAATAAAAAAAATGCTGCGTGGGTAAATAGTTAAAAAGGTAACGGTGGTGAGTCAAATTTAGACTTTGGTACGAAATTAAAAGACAAAAGGGACAAGTCGAGAAGGAGAGTCGGCGGCAGAAGGGAATAAGAGATTAAAGAGGTATCAAAAACAACTTTAAAAAGAAATAAAAAAGGTACATAGAAATAAAAAAATTAGTAATAAATGAATCAAATGATGAGGTGGAAGGGACCACAAACAGGCAGTGAAGCACCATATATTTTATTCTTTGTTTTGATGGAAATCATAAATCTTAAGTTTGATAGGATTTTTTTAACAGTCCAAATCATATAAAATATTTTTAATTTTTTTGATAAAATAATAATTAAATTAAAATTATTTAATATTTGATGAAGTGATTATAAAGCTTTTGTATATGATATAAATTCAGTTTTTTAAAATTTATTTTCTTGATTTTTATTTTTCTTAAAATAGATCTTTTTTGGTGTTTAACTTAATTTTCATTTCTTATAAACTTAATTTTCATTATTTGATGATCGAAGTGGATGGCTGTTCAAATAAAGTACTGTTTAGTTTAACAATAGTTTTACCTTTTGATTTACAAAATAATTTACATTAAAAAATAGTAGAAATAAAAATTATTTAATATTTAATGAAATAACATATAAAAAATTTATTTTGTCACTAAATTCAATTTATTTTAAAATTATTTTTTAATTTTTTTTATAAATTAATCTATGATAAAAACGTTTAATTTTTTTTATATTTAAAAAAACATAAATTATTTTATAAAATCGTTAAAATATGGCAAGAAAGACATTCACATGGAGACTATATTCGTGGATCCATAAATAAAATTGGGTCTCAATTAATAATGTGACCTACAAGTTTTCATAATAAGGTATGGCGTTATTATGAATGCCCTACTTATGTTCCTATTATTTGGGTGGGTTATGTAGCTTTCTCTCTCTATAGGAAACAGTACCCATATGAAGTTCTGTTACATGTCTATCAATGTAGGGTTCCCTACCTGAATAAATGATCCAAATAAATGAGAAAGGAGAAAAAAACCAAAATTATTGGTAGAATAATCCAGCTAGGAGAATGAAATATTGGGTTGTTTTGATGTCAAAATGTAACCAATAATTATGATCAGGGCTCCACTTTACTAAAGCCTCTTCTTTTTTAGATGCTACCTCCACTTTGGTAAGGTTCCTAATTTACAACTCATTATGCTTCACCTATAATATTCCACCCATTATTTATGCAATATATATTTGATTTAGGTAATATTTTAAATGGAGATTAAAGTATTTTTTCTAAAAATATCTTCACTTAAAAGCCTTATCCAAACCACGCCATAAAATCTCAGCTAACTAATTTTAATTTGATAGATGCTTGTTTAAATGATTATGATATCAATCATTAGAACCCCATTATGTACTTATTTAATTATAAAATAGTGGTAATCAGACGAATTTAGTTTCATGGGAGTTACTATGAAATCAAAAAAGTCCACTAGTAATCACAAAGAAATTGAATAATAATTATTTCAAAAAAAATTTAAATACTAAAATTACTAGTGGATTTTCTCGATTCCATAGTAACTCTCATGAAATCGGTTTGTGGTATCACCGCCCATTATAGAAATAACATCAATGAAGTTCTCTTAGTAATTTATGTTATAAAAAAATCATTTAAAATGATATTAAAGGGTTGTTTGAAAACTCAAAAGGTATTAGTTTAAATCTAAAGGTTGTGATTTAAACAGAAATATGTAATTTAAATCTAAATAGTGTGATTTAAATCTAAACATTGTAATATAAACAAAAAAGTGTCAGTTTTTTTTTAATATTTTTTAAACAGACACGATCTAATCCGTTAAAAACTAACAGACATGGTTGTAACGCTCTCATTAAATCTAGAAAAATCATATCTTTTCAACTGGAAAAACATAACTTTCCAGAACTATTTGAAAATATGTTTACACCTATAAATACTCCTCACTCCCCACTTCAAAATACAATTCATTTTTCATTCTTTCTTCTCTCTTTTTCTCTAAAAAATTTTGCCATAATATTTCAGTATTTCAAAGCATAATTAAATTGGAAGTTCTTTAGATTTTGTTGTTTGCAGACTTCAAGTTTGAGACTTGGTTGTATCCTTGAGTACTATTCGTCTGTAACCCATAGCAAACTTGTTTATATAAGTGGGGACAAATAATGTCTTAAAAATAGCGATTAATTCACGCCTCAAAGTCTTTATTATCATATTTTGTTCTCATTTAGAAAAAATATTATAACAATTTTAAGGCTTTAATTATGTCCAACAAAATGGAGACAAAATCATTCAAGGTGATGAACCAAGACTTCGTCAAGTTAGATAGATTCTATGAAAATAATTTCAGCCGGTGGCAAGACAAGATTATGTTCTTGCTTACTGCGATGAAAATTTCCTATATAATGGATTTGAATCTGCAGCCCATTCACAAACATCAAATTGTCTCGTGATATTTGGAAAGGTCTTGAGTACAAATACAAAACGGAAGAAGAAGGTACGAATAAGTATTTAGTTTCCGAATACTTTGATTTCAAAATGTTTGACAATAAACCTATCTTAGAACAAGTGAACAAATTACAAGTTATTGTCAATAAACTCTAAGCTTTAAAATTGTTTTGCTCGAATCATTCCAAGTGGGGGCTATTATAGCTAAATTTTCCACTTCTTGGAAGGATTATGGAAAAAGATTGTTGCACAAATCAGAGGATTACATTTTAGAACAAATTAAAAAAAAAAATCTTCGTACTGAAGAAGAGTTGTGTTTACATGACAAAAGTAGTAATGTTCAAAATGATCATAAAGTGCATCATATGGAGGCAAGTAAAGCATAAAGCATGTTTTACAAGTGAAAGCTGGAGGAAAATTTAAGAGAAAGATAATTTGCATTTGTATGCAGTGGCATGCAAATTTAATTATTTTGAAAATGAACGTGGATGTGGAATACATTTGAGGATGAGAATAACATGTCAATTCGTTTGATTTGATTTATTAAAGTTGTGAGGCCATTTGACATATATACATTTAAATTTATAATTGAATTTAGTTGATTAAATTATTTAGTAACACTATAAATTTACATGCGATATTAAATTGATATTTATTATAAATTTATAGTAAAAGTCACTATGAATATTTATTACTATAGCTTATTTGTGTGCATAGGTTATTGTCAAATAAATTCTGACTTTAAAAGGCATGATTATATATATATATATATATATATATATATATATATATATATATATATATATATATATAACATCTCTAGATTTATAATTAAAAAAAAATGTTCAAATGACAGTATCTTGCTTGAGATGTTACTGTTACGTATAATAAACACAAAGTTAATAAATTTCTGCGTTTGTGTGTATATCTTTAAGACATAATATGATGATGAGTAATATTGTGTTGAAGCAAAATGATAGGAGTTGTTTTGGTTTGTGCATAGAAAACTCACATGATCAATTGATACATGTGTAAGAAGAATTAATTGTAGATGGACACATGAAAAATGACATTTCTAGAAATGGTGAGTGAGGACGCCATGTAACCCGAACATTATGATCACCATGAGTGCAATTACATGAATGCTATTGTATGTGCATCTTAATGAAAAAGACATGATGGTGTATATGGTAATATTGAACAAAGGTTCTAATAATGAATCAAAGAGTCCGACCACTTGTTTCAGACAAAGTAAGAGTCTTTGTACTGATAAAGGTGTGGGTGTAGAGTTTTGATATTCAATATCAAAACTGGGCTTCATTTGTATGATTCAATTCCTCAAACATATTTGTTTATGGCTACATTGAGTAGTAACTTGTGTATTCAAAAATAACACATGTAGTAAAAATGTGCGGATCATTTCATTGTTTAACAATGAAATAATTAATTTCTTATTGTTAATGTAATTATATATATATATATATATATATATATATATATATATTAAATGTGGGGGTATTAATTATATTATAGAAAACCATAAATATATATATATATATATATATATATATATATATATGAAAATTTGTTGAAATCTTGAAACTTACATGGTTGATATAAGTGAAATCAAGAAATACACTTTATGGAAATTAAAGTAAGAAAGCTTAATGGGAGTTATACTTTGAGTACTTCATAGTGCATTATGAGAATATACAAATTTAGTAGAATCTTTGATTACCTAGAAGAAATCGTAGATTTGATTTGAACCGGTTGTATCAAGATGATACACTGATTCTATAGTAATCTGATTGTATCAAGAAGATACATCGATGCTAGTCGGATGATGAGAGTGAGAGATATAAAATACCCAAGAGGAGGTGATGTCTCTTGAAAGAGCAAGAAACAAACATGCATGTCTCACACAATGAAATCCAAATTGATTGCCTCGACGACAATTGAGGAAAATAATGCTGAATGGATTAATTATAAATTTATTATTAAAAATAAATTTTGTGGCCACATTTATGCATTTAAAATCCATACTTTGTGATAATAAAGTTCTGTGAGAGGTACCTTAAATAGTAAGTCTAGACATATCAATCTTAGACATGAGTATGTGAGACAATTGATACAAGATGGTATCATTACAATTGTCTATGTAAAGTCAAGTAAGAACTTGACTGATCCACTTACTAAGGCACTCGCAAGACCTAGTAAGTAATATATCTAGAGAGATGGGGCTTAAACTATTTAAAAGTCAGCAATGGTAGCAATCTAACCTAATGTTAGTAGACCACTAGTCCTAGGTTTTAATGGGTAATAACAAGTTACTGTGATTGACTGTTAATATTGTCACAAAGTTGGCCCATAATTGAGAAAAACAATATCGTCTGTTACATTTTGAAGGACAAGTTAAACTCTTAATGAAGTTATAAAATGCGTTCTAGTAACAGAAACGCAATAGAAACTTCACTTATATGAACGAAGGAGTGGTGTTGTTTCTTATAGAGAGTTATGGTTTGCTTTCTTGAGGTTCATGAAACCAGGATATAGCACATGGCCATAATAGTACTAAGTGAAAATAAATTCTCATCGAAATAAGATAATTTTACGTGTGTGGTGGCTCTGGTTGTATCATATAGGAATGTTGGTTTAATCTAAAGAACACTAATATAAGGTTTTAAATCGAAAAATACCTACTTTATGCATACAAGACTCAGAGATATTGTGGTAGTATTTTTCAAAATTGATTTTTCAAACAAGTGAGGGATTATTAGAAAAAATCATTTAAAATGATATTGAATGATATTTGAAAACCCAAAAGGTATTAGTTTAAATCTAAAGGTTGTGATTTAAACAGAAAGACGTGATTTAAATCTAAATGTTGTAATTTAAAAAAAAAAGATGTCAGATTTTTTAAACATTTTTTAAACAGACACGATTTGGTCCATTAAAAACTAACAGACATTATCGTAAGGCTCTCGTTAAATCTGAAAAAAAAAATCATGTCTTTCCAATTGGAAAAACATGACTTTCCAGAACTATTTGAAAATATGCTTCTACACCTATAAATATCTCTCACTCCTCACTTCAAAATACAATTCATTTTTCATTCTTTCTTCTCTTTTTCTCTGAAAAAATCTACCATAATATTTAAGTATTTTAAAACAGAATTAAATCGGAAGTTCTTCAGATTTTGCTGTCTGCAGACTTCAAGTTTGAGACTTGGTTGTATCCTGGAGGACTATTCGTCTGTAATCCATAGCAAACTTGTTTATACAAAGAGGGACGAATAAAGGCTTAAAGACAATAATTAATTCACATCTCTAAGTCTTGATTCTCATATTATGTTCTCATTTATAAAAAAAATATTACAACAATTTATAATATAAATAATTTGTTATATAATCATAAAGTTGATATTTGATGATGATAGTAGAAAACTGTTTTACTTTCATATGTGAAGAAAATAAACTGAAGTTTAAAACGAAGCAGTCCCTTTCATTCAGAGACAAATTGATTATAACATTTATAGCAAAAGGTACAAATGTTTTGCAGCAAGCAAAAGGATCAAATTGCACAAATTGAAAATATAGGGATTACATTGTCAAAATTATAATTTTAAAGATTTAAGTGTAATGCAATTAATCTTTAAAGACTTTCAATGCGATTAATCCCAAAAAGTAAAAGTAACAACAATAAAAATAAAAAATTGACTACGATCTATCTCATAAACTTATATTTGCAAAGTCTACCAAGTAAAGATCTAATATATGTGTGTGGGTGAGGTTGGAGATGATGTGAACCTAAAAACTTAAACAAATGGGCTTTGGTTTCATCACTATATAAATTTCTTTCACATATTCAATTTCTTTTTCGCGTGAGATTGATTTTTCACATCTAAAATATTCCCAACACCCACATCTCTTTTGAATTTTTTATTGTTACTCTCTTAATTTTCTTTTCAAATAAAAGAAAAATGTTTTTTTATTCTCCTTCTCATTTTTTCCTCTCTTATTGAGATATAGATTTTAGAAGAGCATTCAACTTTGAAGCGGTAGAATGATGCTTATATATATCTTTCCTTAATCACATGTTTTTTTAATGTAGAATAATAGTTTGAGATTTTTTTTGTTTTTTTTTATTATTTGTTATCTATTTTTTCAAGAAAATTTTCAAAAACACAAATATACACGCATAGGGAGGAGAAAAAATTTATTACATGTAAAACATTAGTGTGGAACAACGTATTATTCTTTTTAAGTAAATGCTAAATGTGAAACAAGCTTAAATGCTAAATGTGAAACAAGCTTAAAAAGTATATTGAACAATTTTTTTTCTTCCGTATGTGCCCTTTCACATTAAAAACTTCCGACCAAAAAACATAACCCTCTTTAATTTGTAGCCTTATCAAATATGTCATGGGATTCACAATAAAACTGTGGATTGTGTGATCATCTCAACTAACGAAGTGTGGCCCAAGGAGGTCCTCTTCTCTTTACAATTGCAAGAATGATCCACACATTTAGAACCCATACGAAGAAGACACACAAAAGGGTCCCCTAGCCAACTTAGTCAATTCCAATTGAGAAAATGGAAATCTCAAGACTTTGGTCGGTTTCAAGTTCACCATCGATGTCCCGACACACCGGCAGCCATACAGTGTCACGACGAAGACGCGTCGTTACATGGTTGGGGTCACATACTCTCACATTAGGGTTTATATTACAGGAATGACTTTTTCCTGTACCCGGTGTAACATGTTATGTTTGTGTCAAGTGATAATTTTTTAGAAACTTCACTATTAACGTCAAATTTTTTAATTTTAGTATGTACAGATGCTACCAGGGAATAGAAGTGTTCACTAAACGGTTAAAATCAATTAACCGAACGTTTCGAATCAATTCGGTTAAAATGGTTCGGTAAATATTCGGTTAATCGGTTAACCAAATAAGGTATATTGGTTAATTAGTTGTTTAACTATTAATTTTTTAACTGTTTCAATCGTTTAACCGATTAAGAAAAATATTTAATATTAATAATATTATAAATTAAAAAAATATTACGTATAAATTAAATATATAATATATATATATATAATTAATAAAAAATTTAATTATATAAATAGTATCGGTTAACTGATTAATCGACTGTACAAATCGAAATTAATTCGATCGTTTAACGTCGAAATACTTGAGTTAATTCGATCGAAACTATTAAAAAAATTTGATTCAAAAAAATCAGTTAAAATTTTTAACCGACCGTTTCGACTTTTATATATTTTTATTAATGAAATTCTTCAAAATTAATGCAAACATGAGGTTTGAAACAAGAATTTCTCATTAATGCAAACATGAGGTTGAAACAAGAATTTCTCCATATCAGGGCACCTTTCAGTGTCCTTAAAGTCTACCTTACAAAAAGTTTTTTGTGTTACAACAAAGTATATAGCAGTAGTAGTACAATACTTTTGAGGATGTTATAATTCCAGACAATAACACATTAGGAGCATAAGTTTCCTGTCCGATACCCAGAAATTTTAGCGAAAGTTTTATTTGGAAAAAAATTCTACTGCTTGTAAGGAATCTAGACATCAATGGAACAAATGTTCCCAGGCTGTCTCATGCTCATATGGTCAGATTCCACTCTTTACAAAAAATTATTTTACCTAATCAATTTAGCCCTACCCCCGACAGCAAAATCAATGTCGCATTTCAAGGAGTCACTTTTCTTTTTTTTTTTTTTAAATAAATAAATTATAAAATCATGGAAACTGATCTAATGGCTTCAATTGTGGTCAAGAGGGGATCTGGTTTATATAATTTTATCAGTGTTTTTTTTTTTTCTTTTCTTATGGGACAAAAAATGGCTTTGGGAAGGAAACATAATTGTAAGTTACAGTATATATTTATTTTTAAATGATGAGAGATCAGTGGTTTTATGATATCTCCCAATATATAGAATTTACTGTTAGTAGTTATTGCAATCACATGCAACAAGTCAACTTTTGCTTTGGGTCACGGGACATGCACAGATCTTCTTCTTCATAACAAATTAAAGATAAATTATATGTACAAAGAGATAAGGCTGTCCTTTTTTTCCTTTGTTTGTCCCTTTCTGTTAGATTTGGAATCAAATCAAGGCTATGGCCTAATCAACCAATGGGCTAGTACTGAGATTTGGATTTTTATTTTTACTATTAAAAAATTGAAATCGAAGTTCATAAAATTAAATGTTAAATCATCAAATAAAAATAGTTTAAATTTATCGTAATGATGTTCAATCTTAAAATGAATTTTATTTTTTATTTTAATTTTTTAATAGAGACTCTAAATCTGTAAAATTTCAAATATGAAATTGGGCTCACTCAGTCATATAACAGATAAGGAACAAAACATGGCTCTTCTTGTAGAGCAGTTCATGGTTAATAACGTAGATTGCATGTCAAATACAAGCCTAAATATGATTTTGATAGTAACATACAGTTTTATGTATGGTCCAGAAGAAAAAAAAATGCTCCTGAACTTCAGATGGTTAAAATAGACACTTATCCAAAAAAATCTGTGCATATACACTTTTGATCCCCAGTAGCTTTATCAATCCGAAAGCAGAAGCATGAAATGACAATATGGGTCAAATCTAATCGCCTCGATCTTTTAAGTAGTCAGCTGTAGCTCCCTGTCACAACCAGAGACTCTCATAGTACAAAAACCTAAAATCTACCATTACCCTGCAATCATGTTCTTTGTTAGTTAAGCATGAGTCCAACTGACTGGCTAAATAATATGAAACTTTGTTCAAATTTTACAACTTCTCAAGTAGCAATGCTGTGATTATTTTCCGTTCCTTTTCCACTCGCCTGAGAAGGGGGTCATGACTGCAAGGTTCCACGAATAACAATACAACATTCCATTTGTTCAGGCATTTCTTAGATCCAACAGCCTGCTCATCGCCTCATAGGGAAACTTGGCCATTCAAGTAAATGATCCTTCTCGCTTTTTTTCAGCAACATTGACATGTTATTAACGTATTCATGGCCTGCCTGAGTCTCACCACCCATCATCCACTGCAGAGCTTTAGCTGCCGCTGCTGCATCTTTTTCAGCGCTTTTCTTGATGATGAAAGGTTGACCCATGATCTGCATCCCGTTAAACTCCACGGTTGCTTGAAGCTGGTTGATCTTCAATTGCTCTCTTGTAGGTGGGCACTGCATAACCTGCCCTAGCGAGCAATGTTTGGAGCTGACTCTTAGAATTATCACCCCCAGGTCCACTTTCTGTCCTTGAAACCAATGTTGGCTGTGTTGCCATGACAGACATCTTTGAAGGCTCAAGGATTTGGTGGCCAAAAACAGATCTTCCATCACACTGATCCTCTGAGACCAACAACTTTACAGCAGATAGGAGCTCATGATCGGCGTCTATATCCATTCTAGGATGTAGTAGCTGACCATATTCACAACAAAAATCAATTTACTGATATACTTTCGGTGGTTATGGGTCTTTTTTTCTTGTTTCAAATGGATTCATTAATTTTTAAGAAAAATATGATTATTAAAGCCAGAAAATGTATTTGTCTTAGCCAAGCCTCCTTTGTTTTGGACAAGTGACCAAGTTAGTCTCTCTTTAATTTACATATTTACTAAAACAACCCTCTTCGTATAAAGAGAAGAAAATAATAGAAACATTTGAAGCCATAAAAGGCCCAGATACTACAATATCTCGGTCACCTCTCTCTCTCTCTCTCACTAACTCACTCACACACCCGTATGGCTATTATCCATATTATCTTTTACAAATTACCACTATGACTCAACATTTATGCTGTCTTTTACATCAAAACTAGAAATTAGCCGTATGAGATTCTACTTTTTTACCTCAACGTTTTATGTGTGAGCAGGAGCATAAATCAACCCAGGAAACGCTTAACTTTCTTTGTTCTGAATTAGTTCGTCGAGTTCTTTCTTTAAGCTTTGATACATTTCTGCCACAGCAGGTTTCATGAAGAACTCCAAGTATCCTCCCAACAATTTCAAGTGGCCGTCCTGTCAAAACATGAGCATAATTTACTAAAAAGTTTCTGGCCGGAAAAAGAAAAAAAAAAAGAACAGATAAAAAGCTTGTACAGATGCATGCATATATTATTCTCACAAGCAATAAATGATAGAAAGAACAGAAAAAACTTACAGCACCTCCTTCTGAGATGCTACCCGACCACCAAACAGGAGAAGCACTGAATCAGAAACAGCAGTAGAATCCCTCAGGAAAACAGAGTTAACTTTTATCTTTTCATTGAATACTAGCCATGGATACGGAATTTTTTTGCTCCTGAGCATTGACTGAGTTCAAAGAAATGAAATTAACAAAACAAATGAGAAGACCTATTACACATTGATGTACTGATGTCATGGATTAAAATTAGTAGAAGCAGAAACACAATAATTTGGAAGCGTATGCTTACCGCTTACCAAGTATAGAAGCATTTGTCCGTCCTCCATAGTTTTCAGTGAAAACGATCTCTCATTATGCTGCATATGCATTTATGTTAATATTCATAAAATTACTACAAAACTTACTACTTCTTTTGCTTTTGTTAAAATCAAAGAATTAAAAGAATTTTGTATTATTAATTAATCTGAATACAATTCAACAACCTTATATATAGATTTATGAATATCGAACCTCATAAGACTAGAAGACATAAACTAGATACGATTTAGAAACCCTACCAGTACACAATAGGAATCCTAATAGGATTTTCAGCCATATGCACCCAACTTTTTACAAATAGATCCAACTCACGGACCATACAACGGTTTAGTAAATAAATCTGCTAACTTCACATGTTTGGTACTAATCACATTTTGCACAAGTTTTTCTTGAACAACATGACAATCAACTTCAATATTCTTGGTTCTCTCATGAAACACTAGATTATTTGCAATATGAATAGTTGCTTGATTGTCACACACCAAATTCATTGGACCTGACTACTAATTCTGCTAATAATTGTATAGCCAAACTAACTCGTAGGTAGTGTGCGCCATTGCTCTGTATTCAGACTCAACACTCGATCTAGCAACCACAATTTGCTTTTTAATCTTCCATGACACCAGATTACCTCCAATAAACACAATATCTAGTAGTAGACCTCGGCCCAATTTCCATCCGTATAACCCTCAACCTGTGTATGACTATGATTTTGATAAAGTAAACCACGACCACAAGCACTCTACAGATATCTCAAAATCAAAGTTACCTGGAATGGTGTATGCTATGGTATGTGGTACGAGACTTTGCTCGGTACGCGATATGGAGGGGTAGGCTTAATTGGATCACTATTTGGGGTCGCGGTACGTTAATTTGGGTCGATATATATATATATATATATATATATATATTATACAATATATATTTACAATGAATTTAAAAATATAAAATATAAATCAAAACACAAATCTCATAAGTCATAATATAATTTAAGATAAATAGTCGAAAACTTTAAATATCTAAGACAAACTAATCCAAACGAAATAAAATCATGTAACCAAAATAATTATTTGTGACAAATTTCTATTAGAGCACGAATCACCTAACAAGACTCATTAAAAAGCTCTTACTGACCCATTAAAAAGAGTTCAACCAACATATGGCACATTAAGTTTAAAAAAAAAAACCAATGGCACATAAAGTTAAACTGATGGCACTTGATAAATATTAAAAGGAATATAATATATAAAAAAATGTAGTAATAAATTACAAAACCTAAAACATAAAATTTAAGAGACTTTTCTACCTCTAGCGTTGAAACTATTGGGAAGCTTTCTCTACAACGGTGTTGCACCACCTCCACTCCGAGTCTTCGATGGCGCTTCCTTCCTCCTCCACTGCGACGGCCCTTTCATGTCTCCTTCACCGCGGCGGCCGGTTTCTGAATTTTGCCTCTCCTTCAAAATTTCAGTTAATGTATTGTTGGGATTTGGATTTTGGGATCATTGAATATAACGATCCGGAACGCGAACGCACTGCGATCTGGGTCGCGCAATCCGGATCATGGTTTGAATGGGGCGTTAGCGTTCCTAGCAACACTGCTCAAAATACGAATAACATCCCAATAACTAGTTCGTGGAGCATCTAGAATCTAATTAACTACACTCGTAGCAAACAAAATATCTGGTCTAGTATCAGTCAAATAATTCAATTTCCCAACCAATCATCTATACCAATCATCTATACTTTCTTGGATCAAACAATAATTCCCCTTGATCAATTGGAAGTTTCGTGTTGGGATCCATAGGATTATCTAAAGGCTTACACCCCAACAATCCCGTATCACTTAACAAATCAAGAACATATTGACGCTGAGATAAAGAAATACCATAACGAGATCTAGCAACTTCAATACACAGAAAATATCTCAATTGTCCTAGATCCTTTGTTTGAAACTTAGTACCTAGGAACTGTTTTAGTAATAGAATTCCCTCCTTGTCGTCTTCTATGATCACAATATCATCTACATACACGATCAACAATATCCTACCCGCCTGACTGTTTGTAAAAGACATAATGATCTACACCACAACTATTCAGACCAAAACCAATCACTACTTCACTGAACTTGCCAAACCATGCTCTAGGAGATTGTTTCAAACCGTACAGGGACGTCTTCAACTGACAGGCCAGACTCTTCATGAGAAAACCTGTAGAGAACCATTGAGGAAAACATTCTTAACATCTAACTAACTGATGTAGCAACCAATTAAACGTAGCCGCCAAAGAGACAAACACGAATAGATGTAATGAGAGAACATTTCAACATAATCAATACCATATACCTGTGTATATGCTTTTGCTACCAGATGAGCTTTCAATTGTTAATAGTACCATCATGATAAACTTTCACAATATAAACCCAACGACATCTAACAGCAGATTTCCCAGGAGAGGAACCGAGTCTCATGTATTATTAGTACTCAAGACATGCATTTTTTTTTTTCCTGGCTGCTTTCCACTCAGAATTAGACAAAACTTCTGTAACAGACTTAGGAACGGAGATAGTAGAGACTGAAGCCACAAATGAAGCGTATGAAGAGATAAATGATCATAAGACACAAAAATCAAAGAACTAAAAGAATTATGTATTATTGATTAATATGAATACAATTCAACAACCCTCTATATATATATATAATAGACTTATGAATATCAAACTTAATAGGACTAGAAGACATAAACTAGATAAGATAGACATAAAGTGGATAAGATTTAGAAAACCTACTAGGACACAGTAGGAATTCTAATAGGATTCTCAACAACTTTGATAAGTGAAACTAATTGCATTTCAATAATTAGAGGAAACAGCCAAACTATCTCCTAATAGAGTTACAGTAACAAATAAAATTCTGAAATTATTCAGCATATTAAGCTCACAGCCCTGAGACTATGGATGCAAAATAGTGGAGCAAATCATGATAGCCATAAATATAATCAGCGTCAACAACCACTTCTATTACCTACTTTGACAAGCATTATGAGGATTTTCGATTTGATTACTGCATGTAGGCTAATCAGGTTATAAAACAAAATTACTGAGTTGTAGCAAAGAGACAAAAGGACATTAATGCCATGCGTAAAACATTAAAGAGATTGCTGTGCAATATGAAAACTTTAGAAGACACAAAACCCCATGACTCACCACAATAGAGCAAATTACAGGATACAGGCCATAGCAAATAACTGCTCTGATAAGATACTCATCATGGCTCCATGTGTTATAGGTGGTTGTGTTGCCATCAATCAGTCCAGTATCCTTGAGCAAAGAGAAGAACTCTTTCTGAAGAGCGTCGATAGCTTTTCATTGATTGTGCTGAAAGAAAACTTTTCCAGCAGTACTCATATCCAGCAAGGTCTCTCTCAGCATCTTTACAGCCCTTGTAGGCCCGGACAAGTGCTAGGTGGTCACTATAATCATGGCAAAACTGATATTTTGCAGCCTCTGCAAGCAGAAAAAGATGAAAATAGAAACATTTATCTTTTTCCCCATGCATTACAGGTGAAAGTACGACTAAAATTACGCTTACATTTCACAAGGCTCTGTTTGTTTTGCCATAAAATCATAGGTGGAACATTATTTGTGTAAAATAACATTTTCAGGTGTTTGAATGTAAAATATTTTACCCCATAAATCATCTTACACCAAAAAACAGTCAATGTAAAGGAAAATGACTTACAGAACTTTTTGCTGTAAGTCACTTTACAGAGAATAGGAATAAAGGACAATCCTTTTCAAATGGTCTTACTTTCCCACTTTCCTAAAGGTACTCTCATATTCCACACCACTAAAACTCTCTCCCCACTATTTTTTTGGTGAAAATGATTTTATATCGTAAACTGCTTTATTCCGAAACAAACAGAACCTAAGTTGCTCTCACCACCTTTAATCAAAAACTACTTCCACCAAGATAATTGTATTCTACTCTTATTTCTCCCTCTGAAAAGGGAGAAAACTTTCAATTCCACATCCCTCATATCATGGTTAAACTCGCTACATATGAAAGCAGAAGTCCCTAATAAGCAGCTAAAAATAAAGAAAAAGGGAAATCTGACAAGCAAGATTCAATCCATTCTGTCAAAGCAGGATAAAATTATCTTGCACCAACAAGGCTACAATAGTATCATGAAAGTCACTAAAACCAGAATTGCATATTAACCTAGAACCGCACTGCTAATATAACAGCCAGAATTCCTGGTGATCAAAATAGAATTTTTATCTCAGTTTTAAAAATTCAATAGAGCCCTTAACAATTTAAATAAGGGGAAAACAACTTCAGAAGGCATGATGGGGAATAAATAATAAAACTGAAAATCTGGAATTCTCACCCAAGTTTGCTTGTAGATCTTACACAAGTTCAAAAATTGCCAATGGCAACATTTTTCTATCTCTTGTTCTCCTGATACCAGGGAATGCCCAAAAGGTTATGATTCTACTTCTTTCTCCTCCTACACCACCCCCCCCCCCCCTCCTCTCCTTCTCCCACCACCAAAAAGAAAAGGAAGGGGACTTTCTCCCCAACTGCTTCTCAACAAGTTACAAGTTGTAACTAGCATTTGGATTTCTTTCTAACTATATGAAATCTAAGCAAAACTCAATAATGAATTGTAAAGGTGAAAAAAAAAAGAAAAAAAAAAAGAGGAAGGTCATGGATCTTGCTGAGGTTAGTTTCTTAAATTAGATTAAATTGTTTTATTAATTACATTTATATTTAAAAGCATTTCTCATTCACATTTATTGAAAGAAAGATTCAAATGGTGCTTTTCCTACCATATTAATTTAGATAATACTTTATTAAATTACATATGCGCTATGGGGAGATCAGACTTAACATTTGCATTAACAGAGTGGGTTAATTTAGGTGCAAATAGTAGAAAAAGAGAGAGAAAAAGCTGGCCTCAATAGATAGCGCTTTCATCTTCCAAATTAACTGTGAAGATATTACTTCAATCTATATGCATAACCCTTGAACGTGTAACAGATCCGAAGCCCAATCTTACACGCACTAAACTAGTTGTAGTTTCCAAAATAATGGTCTTCGGCAAGGAATTTGGTAAACCTTAAGCACAACCACAACATCCACAATTATCAACTTCTTTTTATCTGCTCCACTGTGAAATTACAGTCAATAGGGGATGATGAGATGAATCTTCAGCAAACTAAATATCTCTCTGCATGCAACATGGACACCAACCAAGCGCAAAGCTAAATTTTTTTGGCCAAGTGGTCCATTCACTTCAGCTGATAAGCTCTGGGAGCCATATATGAAACTTTAAAATAATTCTTGATAGTTCAGATAATGAAGCTTGATTAACTTCAACAAAGTGCTACAGAGCCTACAGTAGATGACATAATGTTTCTCCAGATATAGTTACACTCGTTCTAAAACTAGGAATGACAATAAGCAATTAATTTATCCAATCCAAATGAGACTATGCTTTTTCCAGTTCCAACTATGGTGGTAGGTGGCTAAATCCAGTTACTTGAATTCTTTCCATATCCATAGGAAGCTTTCACATGTCACTCAATCAGATATTCCCAACAATTTAGATAAACCCCTCAAAGTTCCCAGTCTGTGAGAACAACTAATCAAATCCTTCAGAAACTGAATAAATCCCATACCTGAGATATTTATTTCTAGTCTTATTGCTGTGTTTTGGTCAACATCATGTTGGGTGGGTGGGGTTACTTCACCCCCTTGATGGTGTAATGCTTATTTCAGCCTTTTTGGGTTAGACGCCAAACTGATGTTTTGTTTTCTTCCATCAAGTTGCTTGTTACAATTTTAGCAGCCATTGCAAGGAAATAAGTTCCACAAAAGTTGAAACGTGAAGACATGGATGGGCCCGATTGGGCTAGAAAGCTAAAGATATCATCTGTAATTCATTTTAGCGAATAAACAAAATATAAATCACAAAATATTGTATAGACAAATAAATAGCAGTAACATCTTCATTACAAGAAATCATGTTATTTGAAAAACTAAAGCAATGCTTTACCACAACTTAAACAAAGAATGAGACTGATCCATCCAACTAACCAACAGACGTGCTATTCATTAATAGAGACAAGGAAGCAGCAAAAGAAGAAACTAAAAGGCACACATAAGTTTGCCATGATCCTAACCAAGGCACACAGGATGTGAGCATCAGCTATTAACATAACATAGAAGACAAACTTACATCCATCTTGTCCAATGGTGTTAAGAAAGGATCTCTAAAGCTAAGACCAGTCACAACAGTTAAACTGGATCCAGACAATTGAGAATAGCTCCTAATATGAGCATCTTTCCAAGCTTAGGCTCCATTGGAAGCATAGTTAAATAGGGCCCTGTCAAGTGTATTGGACCACATGAGACAAATTTCGCAAGAAAATAAGTTGCTTTAACTTACAAGCATTAAAGATTAAAAAGGAAAGACAGAGTATCTCCACCTACCTAAAACAGTAAGATTTTCATTCTCATCGAAGGCCCAATGATTTTTAAATATTCAATAGCATTTTGAACCTACATAAAGAAATTAATCAAACCAAAATATGAAATGCAATAGACATGCAAATGATCCACCTAAATGTGAGGAAAGTGATAAATAAAACGCCTTCATTAATTTCTACTGCTTGAGTCAAGCACAAATAAGATAATATATATTATTTTAGTGTATGCCCACATAATACATATAGGTAGAGGTGGCAAACGGGTTGGGTTGGGTAAATCGAGTTCGAGTCATTCTGAGTCTCGGATCGTTCGGTCGTGGGTCAGTTCGGGTTCGGGTCATATCAATCTCAGGTCGGGTCTCAGGTCGGGTCGGGTTAAGTTGGGTCAACAAAATAGATATTTATGCTTAATTAAAAAAATATTTTATTTGCATATAATAGGACTAAAAGAGTTACATTGTCAAATACTTGAAAATTAATTAATAATAAATCAATACTTAATTTTTTAAATAATATATTTAATATTTTTAATGCAATATGCAATGTTGTGATTCTTAGTCCCAAAATTCAGTCTTAAATGATCTCAGACAACTGGTCTACAAAGTTGTTCTCACTAGTAACATCTTATACCAAATTTTGGATATTAAATATCACATAATCACTTCATTCCATTACATTTTTTTTCAGGACAATTAAAAATAAAATTTTATTTTTACTTGAAGAATAATGAAAAATTTACTATTCTTCTCGATTTTTTATTTGAAATTAATAAGATTACTCATATTAATAGAATGTTGAACCATGCATATCAACACATGTAAATAAATAATTAATTAATTGTTATATAATTTATTTTATTTGAAAACTAGTAAATTAACTATTATCCCAATTTTAGAAAGAAAATTGTTTTTTTTTATAATAAAATATTATATTTTCAAGTTGTTTCGGGTTTTCGGGTCGTTTTGGGTTTCAGGTCATTCGGGTTCGATTCGGGTCATATTGAATCCAGGTCGTTTCAGGTTTTGGGTCACTTGGGTTAGAGTCGTATTATTTTGATGTATTTCGGGTCGGGTCGGGTTTTGCCACCTCTACGTATAGGCTTGTCAATAGAATAGATTCGGATTATTTATTGGATGTTTTAAAACTTAATCCATATACCATTAGGATTCGGATTGTAACCGAATAATCCGGTTCTTAATGGATATTTAAATACTTATTTGATTGTAGGACCATACTTTTTATCAAAAGAATTTCTCTTTTCTCCTTGCAAAATATATCCATATAAATTAGAAAATTTTACATGTCATTTAAATTCATCTTTTCATCAATACATGTCTTTTAAATATTTCATATAGCATACTCGAAAAGTACTAATTTACAACATTACTGCATTTCTATATAAAAATGTATATACACATAATGCAAAGAATAATATTGGTATATAGGAGTATATAAATTTAACATCAAATTGGGTTACTATCGGAGTGGATCAAGACAAATACTAAATTGATTTGTTTGTCAAGGGGATTAGCCGATTCGGATCAAAATCGGATTAATGGATCAAAACCTTATCCATTGACAGCTTACCTACGTAGTACTAGATGACATGGATTTTTCTGCATTTTGGTTTTTTTCAAAGAATTTTTTTAAGTTTAGATGACTTTATACAACAAATTTAAAACAAGGTGTTGCAGACCGAGATTTTTCGTTGCTTCCACGCAATGTATTGTCCACTTTGGCCCACTGGGCCGCAAGATTTTTCCCTTTAAAAGACGCCTCACATAGAAGGGGTTGGCCTCTGCCTTGTAAGCCGCAAGCTCTCTTTGACTCCTCAACAATGTGGGATCCAGAGCTCCCCTTCCTTATTTTATACCACACCAGATCCCCCCAATGGAGGGAGCTTGCTGCATACATCCAAGGGTTCCCACAGAAAGCGCCAATGTTGCGGGCCGAGATTTTGCGTTGTGTCCACGTGAGGATTCTCCACTTCGGCCCATTGGACTGCATAGTTTTGCCTTTTAAAAGGCGCCTCACATAGAAGGGGTTGGCCCCTACCTTATAAGCGGCAAGCTCTCTCGACTCCTCAACGATGTGGGATCCGGAGTTCCCCTTCATTATTTTATACCACAATACAAGGTAATATATAAAATATAAAATCAAAATTTTAATTATGATATAAATTTAAGAAACTATAAATTGAGGCTTAATAGTGGAAAATATTTAGTTATGATATGTTTTAAAAATCATAAATTAAGGCTTAAATGGGAACTGTATCAATTAAGGCCTAATAAAATAGGAAAGAAAATGAATCAAAGTTGACCTTACAAAAATCCAACATTCTTCAAAGTAGCTCGCCTAGCTTTTTGACCTCCCTGAGTAGAAATTTTCTTCAAAATTGACTGATAATCTGAAACTAACATGTCTGTGATTTTTTTAACCTATAAAGTAGGACACGATGATGCATGAAAAAATGAAGCATAATACAAAATGCAAGAAAAATGATTCTTCCGGGTTTCCAAATTTGTGCAATACCTTTAAAAGTTGAAGAGGGTTAAGATATATGGAGATTGAAGGAGTCCAGAAAACTTCTAACATAAACTAACATCGGGTGTAAGAAGGTAGAAATAGTTCAAAAACATAGATTTGAAACAACACTAAGGAAATAAATCCAACTCAAGCACTTAAGAAGAAATTAGGATAACTCCTCAAAACATTCATCAAAATCTCCAAGTACTGTTGTATGAAAGTAGCACTGCCATGCAATTACTTTACAACAGAATCCAACTCTTGTAATAATTGAGAAATTAGACTTTCATGAGAAATTTGAACTTCTCCCTTTTACCCCAAGAGAATTCCAAAGTCACAATTACTTACACAAGCACAGCACATTGCTGGCATTTATCCAGATCTAGCTAACAAAAGAGTTTCAAATGATGGAAAAGATTTTTAAAAAGTGACAAAAAAGGAAAGTTCCAACATCACATATTTGATACCAAAATAGGAAGTTAAGCGCACTACCTCATTGATGGGTGGTCACTGTTAACAGATCAAATTATAGTGTTGGAATCTTGCATGGTGGCTGGAGAAGCTATAAAACCATTATTTTCTTTCCCTTCGCATTTCGATAGAATCTAAATATGTCAGCACTCAAAGAAAACAGCATCATACCACAAGAATATGATAAAAAGCACAAAATAAGTGAACTTTACTTCGATGAGACTAAATTTTAGTTAAAATTGTCATCCTCTACAGCAAAAACCTCTTCCCTAAAAAATAAAATCACATTGGAAAATGGTACAACCCCTGTTTAACATCACAATGGTCCTTTACCCACAGCTTCATGTAGAAGAAGTCCACAGCATTCAGGGACAAGCAAATAATTAAAAAGAATATAATGTACTAAAATATTGACACACCTGATTCTATGAAATGGCTGTCGATATGGCATCCTTCTCTTTATAAGCCAGGAGACTTTTACGAAATTCCAGCATTCTTCTACCTTCTGGAGATTCCTGCAGCAAGTGGAAATGAAAAAAAATAAAAAACAGCTTTGTATCATCATGTACCAATATGCACAACTAGACAAGATACTAAACGCAATCGCAAGGTTTAGAATCTGAAGAAGACAATACATCTCACAGCATACTACAGAATTGCAACATTTATCAACTACACTACTTTCATAGGAGGCTTAAATTGGTGGGGGTACTTTACAGGCCAATCAGGCACTGAATTCCCACATCCACATTGAGCCAGATCTCAGTTCATGTGCACCCTGAACCCTTAGATATAGTTGTTAAAGGCACAAGGCGCAAAGCTGCACCTTGTGCGCCAAGCCCTGGGCCCTAGGCGCAGGATGCAGGCAAGCACCCAAGGAAGGCAAGGTGCACATTTTAGAAAATTTGTATAAAATGGAATATTATAGACTTGGGGAACACAAGAAAGATTATAATTAAGGATTTTAATCTAAGAAATTGGTGATATGGAGATAATTATGTAATCATGAAATATTAGGAGTATCTAGGTGTAGAATTTTCATATTTCAGTTTTTTTATCGGTCCAAGACTAGGCTTAAGATAACTATATAAGAGGTGTCCCTATGAGCTTGAAATGAATAAAAAAAAGGAGATTATTGAGATAAAACTCTGTGATTGAGTTGTTGTTCCGCACCATGTGATTTGGTTGCGGTTTTTGCATCCATATGATTTGGATTGCTATTTCTATGTGATTTGGATTGTTTAATTTTTAATTTCCTTGATTTTACATTTTCTCAGCTACTGTAATGCAGCAAGGTGCAACCCATTTACAAAATCTTTCTACACTATAGTAACTCCACAAAATCTACAAGACCTTCATCAACAAAAGGTTTCCTTTAACCCAAAATCTAAGAATGTTGAACCAACTACCCATAATCACATCTAAAGGTCTCTCAACACCGTCAAAAGCTCTTCTATTTCTCTCATTCCAAACAAACCAAAAAGTTAGAGAGAGGAATCAACGAGTAGACCTTCTTAATCTCCTAAGAAGCACAAAAACCGCTCCAAGCCCACACTTCATATTTCATGAAACCAGCAATCACCCACGAAATGCCAAAACGTAATAAATCATTTCCCACAAATTCCTAGGCAATGGACACTCCATTAACAGATGAAACACAGACTCAATAGCATCTTCCCCCACGAGGCTTCCCACACAAAGAAACTAACTTTTTAGGAGCAAAATGATTCCAAATAGCTTTCCACATAAAGTTGGGGGAACCTTCCAAAGGAGTCTCACCAACAAGGACTTTATTAAAAGACTTAACCTCAAACCCCTTCTCCAGGTTAAACTTCCATCTAGCCAAATCTTCTCTTGTCAAATCAAGACTAGTGCTATACAAAAACTTCCAAAATCTTTCACCCCTCTCAATTTCCCAATCATGAACATTGCGGATGAAAGGAACATCCCAAGATAAAGCAGTATTGGACAAGGAAATGCAGGAATAAATGAGGGCACCCTTATCTCTCACAATAGCAAAATATATCTGGGAATTGGACTTTTAAAGATGAGTCACCACACCAAGTATCATGCCAAAGCCGGTTCTTTCTCCTTTTCCCACCAAAACCATAACAAAAGGAGAGAATTCAGCCCACCCTTTCAGATTTTCCAAACCCCACACCAAAGGCCCCCTTCCCTTCCTTAGACATCCACCCGTTAAGCTCCACCCCAAACTTAGCCTCCAAGTTAAGCCCTAGACCCCCTTTTTCCAACGGTTGTTTAATCACATCCCAATTAACCAAGTGATACTTGAACTCCTTCCCCAAACTACCCCAAAGGAATCTTCTTTGAAGTGCTAGTAATACAGTAAGGGCACAAGATAAAACAAAGCCCCAATATTTTATGCCACACCATCACAGTGCCACATAATACATAACTAGTTATTCTGTTATTGAGCTTCCTTTATGTCACCAGTCTATTATCTCTTGCTTTTCCTCGTAAAGCTGAAACAGCTACCACAGAATTGATTTAAAGAAAGAAAAAAGAAAATAGAGAAGAGAAAAAAAAACAAAGAGAAGATAATGGACAAGAAGAGCGAGAGAACGAAAGGTAGAATAGAGAAGATAAGAAGAGGAAAATGGAAAGAAGGGACAAGCAGAAGTGCTGCAGAACAGAGAAGAAAAGAACTGATCCAGTGGTTGGGAACTGACCGACATATTTGACCTTTGTTTCTTGCTTGACCGGTGGAGAGGAAATGAAAAGAGTAGAGCTGTGTTGGTCAACAATAACGACAGCAACTGGCTAGGGTTAAGATATGTTTGAGCAGATTTTAAGAATTAAGGTTTGTTTCTTATGTTGCTCATATCCTTCTATCATACATATAATTAATTCAATGGTTGAGATTAAATGATGAACTATAAAACAAAGAAAAGCTAAATATGCATCATGCATGCCTTTTGTGCGCCTCTCGCCTGGGTGCCTAGGCCCACGCCTGATGCAGGTTGCCTTTCCTACGACTAGTACAGGCGCAGGCTCTTGGGCCTGGCCACACCTTGCACCTAGGCCCGTCTATAACAACTATGCCCTTAAAATTGTATTTTATCTTGCTTTTCATCTTCTTTCTCTCCCAATGTTCTTGTATATTTGGTTTGCACTCAACCTTAACCTAATTTAATTTCTTCCTACGCTTAAGTGATTTTCTTTCAGCCTACCGTCCCCACAACATACAAGTTTTTTGAGTTTTGAGTTTTTTTTTCAATAGAGAGAATCAATTTATAAAAACATAAAATCGACCGCATATATATACACACTAACACCACATATAAAGGCTCCAAAAAGGAATGCGACTGTTTTTTCACCAATTCTTAAGTCTTTCAAATGGATCAAAATAAAATCAAGACATGCAAAACTTCTGCAGATTATTCTATTACTAATCATTTTCAATCTCGTAAGAATTGGTCAAAAGGCATGATCAAGTTACTAATCAAAAGTAAATAGTTGAGTTTACTAATTGAGGTATTATTTATTTTTGTGGTGTCTTTCCTGTACACTCCCCATCACAAGGATAAAAGATTGCACAGAAAAGAGTGAATGAATTTCATATAGAACATACAATAGCCATAATTTAACCACACTATTGATCAAACTTATTATCTTTTCTTCTTCAAAAGTCAGCAACCAGTTTATTTTGAAGTGACGATTTTTCTTCTTTTCGATACAATAGAAGACACCTCATGCTGTAATTTCTTAAATAAAAAATGGGATATGATATATGGAAAAATATTAGATGATTTAGAATTTGGAGAACATATCTTCTTTGTCTATGAATTTTTTAGGACCATCAAAATCTATTGGTTTTGTTATGTAGTAGTCCTACTGTTAGATCATTAGTTTGCATTACTCGTTTCAAAAGCCCATAAAAGTTTAATATTCTTTTTAGTTATTTATTTAATGAATCTCACTTGCCTCTTCAGCGTATTCTACAATATAAGAAACAGAATCTAAAATGCATATGCCAAATGCAACCAAAAGAAAATTGTAGAATTTCCAATCAAAAGTGAATTGAAACAGATGGTGGTTCCCTTCTGTGTTTCACAGACTATGCTCTCTTGAAATATAAGAGAACAAATAACACAGACTTTGTAGAACTCTTAGTTATCTTGTATCATTAGAATAGGTAACACCGTAACACCAAATCAAAAAGGAAGGAAAATATATAATCAAAAAGGAAGAAAAAAGTATAAACAGAAAGAGGAAAAGAGAAAAGAAAACAGAGAACATAAATAGCAGCGCAACACAGTTGTCAGATCCCATGCAAAGCAACAAAGGAGATACAGAGATGTTGCCTTAGATAATCCACACATCTGAAGTTCTGAAATAAATATTAAACAAAAGAAATGCACTGAGAAAACAACAGAAAAGGCCCCTAGTTTAACTTATCAGGATGAATAAACCTGCCAAGCTTGTTGCTGATCACGCAGTTGCAAACTCCGCCCCGCAAAGAATTTTCTCCATTACAGCCTTACTGGCTACTAGGGGCTCCAGTTGCTCAAAAAGCACTTCATCAGTAGCAATACTACCACTACTGCTTGATCTTGAAATGTGTTGGAAAATAACTTTATGAGTACACGTGTAATATTCTAATAATAGGAATGCTAGAATCGTGGGAATTAGAGAAAAAGATAGAATCCCACTAAATAACTTTGTTTCTATTTTCTAGGAGATAGTTTCCTTATTTATCTCATCTCTCAATTATCTCCTTGTAATTAGCTAAGCTAAGATTATTCTGTACATATAGCCGAAAAATGCCTCATATTTAATACATCAGATATTCATTTTTCTGAAAGTTTACATGGTATCAGAGCTTTAGGGTTTTTTTTGGACATTCCAAAGCTTTCATCGCTTCACTGTTTTGGCCTTCATAGCCAACCATACCTCTGGCCTTTATCGCCAATTTTTTCTTCCCTCTAATATTGCCTTCTTCTCCATCATTAACCCACCATGGCTGAAAACACCACCCTGTCCACAAAAGTTCTCAATCATCCGACTTTAGGTGATCTGCAGAATATTCAAGCAACGTATAGGCTGAATGGGAAGAATTATCTGAAGTGGTCCCAATTTATCCGCACGAATTTGAAGGGCAAGGGAAAAATAAGTCATCTTTTGGGCACAGGCCCGAAGGAGGGAGATCCCAAATTTGCAGCGTGGGATGAAGCAGATTCCATGATTATGTCTTGGTTATGGAATTCCATGACTCCTAAAATCAACGACACCTGCATGTTCCTATCCACGGCGAAAGAAATTTGGGATGTGATTCGACAGACGTATTCGAAAGCTCGTGATGCGGCTCAAGTGTACGAGATCAAAGTCAAGACCATTGAAATGAAACAAGGCAGCAAAACTGTCATTGAGTACGTAAATGTGCTTAAGAATCTATGGTAAGAGTTGGACCATTATCGCTATTTCGAGACAAAATGTCCAGAAGAAGCAGCAACCTTGAAGAATTTCATCGAAAAAGATCGAGTTTATGACTTTCTTGCAGGACTTAATGCTGAACTTGATCAAGTAAGGGTGCAGATAATCAGCAAAGAAAAGATACCCTCTCTGAACGAAACCATCTATCTGATTCGGGCAGAGAAGAGTCGAAGAGGAGTGATGCTCGAACCCCAAGCTCTTGAAGGTTCTGCTATGGCGACAAAAACATACGTGAAGACGGATGGAAAGGCAGATCTGTCTCGATCCTCGAACCCGGATAACCGGGATACTCTCTGATGCACTTATTGCAAGAAACCGAGACACCAGAGAGAGGTGCTGGAAACTGAATGGAAAACCACCGAGCAAGGAGTGGGGAAACCAAGGAGGACGACAGTGTAATCTGGGACAGCAGCGGAACCAGTCCTATTTCACCATGAATCAACCAGGTTCAGACCAGGGTATGCTTAATATAGAGGAGGTAAAGAAGCTAAGGGGACTTCTGGGATCACTGAAAAAACCTAGTGGTTCATGCTCTCTCGCATTCTCAGGTAAGTTCTCATTTTCTCAAGGACTAAATGTCTCAAATAAAACTATCAGGAATTTATAGGTCATTAACTCAGGAGTCACAGACCATATGACTCATTCTTCACTAAATTTTAGCACCTACTCTCCATGTCCTAGCAATCTAAAAATAGTAGTTGTTGATGGTTCTTTAACTACTCTAGCTGGTCTAGGAGATATTCGTATCAGTCCTTCTCTCACTTTAAAAAATGTTTTTCATGTCCCAAAGTGGAATCTATTCCAAAGCTCACACATGATATGAATTATAATGTACTTTTCAATCATTCTCAATGTGTTTTTTAGGACCAGGTTTCGGGGAAAAAAATTGGACTTGTGATGAGTGCCAAATATTGCATATTTTGGCCCCTTAATTTACATTTGTTAACTTAAGAATTTGTTACTTTGAGTTGTTTTTCGTTGTTTTACAGGGTTACAAGCTTGGAAAGGAGTTTCACTAAATTGCCAAAATTGCTCGTATAGATCAGCCATTTTTGAGAATTATACTGTATTGATTCAGGAAAAACTAGGAGATGAGCCATATATGCTTAGAAAGATCCAGATGTCTATTTTCTGAGGAATTTTACGGATCAATAAAATGATTTTTCTAGAGAAAGTTATGGCAGTTTTAGTAGACAAAGATCAGGCTGTGCATGATTTCAGCGTGACAGATCAGCCATTTTTGAGGATTAAACTGTATTGATTCAGGAAGAACTAGAAAATGAACCATATATGTTTGGAAAGATCCGGATGTCTATTTTCTGGGAAATTTTACGGATCAATAAAATGATTTTTCTAGAGAAAGTTATGGAAGCTTTAGTAGACAAAGGTCAAAGAGCAAAAGCTGGAATCTGCAGTATCCCACATCGGATTGGAAACACATTGCACTTGTGTTGTTTCCCTATATAAGCACCTCTTCACTTCATCTTTAGTAAGCAATCCAAGTGCCATTTTGGTGCAATTTGGAGGACTTCTACTAGCATTCTGGTGGATCTCCAAGGGCTTTGCTACAAAGGGGGGAAGCGCTACTCAACAACTGCGAGTGGAATTTCTCTCAATATACAGTCAGTTTTAATTTATTTCTTTTTGAGTTTTAATGCTTAGCACTTTAATTGTGAAATTTAGTTTCATAATCATGAGTGGTTAAATCTTCAGTAAAGGTTGAAGATGAAGCCTTTCCATTGTTTAGCATTATATTTTCAGATATGTTCGTACAATTATGATATTTTTAGTATTAAATGTTCTATTTCAATTGTTTGAGTAAATTCTTACGATTGATAGTTTTTAAATTGTTCAAGTTGGATATTCTGTGTGTTTCATCTGATGGATACATCGAATCATTTTGATTAAATTGGATATCCTTTGTGATTTGTAAATTAAACGGATACATTGGATGGTTTTGGTTTAATTAGGATATTCGTTGTGATTTGTTTAAAGTTGGATTCATGGAATCATTTGATAAATCTCTTTTATATAAAACATGAAGATATATGCTTTACTTTGGTGGGGTGGATTCAGAATCCTTAATGTTTTTATTATTTGTTTTTAAATCAATTTAGCTTAGTTTATATTTGTTTTGCAAAATAAAATTCAAAATTCGAAACTAGGTTAAGATAAGGTTAGTTTAGATAAAATTATATTTTCACAACGCAATTCCCTGTGGATTCGACCTCGCACTTGCACAACACTATATTGCAAACGACTCGTGCGCTTGCGAGTAATTTAAAACTCACAACAAGTTTTTGGCGCCGTTGCTGTGGAATTGTTTTGTTTGTGAAATTTTTGTCTGAATTGATTTTATTTTTCTACTACTTTAGTTAGCATTTTTGTTTTATTTTTTTTAATTTCAATTTTTTAAAAATTTTATTTTAGTTTATTTGTTTCTATTTGCAATTGCTCAAAAATAAAATTAAAAAAAAAATTGTGGATGAATCCAGCGCCGGTTTCACAGTCCTTAGAGGACACCCTCAAGGATTTCATGAAGATGACCGACCAGTCTATCAGTGCAGCTAATACATTCAATGTTGATAGTTGTTCCATCTGTGCTAGCCCTATGCATTTAGCACAGAATTGTCCAACTATGTCGGCTTTTGCCTAATATCCCATAGAACAAATAAATGCTTTCAATGACTGTCGGTGGCAATCAAATGGATCTTACTCCGAGACGTACAATCCAGGGTGGCGGAACCACTCTAATTTTTCATGGAAGCAGAACCAACTGATGAATCAGGGAGGAGTCCCTCATCATGCTCACAATTAATACCCTCCGGGATTTCCTCCACCAGTTCCAAGTTATGGTCTCTCAGCCCATCCAGCACCATCACCCGCTTACCAAGCTCCCACTAAAGCGCCAGTGTCGGTTTCACAGTCATTGGAGGACGCCCTCAATGATTTCAGGAAGATGACCAGCCAATCCATAAGCAAAGTGAGGAGTGCGACAATTGTAAACACCCAAGCGATTACCAAGCTAGAGAGTCAAATGGGTCAAATCGCAAGTCACTTGGGTGAAGGAGAGAAAGGAAAGTTCCCCAGTCAACCCGTGCCCAACCCGAAGGAACAGTTTGCGATTGAAAATTCATCAACTCCTACGCACGGGCAGGAACAAGTGCAATCGATTGTCACATTAAGGTATGGAAGACAAGTGGGCAATCAAGTTGAAGAGAACCCCGCTCTGCAGCAAGGGCAAGGAAGTGGCAACAAGGAGAAGAGAGATGCTGAGCCATCTATAGCCACACCTACTATTAAGGATCTTCCTAGGTCGTTTGTACCTAAAGCGCCTTACCCTGAGAGATTACAAGCGCCCAAGAAAAAAGGGAAGTCTGAGGACATTTTGGAGGCATACTTTGCTCAGTTTGGAGAGGATTTGGATTTAGATAAGTTACTTGAGCAAATGAATGCCATTTTGGAGTCTGCTCCTCGGGAGAGCAGCGAAACGGAGGAGATTGTGAATGAATCCCGCATTGAGGACCCCCTGGAGGCATGCTTTGCTCAATTTGGAGAGGATTTGGATTTGGATAAAGTACTTGAGCAAGCGAATGCCATTTTGGAGTCTGCTCCTCGGGAGAGCAGTGAGATGGAGGAGACTGCAGCACCTGAGCCCCTCAAGAAGGAACTTAAGCCTTTACCGGACAATCTTAAGTATAAGTTCCTAGGTCCAGCAGATTCTTTGCCTGTGATTATAGCTTCAGATTTGGTTGAGGCTCAAGAGGAGAAATTATTAGATGTTTTAAGCGAGCACAAGGAAGCTATCGGCTGAACTATTGAGGATATCAAGGGAATCAGCCTCTCGTTGGTGATACACAAGATACATTTGGAGGAGAATGCCATGCCATCGAGGGAGCCACAAAGAAGGCTCAACCCAGCTATGCAAGAGGTTGTGAGGACTGAAGTGATTAAGCTATTGGATGTAGGGATCATTTATCCAATCTTTGATAGTGAGTGGGTGAGCCCGATTCATATCGTGCCAAAGCGAGCTGAATTAACGGTAGTGATGAATAAAGACGACGAGTTGGTTCCAACTCGTGTGCAGTCAGGATGGAGAGTGAGTATAAACTACCGTAAGTTGAATACTACCACAAGGAATGATCATTTTCCACTCTCATTTATTGATCAAATGGTGGAGCCCTTAGCTGGGCACGATTACTAATGCTTGGTCTGGCTGAAGACGTTAAACTTAGCGCTCGTGGGAGGCACCCCACAACATATCCTTTTTGTTTGTTTATTATTTTACATATTTATTATTACTGCTTATTTCTAGTTTTTTTTTTTTTCAGTCTTTATTTTTCAAGGACAAAGCGTACTTCAGATTAAGTTTGGGGGTATGCTATGAGCCATGCTAGTCCAGCTAGTTCTCCATCTCCCAGGTCAGCTCTTTCCATAATATTCACACATTGGGGACAATGTGTAAATTAAGTTTGGGGGTATGGGAGACACATCACACACTTTGTCCTAATTTGTTGTTTTTTTTTTTCTTCGTGAAGATAAATACATGCTCATGTTATTTTGAAATTTTGGTTGATCTAAACAATTTCTGTGATGTGATATCATTGGTGAGCTTAAAATTTTGAACACATGATCTGGTGATAAAGTTTTAAAATTTAGTTACTTACTTTAGGCATTTGAGAATTCACATGTTTGATCTAATATAACATGAGCACATTAGCACAAATTGTGTGAGGTATGACATGTGATTTTAATGTGTACGTTTCCTTGTTTTAACTGAAACTGGATGATTTGTTGGATAAACACTTTGGTATAAAAAAGTACAAAAAAATAAAAAAAAAATAAAAAAAAAATTGATGATCATAAATAAACTTTCCACTGAGTAACTGGACCTCTTGCCTCAGTAAGTAGTGAGTGTTCACGTCAAAAGGTGAGAATTTTGCTTGCCTCATTAAGGCCAGTTTAATTTCGTAGCCTTTTTGACTCGAGTTAGTAAGTCCTTAGGGGTGTCTTTACATCTAATGCCCTAAAACCATATGGTTTGGGAGTCATTGACTCAACACTCGCTACATGGGTCAATTAGAAAGCTTAAGGGAACTAAACATAGCAGAGCCTTATAATAACAAAAAAAAAAGGAAAAGAAAATAAAAAACTATGCCATTTTTCGTTCATTCTGATGGGAAATTCGGTGAATCTTGAAACATAGAGACCTTACACATTGGAGTTATTTGGAAGCTTCATTTTTATATGCTAATTCACTTTACACAGTGTCAGACTTACGATGCCTTAACCTGCCTTTTGTAAGTAATTAGATTTTAACATTTCTATTCATTTCGAAAATGGGTTTATCTTTTTAAGCTTGCTCATGAATGAATATCATGGTGATGTGTGCTCCTTAAATTTTTGGATACCATGAGTGATTAACTTATCTTTATGTTCTTTGTTTTTCATATAGTTTTTAGTTTCGTATTGCTATGGGACTAGCAATATGTAAGTTTGGGAGTATTTGATGAGTGCCAAATATTGCATATTTTGGCCCCTTAATTTACATTTGTTAGCTTAGGAATTTGTTATTTTGAGTTGTTTTTTGTTGTTTTACAGGTTTACAAGCTTGGAAAGGAGTTTCACTAAATTGCCAAAATTGCTCGTACAGATCAACCATTTTTGAGAATTAACTGTATTGATTCAGGAAGAACCAGGAGATGAGCCATATATCCTTGGAAAAATCCGGATGCCTATTTTCTGAGGAATTTTACGGATCAATAAAATGATTTTTCTAGAGAAAGTTATGGCAGTTTTAATAGACAAAGGTTAGGCTGTGCATGATTTCAACATGACAAATCAGCCATTTTTGAGGATTAAATAGTATTGATTCAGGAAGAACCAAGAGATGAACCATATATGCTTGGAAAGATCCGGATGTCTATTTCTGGGAAATTTTACGGATCAATAAAATGATTTTTCTAGAGAAAGTTATGGCAGTTTTAGTAGACAAATGTCAAAGAGCAAAAGCTGGAATCTGCAGTATCCCACATCGGATTGGAAACACATTGCACTTGTGTTGTTTCCCTATATAAGCCCCTCTTCACTTCATCTTTAGTAAGCAATCCAAGTGCCATTTTGGTGCAATTTGGAGGACTTCTACTAGCATTCTGGTGGATCTCCAAGGGCTTTGCTACAAAGGGGGGAAGCACTGCTCAACAACTGCGAGTGGAATTTCTCTCAATGTATAGTCAGTTTTAATTTATTTCTTTTTGAGTTTTAATACTTAGCACTTTAATTGTGAAATTTAGTTTCATAATCATGAGTGGCTAAAATCTTCAGCTAAGATTGAAGATGAAGCATTTCCATTGTTTAGCATTATATTTTCAGATATGTTCGTACAATTATGATATTTTTAACATTAAATGTTCTATTTCAATTGTTTGAGTAAATTTTTACGATTGATAGTTTTTAAATTGTTCAAGTTGGATATTCTGTGTGTTCCATCTGATGGATACATCGAATCATTTTGATTAAATTGGATATCCTTTGTGATTTGTAAATTAAACAGATACGTTGAATGGTTTTGGTTTAATTAGGATATTTGTTGTGATTTGTTTAAAGTTGGATTCATAGAATCATTTGATAAATCTCTTTTATATAAAACATGAAGATATATGCTTTACTTTGGTGGGGTGAATTCAAAAACCTTAGTGTTTTTGTTATTTTTTTTTAAATCAATTTAACTTAGTTTATATTTGTTTTGCAAAATACAATTCAAAATTCGGAACTAGGTTACAATAAGGTTAGTTTAGATAAAATTATATTTTCACAACGCAATTCCCTGTGGATTCGACCTCGCACTTGCACAACACTATATTGCAAACGACTCGTGCGCTTGCGAGTAATTTAAAACTCACAACAACTTGCTAAAGAGAGAAACAGGCTCTACTATCTTGACAAACCAAGCAAGTCACATATGGTCAAGAATAATTTATCTCTATCATTTCTATCATCATCCAACAAAGACACCATTTGGCTCCAACATTTTAGACTAGGGCATCCATCTTTTGGAATCTTGAAAACTATGCTTCCTACTTTGTTTAGAGGTCTAGGTGCTGAACAATTTCATTGTGATGTATGTGAGTTTGCGAAGCACAAACGTGTACCTTTTCCAATCAGCAATATAAAAGTCAGTTCCGTTTTATTTGATTCACAGTGATATATAGGGACCCTCTACGGTTCCAAATGTGTCTCATTCTCGTTGGTTTGTCTCTTTCATTGATGATTGTACTAGGGTTTCTTGAATCTTTCTTCTTAAACATAAATCAAATGTAAGCAGTGTACTCCCAAACTTCCACAACATGATTCAAAACCAATTTAGGGTAAAAATCAAAAGATTCCGATCAGACAATGCAAGGGATCATTTTAATCAAGTTCTATCTCCATATTTTCAAAAAGAGGGAATCATCCATGAATCCTCTTGCGTTGATACTCCACAACAAAACGGAGTGGCAGAGAGGAAAAATGGTCACTTGCTAGCCAGAACCCGAGCTTTTCTCTTTCACCATAATGTTCCAAAACACTATTTAGGGGAAGCCGTACTTACAGCTACTTATATGATTAATCGTCTACCTTCTCGGGTGCTAGGGTTTAAATCACCAATGGAAACAATGTCCCAATTCTATCCCGACCTTCGTACAACAAATAACCACACTCCAAGAATCTTCGGCTGCACTGCCTTTGTCCATGTTCATAGTCAAAACAGAGGAAAATTATATCCAAGAGCTCTTAAGTATGTGTTTGTAGGTTATTCGTCCACCCAGAAAGGATACAAATGCTACCATCTACCTACACATAAATTCTGTGTCTCCATAGATTTCACTTTTGAGGAAACAAAACCATACTTTAATCAGTCTTATCTTCAGGGAGAGACTTCATTTAGTGAAGATAAGGATAAAGATTTGTTTCTGCTCAATCTACCTACTCGTGAGTCAGTTGTATCCACTGGATCAGCCCCATCTGATCTAATTCCGGCCGAACCAGCTCCAACTGACCCACCTGTATCGGCCGAACCATTCCAGCAGGTATCGACACCCACACCCGCCTACACTGGACCCATGACAGAGCATAATGAACGTCATAACTCTATGCGATTTGTGCAAGCTTATTCAAGGAGAAGAGACTCGGATCCTAATCCCATGCAAGTCCAAGCTTCAACTCCTAATCCTGATAATGAGGTAAATACAATTTCTGACCAATCTCAATTAACACTAGACCATGATCTCCCAATTGTTATTAGGAAAGGCACAAGAGAATGCACAAAACACACATTGTGTCCTTTGGCAAAATTCGTCTCTTTTAAGAAATTTTCACCCTCACATAGGACCTTTCTAGTCAGTCTAAACTCTATTCATATTCTTAATACTTTATCTGAGGCATTATCTAATGAGAATTGGAGAAATGACATGAGTAAAAAAATGCAGGCACTAGAGAAGAACCGGACGTGGGAAATAGTTGACTTACCACCTAGAAAGAAGGTTGTGGGCTGCAAGTGGGTGTTTACCGTAAAATACAAGTCAGATGGTTCTCTTGAAAGATACAAAGTCAGACTCATGGTGAAATGATACACGCAGACCTATGGTGTGGACTATCAAGAGATATTTGCTCCAGTAGCTAAGATGAACGAGGTGAAAGTTTTGTTGTCACTGGCTGCTAATTTCAACTGGTATTTGGAGCAATTTGATGTAAAAAATGTCTTTCTTCACGGCGAATTAGAAGAGGAGATATACATGGACATTTCTCCAGGATATGAGCAGCAACTGAGAGGCAACAAAGTCTGCAAGCTAAAGAAGGCGCTCTACAGCCTAAAACAATCTCCACGAGCTTGGTTCGGAAGATTCACCAAAATGATGCTAGCCACCGGATACAAGCAAAGTCAGTGAGATCATACACTCTTCATAAAACACTCGGATGCAGGGGGAGTATCGGCCCTTTTCGTGTACGTCGATGACATAATAGTCACAGGAAACGATGAGAAGGAGAAGGAAGCTCTACGAAGATGTCTTATCAGTGAATTTGAGATAAAAGAACTTGGGAGGTTGAAATACTTTCTAGGAATTGAAGTAGCTCATTCTAGAGAAGGAATCTTTATCTCACAACAGAAATATGTGACTGATCTCCTTAAGGAAACAGGAAAGTCGGTATGTAAACCAGTTTCCACACCGATTGAACAAAATCATAGACTTGGAGAAGCAAAAGATGATCCAGCCGTGGACAAGGAGAGGCACCGGAGGCTAGTTAGGAAGCTCATATACTTTGCCCACACACGTCCAGACATTGCTTATACCGTGAGTGTTGTCAGCCAATTTATGCACAGCCCGAGAGAAGTTCATCTACAAGCTGTCCATCGCATACTACATTACCTAAAGGCTATTCCAGGTCAAGGGATTCTATTTAGAAGAAACACGAGATTAGTCCTTGAGGCGTATACAGATGCTGACTATGTAGGTTCACCGGTTGATAGAAGGTCCACGACAAGCTATTGCACTTTCCTAGGAGGCAATCTTGTAAAATGGAGGAGTAAGAAGCAGAATGTAGTGGTAAGATCAAGTGCTGAAGCAAAGTTTAGGGCGATGGCGCAAGCAGTTTGTGAATTACTATGGCTCAAAATAATTCTAGAAGACTTAAAGATTAAGTGGGATGGACCTATGAGGCTATTTTGTGACAACAAGTCGGCTATCAACATCGCTCATAATCCCGTTCAGCATGACCGGACAAAGCATACTGAGGTAGATAGACATTTCATAAAAGAGAAGCTGGACAGCGGATTAATCTGCACACCGTACGTCCCAACAAACAATCAACTTGCTGATGTACTTACAAATGGACTGAACAGTGAAGCATTCCAACGACTTATATGCAAGCTGGGAATGAAGGATGCATATTCACCAGCTTGAGGGGGAATGTTGGAAAATAACTTAATGAGTTCACGTGTAATATTCTAATAATAAGAATGCTAGAATCGTGGGAATTAGAGAAAAAGATAGAATCCCACTAAATAACTTTGTTTCTATTTTCTAAGAGTTAGTTTCCTTATTTATCTCGTTTCTCAATTATCTCCTTATAATTAGCTAAGATTATTCTGTATATATAGCCGAAAAAGGTCTCATATTCAAAACATCAAATATTCATTTTTCTGAAAGTTTACAGAATCATCTGGGAGCCTGTCCTTAGTCCTAGACTTATGAGAAAAGTATTTCCCAAGATAGGCATCAGGATGAATAAACCTGCCAAGCTTGTTGCTGATCACGCAGTTGCAAACTCCGCCCCCCAAAGAATTTTCTCCATTACAGCCTTACTGGCTACTAGGGGCTCCGGTTGCTCAAAAAGCCCTTCATCAGTAGCAAAACTACCACTACTGCTTGATCTTGAAAAGGGATCATCTGGGAACCTGTCCTTAGTCCTAGACTTATGAGAAAAGTATTTCCCAAGATAGGCATCAGCTCTTCTAACCAGATCAATGTTTAGGTTCATCTGTCAATTTTTAAAATCTTTAATGCTGTATGTAGTAATAAGAAAAGTACAAAAGGAGAAACACACATAGGCATGTCCACATGCACATGCATGCACAGAAACCCACACATACAGACTAAAAATAAAAAATAAAACAAGCAAAATGAAACCAAAAAAATATGAAAATCAATCAGACATTGAATAAGACATGGATCAACTCAAGATTGGACTACATTTCAAGCAGGAAGATGCAAAAGTGGCAGGAGGAAGTTTCACAATGAAAAAAAAAAAGAGAGAGGAGGTGCATACATTGTAAGTGAATAAAAGGCAAATACAGTGCTGTACAAAATTAATTATTTAAGAAGGAAATGGAAAGGACATCTTAAGTGAATGGAATGATAATATACCTCCCTCTGCAGACGCTTGTCATCCAGATCATAGCTGTAGTTTGGCAGTGGGACCTTACTAAAGACAACGACCTTAGCATACGAATGGCTTCCAAAGATAATAAAAAATCAGAAGTCCCATTGTAACCAACAACAGATTTACTGATTAAAGCATACAGTCTAACAGAGGATAAGATACCTATACAACCCCATTCTGCTTGCCAAAGCTGCTATTTGCCCAAAATCCCGTCTATCCTTTTTCTCCATTGAGACCAACTCTTGTTTCCCCTCATCACGTAAAAACATGGCTAAATTCCATTTCCACTCATCAATTTTAGCGGACGGGAAAGTGCCCTGCAAAACAAATTTTGCAATGATGAGAGATGATGGCAACAACAATAGTTTCACATGGAAATTTTATGTCTCATATTAGTATGCCTACTTTCTCCAATCAAGAAAGTGGAAACAAATTTCAGAAGAAAAAAAAATCCTTCAAGAATTTTATTTGCATCTCATAAGAAAAGAACAATTACCAAAGGCATTATAAGCAATCTGAAATTAACTATGAAATTTTACTAACAACCAACTCTGTGTATCCCCTTTTCATTAATATTGCAACTTCAAACAACATTCCCATGGACTTAAGTTCTGCTTTTCTCCTTGATTTAGTTTTGAATGGTAATAAAAAATTAAAAACCAAAACTTCCAAAGGTTGAATTAGTGAATTTGATTTTGTGAAAAATCTCTCTAAGGATACCGATTTAAATTATGTAAACCAAAAAAAATCATATAGCTGACCTCAATGGGATTAACATAAAATGAGTTAAGTTTTTTAACAGTAATAAAAAAAAAAACCAAAAGTGGTCGCTCTATAACAAAGTGAAACCTAAAAATCCAACCATACTTAAGCTTTAAAGAACTTTGTATTTAATAGGGAGGATTCAGAATCACTTTCATCTAGCATAGTTGACCTCTTAATTGCCAACAGTTTACCATCTGAAAACAATCCCTTATATACAGCTGCTTACCCACATTTAGCTGGTATTTCACTTTATGTGCATACATATATCCACCAGAAAAGTGAAGGGGATACCACAATATCTTAACCACCTCTAAATGCACATAAAGTTTGCAATTTTAGTAGTGCAATGTATAATTCCTACATTAAAAGGCATGGCAACATCATTTTGAGATTATTAATATAGTGCAAAAGTTTTCATTCCCTCTTTGGAGAGTTGGTAGCGTGTTTGTGAGATTTAACAATAAAAAAAAAGTGGTGTAAAAGTTGATGACTTTAATAACTTTTTAGTCTTTTGCTTTTTCGAAAAAACAAACAAAAAACATTTTTTTATTCAATTTCTTTAACATAATTTCTATTTTACATTTTTGTACTAGATAACTATAAGAAAAACAATAATTAGGCTCAATCATTTAAAGTCAGCCACCACCACATGCAATGATAACGAAGGGCTAGGGTCATATTTAGATCAAACATCCCAAGACCCACTTTGGCAGAACCAACTCCACATCATGACTTTCATGCTCACTTTCGAACCAAACAAACCTTGTTCCCAATTCTGTGAACCTGATAGTCTACGGTACGTAACCATACTCTCCTAGACAGCCTAAATCCCATAAATATTACTTTTCCCAAGAAAACAAGAACTTAGTCAATTTCCCAAATGCTTCTGACCTTTCAACCATCATTACTATTAAAACCAAACTCAACTATTTTGTTTTTCATAAATAATAGTATTATAGTATTAAAAGGCACACGGAGGTGCCACCCAAATACAAAAACAACTATCTACAAGATAGTGTTTCTATGAATTCTATAAATTGAAGCTCAAGTAGAAAAAAAATTCCCTCTAAAAAAAGGGTATTGAGCCACCACTTTCTAAGAGAATAAGTCAACCTTTCCACACCATCAAAAGCACTTCTATTCCTTTCTAACCAAACCATCCACCAAATATAGAGAGGATCAAGGCTATGATCTTCTTTCTTTCTTAAGAAACTCGAAATCCACTCCAAACCCCAACTTACTCTTGAAACTGGTATTCACCCACCAAATCTGCAAAACCCCATAAGCCATATTCTTAAGTTGTCTTGTCCAAGAACACTCCAACAAGCCTTGTCCAAGAACACTCCAACAAGCCTTGTCCAAGAAAACCCCAACAAAGCTTGTCCAAGAACACCCCAACAAAATAAGAAAGACAGACTTAACATTATTTTGCAAATGTAGCACCGGTTAACAAGCACTTTCCCTCTTTTTTAAAGATCGTCAAAGGTCAAAATCCTCCCCCATGTTGCCTCCCAAACAAAAAAACACCACTTTGGTGGGCGCACAAGTCTTCCAAATTGGTTACCATTGACTACACCTTTCGACCTGATCTTAGGCCCTGACTCACCCTTCGTGGAGGAACCCTTGGGTTACCAAGGATAATTTGAATTCCCTTCTAGAGACAAAAGGGCCATGTAAAAGGAACTAACTTCAAATTTCCCTTTCATATTAAGTCTCCATTTCATCCTATCATCTCTTTGTAAGTCAATTCCTGCTTTGTAGCTATTTCATAGGATTCATCAATACTTTGAAGTTCCCAATTATGAGTATCTCAAACAAAAAGGAATATCTTACATCAACTAACCACTGCCAAGAAACGCAATGACTAATCAAAGCATCATTTTCCTTCACAAGGGAGAAAACAACAAGATATTGCACTTTCAAAGAGGGTTCCACACACCAAGTATTATGCCAAAAACTAATAGCATCTCCTCTTCCTGCCTCAAAAGCCACAAAAGAAAAAAATTCATCCAATTCTTTTCTTATCCATTTCCCCCATAAGCGCCTCTACCTTCTTTGGTGATCCATCCACTATGTTCAATACCAAACTTTGCATAAAAACATTCCTCCATAAGTGGTCCTTTTCATTAGCAAATCTCCACAACCATTTACAAAGCAAAGCTCTTTCAAACAAAGTGAGTGATTTAAGGCCCAAACCTCCTCTCTCGATGGGTTGTTTGACAGTGCCCCATTTAACGAAGTGAAATTTGTACTCATCCGCGAAACTCCCCCAAAAGAACCGACTTTGAATGCCTTCGAACCTCTTGGCAAATTGCACTAGGGATGGGGAAAAGAAATATAAAGTAGACAGGAAGACTTGAAAGAGTTGTTTTAGTTGGGGCATTGTCCCCTTGGAGAGAGTGCTTCTTCCACCCTGCTAATTTCTTTCCAAACCCCTCGACGATGGGATCTCACACGCTTTTCTCCTTAAGTTTAGCACCAAAGGGAGACCCAAATATGTGATAAAAAGAGACCCTAAACTACTCCCCAACAAACTTGCCAAGAATCCCCTATCAACTCCCTCTCCAGGAGGAATCAAAGTAGTTTTTGCTTAAATTAATCTTTAGCTCAAAAACTGCTTCAAAGCAAAGGACACCACGAAGATTGAGAATTTGCTCTCCTTCAACCCCACAAAAAATGATAGTATCATCAACAAAAAGATGTAACACCACCACTTCTTCCTTATTCCTTCCTACTCAAAAAACACTCAAAGGTCCCACTTCAACAGCTCGAGACAACATCTTGTTAAAAGCCTCCATCACCGAAGTGAATAAGAAAGGAGATAAAAGGGTGGGTCCTCAACCAAAGACATCTAGAAGCTAGAAAGAAATTGAAGGGGCACCAATTAATCAAGATGGAGGACGAAGCAGAAGATATGCATTTCCTAATCCACTTGCACCTAGAGATACTGAGCCATCTTCTTTAGCAAATACAACACAAAATCCCAACACACATTGTCGTAGGTATTTTCCATGTATAACTTCCAAATCACCCTGATGCCGAACAGATAGGTAGAAACAGAAGCAGAATAAAGAAAGGGGAGAAACAACATAGAAGCAACGGAGATAATTTACAGAAATAGATTAGGTAGAAAAGAAATTACGGTAGAGAGGAAATAACCAACAGAGAAAGCAAGAGGATAATCAATTTTCAATTCATAATTCCGTGTCTCCTTTACAATCTTAATATCAATGCTCTTATATAGGCACCAAACATTATTTAAATAAGAAAGTAAATCAAATCCTAATAACTATTTAATTGTCTAAATCAAATCCTAATAACAAATATCCTCTTTTCTATTCTGCATCATTCTCCCACACTTACAAAAAACTCGACCATGAGTTTTGAAGTAGTGAAGTATCAAAACTTGTGATTCTTGAAGTTGCATAGCAAAAACTTGTAATTTTCGAGATGTAGCAGTCTCGATCGAGCAGAAGAAAGATATCAAGAGGAGTTGTTGAGGAGCCTCAATCCAGTGCAGGAGGATAAAATCAATATAAGGAAAGTGACACGCACAAATCTTGCCCTCATCTTGGCTTTGGCCTTGTTCGTTTTGAAGTGACTCAATAGGTACATCCTCACAGTGAATGGTAGTACTTTCTTTAATGATTTGTTCATTCGTTTCAAAGTCTGTATGGATTGGAGAAACAACTTCAGACTTGTCTTGAATGAAATCCTGATTGGTAGAAGTTTTGGTAAAAGCTGCTTTCACTTGTTTCACTTGTTTAAGGAGTTGTTGCATTTTGCGAATTTGAGTCTCAAAGGTAGAATCCTCGATCCCCAATTGACAGTAATTAGCATAAATACATCGACTATCCAACTCTATTTTGGCCCAACAAGCATCTTGAAGCCAATGATATTGCACCAGAGCAGAAGTTTGATAGAGAACGATTTTCTCTACAAAACCATATGGATAAAAAATCTAATGTAATATATCTTTGGTGACCGGATAGTAAATCTTATGAATGGTCACACAAAGAATCCGGGTTGGTTCACTTGAACCCATTACTCATAACAATTAACAGCAATTTTCTGCCTTTTTTTAATACAAAGAGCAGCAACTACATAAGCAGAAATTCAATAATTAAATAAACCTGGCTTTTTTTTTGCTAGGTGGCTGGGCTCAGTTCAGGTAGTTGGCTCAACTCGAAGATGGCTAGGAAACGGGCAAACCAGAGGCGCTCAACAAGTAAGAAAGCAGACGAGTCAAATCAAACTCGGTGCAAATCCGATAGGATCGGAGCCGGACTTAAGAGGCTGGCAGGAAAAGGCATCAGCTCCCGCAGCAGGTGGCCGGAAAATTCGGATCTAGCACGACAAAGCTGGAGAGAATCGCGGCTCTACCGCGGCGGATAGGCCTGGGCTTCTAGGGTTAGGCCGGAAACGGGATATCGGTCCCGATGGTGGTGTCAGCTAGTCCGACCAATGGCTGGAAGTGTCGGAATGGGCTTGATAGACCAAAAACGGATCTACTGGTGTTTGGCGGGGGAGACGGTAGCGACGCGGAGCGTGGTGTCCTGGGTTGGATAGGTCGACAAATTCCGATCAAGATGGCGTCTTCCTCATCCAGCAAAGGAGTTCCCACCACGACGCGTGTGGTGGTGCGTGGGCGGTGGCACGTGGCGGATGAACCTGAAAACTTCAAGTTATGGTCGGAACAGGCTGGCCCAGCGGCTGGTGACTCATGGGCTGATGCTTTTTTTTAGTTTTTTTTTTTAGTACATTATATGATTTAAAGGATAGATAGAGGTAGAATGCGACCTTTCAACTCTCATACCACTTGATGTCAGACAAACAGGTAGAAACGGAAGCATAATAGAGAAAAAGTATAAACAACATAGAAGCAGCAGAGATATCAGAAATAGACTAGGTAGAAAAGAAATTAGGGCAAAGGGGAAATAACCAACAAGAAAGTAAGAAGATAATCAATTTTCAATTCATAATTCTAGTCTCCTTTACAATCTTAATATCAATGCTCTTATATAGGCACCAAACATTATTTAAATAAGAAAGTAAATCAAATCCTAATAACTATTTAATTGCCTAAATCTAATTTTCCTAAAATACATGTCCAAGAATAATATCCCAAAATAATAAATATTCTCTTTCCCATTCTGCATCATACCCCTTCTCTCTCGGATTTCAACGGAGCATCTACCACCACCTCATTGGTGATCAAGGTATCATCCATAATTTTTCTTCCTTCAATGAAAACCTAACTCAACTATAAAGACTAATCAAATAGTTTTATGCCTAAGTCGACCAATAACAAAGTGTATGGCAATATTATTCTATTTCTCTAGTGCTGTTCTGAATCTTGCAAGAAAGAGAGTTGTGATCTTTATCAATATCAACAATCCAAAGCATCTACAGAGGTATGTGACTAAAGTCGTAATGCCACTTAAATTTTTTTGAAAGAATGTTAACTTTAACAAATTACATAAATGGAATTCAATGGAAAAAGTAGAACCAAGAAAATTATCAAACACATTGAAAAAGAGGATGATCCCTATGCAACTAACCTAATTTTTCAAGGAAGACAAGCAGTGATAACGAAGAGCAACCAGATTCCAACACTAGTATACAGTGTACACATTTAAATTAGGGCCGGATTTTGCTCTCAAACTATCATCCTATACAACAAATAAGCATTCACTTCCCACTCCTGTAAATCATATTTCTAAGGGCATGAATAGGGACTATAGCATCTTCCTTCACTACAGTCCATGTAAAGCAAAAGGGCAAACACAATTGCAAATTTTTGGCATCAAATCCATGAATTATGAGATGTATTCTGTAAAGTTGAATTGATTTATACAATGAAATTTAAAACTCAGTACATGACTTTAATGGTTACAGGCTTATTGCTGCTATCCTGGCATTTTCTTCAGATTAATGATTGATCCATCTCTCAATCATAACATCAGAAAGAAAATTTTCTCAAAGATATCTAAAAGAGTGAATTCTAAAAGAAAATTACTACTAAATTTCAAGCCTCACAAACAGGGGATTGATTCAACAATAATCAAAACCCGGTCAAATTTTAATTGCTAGGAAAAAAATGGGATCGTCACTTTACCAAGATGGGATTAACTTAGAGGAAGGGGGTTATCCAACTGTGGTGACGAAGCCAATCAGATCAAGAATGCAATACATAGTTCACCAAAAAAAGGCAACAAATATCAGAAGTATTAACCGAATTACAAATACACAGACAATCAATATATAAATCCAATTGTTATCAAAAACCAAATCCAATTTAAACCTTCATTAAGCACCTAAATTCCAGTTAAATAAAAATTCAGCAAGAATCATAAACCCCATCTTATAATTAACCTAAATATCATTTCCCATTCCCCACTTCGCAAACAAAGTATTAAATCACCTTGATCAAAAACCCAATTGAACTCAGACCACCACACACACATATACACACATAAAACAATGTATAGATACATACTGTAACATATATATATATATATATATATACACACACACACACACACACACACACACGAACTGACCGCGATGGCTTCTCGAACTCCCGATCAGAGCCATCCTCTGACACCTCAGTAACAAATATCAGCTGTTGCCGTTGTTGTTGTTCCTGCTGCTGCTGCTCTTGCCGTTGTTGTTGTAACTGTAATTGCTTTTGCTGCTGTAAGTAAGGCAAAGGTTTAAAACGGTAGCTCAGTTGTCAGGGAGCTTGGGGTCGATCGAAGAGGCAGAGGATGAGTAATTCGGCGGCACCGTTATAACGGAGGGTAAACGGTGGTGAGGAGGGACGTAAACGGCACCGTAGGAGGAAGGAGGACGATCCTTCATGGCGATGAACGGTAGAGAGAGTGAGGGATTTTGGGTTTTGCGGCGTGATTGTGAAGATAGAGAACTTTGGAGACGGAGAGAGAAGAGAAGAGGGCATGCAACCTGAAACGACGGTGTCGTTTCTACGGAGGAATTTGCTGTCTTGGAGAACTGAATTACAGGTTTTTTGGGTTCTTAGATCCTGTAAAGTGAAAAGAATAGTGTACATGAAAATGAGAAATATGTGAATTCCAGGTTTAATCCAAAAAAGGGAAAAAGAAAACTTCCCAAAAGAGAAAAATAAAAGGAAAAACAGCAGTGTTAGTTTCAAATTTCGAGGACATTCAGCTCCATGGTCCTGCAGGTCTTAGGTGTTCTGAGCATACCTGTGCAGTTTGACGATCTTTATTCTTTTTTCCTGTTAATAACAATGTGCATTTTGTTTAGTATAGTTTTATACAGAACAAAAAAAAACCTCAAGTGTTGGTGGTTCAGCTATAGATTTTGGAATCAAACCGTGTGAGATCTCAAATTCAATATTTTTCGTGTTCTCTTATAATTCACTTCATAGCAACTCAACTAACTTCGGAACAATATGATTAAGGTTTGATTGATCCAAGTTTATATATATATATATGGGGTAAAAGGAATGATTTGTTAGACTAGGTTTTTTAAGATTAATAATATAAGATAATTTTTTTTTTGTTTATTTTTTTTTTATCATTCATAAACAATTAAATGAAATTGTCTCATTTTAAATGAAATTGTCTCCTTTTATCTTCATTCTTCTTAATCCATTGTGATCAGGCACTATAGAAAGTTCTTGCAAATCACTTCTCAATCCATTCTTCTAGCAATTGGAAAAGATCATTTGGACCAAACACATTGGCCTACAAGCCACCCAAGCTAAGAGAACATGTAATTCTAGCATAACAACAAGAGAGAATTTATATACTAGCAAAAAATAATTCAAAACGCATAGAATTCCAATAACCACTTAAAGCATTGAAATACACGAGTCTTCTTGCTTTCACTAGTCTCACCTTTAAACTGCGTTACAAACTGAAATTTTTTTCTTTTCCCGCAAGTATTATTCAGCTCTCGTGTCTATAGAAGGGGCAAAGAAAATGAAAACCTTATCTGATGTAATATGTCTCCTCAGAATCCATAGCTAACAAGAAAAAATGAACACAGAAAATACACATCTATAACAAAGGCACGAGACATGATTTGCCAGTATCTCTGCCTAGTAGGTATAGCCCTTGACAAACATTCCTTTCTTAGCTTCATCGCTTTCACCATCAGCAGAGTACTTTCCAAGCTGCGCAAGGGAGTTTGCCTTTGCACGCACCAAAAGTGACTTCTTTGCAGCTTCAACATTCTCGGGACGTCCTTGCCATGTCTTGAGCACAGTGTTTTGCAATGCACGCGCATATGAGAAGGAAACATGCCATGGGTTGGGGCTTTGGTTCATTGCATTAAGGTTCAGTGTGGCTTCCATTTCAGATTGTCCTCCAGACAGAAACTGAGAAGTAAACAGAACACAACCATTAACCATAAGTCTTCATTGGAGGTCAAACCCCCAAAATATGTTTTGTATGCAAATATAAAGGCAAATGTGAAGATAGGTGTTATAATCTTTGACAAAAGGACTACAAGTCACTGCAGTAACTAGGACCCAAAGCTTTTGAGTTTTTTTTCAATCCCTTTTCAGCCATGGAAACCATCAAAACATTTACACAGTGTACCAGTGTCAAGAACATTGAAAACAAATTGTTGGACCATGAAACGACCCAATAATTTATCAGTCTATAAAATCATCAGCTGCGAAAATAAACGGATTTGGAAACACAAGCTCGGTGTTAAGTTTCACTTCACCATTGTAACAAATGGGGAAAATGACAAATCATATTGGATAAATTAAAGTGGGTTCAGGCATCCATACCATGATTCCTGGAACTGCAGGAGGAACTCTCCTCTTTAGCATCGTGAGCGTATATTTGGCAATGGTCTCAGGAGAAGCCTTCTCCTTGTGTTCGGCCCCAGGTGTCACCATGCTGGGTTTAAGTAGGATCCCTTCAAAAGTGACATTGTTCTGGGCCAAGTAGTAAAAGACCTCTGACCAGACCTTCTCTGCCACTTCAAGAGTCCTTTCAATTGGATGGTCCCCATCAAGAAGAATCTCAGGTTCCACTATGGGCACAAGACCATTATCCTGCATATTATTTCAAATTAATAGAATGTTGGATCATACAAAAAAAAGTGGAGTATAATATTTCATTCCCAGCAAGAACAAAATTTTCCAAGCAAGAGTTAGTCTCTTCACATTTCATTCAGTACTTGGCGTGATGAGTGGACACTTCTCCTACAAACCTGATTTAAGCAGTAGTGAATGGAGAAAGAATCTAAATTCCATTTCAAGCAGGTTGACATGATAGTTAAGTGGTAGTAGAGAATATAAAAATGAAGTCCCAAGAGAATCAATTTAAAAGAAAGAAGGGAAAAAAGGAAAAAGATAAGGCCGGGGAAGGGGTCCTTAGAAGTGAAGGAATACCTGAGAAATGGCAGCATAACGTGCAAGTCCCCATGCAGCTTCCTTAACAGCCAGAGCTGAAGGACCACAAGGGATGCTGACAACTGTCCTCCTGGATAAAAGAAATAAAATGAACAAATTAATTGGATTAACCAACCAGAAAGTTTCAGTTCAACATCATGATGCACAAGTTTGCAAAGAGTACAAAATGACTTACCACTTAGCAAAACGAGCACCTTGCTTGTAGTACTCAGCAGACCTTGAGGCCAATCCATCCAAGCCTTGGCACCAAGATTCATTGTTTGATCCTGGTAGAGGAACCAAACCCTGAAACAAATGAGAGAAAAAATGAATAAACAATCACTACTGAACAAAGAGTTCTCTCCTCAAGTAATTAAGAAAAACAATATCCCAAGGTACAAAACTAGAATAATCCATTGACAATGTACCTTGTCAACTTTGATTCCAGGCACAATTTTTTCATCAAGTAAACAATCCACAAACTTCTTGCCATCTGTTGTTGACTGGTAAAGTGTTTCCTCGAAAAGAATGGCACCAGAAATATATTCACCAAGGCCTGGAGTGGTCAGCAGAAGTTGTCTGTATGCCTGTCGGTTCACCTCAGTGTTGTCCAAGCCAATGGATCCTAACCTCTTCCCGCAAGTTGCATTCGATTCATCAATAGCAAGGATACCATGACCAGGTGAAGCAATAGTTTTCTGCACCATCAAGAAAAAAAATCAATTAAGCACCATAAAACTATAATTATTGTATGCATTCTGCAATTAATTATGAGCTTCAGCTCACAACCACACTGTAAATACGTGATCATGGCATCTTCCAAGTGCAACGCAGACAGTCCAATATGAAAAGCTTTCTTATGTAAATATATTTATTTGATGCTTAGAATGATAAAAAAAAAGTATACAGCATGTAAAACAAATCTAAAAAGTAACCAACTCTTGTCGACGGAAGATAAACCATTCATGGCAGCATACAAAGAGGTGGTATTTAAGTAGACAATTGAGGCATCAGCATCATAGAGAAATGGTAAAAGTTATAAAAATCAACCATAAATTCTTTTTAAAAAATTGTGAAAGAAACAGATTGAAATGAAATGAAGAAATATGAATCAGACAATCTGGGAGATGGGAAGATTTTGCTTATTGCATTGATCATTGCGTAATTTGTTTCCAACTTCAAGACAGAGAGTACCAGAAACACAGTAAAAACAAGTTACCAAGATCTTAGCTTAGAAAATTTCCTCCAGATTAACACAAAGCAGAGGATATTTTTACTTTAGCTTCAATATAGAAGTAGAACTATACTTCTTCTGTGGCGTCACATGGAATCGGAAGAAGCTCCTTATAAATTTAAAGGACGAAAAATATAAAAATAAAAGAATAAATTAACAAAATTACAACAAAATAGAAAAAAAAAAAAAAAAAAAAAAAAAAGCAATAAGCTCAAACGAAATCTAATTAACCTCAAATCAAGGTTTCAGCAGTAATCTGAGATCTCTTTTATTTTCCATAAAAGGTGCATAACTATATCAATCAAACAATCATACAATTCAAACATAAAAACAAATCAAAGAGAAAATCGATGAGAGGACTCACAGCGGTTTGTACGAGTTCGTCGGTGTAAGACCCGGCGCGGATAGGGAGGGAGACTCGTCGAGTCGCGAACCGAGTCGACGACGATCCGGGGCGTTGAGCGAAGGACTGTTGTCCGATCCACTGAGACGACGCTGCGTTTAGCTTTGCAAAACTCGCACAAGACATCTTTGCTTCAACAAACAACTACACCAGAGACAAATATACGAAGAGATCGGAGGTAGAGATAGAAAAGGGGAAAAGAATTGCTAAAGCGACTTTTTCAAGTTTCTGTTTTAAGCTTCTAATTAGAGACGCGTCACGTTTGATATATAAGAGTGCGGCAGTAAACTGGAGACGTTGTTTTCCTCGGGTAGTCCGCACTCTGGAGTTCAGGTGGTAATAGGACAATAAACATGCGGGGCTACCAAACAGCTCTTATTGGTTTTTTCGGTGTTAACCAGATTACCCTCCTGTAATGACCATTTTATCCTTTTAGTTTAATGACGTTCCTTTTTGGACGGATCTTTTGCCATTCATTTCTTCAAATGTTTCATTGTTTATCACATTATAACCCTATCTAATAACTTGTCAACAATATTATCATAATAACCCAAATCGGTAAGAATCAAATTTATAATTTTATAATTTTAAGCTATTTATTTTAGGTTTTCTACCATTAAACCAAAATTTTATTAGCATCTTGTAGTATTTCTTATAATAACTTTTATCATAAGGTGATATCAATTACCATGGATAAATATCATATTATCATAAAATGTAACGTAATTATTAAAATTATAATACTATTATCACAACTATAATTAAAATATTTTTTATTATATAATAATACTAATTACCATGAAATAAAACTCGCTCACCCCTCAATATGTTAAATTACAATGCAAGTTACAGCCCTAAGGGGGCATAGTTGGACCTCGGATTTAATCAAGTTATTGGTTTTTCTTTCTCTTTTTTCTTTTGGGTATTTGGTTTTAATATTTATTGACTTTTTCTTGTGTAGTTTTTCACTAATCAAATAATCTGATAATCAAATAATATAACATTTATGTGCTTGATTGTTGAGATAGAGTGCGTTTGTGAAATGTTAAATTCATATGTTTTATTATCATTAAAAAAATATTACTTTCGTGTATAAAATTATCCTTGTGTATATAATAGCACAAACTTACAAGTAATTAACACTAGAAAAACTTGAAATTACCATTGTGTATCGTGCATAAAAGATAGCATAATATAAATCGCATTTATAACAAAAAAAATTAATATATCCAAGCTAATAACAAGACGAGCATAAAACATAAAATTAAAAATTGATACAACATATCAATATTAGTGATTTGATAATAGATAAATAGAGAAATCAATGTAATTGATGAGAGGGAAATAAAAAGAAAAAAAAAATCAGGATTTTGAATGGATATTAGAGGTTATGTAAATACATGGAAGGCAAATCTTTTGTTCAAATAAAAATCACTTTTATTCAAAAACGGAAAGTTAGATTACCAAAAGAGTATAAAAGTTATATTCCGCAATTGTGGAAAAAAGAAAAAAAAATTGGTAAATTACGGTGCATATATGAACAGTAGGTGAGTTCTGTTAGGAAATGAATGATGGAGAAGGGGCAGTTTTGTCCAAATGCGAAATAACTGGTAGGTACCCTTGTGGTGAGGTTGGTATTTTCAGACTTTGAAGACAACATGGCACATAATTTATTTATTTTTTTAAAAAGGTCGCTAAAGCAAATTGGCAATAGGATCAAGGGAGTATAATTTGACGGCCCATCTCTCCCCTCTCTCTCACCTAACATTTGACGGCCATTCCCTTTTCTTATTTTGCAAAGTAGGTCAGTATAATTTACGTATTATTTAGTTTAATAATAATTATAAATTATTTAATTAATTATTTATAAATTATAATAATATAAAAATATAAGTTATATTTTAAATAATTTATAAATAATATATTAATATTTATAAAATTATAATTATCATGTTATAAAGAGTTAATAAAATATTAAATTTTGATAAAAATTAAATTAAAATTATTTTATTATTATTATTATTATTTTAATTATTAATTAATTATTATTATTTTATTAAAATTTTAAAACGATCAAATGCATTCAAAAAACTTACATCTTAACCTCTCATTTAATATCTTCACCTCTGAAAACACTTACTATTGCTATCAATCTCCCGCCTACCCTTCTCTTTATTTATGTCTGTTGAAGATTTGGAGGTCCATATACATCATTTGCCTTTAGGTTCATGGATGTGTGCCTTGAAGGCCCAGCACCAGCTAATGATCAGCAATCTAGCCATGAGAGGCAAAATTAATTTGCATATTGATTTCAACTCTTCATTTTCTGTTTATGAATGCTGCATTTACATGATGCTTAATCAAATTTATTCAACTATCTGGTGGGGCAGGAAAGGGGCAAACAAAGGGAATTAAACCAAATAAGAAAAAAAAGATAGGCACTCCCTCTTTGTGCGATGAAAATTGATTTTACTAATTGAACTAATTGGCACTTATTGTATATCACTTAACTTTCAATTTAAGTGAATTTAACCTCAAACTTATAGTAGCATTGAAGCAAAAACTTGTTTGATATAGTTTATAAAATGATTTATAGTTTAGTTTATAGTTTTTTTTAAATGATTTATGGTAAAATGTTTTTTAAAACAGTTGTCTGCTTGTCTAATTGGGTTATATAAAGTTTGGAGTGTTTGGTAGATAAGTTGTAAGGTGTTTAAATGTGAAAATTACTAATAAGGGTATATCAATTTAAATGGACTATTTTGATGTCTAAATAGTGTTCTTTTCATCAATTTGACTTTGATACTTTTATAATGTATTAGAAAATAACTTTAAATAGTGTAAATACTTAATAACAATAATGACAATATTAATAAATAAATAATCAAATAATAATAATAATAATAAAGTTTATATCATCATAATTGCAAGGGTGTAAATATCCTTGCCATTGAAGGGAAAATTAGGAAAATAAATTATCCATAGTAGGATTAGTTTTTGAAGAAATGGTCAAAACTATTTCTTATAAACTGTTTTTTTATGGTTTATATAACTGATAAAGTGTTTATTTAACTTCTGTTAGTTTATGAAAAACATAAACCATTTCATATACTCTACCAAACAAGTTGATAAAAACCATCTTTAAAACAACATACAAATTGGTTTATGTAAAATTTGTTGTGTTTAGTAAATGAGTTGCAAGAGATAATTACTAAAATTGAGGTCATTATGGATATATATCTATAAAGTAAATATTTTTAAAGACAACAATATTCACGATATATTTAATTTAGATTAGAGTAATAGGTATTTATTTATTTTATTTTTTTGCTAATAAAACATCCATTAAATAAATATACTAATCTCATATTTTATCAATATATATATATATATATATATTAAATTTTTTTCTCACTATTATATTTAAATTTTGTGTATTTCAATATTTAAACTTAACTTATTTCATTTTAAAAGCTTGCATTTTTTTATTGCCTTTATCTATATTTATTAACTTTTTCTATTTATTATATTCAAACCATTTTTTATATAATAATTTTTCAACTACTCATTTTTATCAGCATCTATTAACTAATGAGATCCCATACAAACATAGAAAGTGAGATGAAAATAGCATTCTTTACATCTTCATTATAGCTTTTTCCATACAATTGCAAAATAATAAAAGAGAACAATATAAAAATTCATATAGGATAAAAAAGTTTTGTCTTTCCTATTCCCTAAACCCTGAAATAAAAAGAAAGATAAACAAAAAATCAACTCACTTCAAAGAATTTCATAGTGTTAAAATACCTAAACAGACTAAGCATTAAAAGTAATTTCAAAAACTGAAATGGTTGTTTAACATTAAATACAATACAAATCATTGTTGACCAACAAATATTTATTTTTAAGTTTTAGATACTCAAGTTGTTACTAAAAAAATATCCAGACAACAATCTCTCAATAACGTATATTAGTAAAAGAGAAAACAAAACAAAATCAAGAACATTTACCAGAGAGAAAATAAAAGCCTATCCCAACCTTAGCAGCTCTTATTTATCCACATTCACGTCAAAAACCACTTAAATCTGCATATTAACCCACACTCATTATTAATAAACAAATAATCAAAACATTTATAAAAAAATCTTTTCAGTGAAACCATCCAAGCAAAGAATAACCAGGCCAAAAAGAATTAAAATATTCTCCATTCACATTTCGATCACTAAAGAAAATCCTATCACCCGAAAAAAGCTCAAATTACAAAAGTTAATAGTGTCTTCACTTACACTAATCCATGAAACAGAGAGAAAATAAGGCAGAAAAGAGAATTTATCTCATTGTTCCAATGGCTAGAGTGGTCGAAAAAGTCCTGGTGGTTGAAGGAAGAAACAATCATTTATTTATGTTTTAGAGAGAGACGTTTGGATAACTGTTTCTATTATATTTGATCAATTTTTGTTTCACTTATCTCTAATTTGTGTAATCTTAATCTTTTTTCCATATAGAAACATTAATTAATTTTGAGATATAAATAATTTGTTATAGATAATTAGAAGGTAAATTTTATTTAGATAATTATCATCTTAACAAACTTTAGATAAGATTAATCAATTATTGATAGATTGGTAATCAAGTGGAATCCAAATAAACCATCTAAAAATCCTATACTAAATTTTAATCTTATCGGTTTCTGTTATTTAAAAAAATATTTTTAAAACCAATCGGATGATATATAACCAACTCTCAAATCCTCATTTATCATGCTGAAACAGCATACAATATTAACCTTCTCAACGCTATCAAGCACACCACCTATGACCTAAAGGTAAAAGATTTCATTATTATTTAAAAAATATTGATTTGATAAACTTATCAATGAAAATCAGTCTTGTGCTTGTGTATTTGATCATTGCACCAAATGTGATTTAATCATAAAAATACATTGAAGTGATTTTCTAAATTATTGTTATTTTTATTGTTCAACTTTCCCATAATTCAATCATATAAAATCATTTTTTATATTTATTTTTATATTAAATATAAAATTGAATGAAATCAAATTATTAATTTTTAAGACAGAGTTAGATTTTTCAGATCAACAACTCTTTTATAGATAATAAGAATTACTATGTGAGTAAATATTAATCAAGAATTATTATGGCTATTAATAATTGAGACCGGGTTCGATTTTTTGTATCAAAAACTCTTTTTATATTTATTTTTGTATTAAATATAAAATTGAATTAAATCAAATTATTATTTTTTGAGACCGAGTTCGATTTTTTAGATCAACAACTCTTTTATGGATAATAAGAATTATTATGTGAGTGAATATTAATTAAGAATTATTATGGTTATTATTAATTGAGACCGGGTTCGATTTTTTAGATTAACAACTCTTTTTTACATTTATTTTTGTATTAAATATAAAATTAAATCAAATTATTAATTTTTGAAGATTGAGTTCAATTTTTCATATCAATAACTCTTTTATAGATAATAATAATCATTAGGTAAGCGAATATTAATCAAGAAATATTATGGTTATTATTAATTGAGATCGAGTTCGATTTTTTAGATCAACAACTCTTTTGTAAATAATAAGAATTATCATACAAGTGAATATTAATTAAGAATTAATATGGTTATTATTAATTGAATGATTAAATAATTTTGTTAGTTAAAGATAAAACATACAAATATTTGAATTTGAAAGTAAGTGCATTTTATTTGAAAAAAGTAATTTGATAATTAAATGGTATGTCCATGTCAGCGTCCACATCATTGCTTATGTGGCGCGCTGAAACTGTTCTACTTATATATATATATATAATATCAATAACTAAATAATTATTAAATTAATAATAATATCAATACAGATAGAAAGACTTGCAACAACTTCGAATGTCGTGCGGGCTAAGGGAGATTAACGAGAACGAATCCACTTGAGGCCTAGTGGGGGCAGATGTAGAGGTGGAAAATAAGTGGGTCGAAACGGGTATGGGCCGAGTGTTACAGGTAGCGGGTCAACAGGCGCTAAAAATGTTCGTTTCCTAACGAGTCTTATTTTTCATGCACATACCTATGTTTTAACGGGCAAGTAATGGGTCAAAAATAGGTATTGGCAAAAATTCTCCTATTTAGGTGAGAAAATGGTGACTTAGGATGGATACAGGTCGGGTTTTATAGATAGTGGATCAATGGGTAAGGGCTAAAAATGTTCATTTATTAACGGGTCTTATTTTTCAAGCACATACATGTATTTTAGCGAACGGATAACGGGTCAAAAAGGGGTACGAGCTAAATATTTCAACTCTAGATAGATAACTCCACTGAAATCCCCCAAAACTTTTAATAATTTTTAGGTTATATGAATATTTGTTAAAATACCCCCACAACCCATTAGATTTTTAATTTTGCCCCAATATAGTCCTAGTAAGTATGACTAAAAAGTTACCATTGAAAAAAAAAATAATTGAATAAAGACAAAAAATTAAATTTTTGTATGTGAAAAAATTTATATTAATGATATTACATGAATATTTTAAAATTTTCTTTATATGTTCTCTCAAATTATAATTATAAATAAATATCCTCTAATAACTTTGCTCCCGATGAAAAATCCTGGATCTATCCTTGATAGGAAAGGCGATTTAGGAACAAAAAAGCTGTTTGGAGAATGATTGATTTTTGGAGAAATGGTCAACACAATTTCTGTTAGGATATCTACATATGAGTTATCCCACATTTGAAATAAATAAAAAATTAAGAGTAGCTTATATACATGGTTGTGGTCCAAAATTATCGAGCTTAAGATTTTGAGTCATATTGGTGCCCGTCCGTGTATATCAAACTTGTGTTTGTGTGATCTATTGCCGTACCCGACCTCAAAAAAAGGTATCAGAGATTGGTTTGAGTTGGTCACGATGTGTGACTTCCACATTCTGCCCTGTGGTTGAGTTTGAATTAGAAGCATTTGTGTGCCCACATGATTACGCCCAAAACATAACGCGGTTATTGTAGTATAGTTTTGGGGTGTCGATTCCACAGGAAAACAAGTTAAGTACAACAGAAGGTGTAAACCTCAACACAAACGATAAAAGATTAAAAGAATCTGAGTTGTTTGAGAAAAAGAGTAATTGTGTAAATAAGTTTAAAATAAAAATGACAAGGTTCCAGAAATCCTCCCAAGGTTCATTGCTCTAATCCTAACTTGATTCAGTTGTTTTTATCTCGATTGCAAGTTTCACATCTCAAACAGGCAATCAGAAAATATTCAATTAAAGTGCATTTATAAATCCTAATGTAATTGTTATGAAATCTTCTTTACTTTCAAACACACATGACCTAACTTATAAATTATCAAGAGACGACGATATATCTAAACGACGATACCGCAGCAATGGACAAATCTATAAAAGAGATCTACCGGACTCAATCACACCCAAACAGGTACACATAAGAAAAGCCTGACTGAACTTATATGGAAAAGAAGCATGCAACCACCAGAGTTATAATAAATCTACTAATTAAATTAAAGAATAAAACATAACAATATTTAACGAAAATAATTCCAACTACAACCGAATCAAATAAAGGAAAAATAAGAATAACTACACCTAGGGATTCATCCCTTCGCCTTGCTTGGAGACTAGCCAGTCATGGGGCTCATGCGTCCTCGAGTTGCCTCCGGCCTCCCGACGATCATCTCTCCCGACCTTCAAACTTTAAACTTCGAGTTCCTCCTAAAGGCCCTCTGGATTGCTCCTAATGGCCCTCTGGATTCATCCTCGATTGATTTCCAAAGCTAAAGTGGAGTGGATCTTATATAGGCAAATACCAAGAGTGCAATGTGTTTCCCATCTGATGTGGGATGTGGGATATAGAAATGTGTTTTCCGACCGATGTGGGATGTGAGATTTAAGCCCAAAATCACGCTGAAATCCCGCACAGCCTGACCTTTGTCTATTAAAACTGCCATAACTTTCTCTAGAAAAATCCTTTTGACGAACCGTAAAATTCTCCAGAAAATAGACTTTCGGATCTTTCTAAGCATATATGGCTCATCTCCTGGTTCTTCTTGTATCAATACAGTTTAATTTTCAAAGATGATTGATCTGTACGGGAAATTCTTGCAATTTAGTGAAACTCTTTCCAGTGCGGGCAGCAGCTGTTGCTCTTTTAAGCCCTCCATCTTGTCCTTTCGGAAGCATTCCTTCACTCCATTATGCCTCAAGTCTTTGTGCTTCAAGCAATGATAACTTTTCCTCCTCTTTTGAGCTTAAAGTACATGAAAATGCACCGAAATAGATCAATGATCCAAGAATGATACTTTAGAGTTGTTAACGTATAAAAGTGCAATTAAAACCTAGATTAACCCTAAAGTGATAACAGTTAAGTACTGTTAAGATGCATTTTACGACTCTCATCACAATCCCCAACTAGCTTATTGCTAGTCCCTAGCAATTGAAGCGAAAATAAGAGATGAATTTTATGGTAGGAGTTAAAAACAAAGTAAAGCAATGCTAGCGTTGAACCAAGAGTAATTCACTTTTTGTCTCAAAAATTGCACATAACATACGACACATAGAATCATTAAATTTCACCTAAGTCCAAAAGTAATCCAAATATCAATCTTAAAATCGTTATTGACTCTTAACATCCATCTTACCACAAACCATTAATCCAAACACCCGGATGATTTTATGCATAACATTCATGAATTCAAGTCTTGGCCTCTAAAAATATAATAAATTGCGTGACATCAATCACAAAAACAAGCTCCATAAGCTCACTTTTCAAATCACTCTCCACTATTGTAGAAAAATCACACTACATTGGATCAATAGGTCTTTAATAAGCTTGTAACGTTCGGCTAAGGTAATGGCTAAGAAAGAATGGGAAGAATTCACAAGTAAAAGAACTTAATCTCGTAGTTTTGAACACAGCTCTTTAAGCACTGGATAACCTTACTTCAACACCCAACTCTTTCAACCATTTTTCGAGCATTTCTTTCAACAAATCACCATTTTTTTTCTTTTCTTTCTTTCTTCTTTCTTTGCCATAATTCATTTTTTTTTATTTTGGCACATAACCGTTCACCTTCTTTTTCATTTTTTTTTTCTTTTCCACAACCCCCAACTTATCTCCTTTAATGTACTTGGGTTGCGGTAGTGATATTTTTTTCATATTTCCACCCTTACTCTTTTTAAGTGCTTCTCACAACATGTGTATAACTAAGTTCTTTTAAAAGAAAGGTAAGGATAAAAATATTTTTAGGCTCATAAAGGTAAGTAAATGGTTTATCGAAAGAAACAAGGCTCAATTTTTCTTTTCAAGAAAAATGCTCAAATAGGTGACTAGTGATAAATATAGCAATGGTAGGTTTGAAAGGCTCAAACGGTTCAAAAATGACCTATATCATATCCTAAGTAGTGTGCATTCTAGGAATTCGCCTCAAGTGGTTATCAAGTAAGTTCTAGAGCTTGTCGAGACCGCAAAAATATTCACAAAATAATCACACATAAAACTTTTCTAAATGTTTAAGACTAATCATACAATCTTACCACAAGCTAGAGTCTCAAACCAGATCAAGATTGATACTTAAATTAATTTCAAACTGAAGCAAGATTTAACTACTTCTGAATGCTATATGCTATCTCAATTAAGTTTTATATCATTGACATGTAAATTGACTCTAAAGCTAACATAAAGCATGCTAAACACAAAACAAAGATGACACCAAACAGTTCAATGATATGCAATAAGAAATGTATATCTTCCACCCCCAACTTAAGATAAGTATTGTCCTCAATGAAAAAGCAAAAGTTAAGGAAACTCCATTTTTAACCAATGGTGCATGGAGTTGAAAGTTGTGCACAATCATTTGAACTGTTTCATTTATTTATTCCTGAAAAATAAATACTAAAGTAAAACTGGAAAACAGCAAAATAATAATAATAAACAAGAAAAAAGAAATATGAAAAACAATAAAAATAAAAGGATACGTTGTGGGTTGCCTCCCATGAGCGCTAAGTTTTACGTCTTCAGCCAGACGCTCTTATTCCCTCCTAGAAAAACATAGGTTGAATGCACCCGTCACTGCTTCATTGCCAAATTCGGTGCTTCTATGTTTGGGAGGGGCCTCAAGGATGTCATCAGTAACATCAGTAAATTTTGGCTCGATATATGCTCTGGTGAAGCCATGCGTGAGGGTGGACTCCAATGGATTGAGGTGCTGGACCTTTTCCATGAATGAATCCATCATGTATGCTTGGTGGCTTTCATCCACATCCTCTGATTTCTTCGTTGTTGCGATGTGTAAGGACTTACCACTTACTGTCTTAATGGCATTCACCTCCTTCAAATTCTGTTGCACCAGGTGCTGACCATGGGGTGTGGACTGAGCTTGAGCAGGGAACTTACCTTGCTCAGTCACACTCAAGTAGCTCATTAATTTGGACACTTGGCTCTTAATTTCTTTATGCTCTTCCATCACCTGCGTAAATAATGCCTCAAACCTTTGGTTTGTCTTACCTTGTGCCTCTATAAAGACCTGTAAGATGTCTTCTAGCGAGTTCCTAGAGGATGAGGGTGCATGATAAGGTGCAAGGGATGATCTAGGGGGCTGTGCATGCTGGTTTTCAGATTTCCAGCTGAAGTTGGGGTGATTTCGCCACCCTGGGTTATAAGTGTTAGAGAAAGGTGCAAGAGGCTTCTTGTACATGCCTAAGGCATTACATTGTTCCTCATACAGCCCTCTCATATCAGTAAATATGGGGCATTCTTGGAGGAGATGATCTACCCCGCCATACACAAAACACGGCTCTAAAGACTTGACATGATTAATCACGTGTGTTGGCTTTAAGCTCTTAGTCTTTAACTCATTTATCTCTCTAGTGAGCATCTCGACCTTGGCTCTAAGGTTATCCTCTTCCCTAAGATGGTAAATTCCACCACCATTTGGGTGCCCTATAGGTCGTGACCTATTTGTGCTTTCAGTAGCACTAGGTCCAGTCCAAATGTGAGCTTTTTCAGCAAGCTCATTGAGGTACTCTATGGCCTCATCAGGATCTTTTTGTAAAAACCCACCATTACACATCATCTCTACGAATTTGCGCTCTCTATAGGTAAGTCCCTCATAGAAATAGCTCACCAAGAGCCAACTCTCATACCCATGGTGAGGGCACATACTCAATAACTCCTTAAATCTCTCCCAAGACTGATATAAAGTCTCACTATCCTTTTGTGCAAAGGTGGAGATTTGCCTTTTCAAAGTGTTGGTCTTATGTTGGGGAAAGTATTTGTTAAAGAAAGCCCGAGTCATCTCAATCCACGACCCAATAGATCGTGGTCTAAGTGAGTATAGCCAACTCTTGGCTCTATCCTTCAAAGAGAAAGGAAAGAGCTTAAGTTTCATAATGTCATGAGTTTCATTTTGACTATGAAAAGTCGCAACTACTTCCTCAAACTCTCTAATGTGCACATATGGGTTTTCGTTATCCAAGCCATGGAATATAGGGAGTAATTGAATCATCCCTGGTTTAAGATCTTGATGGTGAGTATTGGCTGGAAACATGATGCATGATGGTATGGCTGTGCGTGTAGGGTAGAGGTAATCCTGAAGTGTCCTAGCAACATTCTCATTATGGTTATCGGCCATGTTAACAAAATCCTCAAGATTCTCACTTGGGTTTTCTCTATGGGTTGATCTAGGCAAGGTTTCACTATCAGACTCAGAAGGAGAGGGTAATTCTAGCACAGGTCCTCTAATGAATCTACCTCGCAGATCTCTTGTCTAAGCATGCACCAAATGAATCAGAGAGGAAATAAAATAAATAAAACAAGAATTTTTTTTTTATTACCGTCACACTTAAAGTTGACAAGCTTCCTTGTACTTAAGTGCGTTTCCTCGGCAACGGCGCCAAAATTTGATTATGCCCAAAACATAACGCGGTTATTGTAGTATAGTTTTGGGGTGTCAATTCCACAAGGAAACAAGTTAAGTACAACAGAAGGTGTAAACTTCAACATAAACGATAAAAGATTAAAAGAATCTGAGTTGTTTGAGAAAAAGAGTAATTATGTAAATAAGTTTAAAATAAAAATGACAAGGTTCCAGAAATCCTCCCTAGGTTCGTTGCTCTAATCCTAACTTGATTCAGTTGTTTTTATCTCGATTGCAAGTTTCACATCCCAAACAGGCAATCGGAAAATATTCAATTAAAGCGCATTTATAAATCCTAATGTAATTGTTATGAAATCTTCTTTACTTTCAAACACACATGACCTAACTTATAAATTATCAAGAGACGACTATATATCTAAACGACGATACCGCAGCAATGGACAAATCTATAAAAAAGATTTACCGGACTCAATCACACCCAAACAGGTACACATAAGAAAAGCCTGACTGAACTTATATGGAAAAGAAGCATGCAACCACCGGAGTTATAATAAATCTACTAATTAAATTAAAGAATAGAACATAACAATATTTAACAAAAATAATTCCAACTACAACCGAATCAAATAAAGGAAAAATAAGAACAACTACACCTAGGGATTCATCCCGTCGCCTTGCTTGGAGACTAGCCAGTCATGGGGCTCATGCATTCTCGAGTTGCCTTCGGCCTCCCGACGATCATCTCTCTCGATCTTCAAACTTTAAACTTTGGGTTCCTCCTAAAGGCCCTCTGGATTGCTCCTAAAGGCCCTCTGGATTCATCCCCGATTGATTTCCAAAGCTAAAGTGGAGTGAGTCTTATATAGGCAAATACCAAGAGTGCAATGTATTTCCCATCCGATCTGGGATGTGGGATATAGAAATGTGTTTTCCAACCGATGTGGGATGTGGGATTTAAGCCCAAAATCATGCTGAAATCCCGCACAGCCTGACCTTTGTCTACTAAAACTGCCATAACTTTCTCTAGAAAAATCCTTTTGATGAATCGTAAAATTCTCCAGAAAATAGACTTCCGGATATTTCTAAGAATATATGGCTCATCTCCTGGTTCTTCTTGTATCAATACAGTTTAATTTTCAAAGATGATTGATCTGTACGGGAAATTCTCGCAATTTAGTGAAACTCTTTCCAGTGCGGGCAGCAGTTGTTGCTCTTTTAATCCCTTCATCTTGTCCTTTCAGAAGCATTCCTTCACTCCAGTATGCCTCGAGTCTTTGTGCTTCAAGCAATGATAACTTTTCCTCCTCTTTTGAGCTTAAAGTACCTAAAAATGCACCGAAATAGATCAATGATCCAAGAATGATACTTTAGAGTTGTTAACGTATAAAAGTGTAATTAAAACCTAGATCAACCCTAAAGTGATAACAGCTAAGTACTGTTGAGATGCATTTTACGACTCTCATCACCACAATTGTCTGTCCCGTGAGGACTCTGAAGCATTTGTGTGGGTTTGGTTTGGATTCTTTTGTTGATCGCGTAACTAGTTATTTGATGAGTGTCAAATATTGTATATTTTGGCCCTTTAATTTACATTTGTTAGCTTAGGAATTTGTTACTTTGAGTTGTTTTCGTTGTTTTACAGGTTTACAAGCTTGGAAAGAAGTTTCACTAAATTGCCAGAATTGCTCGTGCAGATCAGTCATTTTTTAGGATTAAACTGTATTGATTCAGGAAGAACCATGAGATGAGCCATATATGCTTGGAAAGATCCTGATGTCTATTTTCTGAAGAATTTTACGGATTAATAAAATGATTTTTTTAGAGAAAGTTGTGGCAGTTTTAGTAGACAAAGGTCAAAGAGCAAAAACTGGAATCTGCAGTATCCCACATCGGATTGGAAGCATATTGCACTTGTGATATTTCCCTATATAAGCCCTTCTTCACTTCATCTTTAGTGGACAATTCCTGAGCCACTTTTGTGTTTACTGGTGGACGTCCGCTAGCATTCTGGTGGATCTCGAAGGCTTTGTCACCACGAGGGGAAACGCCGCCCGTCAGCGAGTGGAATTTCTTCCATGTAAAGTTATTTATTTATTTCTTTACATTTATTTGTTTTAGTTTAAATGTTTAGCACTTTTATTATGAATTGTAGTTTCATAGTTATGAGTGGCTAGACTTTTCAGCTAAGGTTGAAGATGAAGCCCCGCCATTGTTTGGCGTAGTAGTTCAGATTTGCTTGTACAAATCTGACAATTTTTAGTATAAATATTCTGTCAATTATTTGAGTTAATCTTATAATTGATTGAGTTTAAATTGTCTATCGGATATTCCTTGTGTTTCATCTGATGGATACAATTAATGCTTTTCTATTAAATTGGATTTTCTTTGTGATTTGTTGAGAGCGGATACATTGGATGCTTTTGGTTTAGTTTGGATATTCTTTGTTTTTTGTCTTATAGTTAGATTCATGGAATGTTTTGATAGGCTATATTTTTAGAACATATATGTTTAACTTCGGTGGGGTGGATTTGGAAACCTTAGTGTTTTAATTATTAGTTTTTAAAAATCAATTTAGTTTAATTTTAATTTCTTTTGCAAATTATCATCTGAAATTCGAAACTAGGTTAAGATAGAGTTAGTTTAGATTGAAAATATACTTTCACAACGCAATTCTCTGTGGATTCGACCTCGCACTTACACAACGCTATACTGCAAACGACTCGTGCGCTTGCGAGTAATTTAAAACTCACAACATTATTCCATTCAAGGGTTGTTTAGTATAAAACTCATGCATGAGGGAGATATTTTTTAGAATATCCACATATGAGTTATCCCACATCTGAAATAATAAAAAATTAAGAGTAGCTTATATACATGGTTTAGACCCAAGACTTTTGAGTTTAAGTTTTTTAGTCATATTGGTGCAAATTCATATATATCAAGCCCGTGTTCGTGTGATTTCTCGCTGTATAAAGTATTCCTGACCTCAACAGTTTCTTCATAAAACTATTTTTGGGTTTTGGTGGTTTATATAAACTATGTTACATGAATATTTTCAAATATATAATTATAAAATTGTCTTTATATTTTTTCTAGAATTATAACTTATAAATAAATATCCTCTCATAACTTCGCCCCTAGTGAAACATCTTGAATCTGTCCTTGATAGAAAGAGCAAATTAGAAAGAAAAAAAGTTGGCTTAAATGCAAAAATTACCCTCAATTGAGTGGTCAGTGGCATTTTTCACCCTCAATTCTATTTAAGATCAATTTAAACTCTCAACTAAAAATTTGATGCAATGTATACCCTCCGATAAATTTTCTGGCAAGATTGAACATGTGAGAAGCATGTGTCTCATTTAAACCCTAAAGGTAAAAATAAAATCAAATCAAAATTAAAAGTAACAAACGAGAGTTCCACTCTTACTGTTCTTTTTGTACCAAACAGAAACAGAATGTCGTTATCCCTTCAATTCGAAAACTAAATCAGAAACATCGCTCGACTTCTTCTTCTTACATAATTGAAAATTAAATTAGAGTGACCTCTTCTCCTTAAGATTTCATATGTATATTGAAGTTGCGGCAATCATATAAGCTTTGAAGTGAAAGTTGAGTTCCATTTCTTTAATTGATTCAGATAAATATTTCTACAAGCTTCTTTTTTTGTTTTTTTATTTTCTTGTTTTAAACATTTGTTAGTGTATTGGTATTATGGTTAATTGGGTTTCTTTGCCTACTGACTAATTTGGTTGCTTTTTTTGAAAAAAAAATTGTGTTTTTTGATGGCATTGTGTTTTCGTTTTGGGTACAAGGCCACGTTAGCTCCTCGGTAAATCGTTGTTCTTGCCAAAGTTTTATGTCAGATTTGTTATTGATTTGAGATATTTGATGGTTGTGCAGAGTTTCTTCACTGCAATGACGAAAATTGTGGGGACTCTGGGTCCGAAATCTCAATCCTTTGAGGTTATTTCTGTTTGCTTCAAAGCTGGAATGTCCGATACGTATTTCCTTTTCATTATTTTGTCGTTATGTTGTTGTTGGCTTTGTATTGTTGTAAGTACTAAATTTTTGGTTGCCTCATCATAAAAATTTAGAAAACATGTGTTTGTTTCATAAACCAACCTCTTTCTCTCTCTCTCAGCATATATGTTTCTTTTTTTATATCCATAAGAAATGAAAATGGGTTGTTTGGGATTCAGGGAATGAGAAGGAGAAAGTGGCTCGACCAAAAGAGGAGGCCAAGTTTTGGGGCATTAGGGTACCTCTGGCTCAGTGTGTGCTAGTTTTGCTTTGAGAATTTGAGATTTTTAGTAACTGAGAATGTTAAAACAGAAAATAGTTTAGTGCCACTAAAGACAAGAAATTTTACAACAAAATAAGCATTTTTTCCAATTTTGCAAATAAATATATTTTTTTATCTGGTTGATTTATCCTTGTAACACACACACACACATATATATGTGTGTGTGTGTATGTGTGTGTCTGTGCAATGTAATCAAAGTGCAGAGTCTTAGCACAACTATAAGTTAGTACTTCATTTGTTGTCCAAGAACGTAAGGACTATGATACAAATTAAAATGGCTTTTTTGTGTGAAATGGAAATATATAAAGCAAGAGTTAAGTCAAGTTAACACTGTGAGGTCCAAGATACCCACACAGTAGCTTTCCTAAAGAGATTGGAGTGAGGAAGTCCAAGAAAAATAATACATCATAAAAACATTAGAAAACATGTGTTTGTTCATTAAAAAATTAGTCTTTTTTTTAGTTGTCTATTTTGCAAAAATTTTAGATTGTTACAATAATGTGGTCTTGTAGGCTTATTATATCACTTGTATATTGCAACTATGATCTCCAAAATATACACAATGCATTTTTATTATGGTGGGTACATAAGCTACGTACCCCCAATGAGATATATAGGTTGGCAAGTTGAAATTATAGATATAGACTAACATTGTTCTACTTTACATGAGTTTAAAGATATATGCAAGAAGTTGGGAGTCAATGATATTGTGGCATTTTACTTTCACTACCGCGACACCCATTGTTGGAAGGGTTTAAGCAATTTACAAATGACCAAGATGTATGGGATATGACACAAAACCTTCCACCACACAAAATTGTAAATGTTTATGTTGAGTTATGCAAAGTTTGGGAGGGTCACTTGATATACCAAGTGAAATATTGTTTTTACACACTGTTGATGCAAAACAAGAAGAAAATGGAAGTGATGCTCCAATTGTTGAGGAGAATGAGAGTGAGACTGCACTTGAAGATGACTTTGAGTTTCCAGTTGAGGTTCCAATGGGTGATCAAAGTGTGATTGATGGTGATAGTGGTGAGGACTCTTATATAAATGACAGTGATTATGAAGACAAAGATGATGATGAGTTTGAGAAAAATGTGGATGGGGACATTATAGCAGATAAGGTTGATATGGGTGGTTCTATGGATGGTGAAGAAAAAACATCCTTATAGGTATAAGGATTTCATGCATTCTGATTATGGTAATTCTGATGACTTGCATTCAGTATATGAATCTGGTAATGAGGGTGGAACTAAGTATCTAAAGTATAATGATGATGGTAACAATGGTAATATAGAGTTTTCAGTAGAGTTGGAATTTAGAGACAAGGCTCGATTTAAAGCAGTTGTGAAAGCCTACTCCATCAATAATGCCCTTGATATTAAGTTCAAAAAATCATAAAAGATTAAGTGCAGTGCATACTATATAGATGAATGTCCCTAGTATATGGCCCACAAAATACACTTGGAAAATAATGACTTACATCTCTGATCATAATTGCTTCAATGTGAGTAAAAACATGCATATTACTGCTCCCTAATTAGCAAGGAAATATACTGAAAAAGTTAGGGTCAATCCTACTTGGAAGTGTAAAGATTTCCATAATAAAGTTAAGAAGGATTATTTGGTTGGAGTCTCTAAATGGAAAACTGTAAGGGCTAAGACAAAGGCCAAGGAGAAGATATATGGTAAATACAAATACTAATACCTTAAGCTATGGGATTATGTGGAGGAATTAAACAAGAGTAATGAAGGAAGTCATGTGCAGCTTCATGTAAACAGACATAATGGAGAGGTAAGATATGATAGGATTTACATTTGTCTTACAGCATTGAAAAAATGATACCTGAGTGGATGTAGACCCGTCATATGCATTGATGGTTGTTTCCTCAAATGACCATGTGGGGGGCAGTTACTTGTTGCAATTGGAGTAGATGGTAATGATAGCATTTACTTTATTGCTTATGCAGTGGTGGACAATGAAACCAAAGATAACTAGACAATGTTTCTTCAGAATTTGTTAGATGACATTGGCCCTATCAATGAAAAAGGGTGGACATTTATATCATACCAACAAAAGATGATGTATAATTTAGTTGTTTAATTTATTATCACATGTATTACAATCATCTATTAATGTTTGGCTATTGTTTTCTCTTTGTTGCAGGGACTTGTTCCTGCATTTGAGACATTATTTCCTAATGCTGATGTCAGATTTTGTGTGAGGCATCTGTATGGGAACTTCAAGGTCAAACACAAAGGCAAGGCATTAAAAGATCACCTATCGAATGCTGCTAGGGCAACCATATATGAAGTGTGGGAAGACCACATGCTTGAGATGAAAAATGTGGTCAATGATGCTTATGGTTGGCTATTGCGTAAGGACACTAAGTACTGGTCTAAGCATGCTTTTAAGTCATTTCCAAAATGTGACATGTTGTTGAACAACATGTCAGAGAGTTTCGATAAAGCTATACTAGATGCTAGGGACTTGCCTATTGTAAGTGTTGACCCTCGCCCGTATTTTAATGATGGCAAAACACAACTGTTATTTAACTAACATGTTTAAACTAAGTTGTATTAAGGATCAAACACATTCAACCAAGGAACAAAGTGCAAAAACTCGAACCAAATCAAGTATCAAGTGAAGACTGAAGATCTAGTATAGGTCTTAAGGTTTAGAACCAATGTAAGTCTCACTCATACATTGTATTAGCTTGTTTAATGGCTCAAACACAAATGGTTTTTCTAAAACCATTAATTTTAAAATGTTTTTAATGAAAAACAGAAGAAAAACTGGGTTGGAAGACAACCCAGTCGACTGGGTACATATACCAGTCGACTGGTATATGGGTCAGAAGGTACCCAGTCGACTGGATGAATTAACCCAGTCGACTGGTACTTTGACCAGTAATTTCCCAGTCGACTGGATGAATCAACCCAGTCGACTGGCAAAATGGACAGAAAGTCCCCAGTCGACTGGATGATATATACCAGTCGACTGGATACCCAGAAGGTCTGAAATCGTATATTTTTCAAGTGAACCCAGTCGACTGGTATCTCGACCCAGTCGACTGGTAGTTAAAAAATATGACCGTTGGACTCCAAATCTGAACGTTTTAAAGTAAATCTTTTTCAAATTAAAGTCCAAAACGGCCATATTAATTGATTGCTATATAAACCCTCTCAGCAAAGCATTCAATAACAAGCAGCACATATTCAAAAAGAGTTGATCTCATATAATCAAGTTTTTATACTCTTGAAACACAAAAAGCTTTGAAATAATCTTATTGAGCCATTTCTTCAAGCTTTACTTTGAAAGAGAGACATTTCTGTTGTAATAAGCTTTCATTTGTTGTCTCTCTACCTTTTACTTTACACCATCTTTGTAAAGGGATTACTTCCGAGAGGAAGGGGAAACTTCCGAAAGGAAGGGGATTTTTCGGTTTAAGCAATTCCTGTAAATTGCTTGTGTACGGTTTGTGCAACACCCGGCTAAGTTGTGCGACTAAGTTTTCTTAGTGGATTACTTCAAGGAGTTCCTCGAAGAGAGTGGACGTAGGGTCGGAACGAATCCGATATTGCCGAACCACTATAACTGTGTTTGCATCCTCTTTCCTTAAACTCTTTATTTACAGCTTTCTACTTGTATCTATTATTTGTTGCTTATCAGTTTTTATAAACTTGTATAAATTCCGCAAAAGTTTTAAAAAAACCCAATTCACCCCCCCTCTTGGGTTGAAACCTCGAGCTACAGTAAGCATGCTTGAGATGGTGAGAATGTACTTTATGACTAGATTGTGCAAAAAATGGGAGGGAATGGAGAAGTATATTGGGTCCATATATCCAAAAGTACAAAAAAATGTTGGAAAAGAATAAAATTACATCTAGGACTTGGGTTGCTACACCGTGTGGTGGTCCCAAGTATGAAGTTAACGAAGGGAGTGGGGATAAAGGGTTTGTGGTTGACTTAGATAAGCAAACTTACACATGCTATGCATGGGACCTCATTGGTATACCATGCAAGCATATTGTATCTTGCATTTGGTATGCTAAGAAAAGACCAGAAGAATTTACGTATCCCTACTTTCATAGGGAGACATACCTTAAGGTATATTCTCATTTTATAAGCCCTATTAATGGACCCCAACTATGGCTTAAAACAAACTATGATCCCATTCTAACCCCTGAGATCAAAAAACCACCAGGGAGGCCAAATAAGACAGGATGTTGATGAGAAAGTTGACCCTATAGGATGAGGCGACAGGGGTACAAGCACCAATGTAAAAAGTGTGGAGAGTATGGGCATAATGCTAAAAATTGCAAAGGATAAGTGAAGGGTAAGGGTAATGAAAATACTTCAAGAATGCAAACCAACAATAGTAAACAAGCAAAAGGGAAGCAAAAGATGCCTGTAAATCTCATTGCTATTTCTTTTAAGATTAAAGTAAATATTTAGTTTGTCTTATAAAAAAGTAAATATTTATCTGTTTAAATTTTAATGATTCAACTTTATTTCTCTTTATTTGCAGGCTAAAAAGAAAACTTCAACTTTCATGGGGTTCAAAATTGAGGATCCTATTATGTAATCACACGTAGTTTATGCTTAAATAGTTATTGTTTTGTACCATATAGTAACTCTTACACATGTAATCAATGTGATTAATTATTCCTATAGTACTTTTCAAGTTAATTATTCTAATGCAAGTTTTGTAATCAATTCTAATTTAGAAAATAGAAATTTTCAAATTTCTTATTGTTCTTTGCATTATCTCATTTTCATTGTTCTCTCATTTGGATGCCTATTCATATAGGGATCAACTAGGTCTAATGCACCTCTAAGAATATATGATCCACCTGCAGAGGCTCCTACACATGTATATAACTTGGTTGGTTGTTATTTAACTTGGCTTGGATTTGTTTTTTAAACTTTTGCAATTAGTATGCTTTTATTGATCATATTGATGCATTCAAAAGGGATCACAAGCACAACATACTCAGTATGGTCAATTTGATGGTAGAGGAAAGCTTAGTTTCAGACCAGTTAAAATGCATGCAAAAGGAAATCCAAGACTCAGCCTACTCAAGTTGCAGGCAGAGGGAGATATCAGACTCAAACTTGTCAGGTTGCAGGCAAAGAGAGAGGTCAGACTCAAACTGGTCAGGTTACAGGCAGAGGGAGAGGTCAGACTTGGACTATAAATGTTGCTGGCAAAAGGAAAGGTAGGAGTCAGCCTAGTCAAGCTGTAGGCATAGGGAGAGGGATGAGTTAGAATGGTCATTTTACAGGTAGAATGATAGGTGGAGAAGGAGAAATGAGTGCAAATATGTTGGCACATGCTTCATCAGTTAGAAGATACAAGCATATGCTTCATATGCAAAGTTTGTTGAATGCATCTTATGATAGAGGTGAATCTTCTAGGAAGTAGTTAGATCTTATGGGAAGTAGTTCATATGGGTGTGGTTAGATATTTTGATATTTTTAGTTAGATAATTATGATGACATTTTGACTAGTTAAGATGGATAGTTTGAATATGATTATGATGGGAAAATATAGTCTTGAATTAGCTTTGGTTATATGAAATTGAATGTATTGTCTTGAATTGGCTTTTTGAGTATGAAATTGAAAGCGTTGATTGGCATAATATGCAAATGCTTGTGTTTTGAATCATTTTTCGTTGTGTTTGAACGACCATAACATGTTATCCATATAAGCTATATGCCTATATCTCATGTACACATTTTAAAGGCATTTCAGATATGATAGTAAAGGATTAAAAGTTGGAGAAGAAGTCAATCATTTGATATATTCACGCTTAATGACAATGGTGACAATGGTGAAAGGAAATTTTTGTTGATGGGAAAGCAGTGCATTAATAATAGCTTAGAAGGATGGTCATTGAGAAAGCTGGAAGAAGAGTATGATATCCATAATTATGTATGATTTTTACAATGTGAGTTACTGAGTTATTACCTTCAGTACAAAAAAAAACTAAGTACTTCAAATTTTGTAAAAGACTAATCTCTGCTAGGCTCAAGATTCTTTCTTGAAATTCGAAAGATGTAATGCCTATTAAGAGAGTTTTAGGTGCGAAAAAAAAAAAGAGTGGAGTTGTCATTTGGTTACTCTTAATTTTGATTTTATTTTTACCTTTTTTTTTTAAAATTAGGATGAATTTAAGGGTTTAAATTAGGCACATGTCTCTCACATGTTCAATCTTACCAGAAAGTTGATTGGAGGGTATCCATTACATCCAATTTCCAATTGAGGGTTTAAATTATTCATAAATATAATTAAGGGTAAAAAAAGGCCACTGACCCTTCAATTGAGGATAATTTTTGCATTTAAGCCAAAAAAGTTGTTTGAAGAAGGATTGAGTTTTGGAGAAATGGTCAACACAGTTTCTTAAAAATGGTTCCTTATAAAACTATTTTGGGTTTTTGTGGTTTATATAAACTATATTACATGAATATTTTTAAATATTTATTTATAAAATTGTCTATATTTTTTTTCTCAAATTATAATTTATAAATAAATATCCTCTAATAACTTCACCCCTTATGAAAAATTATGGATCCGTCTTTAAAATCCCTCTGAATCAATCTATAGGAAGATATCTAGGTTGCCACCTGAATTTTCAAATTCCAAAAGCAGCTTTCGAGTCCAATTCGCTCATTTGTAAATTTTTGTGCTCTCAAAATCTTGAGATTAAGAAAGTTCACCAGACCAATTGTAAACAAAAATTAGGAAGGGGAATAGTACTCATAGATTTCAGCTTTTAATCAAGCTCTTCGTTAAAAATCCTCACAACCTTCTGGGCTTACAATTACTTCCCAAGTACTGCCAGAATACTTCATTCCTGCAGGTAGCAGCAAAAGCAGGAAGTTCTTTGGGATGGAGAAGCAGTTTACATGGTAGAGATCTCCTGCTAAAGGGGTTTCACAAATTGAGGAGATTTATATTGGTGAGTGCAAGATTGATTAGTCCCATGGTTATCAGAAACTACGTACCCTCGTCCGTAGTACGAATATAAGAACGTGGTATGTTACTTACTTTATATATGGTACTTTGGGGTAAATTTAATAAATTTATATTATATATAAGTATATATATAAAATTAAAATGTTACTGTACACAATAATAGTTTAAATGATATTAGAGTTTTAACAAAATAACAAAGTCAATAAATATGATAACAAAATTATAATAATTTCTAAAATGGACAAATTCTAATTTTTAGTTGAATTGGACCAATTAAATTTAGTTAACTAATGTATAATAGCAAAATTATATTTATTTATTGGTCAATTAAAAAAACAAGAAAAATGTTATGACAGTAAACCATATTTCTCGTTTTCAATGTAGAATAATTACTTCACAAAGCTCGGGAAAAACATTTATAATTTTATTTTGCATAAATGACTTAAAACTATTCATGTTAACTGAACTAAAATAATCAAATTTTTACTTAATAAATTTATAATTTTTTTCATCATAATAGATAAAGATAGCTCATCTCAATTTGAATAAACTAATTATTCATAAAATATTTTATGAATAAGGATTAAAAACATATAAATTTACAATAATAACCGGATAACACTCATCCTAATTTTATTAGTTGAGTTTGACTTAATAAAACATATGATACTGAAGAATAAACATTTTAATGTTAAAAAATTTCTTTCCTTTTAAATTGAAATAATTACTTTATCATATTTTGAAATTAATTATTTATAATTTTAATAATAATGATTAAACTCACTCATTTCAATCAATTTAGTTTAATACTGATGAAGTACTTTTAAATATAAGTTTTTCTTTTTTTACAATAATGACTAAAAATCACCCATCATAATTTAATTATTTAAGTTTTACTTGATAAGTTATATATAGGTATATAACAAAATTACAAAGCATAATTTGCGCCTTCATTTTTAGTTGCTTTATTCAACACTAAGCACTTTAGTCATGTATGAAATAAGAACATTCAATCCAACAAGTATTTAAAGATAAGAGAAACCATTACAATTTTGTTATTTATGCATGCTCGTACATGAGTTTAATGAATAAAAGTGAAAGTTAAATAATATAAAATATTTTTATCAGTTTTTTTTTTTACCTAAATAAAGAAAATAACCCTAATCACAAGATCAACCATTCAGCACACAAAATTGGTCATGATTGCACATGTGGAATGTGTGAGGATACAAAAGAAGCATGTATGATTTTTTTAAAAATATTTTTAAAAAGAGCATTGGATTTTGAATTGAGTTTTAAATGAGTTATAATTCTTGATTAATGTTCACTCACATAATAATTATTTTTATATATAAAAGAGTTGTTAATATGAAAAATCGAACTCGGTCTTCAAAAATTAATAATTCGATTTCATTCAAGTTTATTTTTAATACAAAAGTTATGGCAAAGTTGTTGATATGTCACAAGCTAATTATGACAAAATTATTTTATGTTATTGTCAAATATCAAACGAGCTCTATATGTCTTAATTACGATTAATTTTGACGCAAATAATTGGTGCAAGAAAAATCTAACCATTTTGTTGATATATTACAAGCTGGTAATTTGATGCGATAGATATCACCATCTATCAGTGTGATATTTTTCTTATATACAACATTTTCTCTTTATCAGACTTGGACTTATTTTTATCTAAAGGCAAAGACTGTGTTACTTAAGATAAAATATTATTTCAAATTTTATGTTTAACTAAATAAATTTAACTCTCATATCATTTTATTTACAGATAAATTTTTTATATATTAATAATTATCTATAATATTTTTCTCATTAGTTAATCAGTGTTTATTTTTATTTAAATATAGTCTATTTTTCATTGTTCTTATATTTTTATTTCTCTGCAGAACAACAAGAAAGGTATATTGATTATTATTTTTATTTTTTATATTCATGTTTATAATTTTATTCTTTTAAGTTTATGTTGATTTGTATACTTAATATATATTTGCATTGTTTCAATTACTGCAAAACAAAGATTATTAACAACATAAAAATATTATTACGATTCGGTTTTGTATCATTCAATAAATATTTGATCAGCAGAATCGGTAAGGGTATTTGATTTTTGTTTTTTTTATTGTCTTTGGAGTTTATTGCATATTTTCGTTGGATATTAAAGTGTTGTTTGCTAGTCTTTTACTCTATGTTTTTCTAAGGATTGAGATAAACCTCAAATAATTACATACTATATAAAACAAAGCACCTTCAAATAACAAAGTTTGAATCCAAAAACAAAAAGAATAGGAAAATTGAGAAAAATCTATGAACTAGATTAATCAATTAACAAGTCTAGATAAATTTGGACTTATTTTTATCTAAAGGTAGAGATTGTCTTGCTTCTTTTTTGTTGATTTTTGAAAAAAATTAGTAAAAATTTTAATTGTCTGTTATACATATATATTTTTTTATATATATGTGTACATAATTGATTCAGTTCGGTTAGCAAGGTATATGACAAAAAAATGCAACCAAACCAATAATAAAAAAAATGTATAAAAATTTCAAATCGATAGTTCAGTAAATTAAATTTTCGATTTGATTTCAAAATCCTAGTTAAGCAATGTATGCCACCCAGTAACCATCTATTGTTTCCACAATTCTTCTTTCTTATGTGTATTTACAGCTTTTCTTTTTAACCTGTTTGAAAATAAATGATTTTTTAGTTCAAATTTATTTTTCTCCAGTAATCATAAAACTTCCTATCATAAATTGTCCTACAAATTTGATTTTATTTTTTAGGTCAAATGTGGTTCAAATTAACATTATTGTGACTAAATTCTTTAAATTCCTTTAAAAAACACACTATTTATTTATCAAATATATATATATATATATATTTAAAATATATCTATTTTCAAATTCAAAAATTTATATGTTATTTTTAACTAATATTCAAAATATTTATATGTTATTTTTAAATAACAAAATTCTTTAAACTTTCAGTAATGATTAAAAAATTATATTAATAAAGATTGAATTTTTATAAACTCTTTTTAAGGTAATGATTAGTTTGATACATAAAAATTTGGCCAAGATAAAATATATTATTTGAAATTTAAATTTTAAATAGTAAATTTATGATAAAGTAAATGACCAATATACCCTATATTACTCTCTATGTTATAATAAATTAAAATTTAATCCATTTAAATTTAGACTTATTTTTATCTAAAGGAATTAACCCTCGTCTCATCTTATCATCTATAATAAGTTTGTTATATTGATAGTTATCTATTAAAAAATAGTTTTATTTAAGTTTGGTCTTTTCTTTCGTTGTTTTCATGTTTTCATTTATTTGCAGAACAACTAGCTAAAAGAAAGGTTTAATAATTATTGTCTTTTATATTTTTATAGTCACATTTACATTTTTTTAAACTTATATTGATTTTTATACCTAATATACTTGCATTCTTTCCATTACTATAGAGCAAAGATAATTGAAAAGAGAGAGAGTACTCTAACTCAATTTTGTAAGATCTTTTAAATTGAATAACCATTTTTTCATCTATATTTATCTTACTTTTTTTTTTTTTGTGTTTTTTTAAGTTTGTGTTGATTGTTATACTTAATATAGTTCCAGTGTTCCCATTATTGCAGAGCGAAGATTATTGAAAAGAGATAAAGATTATAGTGACTCAATTTTGTAAATTCCTTTAAAAACCATAAATCATTTATTTAACAAATATTTTTTTTGAAAAAAATATTTATTTTCACATTCAAAATATTTATATGTTATTTTTAACTAACATTCAAAATATTTATGTTATTTTTAACTAACAAAATTCTTTAATCTTTCAAATAAATTTTTGAAAAATAAATCTGATTTATTTTCAAATTCAACTTTTTAATTTAAATTTCTATCGACTCTTTATTACATCAAGAGTGCCACATAAGTAATGACGTTGGCACTAACATGGACACCGTATTTACTTATCAAATTACATTTTTTTTTAAAATAAAAATATTTGCATTCAAATGCAAAATATTCACATATTTATCTTTAACTAACAAAATTATTTAATTTTTCAATAATAGCTGTACTATCATTGGGTAAATTGAATATATAATCAAGTGGACCCCAATAACTTATCAAAAAACTCTACGAAAACAATTTTCGTGTTCAACTACGATAATAATAAGTAAGGTAAAAATAATAGACAATAGTAAAGTTTGCTCTAAATAAATTCAAAGTTTCAATTTTTAAACCAAAAGAACTTTTTCATTCAGTTTTCTTAATTACAAAAAATATGCATCTAGCTTATATGATTCAAGTATAAAAAAAAGATAATTTTATCTTTGTTTCTATGCATGCATATTCTTTTCTATATATACAATTGTTACACTTCTCTCATTAAGCGTCAATACTTAGATCAATTTAAATTTGACGTTATTTTTATCTAACGAAAATTTAGCCTCATCTCGTGTTATCTACAAATAATAAGTCTTTTTATTGATAATTATCTAAAACAAAATATAATTATCTCAATAGTCAATTTATCTTTAGTTTCAATTAAGTTTTGACATTTTCTTTTATTGTTTTCATGTTTTTATTTCTCTGCATAACAACTTGCTAGAAGAAATGTTTTTTTGGTCATCATTTTTTAATTTTTGATAGTTATGTTTATATATATTTTTTGAAGTTTGTGTTGATTTTTATATCTATATAATATACATACTTTAATTGTTTTCATTATTGTAGAGCAGTTGAAAGGGACTGTCAATTGCAAATTCTTAGAGATTATTCATACTGATAGCAAAATTATGAGGTAATATTAATCTATTTTAAATATGATGTTTTAAATTGTATAATCAATCCTTACCTCTCATGACTTGGTTTGCAGGGAAAATATAACAAAGGTAGATGAAAAATATAGTAAATTTGTTGAAAAGAGAAGTGTTAGACTCGATAATAGATTTGATGTTCTTCACAGTAGAGTTCTAGTGGACCAATGATGTAATAAATTTAAAGAAATTAAATATTTATTCAAATATATAAACAAAAGTTTTGATAAAGGAAAATTTTCGTGTATTAAACGTTGAAACTTATTTAGATTATCGCTATATCATTGCTGTATTCTTCATTGTCCACGGTTTTAGATTTTGTATATTATAAACTATGTTCTTTATACAATTTTCAATGTAATTGATTTTAGTTTTTTTAATAATATTTTAACAATATTAACCATTGCAATAATATTTCCAAAAAAAATAAATCAACTATTTAATTTTGTATTAAGAATTTTTATTTATAATGATAAAATAAATTATTTATTACCTATCAAAAAATAAAATAAAATATTTATTATTTTTGTATTTGATCTTGCATTTGCAAGGTTTCAGTTAAAATGAAATCTTTTGGATAGTTTTACCGTGGTCACGCAGGTGGTCTTTTCTCTAAGCAACACCTGTCCTGCTTTTTTTTTTTACCCTTCTCTTTTAACGCCTCTCCAGAGTCCACAAACTCAAAAAACTCCCTCCCACTCCCTCTCCCTCTCCCTCGCCCTCTTCACTGTGTCTTGCTCTCTCTCTAAAAATCTCTAAACCTCTCTCATTGTGGGCATCATCCTCTCATTGGAATCGAAACGCCTTCTCCCTCTCCACAGTGTGTCTCTCTCTGCGACCTTCTCAACCCTCAGGTACTCACCTCTCTTTCCCTTGCTCTCCTCATTTTTGCATTCTCTTTATTTTTCTCCATTAATTTCCTATTGTCGTCAGGTTTGAGCTTCAATTGGTTTGTTTTTGTTTGATTGACTTGGTAGCATATCATTTAATTTGTTTTTTCCCCTCATTTTAGTCATTTGCATAGTTATCCATTTTTTAGTTTTGGTTAATTTGTTATTTCGGGGTTTGATTGTTTTTGTTTTGGCTAATTTGAGGAGTTCACATTTTGTTGGTTGTGGGTATTTTTGTTGGTTGATTTGAGAAGTTGAACTTTTTTTGTTCATTGTTCTCTAAGGCTCATTTTAGTCCTTTTTAGAGCTAGACATTTCTTAGTTTTGATTAATTTGTTATTTCAAGGTTTGATTGTTTTGGTTTTGGTTAATTTGAGGAGTTAACCTTTGTTGGTTCTGGGAATTTTTTTATTAGTTGTGGGAAAATGCTTCTGTATACTCTCTTTGGCCAATTGCAAATGTTCTGTTATTAGTGATTTAATTAATCTTCATGGAAGTATGAATATTTCATGTGGACCTCTCCCATCACAAGCCTCACTGATTCTTAGATACTTTTAAATGCTCCAATGAGTTCATTTGAGTTTGGAAGCTTAAGATGATCTTTCCTTTTTCTATTATAGAAGTACTTAATACCTTAAGGGTGTCAATGGATGGCAAAGTCCATATTCTTTTCTTTAATTAAGGTCATTAACTATTCCACTTCACCCACACTTGCCATATATTCCTTGTTTTAAGGCTTACTTTAGGTCATGTTTCCTTCCTTGTTTTAAGACTTACTTTAGGCCATGTTTCCTTCCTTGTTTGAAGGCTTACTTTAGGCCATGTTTCCTTCCTTGTTTTAAGGAATGTCTTTTTCCTTTAACAACCTATATATACTCTTAATTGTATTCTCAATAATAAGAACTCAAGTAAGCATTTGTACAATCTCTTTACTCTCTTCAATTCTCACATCTCTTTACTCTCTTAAATTCTAACATGGTATCAGAGCCGGTTGCTTAGGTTCTTCTCTCGCTTGTAATTTTTCTTGGTTTCGTGTTTCGGCGTGTTCTGTGTTGTTCTCGGTAAACTCGACGTGAAAGTTTTTTTTTTTGTTGTTTTTCGGTCTTCTCTTTTTGGGTTGGTGTTGTCGGCACCTCCTATTTTTTTGGTTTGAGCAGTTTCGGCATTCACGACATCCTCTATTTTCAGAGAGGTGTTTTGTGGCTTTGGGTCTCAGATTTCTCGGTGTTTTTTTTGTTCTCAGATCTCTTTGGCAGTTTGCTTTTTTTCTGCTTTGGGTGGTTTCGGCATTTTTTTGGTCGGGCTATTTTTTTTGCACTTATTTGCAATGGACTCTGCACCTGTGTGTGTCAAATTTACGGACAAAAATTACTCTACATGGGTCTTTCAGTTTGAAATTTTCCTCAAGGGAAAAGAACTTTGGGGCCATATCGATGGCATGGATGTTGCACAAACATCCAATACAGACCAATCGAAGGATGTCGGGTCTTCTCCTTCTTGGACTGTGCTTGATGCTCGGATCATGTCTTGGATTCTTGGTTCGATAGAGCCACATATTGTCACCAACTTGCGTACTCATCGCTCTGCTCAATCCATGTGAACTTATCTGAAGAAGGTTTATCATCAAGATAATGATGCTTATCGCTTTCAGTTAGAGCATGCAATTGCCACCTTTCAACATGACAGTCTTTCCATCCAAGATTATTACTCGGCCTTTCTGATTCTTTGGACTGACTATACTGATCTTGTTACAGCGGTTGTTCCTGTTGCCACTTTTTCGACTATTCAGCAACTCCACGAGACTAGATGGCGTGATCAATTTCTTATGAAACTACGCCCGGAATATGAATCTATTCGCTCCTCTCTACTGAATAGATCTCCTGTTCCTTCTCTTGATGTTTGTTTTGGTGAGTTACTTCGTGAAGAACAACGTCTTAGTACTCAAGCCACTCTGGAGCAATCTTATGGTAGTCCAAGAACTGTTGCTTATGCTGCTCAAGGATGCGGATCGCCTATGCATTCTAAAAACTTGCAGTGTTTTTGCTGTAAGGAATATGGGCATATTGCTGCCAATTGTCCCAAGAAATATTGCTCTTATTGTAAAAAGAAGGGTCACATCATCAAAGAATGTCGTCTTCGCCCACAGAATCGTTAGGCTCAAGCATTTCAGACTTCTGTTATTGTACCCTCCGCAGCTCCTAGCTCTTCTTCCAGTGCCTCCCCAGTTCTGGTACCTCCTGCAGCGAATTACTGCACACCCGAAATGGTGCAACAGATGCTATTTTCAGCGTTATCTGCAATGGGGTTTCAAGGTAAAAATTCTACCAAACTCTGGTACGTAGACTCGGGGGCCTCTAATCACATGACGAATATTCCCGTCGCTCTGTGTCATGTTCGACCATATGTTGGTCCATCTGCCATTCAGATTGCCAATGGTAGTTCTTTACCAATCGCTGCTGTTGGAGATGCCTCTTCTAAATTCACTGATGTGTTTCTTGCTCCTAAACTTTCCACGAATCTTATTTCTGTTGGTCAATTAGTTGATAACAATTGTGTTGTTAACTTTTCTGGTGATGGCTATGTTGTACAGGACCAGGTAACAGGAGAGCTGATCGCGAAGGGACCTAAAGTGGGGCGCTTGTTTCCACTATTTTTATCTATCCCAGCAATTTCTCCAGTTTCGTCTATTAAGTCTCTTGCTTGCAATAATGTTCTAAATCTAAGTATGGTGTGGCATCGTCGTTTAGGCCATCCCAATACTCAGATTTTATCTCACGTATTGCACTCTGGTTTTCTTGATAATGAAGAACGTTATTCTTTATCTCTTAAGTGTGATTCTTGCAAACTTGGTAAAAGCAAAATTCTTCCCTTTCCTTTACATGCTAGTAGAGCTTCTCACTGCTTTGATCTTATCCATAGTGATGTTTGGGGACCTTCCCCCGTTAGTTCACATGAAAAATTTAAATATTATGTGACTTTCATTGATGATTATAGCAGATTCACTTGGGTTTATTTTCTTCGCTCTAAATCTGAGGTTTTTCGTACTTTCACTAATTTTTTAGCGTATGTTGACAATCAATTTTCTGCGACTATTAAGACATTACGCACAGATTCTGGTGGTGAATATTTGTCTACTGAGTTTCAGGAATTCTTGGCTTCTAAAGGTATTATTCATCAACGTTCATGTCCTGTTACTCCCTAACAGAATGGAGTAGCCGAACGCAAAAATCGTCATCTTCTTGATGTGGTACGTACTCTCTTGTTAGAATCATTTGTTCCATCAATGTTCTGGGTCGAGGCTTTGAAAACTGCTACTTACTTGATTAATCGTTTACCTTCCCAAATCTTACACATGGAGTCTCCCTATTTCCGCTTGTTTGCTAAACAACCTAGTTATGATAATCTCCGTATCTTTGGGTGTGTATGTTTTGTCCATTTACCTCCCCATGAGTGACATAAATTATCTGCTCAATCTGTTAGATGTGCATTCTTGGGATATAATGTGTGTCAAAGGGATTTGTTTGCTATGATCCTACCTTACATCGTACACGTATTTCTAGAAATGTTATTTTCTTTGAAAATCAACATTTCTTTCCTGTGTCATCTGAGCCCTCTTCTTCTACGGTGGTCCTCCCCTCCTTTGAGCAACAATTTTCAGATCTTCATCAAGTCAGCTCTCGCTTTAAACCATGTATTGTATATACGAGATGCTCCCGCCCACAGTCTCTTCCGATGGCTCAACCGATATCTGATCCTACCATGCTCCAGTCAGTTGCAGCACCTTCAGAACACTTGGTACGTCGCTCTTCTCGAATATCTTTACCTCCAGATAGGTATGGGTGGTTTGCTTCTACTCTTACTGCTGCATTGTCTAATTTTGATATTCCCACATGCTACTCACATGCTGTCAAGCATGATTGTTAGCGACAAGCTATGCAGGAAGAAATTGCTGCTTTAGAGGCCAATCACACCTGGGACATTGCACCTTGTCCTTCCACTATAGTCCCCCTGGGTTGCAAATGGGTTTACTCCGTCAAGGTTCGATCTGATGGAAGTTTGGATCGTTATAAAGCTCGGCTTGTTGCACTTGGAAATAAATAGGAATATGGTGTTAATTATGAAGAAACCTTTGCTCCTGTGGCTAAGATGACCACTGTTCGTACGATTCTAGCTCTTGCTGCTTCCAATGATTGGCCACTACATCAGATGGATGTCAAGAATGCTTTTCTTCATGGGGATCTTAAAGAGTGTATTTATATGAAGCCACCCTCAGGATTGTTTCCTTCTCTAAACTCACATGTGTGTAAGCTTCGTCGCTCCCTTTATGGTCTCAAACAAGCTTCAAGGGCTTGGTTTGATAAATTTCGAACTAATTTATTACAATTTTCATTCAAGCAGAGCAAGTATGACACTTCCTTGTTTCTTCGAAAATCAGACATGGGTATTGTTGTTCTTTTAGTTTATGTTGATGATATTGTGATTACTGGTTCCGATTCTGTTTTACTTGGCCAGCTCAAGACCCATCTCTCCGAGTCCTTTCATATGAAAGATCTTGGGTCTCTTACATATTTTCTCGGTCTTGAGGTGCATCGTAGTCCGTCAGGTATTTCACTCAATCAACATAAGTATGCTAGTGACCTGGTGGCTACAGCTGGCCTACAGGAGGCCACTTCTGTTGATACTCCCATGGAATTGAATGTCAAGCTTCGCAAAGAGGAGGGTGATTTACTTGCTGATCCTAGTTTATACCGAAAGTTGGTGGGCAGTCTTGTCTACCTCACCATTACTAGACCGGACATTTCCTTTGCAGTACAACAAGTCAGCCAGTTTCTTCAGACCCCTCGTCACCTTCATTTGGTTGCTGTCCGTAGGATCATACGCTATGTTCAGAGCATTTCTGCCCGTGGCTTAATCTTTCCTACAGGCAATTCTCCTCGACTTACTGCTTATAGCGACGCTGATTGGGCTGGTTGTGCTGATACACGTCGCTCCATTACTGGTTGGTGTGTGTTCTTAGGTGATGCATTGATCTCATGGAAGAGTAAAAAGCAAGATAGAGTTTCTAAGTCATCTACAGAATCTGAGTATCGGGCGATGTCTCTTACTTGTTCCGAAATTATTTGGCTTCGAGGTTTGCTTGCTGAGCTAGATTTTTCTGCAACTGATCCTACACCTCTACATGCTGATAATACAAGTGCTATTCAGATCACGGCCAATCCTGTCTATCATGAGCGCACGAAGCATATTGAAGTCGACTGTCACTCTATCCGCGAAGCATTTGAAGCTTGTGTTATCACTCTTCCACATGTTTCCACTGACCTACAAATTGCTGATATCTTCACCAAAGCGCTCACTCGCCATCGACATTGCTTCTTAAGCAGCAAATTGATGCTTATTGATCAACCTGCATCAATTTGAGGGGGGCTGTCAATGGATGGCAAAGTCCATATTCTTTTCTTTAATTAAGGTCACTAACTATTCCACTTCACCCACACTTGCCATATATTCATCATTGTTTTAAGGCTTACTTTAGGTCATGTTTCCTTCCTTGTTTTAAGGCTTACTTTAGGCCATATTTCCTTCCTTGTTTTAAGGCTTACTTTAGGCCATGTTTCCTTCCTTGTTTTAAGAAATGTCTTTTTCCTTTAACAACCTATATATACTCTTAATTGTATTCTCAATAATAAGAACTCAAGTAAGCATTTGTATAATCTCTTTACTCTCTTCAATTCTCACATCTCTTTACTCTCTTAAATTCTAACAAAGGGTTCGTTTGGTTCACGCACAGTATTACTGTGGGATAGGATTAAGATAACAGTGGGATAGGATTAGGAGGGATTAAAGTGGGACTAGTTTAGTTTTATGTTTGGTTCATTAAATTTTAGGATTGAAATTAAAGTGGGATAGCAATATGAAGACTAAAATACCCTTCTCATTTTTTTAATTATAAATCATTCTGTTTCATGACAGAGAGGTTTTTTTCTTCCTTGTTTGGGTGGTTGTTTTTCAAAAACTACAGAGAGGAAGAAGGAGGAAGGAGGAAGGAGGAGGAGAAGGAACAGCCGCGATCTGAGGAAGGAGGAGGAGGGGCGGCTGCGATATGGGGAAGGAGGAGGAGGAGAAGAGAGGAAGAAGAAGGAGGAGGAGGGGCGGCCGCGATCTGGGGAAGGAGGACGAGAGGAAGGAGGAGGAGGAGAGAGGAGAGTAAGGAGGAGGAGGAGATGAAGGAGGAGGAGAAGGGAGTCGCGGGGGAGGAGGCGCGAGGGAGGAGGGGAGGTGGCCGGGTAGGAGGGGAGGAGGCGCGGGGGAGGAGGGGAGGAGAGGGGAGGAGGGGAGGTGGTTGTCACAGGGAAGGAGGGGAGGTGGGGGAAGATGAAAGGGAGGGGAAAGAAGAAGAAAGAGGGATGGGATTAATTTTGTATCGGTGGTTGGGACAAATTTTGAGGGACTAGGATTAGATTTGTCCCAACTTAATCTCAGATGAACAGTTAGTCCCTCCAACCAAACATGAGACTAATTGTTCATATGGGATTAATTTAGTCTATCCTAAGTTAGTCCCTTGTACCAAACAACCGCTAAGAGTATGGTCAAACAATGGTGTCTTTGTCGAACAAATGTCCCGATTTTACATAAAAATATATTTTTTTGGTTCTGCAATGTCTGAATGACATGGTCCAAATGAATGTTATTACCTGCTTTATGTTTTCAATTGACACAACTGAAATGATAGGTCTTAATTTATTTGTTCAAAGCTGTTCATTAAGTTGGAAAGCAGTATCACCCATATACTACAAAAAAAAATATTGTGTGTTTTAGCTGTAAGAATGATGAATAGCAAAGGTGACATTAAACAAAAAAAATGAGTGCCTATAATTTTGTTTAATTTTGACAGAAGGATTTTACAAAGAAATAAATAAGGGGTTGAGACTAACACTTGGAAATTCAATGATAAAAGGCATGTATTGGAATGGTAAAGGAAATGTATTTCCTGTAACTTCAGTTGTCAAAGCTGTAGAAGATAAATTTTGAGAATTGTTGGTTAGCTATTCCATTACTTTTATCTCTTTGCTTATGAGTTTGACACATTGTAATGTGTGGTTGCGTCTTTGGGTGAAATTTTAGTATGTTAGGTGAAATGGGTTTCTTCTTTCAATTAATGATTTTTATACCCATATCGGATTTTCATAGCTTTTCTTTTTCCTTCTTAAAGAGATTTAAATTTAAGCTTTAGGGTTGCATTGTAAGGAATATTAGATGCTTTGAAGCTAAGATTAATTTTTGATGGAGATTGATTAATAAGATGACTGGCAAAAAAAATTCTGTTGTGGAATTATACCTAAAGGTCAATTCACCAACTTGCAAAGAACCATGTCAGATCAGTCTCTCAGGCCAAGAAGTCTCCTCTCCATCCTCTGTTGTGGTTTCAACAAAACTGAGAGATGAGAAGGGAAAGCAATCAAGGAGTCCCTAAAGAAGGTTATGTACTTAAGCTGTTGGGGTTCCAACTGAAATACATGCACAATTCAGCTTGAAAATAAGATCAGCGAGATTTGAAATTAAAGGCATTTCGTGGTTGTAAAAACCATGATGCTATCTAGTGAATAGATTGAGGATTTTACCTTGATTAATAGATTTCTACTAAAGTAATTGTAAATAGTGAAGTGTAAGAGCAATTGCGGTTTTCACACGTATACTGATACATTTGAATTTTTTTTTGAGAGTTCAGTTTTTGTGTTTCTTTCCTTGGATCATAGCCTTGCTTTTGATGTTGTGTGATTTATACTCCTTTATTTGCCATTTCTAAGTACAAACATTTACATAATCTTCTATACTATTGTTTTTAATATGAATCTTCTGTATTGTTAAAAATAATAAAGTCATAATCCTCATTTGGTGTCATCTACTATTATGAGAAATGCTATGTAAACCCCCAAATAAAACATCTTTTTAAACCCTCATGCCACCTAGGAGATGACTTAGCCAACTTAAAAACATGTCAGGTTGTTATGATTTGTGTTACATGTTATATGCAGTGTGCTCAATTTGGTTTCATCTTTTTTGGCTTGATGTCGTTTGAAAATTTTCAATCATTTACTAATTATTTTGAATTAAGTTCATTTAAATACTTTAAAAAAATAATAAATTTAATGTCCTTCAACCCGAATGTGAATGCCTGCAGCAATGCACGGTGCTTTGCTAGTGTGTGTATATATATATATATATATATATAAAGTTGTGTCTGCACTGTTGTGGATGTGACATGTGGCATGGAAGTAAATGTTGTTTTAGTCTAAACAATACCGTTTGTTGTTGTTTTAGTTTAAATAGACTTAATTACTATGTTTTTTATTCAAAGAACCCATCTCACATTTATTATTGTGTTTTGTATTCAAAGAACCCATCTTCTCTTTTCTATTCATTTCTTCACATTTATTGCTGTGTGTAATATTCGTGCATCATCTTCTCTTCCTACTCTCCTTTCCTCTCTCTATTCCACTCAAGGTCATTAATCTCCTTTGCAAGTTCTCTTATCTTAACCTCCAATTTCTTTCCATCAATTGGTTTTTGTAAGCTTCAGTCTTATGGCTCTTTCTCTATTCGGCTGGTATGCTTCTATGTTTTTCAATGAATTGCTATCCATGATTTTGAAGACATGTTTTTCTGCTGGAGTTTCAAGATATATGTTGCTACCATCTTTTCTATTACTACTGATGATGAAGAATTATGTTTCCTTCACAATTTCATTCTTTTTTTCATATGGGATTGATAGTGGGATGGAGATGAGGCTGAAAGGAATTCTAAAAAACCTTTACAAAAGCACTCCAGTTCAAGGTGAGTGGTATGCATAATCCTTTTGAATTTTTTTTTAATAATTTTTAAGCTTGCAATATTCCTTTTTTGTTGGACTGACATAGCATAGAAATATTACATCTTTGTTTGATTGCTTAATATTACAATTATTCAACAAATTAGTTAAACAAATGACTTGCAATAATAAAAAGAAAATAACATAGCTTCTAATTTGTTTGCTTTTGAAACGCCTATAAACAAAAAATACAAACAAAAATCAATTGCGTACCCACTAGTTCATTAATAATGGTGAATTAATGATAGATGAATAAAATTTGAGGCTTTAATTAAGATGAGAAATATCAAACTCATCCCCACTAGCATAAAATGATTGGCTTAGCATATGTAAAGTGCAACACTTAAATAGGTGAGTAATGAGGAAATTCTTGTGTAAGCCGGGCTTTTTAGGCCCTAACCAATGACAATCTACCACATCAATGAAAATATCATGCATGTCTTATTGGTCATAATTATTGATTAATTAATTTTATAATTTAAAAGCTTTTAAAACTAAATAGGTCCAAAAGATTTAGAAAATGCCATGTAACATTGAGGTGCCATGTAGGTCAGCTTTTTTTTAGGGGAAAGTACGGAAGCCATCCTTGTGTATTGGGTGTTTCAAAATCAAACCAGTGTGGTTTAAAATGTTAAAATTGACTATCACATGGTTCTTCTTACGAACTCTTAATTCGAAAATTGTTAAAAACTTGATTGTTTTTCATTTTTGCCATCAATTAAAAAATAAAAAATTGAAAATATTCGTTTTTATGCAGCCATATCAGAATATTAATTTTATTAAAACTTTAAAAGATATTTCTTAAAAGAAAAATATCTTAATTTTCTTAATTAAAATTCAATTCCAAATAAAAATATTTCTTAATTAAGTTTGGATTAAAAAAACAAAATATTTCTTAAATTTTTTAATTTTTAAATTAGAGGTAAAACGAAAAACAATCAAGTTTTATAGAAATTAAACCTATGTGTTTGAAAAAACACACGTGATACTTAATAGTAATGTTTTAAACCACATGAAGTTGATTTAATATCGCCCTAACCACAAGAGGGTATTTGCGCTTCCTCCTTTTAATCTATAGTATAGATTAGTTTAAACCTAACTATGATAATCAACATGTTTTTTTTTTGTGCATATTACGATGACTCACTCAAAAGTGAGACATCCATGCCTCACTACTACATTTTCCATAAAACCATTCATTTGGTGGTAGAAAAACTCACATTTGCTGGTAAAACCTATACATTCAGTGGTATTTTCTTTTTTACGACCAAATGTATTGGTTTACCTCTGAATGTTTATTTTTTTACCACTAAATGTAATGTTTTAACTGAAAATGTAGTAATGAGTGGTGTTGCAGAACCTACCTTTTTTTTTTCATCCTTCCTGACACAAACCTCAATTAAAAATTTCCGTAATTCCTACTCAAACGATGTAAACTTATGCAATTAATCATTAGTAGTTAATTTGAAATTCGGGCTAAAAAAACTCATTTGAAATTCACCCAAAAATATTTCCATGTACTAATTTGATTAATTTAATGAGAAAAGTTCAGACTAGAAGACATGGTATATCTCTAGTTCGGCATGTTATATTTGGAACCAAATTTCAATAAAAAAGACAAACATTTACAAGAACTATAGAAAGTATACTTGCATCCTTTTGTTCTAAAAATGTACACGTGTCCTTGACAATGGTGATTCAGGGATGCAAGTGTATACTTTTGGCTAATAGTTGAGTAGGATTCAGGGATACAAGTATAGGATTCAAGGATACAAGTGTATAGTTATAAATAAAAGGTTGCAAGTGTATATTTCATATAAATATAAGAGTGTTTTTGTAATTATCCCAAAAAAACTTGATTTCCATATATTAAATCATATGGTTATTATGGCTAAGCACCAATAGACCCTAAAATGTATATATTCAAAAGGCGACGAGAAAGTTATGAACAGAGAATTTCCCAAAACACATACCACAGTAACCCACTTTGTTTATAAAGGAGTCACTATCATAAAGATTTGACTGTAAGATGTCAAGGAGTCACTACCAGATGTACTATGTGAGGGATTTTCAAACCATAATTTTCATTTATCTTCATCGTATATAAAAAGTTAAAATATTAAACACATAATTAAAATACATAAGTCAAATTATTGTTTTTTATTATAAAAAATATTTATTCTTTTAAATTTAAAAAATATCATAATTTTTTTTTTAAAATTTTCAAAATTCGTGTCACTAAGCACTTTATCATGTAATTAATCAAGTTTTTTTTATAAACAATTTATTGGCTCTACATAAACAAATCTTCTAAAAATAGTAAATTATCATGTAAGCCATTAAATTGATATTTTTTTTCATAGAACTAGGATTTAGTTTATTACTCCATGATAATTAGTTTTTCTATTCCTCGTAATTTTATGATTTAATTTTACATAAACAACTATGACACATAAAATTCATTTATCTCTTCACCTAAGTCCTATCTAAAAGGCGGAATCCCTTTCTCCTCCAAAAACCTTGACTGCCATCTCCTCCTATCCCTTCCCGTTGCTCCCAATCCTCCACCATTCGTGAGGGTTGCCCTGACGTCGAGTTTTCCTTGTAGAAGTCCGCAGTTCTGAAAAGTTATTTGAGTATGCACTTGTTGCCAAATTCTCTCAAGGGAGACTGCCAATTAACACCATTCGTGATCATATCGTTTCTTCTTGGGGACTATTGACTCCGCTTGGAATTACTTGATCCCAAGCATGTGTTTATAAGATTATTTTCTATGGAAGATTTTGCAAAAGCTTGGTGTGTTGAATTTCGCATTGTCGGCAATCACCTATTTTGTCTATTTACATGAGATGCTAATTTTGATCCCCCTCATGAATCTACTCCTGCTGCTATTTGGATCAAACTGCCTCACCACCTTTTTATCCAAATTCTTTTCTTAGGGAAATTGTTGTCATTTTCAATTCTTTCCTACATACTGATGATCGCACAACCATGGTCTCGCACCCCATGTTCGCATGTGTTTGCGTTGAAGTGGATATTTTCAGGTCTATTTCGTCTAAGATTTTGATTTTTGCGGGAACAGACAAGTCTAAAGGCTTCTGGAAGCCAGTTTTAGTGGAATCAAAAGTAAAATTTTGTAAACACTGTTGTTTGGAACGAAAACATCGTTGCCAGTGTTCCACTCCCAGTCCAGCTGATAGTCCTGCTGGTTCCAAGCCGCTGCAAACTCTGATTGTTGATGATTCTATTGATAGGGACACTGCTTCTGTGTCAGACCATGAAGGGGATTTGCGCAAGTTCACGTCTACCGATACCTTCAATATTTTTAAAAACTTGATCCTGAGCCGTTTGACCCTAAGCTGGCTTCTGCAAATTCTAGGACTGGTTTTCATCATGCGGATGACACTGTTATTATCCGTACTCGAGAATGTGTCTCTCCCATGTTCAACATCTACAGGTGATGTTGTTAATGTTCTTGCACCTTATTCTGAGTCTTCTGACCCTCCTTTACACTATGCACCCTCCAAGGAGGGCAAAAAAGAAGACTCAAGTTTTAACAATTGTTACTAAATCTTTAGCTAGATAACAATGCCTCCTTTCAACATCTAATGATGATTAATAGTCTAACATGGAAAATCAAGGGTTTCCAGGACCTGAAAAGATTGGTTACTTGCTTACACTTTTGTGATTACATAAGCCTGTACTTTTAGTTATTTTGGAACGGAAACAATAATCCAGTTAACAGTCATATTTGGATTTTTTTGGTCTTCATAGATTACTTTTGATGTTTCTGGAGTGCATGAACAGGTTGTATCTTTCAAGGTGCATTTTATTGCTTCAGGTTTGAATTGCTTATTCACCGCAGTCCATGCAAAATGCTCTTGGAGGGAACGAGTTTCTTTGTGGAATGAACTGATCCAATTCTTACTAATTGAGGTCTGGAATTATGGATATGAGAGCTGTTGAGGAGTTTATCGAATGCATAGTTCAGGCTGGCCTCAAAGATGCAGGTTCAGAGGTAACATTTTCACCTGCTGCAATAATCAGCAGGTTCTGCTAGAATTTGGCGTAGACTGAACAAATGCCTTATTAATGGCTCATTTCTTATTACCTTTCCCGTTTTATTAGTGGAAAATTTTCATCGCATTTTATCTGACCATTCTCCCATATTTCTTAAACTGCAAAACTCAGTCTCAGATGCTAAGCGTTTCAGGTTTTTTAAAAATGTAGACAGATCATAATCAGTTCTTAGCATTTGTTGTTCGCCATTGGTCCACATATGACTCTAATTTTGTTGACAGATTAAAAAACTTGCGTCATTTGCTGTGTAAATGAATTGGGAGATTTTCGACGATCTTAATCAGAAAATTGCCAAAGCTTAGGATGAGGTTACAATAGCTAATCAGTGGTGAGCCTTGAGCATGGGTCGGGTTGGCCTAAAAAGTCAACTCAACCCAACTCATGAACCTATCCAACCCAACCCCACCCGGTCAAATCGGTTTTTTAAGTTGGTTTGGATTGCCAGTTTAATATGTTTTTCTCCACTTAAAAATTAATTCAAACATGTTACTTAAAAGAAAATTCTACTTCAACAATTAATCATCCACTACTTTCAAAATCAAATTCATACAAGAAATTCATTAAATCTTACAAATCCATCACTCACAAAGTACTTTGAATCACTCAACACAAAGAATAAACAACCTTAATTTAATACAAAACTATACAAAAATAAACAAATACTAGATTTTGGAGGTGCTTGATGAATCAATCAAATTCTTCAAAGCTTCAACACCAATATAACACAACTTACAAATATATAAAAAATATTATTATATAATGATTGGGTTACAAGTTTGGGTCTATTTGAAAATTTTTGAACTCGTGACCCAACCTAACCCGATGGGTTCAACAATTTCTCAACTCAAACCCAACCCATCTTCTAAAAAAAACCAACTCAATCTTACCCGTTGCACTGGTTTAGGTCAGGTTGACGGTTCCACTGAATTTCATGCTCACCTCGAGAGCTAATGCGCAATTGTAATCCTATTGGTCTTCAGTCATTTTTTCAGCTTTATCTGATTCTTCAGCTCACTTATCTCGGCTTCTACAAAGAGAAGAGATATTTATGAAGGAGAAAGCCAGGGTGAAGTGGCTCAAAGATGAAAACGCAAGACAGAATTCTTTCATACTTGCATCAAGGAACAAGTATCTCCTCCTCCTTTCAAGCTCAAATTACTAGATAATTCTGTTATTACTGATGCGGCAATCTTTGGGCAGTTGGTAGTTCATCACTTTTCAGGCATGTTTACTTCCGAGTTGTTATCCCCGTAGTTCCCTTGTTGCTTGCATTTCTCACAACTTTTGATGAAGATGAAGAGCTTTTGTGTTGTATCCCATTTGAGAATGAGATTTGGCAGGCAGTTTCTGAATTCTGATAGTGCCCTGGTCCTGATGGTTTCACAGGGAACTTGGCAGGGCACTTGTGCTGTTCTTGCTGGGTTCCGATCAGCTTTCCAAAAGTAGTACTTGTAAAAATTTGGTTCTACTTAAAAAAAAATATCGAATCCATCATCTTTTTTAGATCTTCTTCCTATCAGTTTATGCAATTTTAGCTACATGATCATATCTAAAGTTTTCAACAATTGTCTAGCTACTTTTTTTGCCCCATATCACATCTGAGGAGCAGTGGGGTTTTATCAGAGGTAGGACCATTCATGAAAATATTGCTTTTGCTTATGAGCTTGTGGCATTCATTAACAAGAAATTTTTTGGTAGTAATCTAGTTCTGAAAGTGGACATGACAAAGGCCTACAACATATCAGAATGGAGTTATCTCCTCCAGACTATGCGGAGCTTTGGTTTCTCAGAATTGTGGTGTGACCTAATTTACAAATCCTTGTGTAACTGTTGGTATTCTATCCAGTTCAATGGACAAGCCCATGGATTTTTCACTTCTCAAGGTTTGCGCCAAGGTGATCCTCTCTCCCCGTCATTGTTTATTATTGGTTTTTTTTAGAAAGCCACCTGTCATGGTGGGAGGGGGAACATGAACCAAATCCCCTCGTAGGAAATAACTCCAACACAAGGATAAATAATTAAGAAAGCAAGCAGTAACCTGCTATGGGGATTAAAAATTCTAATTCTGTTACAATCTGCAAAACAGGCTGAAGAAATATCTTTCGGCAACAAACCTAAAGCAATAAAGTCCTGATGACTGCGATGATGATGAGCCAGAGCAGCAAGCATGTTAGCTGGGCGATTGACCTCCTGAAAAAAGAGTGAGAAAGTGAGCAACTAGGAGGCAACAGAGTAATCTCAACCATTTAATTTCTATTGGGAAAATTAAACCTTTTTGGTGTTCAGGTACGTCTCAGTCGTTCTCCCATCTCTTTTTAGGAGAGGGTATGCTTCTCTCACCAATGGGAGTAAAGGCTCAATCCAGCTGCTTCTAGCTCTGATTCCCCAATATGAAGCTGATAGTGGCCAACTTATGAATGCATATAAGAGTTGTTTTGTTCTTTCTATCAAAGCATCTCAGTTTTGTAGCAACCTGATTTAGTCTTAGACAGGTTTCAAGTAATATCTCTCCCCATTACTTATCATGGTGTCTCTTCAAGGGTAAAGTGAGACTGACCTACTTTGAGCTTTTGATGAATAAAGTTCTTCAAAAACTGGATGGTTGGAAAGCTTACCTTTTATCCTATGGCGGGAAAATTACTTTAATCAAATGAGTGTTAATGGAAATTTCTATTGTAGACACGCTATTTCGTTCCAAACATTAAAACAGGTCACGTGTGGGCTTGATGATGAAACTATTGTCCTCAGATGCTTGAGACGCGATGAACAATTGAACCGAATTTTGGTTTTCGAAGGAATCAGATTACAAACCCAAATTTAGACAAAAAAATAGGCCTAAAAGAAGTTAAAAACTCTTCAAATCCACTGTGGACGAACCGCGGGTCCTTGGTCCTGTGCTGGATCTGAAAGCCCAAGAACTACCTTGGGTCCCGATTGGGAGGTCAACACTCCCAATCGGTAGGTTTGACCAGTTGATCGAGAGGTTTGACCAGTTGATCGAGAGGTTTAACCAGCCGATCAATAATTTACATTATTTTTTATAGAAACGTGCGAAAACGTCATTTCGTGCGATTCTGTCTTCAATTTCCACCACACCAGCCCCTAAAAATCATCCATTGACCTTCTCAGGCACTCCATACCATCCATTATGTCCCCTTCTACACGTATAGATACCCTCCATTTCCACCATTTTTAACGGCTCTTACACTCATTTTCTAGCCAAACTCTAGAAAGTTTAAACTTTCCTTTCTAGCATGAATTTTTAGTATAGTTTCTGGGTAATTTGGGGTTAGAATACTTGTATAGGATTAGCCAGAAACACTCCATTCCTACACGAAAGGCACTAGCCAAATCATTGTTCTTTTGTAATCCGGTTCTATACCATACGTTCTTGAGTTCATCAACCCAAAGGAGAAGAGGATCTTTGAGGGTCTCCACACAACTGGAAAAATATTTACTTATAAAAGGTTAGTATTATTTCTCCTTTTTATTTAACTTGATACACTTAATTCTTTGTTTTTTTGATTTGTTTGAATAGTTGGAATTTTTCTTCTTCATTTGATTTACCTTTCCTTGTCTTTGTTTGTGTGTTTATAATATGACATTCTATTTTATGACGTTGGTTTTAAACCCCAGAAGATTCCATTGCATATCTTTTTGTTTATTTTGATGATGATTCAAATTGTTGGAAACCGAGATTATGTTAGCGAGATTTAGGAGATTTGGTTATTGTTAAGTCTTTAGTATATTCATTAAGATTTAGTCAATGCGCAAAAATAGGAAAATAGTTAGGTTGTTTTCTTTTCTTATGTTTTGTATTTACCTATTTATAGGTGCACGATGTACATGATCTTTTATCAGAATATAGAAAAACATTTTATCCTCAACTTTATTCTTTCTTCATGGTATCAGAGCAGAGACTTATTCTCTAAAAAAAGAAAAAAAAAACCTAGCACCTTTAGTCGCCATTCACAATGTCCTCCGAAGTCACATCTGAAACCCCCAAGAAAATTCCAGAAACCCTTCCTCCCAACCCTAATCCTGATTCTCATTTTGTCTAAATTACCAACATCAAGTTGAATGGTGATAATTTTCTGCGATGGTCTCAATCCATCCGAATATACACTCGCGGCCGTGGGAAAATTGGGTATGTGACTGGAGACAAGCAGGAACCGATGAAGGAAGATCCATCCTATATGACCTGGGATGCTGAAAACTCTATGGTAATGACCTGGTTGGTCAATTCCATGTGTGAGGAAATCATCTCAAATTACTTATGCTATTCAACAGCCAAGGAACTCTGGGAAAATGTTAGTCAAATGTATTCGGACTTGGGAAATCAGTCCCAAATGTACGAATTGACAATAAAACTCGGTGAAATCCGTCAAGGAGAAGATAGTATCACTAAATACTTCAATTCCCTGAAGAGGCTGTGGCAAGACCTGGACTTATTCAACGATTACGAGTGGAAGTCACCGGAGGACTGCAATCACAACAGGAAGCTAGTCGAAGACCATCGAATTTACAAGTTCTTGGTGGGTTTGAATATAGAATTTGACGAGGTCAGGGGGAGAATCATCGGTCGTCAGCCATTGCCATCTATCAGTGAGGTCTTTTCTGAGGTTAGAAGGGAAGAAAGTCGCAGAAACATGATGATTGGAAAAAAAAGGGATTGCTGCCCCAGTGGAGAATTTAGCCCTGATTGCATCTGATTCAACTGCAAACAAAGTCTTCAATTAGCAAAGGCAGAATGAAAGGCCTAGGATATGGTGCGATTTTTGCAATAAGCCATGTCATACCCGAGACAATTGTTGGAAGATTCATGGGAAACCGGCAAACTGGAAGAGCAACAAGCCAACCCAAGTAGCCTCCTATGCAAATGAAGCCGAGACAAGTCCTTTCTCTAAGGAGCAGATGGATCATCTTCTAAAACTACTAAAGTCTAATTCACTATCCGGTACTCCTAGTAGTGCTCTTGCACAAACAGGTAGCAATTCTAGTGCTCTATCTTATAGCCAAAAATCTGCCCTGTGGATCATTGATTCAGGGGCATCTGACCACATGACTTCTCTTCCCGATTTATTCCCTAAATATTCATGTTTATCTAAAACAGAAAAAGTTAGGATTGCTGATGGCAGCTTTACACCTATTGAAAGAAAAGGTCAAATTAAACTCTAAAAAATATAACACTTGAATATGTTCTTCATGTTCCAAAATTAGCCTGTAATTTGCTATCTGTTAATAAAATCTCCAAGGGCTCTAATTGTCGTGTTATTTTCTTTGATTCTCACTGTGAATTTCAGGATAGGAACTCGGGGAGGATGATTGGCAGTGCTAGAATGGTCAACGGTCTTTACTTCTTTGATGAATATTTTTCTGAAAATAAAAATGCTCAAGGTTATAGTGGTAGTGTTAGTTCAATTTCTGCTCGTGACAAAATAATGCTTTGGCATCTTAGACTAGGACATCCTAGCCTTCCATATTTAAAACACTTATTTCCTGATTTGTTCAAAACTTTGGATTGTTATTCCTTTCATTGTGAGAGTTGTTTTCTATCAAAAAGTCGAAGAGCTACTTATTTGACAAAACCATATTGTCCCTCTAAACCATTCTATTTGATTCACAATAATGTATGGGGTCTCTCTCGGATCACTACTATGACAGGAAAAAAAATGGTTTGTTACTTTTATAGACGATCATACTCGTCTTTGTTGGGTGTATTTGATGAATGATAAATCTAAAGTTAAAAATGTGTTTCAAGTTTTTCACAAAATGGTTGAATACCAATTTAAATAAAAAATCTGTGTGTTTCATTCGGATAATGGGAAAGAGTATTTTAATGAATATCTAGGAAATTTTTTTCAAGAAAAATGCATTTTGCATCAATCCACTTGTTGTGACACTCCTCAGCAAAATAGTATTGCTGAAAGAAAAAACAAACATTTACTTGAGGTGGCTTGTGCGATAATATTTTCAATGCATGTTCCAAAATACTTATGGGGAGATGCTATCTTAACTGCCTCATACTTAATAAATCGCATGCCTACCCGTGTTCTGCAATATGTCACAACTCTAGATTACTTCAAAAAAACCTTTCCCGATTGTAAGATTACTTTAGATTTGCCATAAAAAAATATTCGGCTGTATTGCTTATGTTCATACACCCAGTATCTTTAGATCTAAATTGGATCTTAGGGCTGAAAAATGTGTTTTCATTGGATATACATCAAACAAAAGGGGATATAAGTGTTACAATCCTCAAATAAAAAAAGTTTTTGTGAGTATGGATGTCTCCTTTGTGGAAAATCAATCATATTTTTTCAAAAATTGTCTTCAGGGGGAGATAGAGAATGAAGAAAATTTTAATTTTTGGGAAACAAATCTGGATCCCTTACCAAATCTTATTATCTCATCTTCCTCTTTAGATGTTGAACAAAATAAAAAACAAAATGTTCAACATATTTATAATGAAGGAGATTCTAACCTAGGATCGCCAACACCTGATGACTCACAAGCCGGGAGATAAATGCTACAGAAGGAACATAATGTTTCCAAACCTGAGTACTTGGTTTATGCTCGGAAAAACCACAAGAGTAAAGACCTGACAACTGTTCTACCACAAAGTCAATCAGAATCCCTGGAAGAGGGTCCAAGTAATTCAGGTAATTCTAGTCTTAATCCAATTGTTTCTTCATCTTCACTTCCTTCAGTTGATGTTCCCATTGATCCTTATCTCCCTATAGCCATTAGAAAAGGAGTCCGAAAATGTATCCAACATCCCATTGCATAATATCTATCTTATTGATGTGATCCTCACAAGAGTTGTGAAACACGTCAAATAATAATGATTCGATTCTCGGATCGCCCAAATACAAATTCAAACAAAAGGATTGTTGACCCGTTGTTTAAGGAAACAAGAACCAATAATATCAAGGAAGATAAGGATTATTGACCCGTTGCTTATAAAGGAAACAAGAACCAATAATATCAATTGAGTTTGAAACATTACAAGCTGGTACGCTTGTTCGTTTGCTGAGAGTTCAATGAAGAACCCATAATCCTTATCTTCCTTGATATTATTGGTTCTTGTTTCCTTAAACAACGGGTCAATAAGCCTTTTGTTTGAATCTGTATTTGGGCGATCCGAGAATCGAATCAGTATTGTTTGACGTGTTTCACAACTCTAGTGAGGATCACATCATTTTGGAATTGTAGCTCCAGGTACGAAATCAATTTGATGCTCTATTCCCCTTATTGGTGGCAAGCCATTAGGTGTTTCCTCGGGAAAGACATCTCCAAATTCCTGGAATAGAGAAATAGCACAACTAGGCAAGGAAGAATCAAGGTTAGAAACAGAAAAATAGGCCTCTTTGTATTAGAACAAAATCATCGGCCGGTTAGCTTTAAGAGCACTCTTGATCTCTCTCTCTTTTGCATAGAAACTCATTTTCTTCTCATCTCTCTCTACTTTGGCCGAACTGTCTTTCTTTTCACTCTCTTGATTTTCTTTTTCTATTTTTATGCCACTTTCTTTTCTCTCATCCCCACTCTCTCTTTGACTTTGTTTTTTGGCATCTACCTCACTTTTCTCACTATTTCCCCCAATGGATCTCTTGATCCGAAGCTGGTCCTCATACACTTGACTAGGTGTCAATGGTACAAGTGTTACATTTCTCCCATCTTTGACAAAGGTATATCGGTTCCTATACCCATCATGTATTGCTCGCCTATCAAATTGCCACGGCCTCCCAAGCAGTACATGACTAGCATGCATAGGTACTACATCACAAAGAACCTCATCCTTGTACCTCCCAATAACAAAAGACAAAAGAACCTATTTGTTCACCTTCACTTCTCCACTTTCATTCAGCCATTGGAGCTTACATGGCTTAGGATGCTTCAATGTTCGCAATCCCAACTTATCAACAAGTAACTTACTGGCCACATTCACGCAACTACCCCCATCAATAATTAAGCTACAAACCCGATCCTGTACATGGCATCTAGTATGGAAAATATTTTCCCTTTGCACATAGTCACTTTCTTCTTCTTTCATTTGTGCATTGAGTGCCCTCATAATTACTAGTGCTTTCCCTTCAGCAGCATTCTCACAATCACTAGTATCATCAAGTGGCGACATGGATTCACTCTCTTCATTATCAGTTTTAATTTCCCCATTATCTAGCATTGTCATTGTCCTTTTATTTGGGCATTGAGATGCTATATGACCAGATCCCAAACACCGAAAGCATTTAATGTCTCTATTTCTTTGAGGTTGGGATGAAAAATTACCTTTCTCCCTGCTGTCCCCTTGGCTCTTACTCACGCCCTTCTCATCTCTAAACTTGAAAATGGACTGCTCCGCTGGTTTTGATGATGTACCCCACTTTGACTTCCAGTTTGAAGGAGAACCCGAGTAAGAATTGCCATCTTGCTTGGCTGTCCTTCGTCTCTTTAGTTGCCGTTCTACCTTCATGGCCATGCTAACCATGTCTTCCAATTGAACATAATGCTACAATTCCACCACATTAGCAATTTCTTTGTTCAAACCACACAAAAACCGAGCCATAGTTGCTTCTCTATCTTCCTCAATGTTAGCCCGAATCAAAGCTATCTCCATCTCCTTATGGTAATCTTCCACGCTCTTTGTTCTCTGTTTTAGGCTTTGCAATTTTAAATGCAAATCCCTATAATAGTATGAAATAACAAATCGCTTCCTCATGACAGCCTTCATTTCCTCCCAAGTGTCAACAGACCGTTCATAATTCCTTCTCCAGCTCAAGATTAATTGATCCCACCATACAATTGCATAATCAGTAAATTCTACTGCTGCAAGCTTCACTTTCTTTTCTTCTGAGTATCTATGACAATCAAACACAAGCTCCACCTTCCTCTCCCATTCAATGTAAACATCGGGATCATTCTTTCTTTGAAATGGTGGTATCTTCATTTTGATACTTCCATATTCCTATCTACCCCATCTCTACCCCTATGTTCCCTCCTATCATATCTTCGTCTTTCATTCCTAGCTCCTCTAATTCTTCCCATACTACCCACAGATTCCACATCATCATCTTCTTCATACTCTTCATCTTCAACATCTTGAGGTATAGGAGGTTGGCGGTTTTGCCTCCCTGCATTGGGTGCTTGTGCAGGTTGCCTCCTTTGCAACTCATCAAGGCGTTGATCTTGTCTCTCCAATCTATCTCTAAAATCCCCAAAAACAGCTTGCGTTCTCTCAAACTGTTGCTGCATGGCTTTCAAAGTGAAAGCGATCTCTTGTTGTTCACTACTACCTTCCTTATTTGAAGCTTCCACGCCCTTTCCTGCCAAACTCATGCTTGCAATATGTTATTTTATTTTTTTAATAAGAAAAGGAAAATTTTGTTAGGACCTCACAATCACTCCCTTGCGTGTTTACACTCAACAATATCACTCAACACTCGTGTTTCACTCAATTTTAATGGCTTTTATTCACTCTTGTTTTCTCCTCTTAAGTTCTTTAAAAAACTCAACAACATACAAATCAGGAGTATTTTTATTTGTAATGATGCAAACAACAATTAATAAAATGGCCCTAGTCACGCAACCAATTAGGAAGGATTAAGGAATAACAAGAAAGGCAAGTATCAGGAAATACAAGAAAGGGAAAGATTACGAAATAACGAGAAAGGAAAATAGCAGTGAGTAACTAGAAAGGAAGATTTTGGGAAATAACAAAAAAAAGGAAAGTATCATGAAGTAAAAAAAAAAGGATCAATAAGAAAGGAAAGAATATGTTCAAATTGATCAGCTGGAAATAAATCCGCCCTTTTTTTTTTTCAATTCATTTGGCCTCCCCCCCCCCCCCCTTTTTTTCCGAATGTTTTCTTTCTCTCTTTTTTTTTGTATGACTTTTTCTTTTTTTCGTTTTTTTTGGGACTGTTGCTAATAAAATGTAAAGAACACAGATAAATGGATGAAATCAAGAAGAGAAATTGAATGGAATCAAAGGAAGATACAAAACAAGAACAGGTATAGAAAAGGGAACAAATTCAAATTGAAAAGGATAGGATGGAACCTGGTTTGGAACTTGGCTCTGATACCAAAATGATGTGATCCTCACAAGAGTTGTGAAACACGTCAAACAATAATGATTCGATTCCCGAATCGCGCAAATACAGATTCAAACAAAAGGATTATTGACCCGTTGTTTAAGGAAACAAGAACCAATAATATCAAGGAAGATAAGGATTATTGACCCGTTGCTTATAAAGGAAACAAGAACCAATAATAGCAATTGAGTTTGAAATGTTACAAGTTGGTACACTTGTTCGTTTGCTGAGAGTTCAATGAAGAACCAAGGAGAAAAACTTCTCACCAAATTATTTGTTAACCAAAAAACTGAAACTCATATGGTGTGAACCTCTCTTTAAATAGGGCTAGGGTTGTGTTCTAAAAAAGGAAAAACTCTTGCTGGAAATAAACTACAGAACATCAAAAAGGAAACTGAATAAAATTAAAACTAATGCTATCTAAAAAAAAGGAAAGTTGTCCAATTCTTGTGCTCCACTCCAAGCTGGCGCCAACCTTTCCCATTGGGCTTCTTGGGCTTGCTTAAATACCATCCTCTGCTCTCCTGGGCATTTATGCATCAACTCCATTATGGCTTGAACCTTCTATCAACTCATGACAAGTTAATAAGTTAAATGCCTTTGGTAGTTTCAATGAATTGAAGGTTTCTTGATCCACACATTCAAACTCGCCCAAGCCTTTTAAATCCTTGTGGGCTGCAATCAAGCTCTCCATAGCTTGTTGAATATGTCTTGCCCTTGCTCGTGTCATTAGTCTACTCAACATATGTAAGTCTCCACGCTCTTGTGCAATAGCTCCATCATCATGTATCTGGTCCTCATCACTTATGATAGACTTTCCAAAAATTATAGAGCTTTTATTTCCAATATATCTAACCTGTTTGTTCCGAGAACTATTAAGGAGGCACTGGATAACCCGAACTGGAAGCTAGCAGTTATGGAAGAGATGAATGCTTTGGAAAAGAACAAAACTTGGGAATTGGGGAGACTACCGGAGGGAAAGAAGACTTTAAGTTGCAAATGGGTGTTTACTGTTAAATGCAAAGCCGATGGGAGTGTAGAAATAAATAAGGCAAGACTTGTGATAAAGGGGTTTACACAAACCCTTGGAATTGACTACCAAGAAACGTTGGCTCCAGTCGCTAAGATGAACTCAATTCAAGTGCTTCTGTCCTTAGTTATCAACTATAACTGGCCCCTACAGCAATTGGATGTAAAAATGCTTTCTTGAATGGAGATCTTGAGGAAGAAGTATATATGAACCTACCTCCAGGTTTTGAGAAGAAGTTTGGTTAAGATAGAGTGTGCAAATTGAAGAAGTCTCTATATGGTCTTAAGCAATCTCCAAGGGCGTGGTTTGAACGCTTTGAAAAAGTTGTTAAGGATCATGGTTACTGCCAAAGTCAAGCAGACCACACTATGTTTTATAAACACTCAAGAGAAGGTAAAGTGGCTATCTTAATTGTTTACGTGGATGACATTATCTTGACAGGAGATGATATTGGCGAGTTGGAAAGATTGAAGAAGGGATTTGCCAAAGATTTCGAGATAAAAAACCTAGGAACTCTAAGGTACTTCTTCGGTATGGAGTTTGCAAGGTCCAAGGATGGTATATTCGTCACTCAACGCAAATATACACTTGATTTGCTTAGTGAAACAAGTTTACTTGGATGTAGAGCGGCTGAAACTCCAACCGAACCCAATCAGAAACTTCAACCTGCTAAACCTGAGGACGTGGCGGATATAGAGCAGTTTCAAAGGCTGGTTGGAAGATTGATTTACTTGTCCCACACACGCCCTGATATAGCGTTTGCAGTAAGTAAAGTGAGCCAATTCATGCACTCACCAGGACAAGAACATTTTGAGGCAGCACACAGAATCCTAAGGTATTTAAAAGGAACTCTTGGAAAATGGTGACTATTCAAAAAACAGGGACATCTTCGGGTCGAAGTCTACACCGATGCAGATTGGGCTGGCTGCATCACTGATCAAAAATCTATCACTGGCTACTGCATATTCGTTGGAGGGAACTTGGTTACTTGGCGAAGTAAAAAACAAAGTGTAGTGGCGAGAAGTAGCGTTGAAGCTGAATTCAGATATGTGGCTCATGGAATTTGTGAAATCTTGTGGATCAAGAGGTTACTAGAAGACCTTAGAATTCAAAGCTCTTTACTAATGAACGTGCATTGTGATGACAAGGCAGCAATTGCAATTGCACACAACCCTGTTCTTCACAACAGAACGAAACATGTGGAAGTTGACAAGCATTTCATCAAAGAGAAGATTGGAAAAGGAGTGATTCACATGACCTATATACCTATTGCTGAGCAAATTGCAGATGTTCTTACAAAAGGATTGTACAAGGGACAGTTCAACTACTTAATTGGCAAGCTGACTATGGAAAATATTTTTTCAAGTCAGCTTGAGGGGGAGTGTTGGAAACCGAGATTCTATTAGCGAGATTTGGTTATTGTAAAGTCTGTCGTATATTCATTAATATTTAGTCAATGCATTAAAATAGGAAAGTAGTTAGGTTGTTTCCTTTTCTTATGCTTTGTATTCACCTATTTATAGGTGCACGATGTACATGATCTTTTATCAGAATATAGAGAATCATTTTATTCTCAACTTTATTCTTTCTTCACAAATATTTTCTCGAAATCAAATATGTAAGTCGTCATGTAGCACGTCATTTAGACTTAAGATTTTTTCTTGAGTGCCACTCTTATATGCCATCTAGTTCTAGGATTTTTTTTACATTTTCTTTGTATGATTCTAGCCACTTGTATTTTTTCCTTCACATGTCATTTAGAATCTTTGGCCATCCGCTACAATTTTACAAGTGCCATCCATCACATACATCATTTGTTGTACACTCTTTGATGCCACTTTTCTTTCCTTTACTATAATCGATTGATTCTTTGGATACTAATTTGCACTCTTTGTATTATTTTTATGTTTGTGTCAGAGTATTGTCTTGTTTTCTTCTACTTAAAGTTGGTATTTTTTATGCTTATCTTTTTTTTCCCCCTAGAAAGCGATGTATTGCCAAGCATTTGGTTGGGGAACCAAATCCATCCTTGGAAGGACAATGCTACCCATAAACCTGGTTGTGTTAGTAATTTTCTAGTATACATGTTCCCCTTCCATTTGTAATGATTGTGTTAACAAACAGAATTGAAAAGAATTCTTGTATTATTGTTAATGATCTGAATACAATTCAACAGTCTTATATATAAACTTATGAATATCAAACTAATAGGACTAGAAGACATAAACTAAGTAAAACTAAGAAACCTACTAGGATACATAATAAGAAACCTAATAGGACTCTAGGACTCTCAACATAAACCTAATACACATGTAATTAGGAAACTTCTTAATATCTCTCAACATTCCCCTTCAAGTTGGAGCATACACATGCACCACTTGTTACAAAGAAACCTATACCAATAACAAACCTAATCCAATCTGAAACAAATAAAACCAAACCTACAAATTACAATAACCCATGAGAACAAGTCGTGGCTCCATACCCACAACAAACAGTTAGGTCATCATATCGATACAACCTAACGAGACAAGATCTGAGAACATCAGATCAACAAGACTTTTGACTTTTTTTCGCCATTTTTTTTACTAACGTTGACTTTTACTTTGACTGTGACTTCACTGGGTTGATCAATGAGTTAAGAGGATTCAACATCAACAGAGGTTAGATCGGGTCAACAACATCAATATCAGAGTGAGGAACTCGCTTCAGGAACGGTCAAGAACTTTTCTTCTTTTTGAACTCTTCTTCTTCTTGAAGAGGAAACACTAGAACACATAACAGATATTTTTTTTGTTATGCCTTTGCTTTGTTATTTTTTTTACAGAAACAGTTGAACAGAAAAGCACAAACGAAATCCGACAGAATCTCGTTGGAAAAACAGAAAACAATCTGCTGGAAAAGAAGACACACCATAGAAACATTAGAAAAATTGTCCCAAAAAAAAAAACAAAACAGAAACTAAAAAAAACGAATTCTAAACTCTCTCTCTCTCTCTCTCTCTCTCTATATATATATATATATATATATATATTTTAATGGTGTTTATCTCATATCACCACTAAGATCCCAAACCATGAGCTTTGATACTATGTTAACAAGAATTGAAAATAATTCTCAATATTATTGTTAATGATCAAACCTATGAATATCAAACCTACTAGGATACATAATAGGAAACCTATTAGGACTCTAAGACTCTCTACATAAACCTAATACATATGTAAGTAGGAAATTTCCTAATATCTCTCAACATATTGAAATAATTCGATGAATGCAAAATTGTGTGATATAAATTGTTTTTGGAATGTACTTATAAAAAAAATTGTGTTTGGAATGCGAATGAGTGCTAGTGACTGGTAGGTAGATGCTAAGTATCAAACATTTTTCCAAGAACACAAGAATTAGGTTTAGGACTTGGCAAATGGGATGCTATGATTTCTTCAACCTTTGTACATCGATCTCCCGAACCAGAATCTCTCATAGACCAATTAAAGGGACTTTGACCCCCTTAAAGGTCAAATTGTGACTCTAATTACTCGTCATATGAGCTTTGTGCTAAGATGACACGACCCTTGGAAATGACCCTCAACTCGCCCTGTTATCATTTCCGGGTAATAAAAGATGTAGTCCCCATGTCTATTCATACTTTGGCGGCAATTAAGGTTCCAAAAACGCTGCTGGATTGGTTACATGGCATGTTCTCCTATTTTCTTAGGGGCAACAATGGGGAATCAAAGCATTATTGGGTTTCTTGGAGTAATGTCTCTTTTCCTTTTGAAGAAAAAAGATTGTGAATTAGAAAATTTACATCAGATTATGGTTTCTTTACATGGTTAAATGGTTTGGAATTTTATCAGAGTATGGGCTAAATTTTTGTAAAAGCAAATATGGCCATCACTCCATTGTTGCCAACGGAAATATTCCTATTTATTTTCTTCTCATTATTGGTGCATGGGACACCCTTTCATCAACCATGCTTTGGATAACTCAGTTCGGATGCTTGGCAATGGTGCAATCTTCTTTATCCAAGTTAGATGGTGTGACCTCCCTTACCTGTGCTTCACGGCCTGGCTGATTCTTTGATAGCCACTGTTTTGGCCTCCGTTGACTATTATCAAGCTATCTATCCCATGCTTTCTGCAGATCAAAGGGAGGTTGTACAATCTGTTGGTGCTATCTCTGGCCCTGACTCTGTAACATGGAAGCTCTCTCAATCAGGAAGTTCTTCGGCATCTTTCTGGAATTTTAAGCGCCCAAAAAATCGAAGATTCATTTGGCATCATCTTTTTTGGAACCAGTGGCTCCCTTTAAAGGTTAGTTTCTTAAAATGGTGCATTTTTCAAAATGCTATCCCAGTTGACAGTAGAAATGTGTACGTTTCATTTCCTCTTATTTTATTTTTCACTACTTTTATTTCTTTTACTATATAGTAAAAATAATAAAAAATTAGTTACATACAACTCTTATTCACGTGCAACACACGTATAAAAAGAGTCTTTTTATATCACGTATAAAAATAGTTAATATATAAAAAATGTATTTTGTCATCATGTGCCTGTGACATTTATATCTTTAACTTTATATTCTGTGAACGATTATTTTTTGGTTCATATATGAAACATAGATGATTATCTAATTTGTCTTAAAAGAAATTTGCATTAACCTCTATTAATTTTTTTGGGTATTTTACATTCAATATTGTCACTTTGGACCCTACGTGGCTCCATGGTGGATTTGATGTGGCATTTCGTTTGTTCTTTTTTAATGGTGTTATAAAAAGGGGTAAATTATTTACACCTCCTTTTAGGTACCGTACGGTTACAAGTGCTTCCCTTGCATTTTCGTATACAACAAATACCCTCTTGTACTTTGCCTGTGTTAGACAATCGTTTGTTTCCATCAGCCAATTGACAAAATTGCTGACATCATGTGTCAAATTTTCTGAAAATGCCCAAAGTACTTTTTTTTTTTTATTCTACTCTTCTCAGAAACCAAACAGTAAATCAAACAAAAACCCACAAACCACATCAAAAGAACCTAGATAATGATGTGGAGGAACAAGAAAGCGGCCGCCAGCCCTCCAGAAGGACTAAGACTGAAGATTCCTAGGCTCAAACACTGGTGTTACTGCGCTGCACTAGGGGAGTGACCGTGGATCCAGTGGTGCTGGTTACTTTTTTTTGTAGCTACAAAAAAATGGGTCTGTAGATTTCACTGCTTCAGCTAAGTGATAATTGATAAAAAAAAAACACAATAAAGCAATTGGGAAAAAACCCCACCAAAATCTAACATCATCCACTTCCATTGTTAAATAATTAAATCTCATCTTCTCCTATATCCCACAGCTTTCCTTTTCCATTTCCTTCGAGGAAACCACATAAACAATTGGGAAAATTGAGTTAATGATTCTCAATTGATTTCTACTGCCATCGAAAAATGGTGGAAATTCTCATGAGGAGAACATATGAGGTGTGTAAATTCTAGGAAAATTATGGAGCCATTCTTCAACTCAAACTAAGCCTAGAAAATCAAGTAATTAAGATCACCAAAATCGAAAAATCAAAAAAATTAGACCAAATCCTTCAACATAATAAACTCACTCACAGAAAGAATCATAAATATATTTCACAAAAGAAAAATCTGGCAATGAACTTAATCTACAAATCATCCATACCCATATCAATTATTCAATCAAATTCCAGATTATAAAAATTAAAAAAAGGGGAAATGGAGCTATCTTCGTGGAGGACAGAGAAGTTAAATTGTTGATGAAAGTAAGAAACATTATTGGGATGAAAATAAAAAATTTCATATATGATTGTCACGTTGGATGGTGGTTGTGGTGCCGTAGTGATCTCTTTGGTGGAGAGAGAAAGAGTGGATTTATTATGTGGGAATGGATCTTCACGGCTTGCTCTTGGTGGAAGCCATCAGTGAGCTCAAAGAAAGAGAGCTCACAGAGGGAGAGCTGTAATAGAGGATGGGGGAGATCAAGAGAGGAAAAGGGAGACAGATCTGCAATAGATGAAGGGAGAGAGAAAGAAAGAGAGAGGGAGCTATAAGAGGAAGGTAAAGAGATATATGTGCTGTGTTGGGGTTAAAAAAAAGAGAGATGAGAGGGGTCGATCTGCTTAACAGCAACCAATCATGAAGAAAGGGAAAAAAATGGTGAAGAATAAACATAGAGGAAGAAGAGGAGAAAAATTATTTTTTTTAATTGGTATTATTGTGATACATAATGAGAAAGAAGGGTATTATAGTAAAAACATGTGTTTTCGTTAGCCATGTCAGCCAACAAACTCTGATAAGGGGTGCACGGTTGTTTCACAAAATGGAAGGGAGGCGCTTGTAATTATAGTGTACCTCAAGTGGTGCAAAAAATTTTGCCTAAAAAGAGGATCAAATTGAAACATTGTTATAATGTTATACATTCAATTGAGACAATTAAAAAGTGAATAATGAAAATAGAATAAGTGGCAAAAACTCAAGCACGAACAATGAAAATTATTTGTTTAGAATGATATATCAATTAGTATGTATTATTTTATGGGATATATTAATTGATATAAGTTGTCATTCAATTATTTTTGATGGGATATATCATGTATCATAACTCGTTTAAGGAAATTTTCAACTCATCTGTGTAACGCTCGAGAATGTAATTAATTCATGCACAAAAAAGCTGCCAAACAGGATTTGGACTTTACCCAAACATGGATAGCAAAATCCAAAACGCTAACAAATACTGAACTAAAAATCCAATACCAATAAATGAAAGCGCATCTCCAGTAAATAAATCACCAAATAAGGGAAAATATTAAAGTCCGCCTATTGCCCCTCTACGTGTTAACTCTTTATGGCTAGGTTGGCAACCTATAAATAAGGACCCCTTAAAACCCAAGAGAATGTACTCAAAACTCAAAAGACGAGTAGTTCCTTCTCTCAAAAATCTACCTCTCTATATTCATTTACGCACTATATCCTTAGAGAGCATACAGTGCTTGGTGAAATTCCTGAGTGAGGTGAGATGAAATTGGGTGTCTCCTATAAGGTTGAAAGGGCAGGTAGCAGGTATAGGCCAAAGCTGGTCCAGATTGAGGGCAAAGACAGCGAAAATGGCTTAGTTGCTGATCTTCAACAGAGGGTTAATGAGGTATGTACTTGAGCAATCTTACTTTTTTCTATGTTGTTTGATTACTGGGTCTCTTGTGTTGTATGTGGTGTGTGTGCATGTTAGTAAAGTGCTTTTATGGGGGTTTTGGGTTTGTTGGTATTTTAGTTGATGAGTTTTGTTGTTGTAATGGGATTGTGTTTTTTTTTTGAATTTTGACTATTGTGATTTGTGAATATTTTGTATAGTGAAAGTTGAATGGTTTATTGGTTTATTTTTATTTTAAAAATTATTTGTCTACTGCGTAAAGTATATGCGGCTGCTAATTGCACTCTACATTTTAGGTAATAGGTAAATTGGTTGCTTATAAGAGCTTGAAATGAAGAAATAAGATAGCCATCCAAATCAATTTTCTTCTTTTTAATTGGTGTGAAGAATGCTTGTTTTATCTGTTAATTAATGAACTCTTATGATAATAGATTATAGCAGTTGGATACCATTTATTTATGAATTTTCATTTTTGGTTTAGTTTTAAGGATGGTTCTCCATTAATAATTAATTGATTATGGTTTTTATTTCGTTTAAGTAATTTTCTTAAAAGGGATTGTAATTGCTTTTGGATATTCTCTCAGAACTATTAAATAATACATCCTGATGATGCTTCTTGTATGTTTTAATGGAGATGATCTAGAAAGGTCGATATTGATAATCCTATTGAACTAGTAAAATTTCTACTAAATACAGCCTATGCATACTTTGATGATGTCAGACCAAGGCTGAATCAAGTGTCTCCGATTATAAAAGCTCGTGAAAAGTTGATATTTTGATTAAACTCCCAAATATGAAGTTTGAGGAATTGAGAATTGTATAAACTGAGAGAATTTCTATCATTTTGTTGGTTTTAGTCTCTATTTGGGTCATGACAGTACCGTTGATCATAAAGTCTTAAGCATTAATACAAATAGACGCACATTATTGGTTAGGTATACTCAAATTTGAAGCATTTGGATTTTTTATGACATGAATTAGAAGCTGAAATGAATTCATACCAAATTTGTTTTGATGTAGGTTTTTGCTAGGATAGGTGATAAGGTTACTGATCATACCGATGTGTTGGCGAAATTTGGACCGGATTCAATTTCAGAAGGTAATGCAAGCCACTTTTGTGATGTAATGTCCATCCTAAGCGCTCGATGTGTGACAATTTGGTCTGATGCAGATCCTGAGGTGTCGTTTACACTAAATTTATTTCCAAATGGCTTTTGTGTTGGAATAGCTTCAGAGGTTAGTATTTGAAACAAGTTGAACTTCCAGAATTACTTACTGGGATTTAGTTTGCTATTGTTTTATATCTTTCTTTACATTGAATGTATGAATATTTCACCATTGCAGTTGTTCAATGATGTACCGAAGCAGTTGCATCCTTACAATAGGGCATCAGAGAGATTGTTCAGTGTAAGTGTGATTGTTTATCATTGCAAGCTGAATATGCTATTCTATTATGGTGGTTTGCTGGAATCGAACCCGATCCTATAATAGAATTTCGTTATGTTTAATTTTTATGATAATCGATCTTCCTTTCATTGGATTTGATATGTAGGCTTGTTATATTGCTTTGACTAATTCAGCATACTATATTAACTGATTCTGGTGTTGCATCAAGTTCTATTTTGACATCCTAATGTCTTAATTATGTTACTTTCCTCTCATTGTTTGCTAATGTTTTGTCCAAAGGACTTGAATTTCATATGAGAGCAATTTTATTAAGTGTGTTTAGTTTACAGCAATGTAGTTGATGAAGGGTAATAATGGTGCCTTATCGACACAATGATCTAAACATAGATTGGTGTGGTGTCATGCATAGAACATTTGCTAGTGGGATACCTACATACTAATGTTTTTTTTATAAATGTTTAGAAAGAATGTCTTATATCCTACTGTCAGTGGCATTCTCTCTCTTACTCCCTCAGTCTCTCATATACACACACACAGACTCTCTCTCACTCTTTAATCTATGGTTCATCAATGCGTTAAACATATTGAACTATTAAAAGTGTGAGTTATGTAGGTGGCCACGAAGCAACTCTTCAATTTTTTAGCATGCACTTAGAAGTGTACTTGATAATAGAAACCCCCATGCCTGTAATGTTCTCTCCTTGAAGATTCTAGATTATGGTGAAATTCCTTGTCTAGAACATTTTTGTTCATGTGGATAGTTTAAGTCTATTTGTATGCCTGAATCCCATCGATAGTAATATTTAACTTCGAGTAATAATTTGTGCTCAGTATTTTGTCTATTGACTTTGGGAATAGGTGTCTAGTTTTTTGCTTGTTTCATGCTAGAAGCTAAAGTGAATATGATCCTGAATTTGCACTTCTTTTTCATAAGTTCTTTAATTGTGAATATTTAGTGATAGCAGGCATTCAAAATGTTGGAATGATGTATGATAAACTTTCTAATATGGATTCAGTTTCTTTTTCCTTTTCTTATATATATAATGTTTTATGTTATTGGTAAATTTCAAACATATTTTGTATCAAGAAGCAAGCTCATACTCTTTTTTAATGAATGTTAGGCAATTGAGTATGGGTGGCTGCCTGGAGACGTTTTTGATTATATGCCCTACAAATATTTCAATGGAGCTATTCTTTGTGAGGTGAGTAAAACTATTATTTCTAATGGGAAATTGAAAAATTTTGCGCATATTGATCCATATCTTCCTATTCTTGTTTTAAATCTTGACTGAGATTGGCGTTTGAATCATTTTATTATTTCTAATAAATTAGTATGTTTTTAATATGCGTGAACATAGATTTTATACGACTATTTCATTTTAGTGCATTTATGTGTGTTCGGTGACACTTATTTGCACAATAAGTTGTCAATGTCATCTTGTAGACCGACTGACCTGTGTTCTACCCAAGATTATTTCATGCTAAGTAGTGGAGTCAATTATCATTTTTTTTTCAAGTAAACTTTGATGTTTTCTGGAAAGAACTTCTTTGATTTTGAGTGGGATGAGAAAATTTTACAAGCACCTAAGTTCAAAGATGTTTATTGGTACTTATAAAAAAAATATCTACTTATAACTCTTTAACTTAACCCCCCTTAAAAACACAAATGCAAAAGCAGTTAGAATTTTGTTATGGAATCTAGATTCTTGGTTTAGCTTCCGTGATACATTGTATGCGGCCTAATCTATTAAATGAATACTGTTGAAAAATACTTCACCTTGCTTAAACTCATTTAGCAAAGTGAAACATGTGAGCAAGTTGCAGTAGCTCTAATACAATACTTCTCTTTTTCTTCACTTGTCGGTGCCATTTAGAAATCAATTTCTTGAAATTGGATACCTAAGATGAATCCAACTTCTAAGGTGTTCCAATATATTCTAGTGATCACTGGAGGTGCCCACACATATCATGCTGTGATTCTGTGATGTTGGACCATACGTTTGTTAAACAGGGTCGTCGACATGATTAGTATATTTTTGTCATATTGTCATACTTTTAGTGATTACTTGAATTGTTAAGTAACATTAGTAGGTAGGACCAGCCTGAGTTTTATTGATTTTAACTTTTTTTTTTTGGGAAAATAGGAGGAAAAAAATCTAAATATCTAATAATAGTTAGCCAATCTTGGTTTAAGTTTCTAATATAATTCTTCTACCTTCACTGCAATCATTTCTCTCCACCTTTAATTAACTTGGTGATGGCTTTGGTGCCTTGACCATCTGTTTGCATTGTTCCATGATACATTAACTATTTAGTTGGTCTAGTTTTGAATGTTGTGGCAGTTCTAATCTCTAGTTCTAGATGTAATGTTGTGTGAGGTCAAGTGTCTTGGGGACTTTAAGTTCTTCTTAACTTTAACCTTCTATCTCTATCCCGATTTTTCCTGTTGACAAAATTGTTTCTCTTTGGTAGGATGTCCAAGTACTTCTTCGAGATATTATACTACAGTGTGGGAATGCAATATTTACTTTTCATGTTAAAATCTACCTGAACTAATGAATTGCTTACTTTGCAGATTCGAGATTATCGTAACTGTGTGTCCCAGAGGGCAGATGCAGTTTCTATAGTTAACTTTCCGGTCATTCATAAAGTGTCTTTACATATGTGTATGGAGAATGTTGTCAAGGAGATCTTGTCAATGTCAAATGATTCTTGGACCTACGAAGATTTATTGGTCAGTGAGCTTGACTGATAAGCATTCTGCAAGGTTCTCTATTTAATTCAAGCGTATTGCCTGATCATGTATTCATTTCCATCTTCTGATTTTAGGAAGTTGAGTCCCGCATTTTGAAGACATTACAACCAGATCTTCATCTTCATCTGGAGCCATTGCTAGAGCGATTTTCTGGAAAGTCCCTGACAAAAAAGGTATTGGGACATGTTAAAATCTAAAAACTGTGGTAAATTGCCCGACTTTGGAACTTTGAGGGAGCATAACCTACTTTTATCACCTGCACTGTACTCATAAATGTGGTGATAGTGACAAATTTTTATTTGCTAAGCTTCTGAATTGTTGCTATTATTTCAAATTGACAACATTTCATATACTTCAACTGTTTTCCATGCTTTCCAGAAAGTTAAACTTGATTTTCATATTTGCTCCTAGGATTTTGGCCAGATGATTTATTTTTTTACACACCAATAATGAACTTTTCAATAGGATGTTTTCTGATTTTTGTTTTTTCATTTTGACAGATTGATTTGGGAATTAACTGGGGTTGGAGGAAGAGAAAGCTGAGTGATGCATCAAATGCTAGTTCTGGCTTCAGCAACACACATCTTGTAACCCATGTTACAAATATTAGTGATATTCAAAGTTACAGGATGCAGTCTGGTCTAGTATATCAAGAAAGAAGAGTTCAATGTCTTCAACAAACTAGTTCAAGCTCTATTCCCAATTTACAAGAGAATAATGTTGCACTAGAGACCATGTTACAATTCAATCCTCTGACATTGGAGCCAAGCTATCAATTTGAGAAAAGTTTTGACCGATCTGATACAACAATATTGACCTCATCCAACGTTCGTAAGCAATGTTCTTCCAGTAATTGTAACAGTTTGAGAAAATCTGACTCGTCGGTTTATGTTGAGAGCAGCAGGTGTGAAACACAAGTGCTTCAAAGACATGTTCGTAAGAAGCTCAAGCAAGAGCCTGCAGATTTCTCTCAGCAGATGCTTTTAGGGAATCAAGCTGGAGTTATGCTTTCATCTGACTTACAATGGAAGAACAATTTTTTACATCGGCGAATTGAGGCCAAAAAGGTTCTAAATGAAAGATGTCATGATAAAAGAAGCCCCTTCCCATTTATAAATAATGGTCAACAGGCCATTCTCGAAGGTACGCCAGAGATGCAGGTTGGAACGCTTGCTTCCATGTTGAAACAAGAGCCTGCTGAAACAAGCAACTTACCTGGTTCAAATGTTAAGAAGATCAAGGATAATCATTTTGTGATTGATATGAGACGTAGTCAATCTAATCCTCAGCAACTACAACTGCAACGATCATCAAAACTGTTGAGAGATCTCCCTTTAAACCCAATTTCAGAATTTAAAGGTGATTCCTTTCTTGATAGGCTTCTGAAGATTGAGGGGGTGACTCAAAGGTGTGACAACCTAAGTTATAGTCAATCTTGTGCACTATACTTTTCCTTTTGGTGATCATACAAGGTTCTGACTAGTGATATTGACTTTTGTGGATTCAGGTATGGACTTAATAGTAGGAAGCACAAGTTGGACCACTTTCTCCCAAGGAAATCATTCTTCGGCACAACTCCACTGGTTGCTTTTCACCTCTTGAATTCTGGGGAGAATGGAAAGTTGAGCGATGCTACGACAGATAGGATTAGTCTGTCAAAGTGCTTCGTAGACAGGGTGCTTAATATCTCCAAGACTAGGGCATTGACATTTGTTTGCCCGTCACATCACGCAGGTAAGGAAATGTACACCTTTAAATTTCCCTTTTTTTTTTCTCCTCTTCCTCTTCACTTGATATGGATCTTTCTCTTTCTGATTGTCTGCCATCTCAGGGAATGAGATTCCTATTGCTGACCTTGGGTCTCAGATTAAACTGGTAATGTCAGAGAAGCTTATAGAGGGAATGGTGGAGGCAAGCATTCTCTATGGGCATGAAGAAGAGATTGATTCCACTCGCATCCCAATCCTACCAAACTTTTCTACCACTGTGTGTATTCCATTTGCAACCTCTCTAATTTATGATTGGATTTATTTAAAAGAACATTCTTTTCAATACTAAAATGGGTCTCCAACAATGTATTTTTAATAGAAAAAATGAGATTCTTTTTAAACCCTTAGATCTCATTTTCATCAATCAGCTAATTAGTTTTGAATTTTTTCATGAAAAGGTGTAATGATGCCCCTTTATGCATGCCTGTATTAGAAAGATTTTCATGTGGCATGCTATATAATTAAAGTATTTCCATAATGTGGGATAACATTTTTTGTTGTTTTGCTTATTACTATATAATTTCTTTTATGGCAATGGTCAGTGAGTCATTTTTCTGTTTTTGAACCATGTTGTATGATTTGCTGTAAAAAGCTCCTTCCCTTTCTGTGCTTTATTTTTCTTAGTTTAGTAATGTTTTTGTGCTTCATATCATTTCATGTTATGTGGTCTTTCTGGTTGGATTCTTTTTATGCATCCTTTAAACTAGATCATATGCTTGGTTGATATCGATCATACTGAAATTTCTGGATATGCACTTGGCAGGATTTTGCAGACCTGTTTGCTGCACAGTTTGCTTCATTGGTAGGTATATTATACTGGATGTTATTTCTGAAGCCTTTTCTTTTTTCCTTTAGAATAGTGTTTGACGTTTCTCATTTTCTAGATGGTGCGTGAAGGATATCATCTCGGTAGTGATCATATAGAGCCTACTCCTGTCAATAGTGATGGTTGCTCAAGCAGTCAACATCCTTATTTTAGTGGTAGTGCCAGTCCAGCAGCCGGAGCACCAAAGCTGCCTGTCTCAAGTTTGACCCCATGGCTACCACCTTCCATGCTTACTTCCGTGAGTGACAGCATGTCATCCATTGAACTTAGGCATCTGCTTCCTTCCAGAAACACTCAGTCAACCATACAGGTTCCAGACAGGTTGAAATCGCATCTTCACATTGCTGCCCAAGTCAGCACTGTGCAACCACACTGGCAACAGATTCAGCATAAACATGCTCATTTACAATTTCAGATGATGCAAAGAAAGAGATACCAAGAGCAATTTATGCAGTGGAAGACAATGGTGGGAGGATCTGGTGCAGCTGTTCATGGCTTTGACAAGTTGCAGTTTGGTAGTGGAATCCACTGGCTTGAAAATACTGGTTTTGGTTCCTTTGGCAACAGTATGGGCATGGGGAGATCCATGCAAGTGCCAAGGGGAGGACAAGTCCATTGGATGGACAATGTGGGTCATTTTAACAATCCTGGGGGCAATATTTCAAGTACTAATGAAATTAAGCAGCTTCTTGGCGTGACATCTGATCACCCAGCCGCACTATTGGCAAAGCTGAGGACGGCAGAAGGCCAAGGAAGAGTTTTGATGAGTGGAGTGCCGATACAGAGAAATATTGATCCGGTGCCAATGCAAACTCCAAATATTCAAGACATGACCTATCTCTTTAGCAGCCAACAGCAGTCACAACTAGCTACAACAGCTGCTGCAGCAGGAAATGAGATCACCTCACCTCTCCACCCTCAAGAAGTGATGAGGTTATCTGAGCAGCTACTCCTAAGTCAGGCTAGCTCACAAAAATTTGATCAACGACCTCAGAAAAAAACAAAACAACTGATCTCTTGATCAATATCCCAGCAGGTCAACAATGGGAAAGAAAGCCTTAATCTGAGTTTCCGAACTCATGGCTGTCTGAGTACTAGCAATATTAGCCCCTTAAAGAATTTTTCTGGTTTTTACCAAGGATAAGAGTGCAGTCAAAACTGGTGGGTTCTAAAGAAATTGAAAAGTGTTGGGCAGACTAGGTCTGATTAATAAGGGTTTATGTAAATACCTAAGATAGGGACGCATACAACATAAACAATTTTATGTTCCTTGCCTTGTTTAATGCTGGTTTTGCATATAGTTGTCTACAGTACAATGTATATTTTGTTCTGGTATTCTCCTTGTCACCATTTTGTGTAAAAAAATTGGGTGAGTTTGACGAGAAGCTCGGAGCCCTATGTCCATCTTTAAGCGAAGCTTGTTGTATTTGGCACATCCTAAATGCATTTTGAGGCGTTTATGGGAACAAATATAAGTTGTGGCAACTGTATTATGTAGGTTGTAGTTTAACGTTGTGTATCTGTGCATTTCTTCCAGTTGACAAATCATTTTGCCAACTAAGAGGCAATGGTCGCTCAGATGGTAGCTTGGCCGTCTCTAACTGATTGTTATTAGAACTTTTGGGCTCATTTGGTAGATAGGATGAAAAGGAGGATAGGATGATTTTCATTCTATCTGGGGAGAGGATGATCGAATTCTCATCTAATGATAACTGGATAAAAGCATCTGGGGTCTGGGATAAAAGAAGATAGGAAGAGGATGACTTACACATAAACATTGAATGTTAATTTATTCTGCCGCTAGTATAATTTGAAGTTCTAGTGAAATCAATTGCCTTTGTTAAACTCAGAGCTACAGCAGAGCTCTCGCGCTCTAATTCTCTCTTGTGAGAGCTAGTTTGAGAACAAGTAAGATTATTGTTTTTCCTATTTCGTTAGATTTTTCTGTCTCTTGAATTTTCACCCATTTATCTCTTTGATCTGTAGATCTACAATCATAGGTATTATTGACCTCCCTCTTCTTTATTTCATCGTTTTTTTTCATTATCTTTTTATTTAATGTTCTCACATGGCTATTTTTTTTTCTGCCGATTTTATCATTTGGGCTGAAAGTCTTGATTCGATGTATTCTTTTCATTTCTATGTGTGAAAAGAGAGGATTTTGTGGTGTAAATGACATACTTTTCGTTGATATTATACTATATATGCAAGTGAACTACATTCTCTTCCTTTGATTATAGGAGATAAGCAAGGAATTAATTAAATTTATTTACAAAGAAAGAAGCGAAGGATCTATCTATCAGATATGTAACAACTACTCGTTGCTTATTCTGCACATTAGCTAATCAAAGGATTTTGCAGTAACTCCATATTCAAATATTTTGCATACTTTCCAGATTTTACAGTAACTCCATATTCAAATACTTTGCATGCTTTCCATATGCCTTAAGAAAAGGATTTTGCCGTAACCTCAACTCTGTAGTAAAATATGTTGTTAAATGAAGGGAACTAGAAGAAGATAGTAAAATACCGTGTCCATGAGTTCCTTTGAGATACCTTGGTAATCGAAGTACAACACCCAAATGAGGTTTCCTTGGTTGGTGCATAAATTGGTTCAAGATGTTGACCGCATAGATAATGTCAAGTCGTCATGTGATTGTGATTAAATAAACGACCAACCAAGCTCCTACATGAGGAAGGATCATCAAGTAATTGGCCTTCAAAATTAGTAAGCTTCAAATGTTGTTCCATAGGAAAATCAACAGTTCTTACACTGAAGAGACTCATGTATTCTAAGATGTCTAAGGTGGTTTTTCGTTGTGAGATATATACCTTTAGAAGAGTGGCTTACTTCAATACCCAAAAAATATTTTAATGATCCAAAATCCTTAATTTGAAATTTTGTATGAAGGTAAGACTTAAGAGCATCAATTAACAAGTTGTCACAACCAGTGGACGGTGTCATCCATATAAGACAAAGAGTTGAGATCTACCACAAGCATGAAAAAGTAAGGAATAATCTGCCTTGGATTGAGACAACCCAACCTCAACTAAAGCATGGGAGAATTTGTGAAACAAATTACGAGATGCATGTTTGAGTCCATATAATGACTTGTTGAGTTTACATATTGTGTTCTTCCCCCTGTCATGAAAAACCAAGAGGCGCTCGCATGTCTACTTCTTTGTCAAGGTATCCATGTAAAAAAACATTATTGAGAAGGTTTCAACCCTTAATAGCAGCTATGGCTAGTAAACAATGAACTATGACAAGTTTGGCTACATGACCAAAAGTCTTATGGTAGTCAAGACCTTCTTTTTTGTGTGTATCATTGGTAACAATCCGTGCTTTGTACCTCTCAATAGTTCCATCAGACTTATATTTGACTTTGTAAACCCATTTGCATTCAATTGAATGCCTTCCAAGAGAAAGGGAAGTAATGGTTCAAGTGTTGTCTGCTTCAAGAACTTGTATTTCCTTTTCCATTGCATTGCTCCATTGAGGTAGTTTTACCGCTCGAGAAAAGGTCTTTGGTTCTGGAATAAATTGAATAGCAACTAAAATGTATGATGTGAGGTAGAACAATTACTATAACATAAATAATTGGAAAGAGGAAATTTTATATAGGCCGACCCTCAAAGAAGAATATGTAGTGAAAGAGTTAGACAAAGAGATCTTAGCGGTAGGAAAAATAAAGTCTTTTAAATATGTCGGCTTCATATGTGATCTTGGAAATCTTCGTGGATGAACAAGTTGAGGCTCGAGTGGTGAAGCTGCTTGAGAAATGATGGGTTGAGAATTTGTTGCTAGAGTGTCTTGAGGAGTAATATTTGTTGATGGAGATGAATCATTGGGAATGTGTGGTGGACAGTCTTGAGGAGTAATAGTTGTTGATGGATCATTGAAAATGTCAAGTGGTAAATCATTAGCAGGCAAAGGTATAACACGATTTGACTCAATTGCAGGCACTTGAGCATCATGAAATGGAAAAACATTTTCATGGAACAGAATTTCACGACTAATAAATTAAATTTTAGTGTGTAAGTCGTAAATGCAGTAACTTTTTTGGCCAAAAAAGTATCCCAGGAATATTTCTGGTATGACTTGTGCTTCAAATTTATCCTTATAATGAATATTGTAAGCAAAACATAGACAATAAGAAATTTAAAAACTTTGATAGTTGGTTTAGAACCAAAGAGAATTTCAAAATGGGATTTTTCAGACAAGTTTTGATGGGATACTATAAATGATGCAGGTGGTAGTGAGCACACACCCTAAAATTTTAAAGCGATGTGTGCTTGAAAACGCAAAGGCCGAACAACTTCGCCTATATGTCTACATTTATGCTTAAAAACCCCATTTTGTTGTGGCATTCCTACATTCAACTATATTCATAAATGATTCATTGATCTTGAAAAAGGATTGAAGTTCTTGGTGAAAAAATTCAAGGCTATTGTTTGTGAGAACCTTTTGAACTTTAGAATCGAATTGCATTTGTGTAAGAACCAATTTTTTAAGATAGTAATTAGTTTCATATTTATGTTGTATCACATATACCCATGTACCACGAGAAAAATCATCAACTACAGTTAGAAAATAATGAGCATCACTATAAGTGGAATATAATAGGCACTACAAATATCAATGTGAATTAACTTAAAATGAGTTGTAGAAGTAATTAAACTTAATGAAAAATTAAGTCTAGCTTTCTTAGTAGTTGTATAAAAATGATTGAAGTATTTATTTGAAAACGATACATCAATGTTGGCTTTAGATAATTGAACCAAGGAAGAGACAAAAATATGAGCCACTCACCAATGCTAGTGATCAAATGGTTCTTGGTGTATGGAATTGGCTGCAGATAAAATTTGTGTTGAAGGATGTAATGATCTCTTTGCTTTCTACCAAAAAATATATTCTTCTTCGTTAATAGGTTCTGTAAATACAAAAATCAGAAAAGAGAGAGAGAGTAATAGAACACTTCAAAGATTTGGTCAATTGATTAACTAATAACAAATTATGATTAAAGGATGGTATGTAACATATATTGTCAATTGATAAAGGAGTTAAATTGGAAGTGCTAATATGAGTGGTATTGGCATGTTGACCATTGAGAAGATTAATAGATTTGAGAGTTTCCAAAGTAGTGGATGAAGAAAGAAGAGAAGGCTGAGAAACCAAATGATCCGTGTAACCACTATCAACAGTTCATGACCCATAAATAAAACAAAAACATGCAATGACCTTACCAAAAAGATTGACCTTAGGTTGTGAACTACCTAAAGAGATCAAGGAAATGATCTTGTTATGGTCTTCAAGTGTGAAGCTTGGAACAAGAGAATAAGTATCATCTTTTGAGATCATTAATGGATAAAGCTTGCTGACTTGGAGAACTATGATATGGACTCATTATCTTGGCAACATGATAGATAAATTGTGTACGTCATTGAAAATTTCTAAGTGCACCTTTTTGGTTTTGCTTATCCTTTTAATAGCCGTGTAATTTTCAATAGCATGATTATAGCATTTGCAATAATGACATTCACCCATTGGATTGTTGGTATGAAATATTTTTTTGGCCTTGAGAAGCAGCCAAGACTGTAGTTTGAATTAATAGTTTGGATGACAAAAGAAGAGAACATTATCGTTCTTCTTATAAGAACAAGCTATATGCTTTGTTGACAATAAGCAAAGGTCATGATAAGAATTTGATTGCACAAAGAAGCTTATGATTCATTAAGCCCCATTAAAATTGCATGAGACATTGTTGGACTTCAAATTTGGAAAGGAATTTGGACGTACCACAAGTGTAAGAAGCAATCTGAGAGAGATCTAAAAGTTCATCCTGAAGGGATTTAAGTTTGGCATAATAGACAATGATGGAAGAAGAATCTTGCTTAACAGTAGCAATATTATGGATTAAATTAAAAATAAATGGTGCATTATTTTGTGAAAAACGTTTTTTTTGTAAATTTTTCCATATGTGATACGCTGAAGAGTTATGTAGGATACTATTTATGATATTGACATTTAAAATCCATGAGGCTACCATATCTTTAGCATGGTCTCAAGAAGGAAAAAAAGAAGAATCATTAGAAGGACTTGAAAGAGACCAATCAATAAGACCAATTATAATAATTATCACTTGTTAAAGGTTTTTGAGACAAATACAATTGCAAGACTGTCTGAGTGATAGATGTGGTATGGGGATAAGATTGCTAGCAGAAGAGGTAATGACATCATTGGTAGAGTCAATTTCTACTATAGAAAAGAAATTGAAAACAACCCAAAAATTATTGTTTGATGCCATGTGAAAGAAATGATTTTTTTTTGGTGCAAATGACATACTTTTCATTGATAACAATCATACCATATATATAAGTGAACTATAATCTCTTCCTTTGACTTTAGGAGAGAATCAAGGAATTAATTACATTTATTTACAAGGAAAGAAATAAAGTATTTGACTATGAGATATATAACAATTGCTCTTTTGGAAATATTATGTAGTACTTTCAATTCTGTGATAATTCTATATTAAAATACTTTGCATATTTTGCACATGGCTTAATCAAAGGATTATGTAGTAACTCCATATTCAAGTTTCAACACGACTTTTTTTGTTGGAAATATTATGATTTCTTAATGAACGAGATGACTTTGTACAACCAGAGCATAATCGTCAAGTTTGGATGTCATCATATATTGCTTGAAATTTTGTCTTTTGTTAGACTTAAAAAAAGAATGGTTGTTATCAGGGGATTACAAAATGTTGGGGTAATATGATGAAAAGAAAATGATGATTTGAATTTGATTGTTGCTTTTGTATGGGTTTGTGTTGAAGCAACTATTATATTGGCTAGATGATGAGGTTTTGAATGAAGACTAAGGTTGTCCTTAAAGTTACAGTACTGAAGGTGTTTGTGGTTTCATATTAAAAAGTTAGTATGTTATGTTTTTCAAGAGTTTGGGTTATTTTCTTGTGGAAACTTTTGTATTGATGCTTGTTTCCTTGTTTCTTTGCAATTATTAATGATTTTTTTTAAAAAGAAAAGAGAATGACGAAATTTATTGAATCTCAAAAACTAGATTTCGTATTATTGGATATATAGCATGACAATCTAGATTAAAGACTTTTTCGTTTTTTGTTCGCTTTGTATTATGTTAGGCTAGATGCATAAATGTATATTTGTTACACTTATAATTTATTTGGGTTAAGCCATAACTAAAAATAGCTTATAAAGTTAGTTTGCTTGGGCAACATTGAGAGAAACTTGGTGTATGAGATTAGAACAAATAAAGAAAAACAATGTTAAGAGCCCATTTTTTGTCTCTTAACCTTATTGCCAAAGTAAATTAGACACACTTCAATTCTCAGAATCTAAGTATATATTGTTTTATGAACATTATTTTTCTTAAGTGAATATGTAAGAAGAGCCAATCCATTATACTTGCAGTTATTGTACCAGAGTGAAAGAGAGAGAAAGAAAGGAAGATAACTATATTGAGACAATCGAACAAGTGCCCGAGAGCCTTTCCCAAAACCTTTAATCTAGACCATGTGAGCGAAGTGATACAATCATACTTGAAGTTATTAATGAGGAATTACGTGTGCGTGGGTGATAAAAAATTTCTTGTGGCAGCTTGAGAGGTATTTTGAAGCCTTCAAGATTAAAGCTGATGTGGAGAAGATCTATATCGCAACTATGTACTTGTCAGACATTGCAACACTTTGGTAAAAATGTCAACATAGTGGTAAGGAAAAAGGTCAATTCTCTATCACTACTTGGGACGAGTTCAAGGGTGAACTTAAGAGAAAATTTTATCCATAAGATATGAAGTACATGGCGTATAGGAAACTGCAACGCTTGAAGGAAATCAGATCAATTCGAGACTATACTAAGGAGTACTCAGCAACACTCCTTGAGGTACTTGGCTCACAAGAGAATGAGACATTTTTGGGTTTTCTAGATAACCTACAAGGGTAAGCAACATGAGAGCTAAGGATAGCTAGTATCCAAGACTTGACATCGATAATAGTAGCTATAAAAAAAACTTGATGATTATCGAAGGGGACTGGTCTAAGGGTTCTAAGGTGGAACACGAGAGCTAATGAGAGCTAGTGTGCAAGACTTGGCATCAACAATGGTATCTGCCAAAAAACTTGATGATTACCGAAAGGGGGATCGGTCCAAGGGTTCCAGATCTTACGATAACGATTCCAGTGGTGACGAAAAGAAGAAAAGGAATGCTGACAAGTATGAGAAGCATGGTGATAAGGATCAACATCCATTCAAACCACAAGAGAAGAGGGACATGAAGTGTTTCTTGTACGATGGACTGAACGTAGCAAGAGACTGTCCAAACAAGACTAGACTAAATGCCATGACTTATATCAAAGAGAAAAGGAAGAGCAAGTTAACGGATTTTAGTACAAGCTCCGACAATATAGATGCTCAATTAGGGGCAAGTTGATTTCTTGCGGGAATTTCTTGTGACAGCCAAAAGGAGCATGATCCAGCAAATATGAGGATTGGAAAGCAATTGGTGTACGTTTATACAAGATTGGGTGGGGAGAAAGTCTAAGCATTGGTGGACATGAGGTCCAACATTAATATCATTGACTTCAAATAGGCCATTCAACTAGGACTTGAATTTGTGAAAGACGAAGACTCCCTAAATGCGTGCAACTGAAAGCCAAAGGTAAGGTCGAAAGCCAAAGCCAAAAGCAATCCATAGTGTTGCCAAAGGTGTGGATGTGCGCATTAGTGATTGGAAAGTTAAGGTCGACTTCATGATCAGGGACATAGATGACCATGATGTTGTGTTATGATTAGAATTCATGAGGGACAACAAGGCAGTAGTCATTCCGTACTGCAACAACTTATTCATTTTGGAGGGTGGTTGCCTAACTTTAGTACCACTGGTGAAGAAGGATAAGCCCAATAAAAGGTAAAGTCGACTTCATGATCATGGACATAGATGACCATGATGTTGTGTTAGGATTAGACTTCATAAGGACAACAAGACAATAGTCATTATGTACTACAACAACTTGTTCATTTTGGAGGGTGGTTGCCCAACTTTAATACCACTGGTGAAGAAGGATAAGCCCAATAAAGGCAACTTGGTGCCCTTAAGCTCATCGATGGGGTAAACAAAGGCGAGCACAACAAACAAAAACTATTACTTCTATTTCATTTACAATGTACTCTCCACATCGTGTGGGTGTCTGAGATACAAGATCATATGTCGTTGTGGTGAATACTATTGTGATCTAGTCATGATGAGGGAGTCACGACCATTGGTGTGGGAGAATGTCATGGACCGGCCATTTGGCACTTGCAACTAGTCCTGTTGTGTAGATTTCCCTAAGTTCCAGAATGTTTTTGTTTCTATAGCTGGCTTAATCTTAGGGTTTGACTATTTTTAGTTATGAAAGGTCAGATTTCTAAGGTGCGTCTTTTGACTGCAACTTTAGAACATTTTGTCACAAATAAGTTTAATTGTAGGATTTGCTATTTATTTTCTTTCCATATATGTAAAGTTCAAGGCCTATAAATAATTGATATATATATATATTTGTAATCAAATTCAAGAAGGTATTCCCATTGTAATCCTTATTGCTTTCTCAATAAAATATAGTGTGCTTCTCTTATTTTTTCTCTAACCTAAAATGTATTAAGGAGTGAGGCAAAGAACGCTTTAGTGAGGGAGCGAGCCAACCACACTCTTAAGGGGTGAGCACGGGTGAGCACGAGAGAATTGGGGAGAGACGTACTCTAGGTAGCACTCGTTAAGGAAAAGGTTGATTTATATACCTTTTATTTGAGATATTCAACCTAAATACCGCACGGGTGGGCGTGTGTTTGTGACTCCAAACAAGTGGCTCGTGACAAAGAGTTCATGCAACCGTTGGTTACATTTTCGACATAAACAAAAATAAAACAAATCAAGTAAGACCAAAAAATTTGATCCATTGTAATCTTTTCGTAATATTCTGTCTTATTAGCAATTTCGCATTTGCCATTTGAAAATTTTATAGTCGGATAAACCATGTCATCACTAGTCTAGCCCACATTATCGCCAGCCCTCTCCTCTGCGGGACCCTCATGCAATAACAACAGGAAAAAAAAATGAACCCTAACTTGCAACACAAACCACCTTACTTCTCTCCGTCTTCTTCAAAACCTAAAATGCCAATCACAACCACCAACTTCTCTACCAGCCAAAAAATGCACTCAAATTCATAAACCTGACACTATTTTTTATCTCGAGCCCTAATCAATTCCTCCTCCTCTCTCTAGAATAGAAACCATGGCTCTTGATGCTTCCATGGAACGGAGAAAGGAACCGCAACAGCAACAAGCGACCGCAGGCAATGGGAACGGAAACGGAGTCGTTTTAGTGATGACGCACAGGCTGAGGCTGAACCCGAACTCGGACCACAAGCCCGATATTTACGAGGACCTGCAATTGGAGTTCAGTCCCCTCCTGTTCAGCTCCCTCGAGCGATACTTGCCCCCTTCCATGCTCTCCATGTCACGTGACTCTAAGGTCCAGTACATGAGGGATATTCTCCTCCGCTACTTACCTGAGGGTGAACGAGATCGTGTAAGCATCAATCGCAGCAACTGAATATTTGAATATATATGTGTGCGTGTGTGAATAGGTAAAAGTATTTGTATATGTTTGTATAGCAATGCCAATGTGTGTATATTGTGTTTATGTCCATAATGGTTTTTGTGGCTCTTCGTGTGAGATTGAGGAGTAAAATGCTTGACTTGTGTAACAATTGAAGGAGAGTAATTTTATTTCATTTGTTTGGAAACGAGCTGTATTTGCAGTGGCTTTTTTTTTTTTTTTGGGGGGGGGGGGGGTTAATTTGTTAATGTTTATTTGGTCACTGAGAAAATGCGGGAAAAGAAACCCGAAGAAGAATGCATGAATGCCAATTGCCACGCAGTTTGCACAGCCAATCAAAAAGAATCCGTATATGGTGGGGGTTCTTTCGGAGCTTGAGTTTGATAACTTTGACATTTTTGGTCTTACGAGCTTGTTTCGAACTCCTGTCTGTCAGGGAGATGTAGCTATTTTAGTATTTATGTACACTGTAACTTGGGCCAACGGACCAAAAATGGAAAAATAAAAATTGCTTATTAGGAGGTAAAATTGAAGTATGCTATGGATCTTGGAATTGGTCTTATAACTTTTGGTTGGCCTATAGATGTGTCAGCTCCGATCTGAGTTGTGCATCCCAGTTGTAACTGTTTATAGAATTGGAGAAGTGGGATTCCTTCAAAGTCCATCGTTTCATCATTTGACCGATACAGTGGATAACAGTGAAAATAAAAGTGAAAACAAAAATCAGTTCTACACTACTCTTGAATTATTGAATATGAATGATGGTCATTATATAGTTTACCTGCATGGCCGTGCCTAATGTGTCATGTGACTGACGAGGGATCTTGTGAGTTGTATTCATTTTTCACCAAAACTTAGACTTTCAGGTATCTTTCTTTGGTTTATGTTTTCAGTTTTCCTTTTCTCATTTTGGGTGTTATTCCTGATGCACAAGGCATAACAAGTGATATTTCTTGTATTACACATTTTAACAAACCTTCTGTGTACTGGTCATTTGTTTTTTATCTGGTGAAACTATCATCGTTGGTCTTTTGTTTTTTGGACAGGTTCAAAGGCATAGAGAATACAGGCTGAAGATCATATCACATTATCAGGTATGCTCGAGAACTAATTTTTGATGGGTAGGTCTTATAATCAGAAGTAGCTGATAGTTGGGTTGGTCTTTAGTGAAGGTTAGATGGCTTAACACTCTTAATATTTGGTTTAGCGGGCATTTTTTTTGTGAATGAAGAGGAGCTTCTAGATTTTAGAGTGTTTGTGACTTGTAAATGATTTTCGTAACTGGGTTTGCATCCCTTTGTTGTGCTTAGTGAATACATTTTTTATCTATAAAAAAGATCAAAAGTAGCTGATAATATTTAATACTATGTTACTGACATTTGGAGCCATGTGGTTTTACATAAACTGTTACCCTTTAATATTTTTATGGTGAAGATGTAAAGAAATGCTTTGCATTGGTACTTTAATTTTGGAAAATATGATATAGAAAGGTTAGATGAGATATTGATTTGTGTGAAAATGCTTACATTTCATTTTCTGTGGATAGCATATTAATCCTAATTTCCATTGACCATATATTTTTCCTTCGTGTTGTTCTCTTTTCTTTGCAGCCTCTGCATAGAGAGTTGTATACCATACATGCTGCGAATTTCTTTGTCCCCTCATTTCTTAAAGCTATCAATGACAATACAAAGGAAAGATTTAGAAGTATAATGGTTGAACCTACTCCAGGAATTTTTACATTTGAAATGTTTCAGCCGCATTTCTGCGAGTTGTTGTTGTCTGAGGTATAAGCTCTTGCCTCTCACCTGTTCTTTTCTTTATTTTTTAACTTTTAAGTCTTATTATCAGGTTCTGATTGCTTAGGTAGAACACTTTGAAAGATGGGTCCATGAAACAAAATACAGAATCATGCGACCAAATACAATGAACAAATTTGGTGTTGTTCTTGATGATTTTGGCCTGGAAACCATGCTTGACAAGTTGATGGAAGAATTTATAAAACCTATATCCAGAGGTAATGTTTTTTTATTAGGTTTGTGGCAAAAAATTAGAATATTAATAAACAACCAGAGTTTTGGATCAAGCACTTTTTTGTGGTTCAAATGCTATGCAGTTTTATTTCCTGAAGTTGGTGGATCCACGCTGGATTCTCATCATGGTTTTGTTGTTGAATATGGCATCGATAGGGATGTTGAGCTTGGTAGGTTCTCCCTTGAACTTTCCTTCTATTGTTGCCATTAGCTCTCAGTTAAAATGTTTTCTGCTTTATAACATATGGTGCTATTTTTCATCACTGAAAATTAAGGGCATTATTCTGATTGATTTAAGTACTGCAATTTTCTTGATCATCTTATAATTGGATTTATTGTTTGGTTAACAAAAATGAAATTGGTAAAAGAAAGAAAAGTATTAAGTTTAATGAAAACACTCCATAAGATGAACTTCTGCGAGAAAAATATATTCAGAAGGTACCTTTTGTTTAGGTTTAAATAAAACCAATTTTTTTCGTAGACTCATTCAAACTTTAAACAAATTATTTATTAATCATCAACTCTCAAATACCCTAAACAAACACAATTAAATCATTAGTTATGGTCTATCCTCTTCTTTCCCTCCTTCCCTGGGCAAAATCCTACCATTCGGACAGCATTGCATGAATCAAATTATCATGTGCTTTAATTCTTCTGAATTTTGTAGCTGAGGATTTACATTGTAGAGTAAAATTGAGGCTTTATAGGTTTAGTGGATGATGATGTTATCTATCTTGTGTGTTTTCATAATCATCTATTTTCTCACAACGGTTTCATTTTCTGGTTTTGGCAGCATTGCCTGTGCTTTATTCCTGATATGTTTTAGTTTTGGTGCGATTTAATTGGTACTACGAAATGTAATTGTGTAATTTTGGTTTTAGTAATCTGTTAGAAGTTTGTTCTTTTTCTTCAACTCTGGGTGCTAAAGTTGAAGCTCCATAAGCTTTATGAAATCTCAGTAGCTTTGCGTTTGTAGGACTCCATGTGGATGACTCAGAAGTCACCTTGAATGTTTGCTTGGGTAAGCAATTTTCTGGTGGGGAATTGTACTTTCGAGGTGTTCGGTGTGATAAACATGTTAACACAGAGAGCCAGTCTGAGGTATGTTAATCTTTAACATCAAACTTTTTAGTGTGTTGTATGGTTTGAGTCCAAGGTGATGAGTTTTTCCTTGGTTTATATATATGTTCAACTATCCTTGTTATCATAGTTTTAATAATTGTTCGAATATCAATAACTCCACTCTTATTAAGAATAACTTTAAATATTTTCTTAAATATCATAAGAAAGTTTTCAGAACTGGCAAGTTTATAAAAGGCCATTGGTCCTGTTGGTTAAGCCAGTCCTTGGCTACTTTCTATTTAAAATGGGAACAAGTAGACAAAAACTTGAACCGTGTAAGGTTCCTTTATATTGTAATTCTCCATGATGTCAAGTCAGGTGGATTTTGATAAATTTTTTAGTACCATTGGTACTTTTTTCTGCTTATCATCATTGTAAGTAACAAAAGGCTCATTTTGATGGATTCTTTTTATGGTATGTTAATAGGAAGTTTTAGATTATTCCCATGTCCCAGGACATGCAGTTCTTCATCGTGGGCGCCACCGACATGGTGTTAGAGCCACAGTATCTGGGCATCGTGTCAACTTACTTTTATGGTGCAGGAGGTATCTTTTTTTTTCATACTTCCTCCTTATAATTATAGGAAGTATATTCTAGGTCTTGTGCATAATCTTCCTTGAAGGTTTGACATCAGCATAAGTTACCTCCCATGAGTGAAAAAAATTACCCACTTCCTATGTTGCTTGGACTCTGTTACTAGTGTTGGGTGTGGGTACATGTCAGATATGTCAAATTTCATTATTGATATATCCAGTTGGCACAGGTACTACAGCGTAGAATGAAGAGTTCAAGTAGCTTCAATAAAGCTTTCCAATTTCACTTATCAAAATAAAAAAAAATAAAATAAAGCTTTCCAGTTTGCTGGTCTGAAAGTAACATAATAATGGAAATAGTTTGACTTAAAAAAAAAAAAAATAATGACAATAGTTTTTGAGAAAAGATCTGGAATTTGATACTTTTGCTTATCATGTGAATTGTGCAATGCAATTTTAGTCAACACTGAATTTCTTAGATGATATTTAAATAACCTAAAGGGAAGTGAGAACATTTGATTTTTAGTTAAATTAGATCTTTGTAATCTAGAGCTTCTCTATAATTTAAAGTGGCAAAAGGTAAAAGAAAAAAATCCAAAATTTACAATTCTGTTTTAAGTTTTTTCCTCTGCTTATCAAAATTTCTTTCTCTGCATTTTCTATTTGGTTTATGCTTTCCAATCAAAATAACCTCTTTACAGTGTAATCATTCCAGTGATTCATAAGGCTGGAGTTATCTAATAGTCTGTTCGCTTATATCTGCCAACATCAATATAAATTAGCAGTTTATTCTGAAAAAATTCTACAGTTTAGACATGTCTGAAGAACATTATCTGTTTTACTGGATTAGCAGTTCTGATTTTCCATTCTTCATGGAAAATGTGGAATAAATTATATGAAACTCTTGAGGGAGCCATATAAGATGAAGCATTCATGGTCATGATTTTTTTAGCTTTTTATTAGGGTTTGGCACCCCCTTGGTGCCCTTTCATTGAATATTTTAGTTCTCAGATAAAAAAATGTGATGGCAGGCCTACAGTTTTCGTTTTTTCAGGGTAGAGTAATTGTCAGTTCTTTCTAATATTTAATATGCTTATGGAATGACCTTCACAGCATATTTTGTGCAATGGTAATGCTGAAACTTACTATCTCAAAGGGCTGATGGTATTAGAATTTAGAGACATAAATGCATTATTTTGCATGTGTATTATATGTAAAGATCACTAAAGCTTCCTATATAATCTTTCAGGGAATGAAAATTTTTATTAGGGTCTTAATATGGAGAAATTCTTGCCTAGTCTTGGTCCACGAAAGATACATGGCAACGAGCATTTTCCAGCACTGGATGAAAAGAATATCCCTCACTTTCTCTTTCTTCTCGTGCCATCTAGTTGTGGAAGATACTTTTGTGCCATGTATCTTTCAAGGCACATGGCTAGACAATAATTTTTCCTTAATATGATTACATTTATATCATTCATGTAGTTTCATGGACTCGACAGTTATACGTAACTGTTTTATGCTATTTCATTTTGCTCAAACTCCATCCACAATCTTTTTGCAGTTCAATTTTTCGAGAGCTTAAAAAATATCAGAAAGAATTCTCAAACTGGTGTGGAGAGTGCCGAAGGGAGAAAAGAGAAAGGCAGCGTTTGTCAATTGCTGCAACCAAGCTGGTATAGTATGGCTCTTGTTGAAAGGAGGAGAGGTTTGGGATGTTTTATGCTAATAAATTAATGTCCATGGTTTCTGCTTCTTTCAGGAACTACTGAAGATGGAAAGAAAATATACTTATTGAGCTCGTATGGTTGCAAGTTTTGCTTGTGAAGTTGTAAAGTAGTAGTGAATCTCACCCTTATCATCGCATAAAGTGTTTTTTTCTTTCGTCATTTTTTGGGTTGGGGGTGGGGATTGTTGATACATTTTCTAGTGTTTTGTTGGCAACATATAAGGGTGAATAGGCGGTGTTTGTTAAAATTGAACTGCATACCCTTGTCATGATAGTTGTACATTCAAATCTTGTTAAGTGTGTTGTTATTATTTGTTTATCAGCTTGAAACATGATTTTCTTTTTGGCCGCAGTAGCTTCCAGTAACAGTTTGGTTGATCATTTTGTTTTAGTCAATCTAAAATTTGGTCGCATTTTTTCTTTAGTTTGAGGGGAAAAGAAAAAGTGTGAATGAGTTCACTGTGAGTAAACAGTAGGCATTCCTTTCGATCATGACTGATGGAAGGGATTTCTTCTCTGGAAAGGTCTTGAAAGTTGTCATATTTTATTTTATTTTTTTGACCTCATTGAGACTTATATTTCAGATTGTTATTGACTCTGTTTGCAACTATTATCAATCTAGAGTGTTTCACAATTGTGTCTAATTGCATGGAAATTAGCTGTTTAGGGCAGTAGAGCGAACTGCGTTTATCTGATGGTCGATTTAGATAAATTGGTTAGACTTGTGAACAGTGTCCCAACTTTACCATTCTAAACAACTGAAAAGCTAATTGTTAGCTAATTGTTGTAACACAAAACATGACAGACTTAACAATGGATTCAACAAAACCAAAACCCACCAGCACTTCCTTGAGGAAGTCCTAGCAATTCCAGTCATAGGCTTTTTGGAGATCTATTTTAAGGGCCATAAATCTCGATTTCCTTTCTTCTTATACTAAACGTTGTTTATTGGGTTAGGAAGAAAGCTTCGTGATACCAAGGTAAGATTTAAGCAAGCTTTAAGTTCGCTTAAATTTGAAACAAATTTGAAACCAAACGAGTTCATTATATATTTGTCTCAGAATGAAACTACTTTGTAAAGTGCTAACAATGTTACATAGGCTAATCGGTCTCAATTGTGTTAAGAACTCAGGCTTGCTAACCTTTGGAATGAGTACTATCAGCGTGCGATTCAGAGCTCCATGAAATATCTCATCTTAAAACTTTTTTATAACCAAATTGTACAAATCAAGAGCAACAACTTTCCAATTCCTTTGGAGGAGAACTGCTTGCATCCCATATAGTAGGAGTGCTTTAAACAGTTTCATGCTCTTCAAGCCTCTCTCTCCATGCTCTGAACATCATAAAACCAGGCTTGCATGCGGGTGACTACACTAGGACAAAACAACACTGCTTATAGAATTGATAATGTTTCTTAATCATCTCAACATCATGAGACCAACCATCATGGCCATTAGAATTTCTTCATCATGGGACCCCCTGTAAATACAAATTCATAATATTCTCAGTTATCAAATTTAATGGCATAGAAATTATAACCCAGGTCAAGAGTTGTGTAATCCACTTGAAGACTCCATAACCTTTGTAGCCTATTTACCAAGAAGGTGTAACCGTTAGATTTCCCAAGTAACTTGACTATCAATAATAGAGCCTTTTGAAAGGCTAGAATTGTTGAAGAAGGGTTTGAGTGGATATTTGCGTCAAAATGATAGGTGATGTATAACGTTATCTGGTATTGACATGGACAATTTTCAACTGCAATGTCAAGTTTCCATCGATAGATTTCCCAACGTATAAAGAGTAAAATAATTTTATCCAACTCAATTATAGTTAGACATAACTTAATTTATAGTTACACATTAAAGAAGAGATTTAGGTCTTGATTGTTTCAACTTGTAAAAGTTGTCTGGTGTTTGGTGACTGATTTTTCAATTTTTTTTTATTATAATTGATTAAATTGATTTCTGATTGTTTGGTTGCAAACAGTCTGGTTTGAATTCAAAATTGTATGTTATCATTATTCACGTTTGATAACAATTAACTAATGATTAATGATTTTTTTTATGATTATAATTTCATTTTAAACATGATTAAATATAAGCAATTTACAATTTAAATCACATTATAATTTCATTTGTCAAAGTTTTCTATTATTTAAGGTGGTTTGTATGAACATTAGAAGGTGCGCACACACTCTAGAAGTTATGCACACATGCTCATTGCCTCGCACGCTCCAAGTTTCAACATTTTGAGGCAATTTCAAAGTTGAAGTTGTTCAAGCTTAGAAGTTTTAAGGTAGTTAAATTTTATGTAATCTCCCACTTAATTACTTAGCTTTTAAATGGCTCAATTTGTTTTCAAAATATCTTATTTCAAAAATTAGTGCAAATTTGTTTAGGGAAAATCTATTTTTGGGTGACCATGGTCGATTGTGTTGGTACCATAATCAACTGCAAGTTTGTCTTGGGTTCAACTCTATTTTTTCAGAAAACAGGTGATAGTCGACTATAATATTGTACCAGTCGACTATGTGAGAAACAGGTTTCCACAGTCGACTGTGCCATGACCTTGAAGCCTCATATTTCAAATTTTAAATAGCACAATCGATTGGGACAAAGCTACAATTGACTGTACTAATGGACATAATGATTATTTTTAAAAAATTTAGGAGTGAGACAAAGCATTAAATGCACCAAACAACCATTTAATGTATCTAACGACTAATTGGAGTTGAGGCTATAAATGCCCATCATAAATGAGCATTTCTAACCACATAGAACAATTAATTTCTTCAAGAGCTCATTTACTTCTCTTCAAAGCTTTTAATATTTGTTCTTGAACCATTCTTAAGCTTTGTTCTTGTGAGAGAGAAAATTTTTGAGTTGTAAGCATGAATTGTATTCTCTCTTGTGAGTGTTTAGGTGTTCAACACTTGGATGAAAATCTCTTATGAGAGAAATCTGTAAAGGTATAAGCAACACCTTGGAAATTACTTGTTTGCCTTAATGAAACCTTCAAGGAAAAGCCTTAAAGAGAGTGGACGTAGGATTGAGAGTGATTATGATATTATCAAACCACTATAAACTGAGTTTGCACGTTCTTCTCCCCTCCTCCTTTAATTTCCAGCAAACTTATGTTTATTGCTTTTACTTGTTCTTGATTAATTACTTAATCTTGTTATTATATTTATATTTGTTGAAAACGTTTTAAACCCAATTCACCCCGCATCTTGGGTTGCATTAATTAACAATTGGTATCTGATCTTAGTTCTCTAAGTTAGACTTAAAATCCTTGAGTGGATCTTATGACAATTAATATGTCTAATGAAGGTCACTTTTGCACTAGACCCCCTTGTTTACCGGAACTATTATAGTTATTGAAAGAATAGTATGAGAATTTTCCTAAAAGGCCAAGACTTTGCTTTATGGGAAGTTATCATGGATGAACCTAGGATTCCAATGAAAATGGTAAAAGACAAGAAGGTATAAATTCTAGTTCCTAAGGTCAGACAAGAATTTGATGATGATGAACAAAAAATGATTTCTTTAAATAGTAGAGCTACATGTATGTTTCATTGTGCTTTAGACATCAATGAATAAAATAAAATTTCGAATTGTGAATCGACTAAGGAAATATGGGATAAACCTCAAGTTACATATGAAGGTACTAATCAAGTTAAGAAATTTGAAATTTATAGATTTGTATCGAATTATGAAGCTTTTAAAATGTCTTCTACCGAAACTATTTTTGAAATATATTCTCAGTTCACTAACATGATTAATGACTTGAAGTTTCTTGGTAGAGTTTATAGAGATAGTGAGTTGGTAAGAAAAATACTTAGGTCCTTGCCAAAATTTTGGGAATCAAAGATGACGACAATTGAATAAGCTAAGGACCTTGATCACCTTGACATTGACACACTTCTTGGATCGCTATTGACTATTGAGATGAATGTCATTAACAATGATGCTGATGAAGAGTCCAAGAAGAAAATGATCATTACTCTTAATACTACCACAAGCAAGCAAGTGGAGGAAGATGGAAATGAAAGTAGTGAGGTGGATGGAGAAATGACTCTTATTACAAAAAAGGTTTCAAAATTACTTGAGAGGAAAGAAGAGTTCAAGTAAGAAGCCCTATACAAAGGATGATTTAACCAATAAAGATCCAATTGTGTGTTTTGGATGCAAGAAGCTCGGACACATCAAGGTAGATTGTCCTTTGGCAAAGAAACCTCATAAGAACTTCAAGAAGAAAGCTATGGTGGCTACTACTTATAGTGATGATGAAGAAGAAAACTTGGATGAAGAAGTTGACTACTAAGAAATTGTTAACCTTTGCTTGATGGAAATTGATGATAAAAATGAGGTAACTAATTCTTCAAATATTGATAATTATAATGAAATTTTGAATGGAGAATTATTAGAAGAAATTGATGAATTGCATGAAGAACTTAAGAGATTTGATGCTAAAAATGTTGCTATAAAAAAGGAGATTTCATCTATCTAAAGAAAATAAATTTTTAAAAGAACAAAATGAAAAACTTTCTTTAGAGCTTGGCAACTCATTACAAGAGTTTTTGAAAAATGAAAATGATATTTTGAAAAACAAAGTGAATGAGTTGAGCAATATTATATCTAGACTTGTAAGAGGAAAGGAAAAAGCTAGATGAAGTGTTGTCTTGCAAAGATTAAGTGGAGAAAAATTTGGTTTTGGATATTCTCCAGTGAGAAAACAAAAACCAAATGAAACCATCTTTGTGAAAGCAACAAATGTTAATGAAGCTCGAACTTCTCATATGCCTAGTAATGTTCAAAATGTATCATTTAAAAATTCTAGGAAATCTAAGAATGCCATTGCCATATCTTATGGTAGAAATTCATATGCTCATACTAGGAATAGATATTCTAGAAGTATATATGCTCACATGTATACTCATTATAGAAATGTAAATGCTAGATATGCTCATCCTAGAAACTTATATGCTAGGAATGCATACTCAAGAAATGGTTATTATTCATATCCTATAAATAACATGTGATGAGTCTTAAATATTGCATATTTTAGACCCTTAACTTACATTTGTTATGCTCTTAGTTAGTAGTATTTTACTTCATTTTACGTTTTTCTTGTGTTTTGTGTGTTTTTACAGCTTTGTGGAGAAAATGAAGCATTTCAGGAGATTTGAAGCTTCTGGAGACATTGCGCTCGATCGCACGAGATATGCACTCGAGCGCACCTGCCTATGAACGAGCGCAAGGTCAACATCCCACATCGAAATAGTTGCTGTTCAGTGCGTCTGCGATCGATCGTAACAGACATGCGATCGAGCGCACTAGACATGCGATCGATCGCACCACACTGCGATCGAGCGCACACGGGCCTGTATCCCACATCGTTTCTGCAAGCCAAATTACTCCGGGTCTCCCCCTATATAAACACCACCTGACTTCATAATTCAGTGTACAATTCCTAAGCCACTTTGGTGTTTACCGGTGGACGTCCGCCAGCATTCTGGTGGATCCCGAAGGCATTGCTACCACGAGGGGAAGCGCCGCCCGGCAGCGAGTGGAATTTCTCCCATGTAAAGTTGTTTATTTATTTCTTTATATTCAGTTGTTTTTAGTTTAAATGTTTAGCACTTGTTATTATAGTTTTATAGTTATGAGTGGCTAGACTCTTCAGCTAAGGTTGAAGATGAAGCCCCGCCGTTGTTTGGCGTAGTAGTTCAGATTTGCTTGTACAAATCTGACAATTTTTAGTATAAATGTTCTGTCAATTATTTGAGTTAATCTTATAATTGATTGAGTTTAAATTGTCTGTTGGATTTTCTTTGTGTTTCATCTGATGGATACATTGAATGCTTTTCGATTAAATTGGATTCCCTTTGTGATTTGTTAAGAGCGGATACATCGGGTGCTTTTGGTTTAGTTGGGATATTCTTTGTTTTTTGTCGTAAGTTGGATTCATTGAATGTTTTGATAGGCTATATTTTTAGAACATGTATGCTTAACTTCGGTGGGGTGGATTCGGAAACCTTAGTGCTTTTTATTATTAGTTTTAAAATCAATTTAATTTAGTTTTAATTTATTTTGCAAATTATCATTCAAAATTCGGAACTAGGTTAAGATAGAGTTAGTTTAGATTAAAAATTATATTTTCACAACGCAATTCCCTGTGGATTCGACCTCGCACTTGCACAACACTATACTGCAAACGACTCGTGTGCTTGCGAGTAATTTAAAACTCACAGCAAGTTTTTGGCGCCGTTGCCGGGGAATTGTTTTGTTTGTGAAAATTTTTGGTCTGAATTGATTTTATTTTTCTACTAGTTAGTTATCAATTTAAAAAAAAAAATTTAATTTTATTAAAAAAAAAAATCATGTGGATGAATCCAGCGCCGGTTTCACAGTCTTTAGAGGACGCCCTCAAGGATTTCATTAAAATGACCGGCCCGTCCCTCAATGCTGCCAACACTTTCAATGTTGAAAGTTGTTCCATCTGTGCTAGTCCCTTGCATCTAGCACATAATTGCCCATCAATGCCGGCTTATGCCGAGTATCCTATGGAACAAATGAATGCTTTCAATGACTGTTGTTGGCAATCAAATGGATCTTGCTCCGAAACATACAATCCAAGGTGGTGGGACCACTCTAATTTTTCATGGGAGCAGAACCAACTGATGAATCAGGGAGGAGCCCCTTACACTCCCGAATTTCCTCCACCAATTCCAAATTATGGTCACTCAGCTTATCCAGCACCATCACCCGCTTACCAAGCTCCCATTCAAGCGCCAACGTCGGTTTCACAGTCATTGGAGGACGCTCTCAATGATTTCATGAAAACGACTAGCCAATCAATGAGTGAAGTGATGAGTGCAACAATAGAAAACACCCAAGCGATTGCCACACTAGAGAGTCAAATTGATTAGATCGCAAGTTACGTGGGTGAAGGAGAGGAAAGAGAGTTCCCCAGTCAATCTGAGCCTAACCCAAAGGAAAAGTTTGAGGTGGGAAATTCTTCAACTTCAATGCATTGGCAGAAACAAGTGCAATCAACTGTCCCATACTTGTCTGGGAGACAAGTGGACAATCAAGTGGAAGAGAACCCTGCTATGCACCAAGGGCAAGAGAGTGGCAACAATGAGAAGAGAGATGCTGAGCCATCTACAGCCACTCGTATTATTAAGGATCTCTCTAGGTCGTTTTTACCTAAAGCGCCTTACCCTGAGAGACTACAAGTGCCCAAGAAAGAAGGAAAGTCTGAGGACATTATGGAGGCATGCTTTGCTCAGTTTGAAGAGGATTTGGACTTAGATAAGTTACTTGAGCAAGCAAATACTATCGTGGAGTCTGCTCCTCAGGAGAGTAGTAGGACAGAGGAGACTATGGATGAATCCCGTATTGAGGATCCCTTGGAGGCATGCTTTGCTCAATTTGAAGATGATTTGGATTTAGATAAGTTGTTTGAGCAAGCAAATGCTACTTTGGAGTCTGCTCCTCTAAAGATCAGTGCGACGGAGGAAACCACAACACTTGAACCTCACAAGAAGGAACTTAAGCCTTTACTGGATAATCTTGAGTATAAGTTCCCAGGTCCAGCAGATTCTTTGCCTATAATTATAGCTTTAGATTTGGGTGATGCTCTAGAGGAGAAATTATTGGACGTCTTAAGAGAGCATCAGGAAGCTATAGGCTGGACTATTGAGGATGTCAAAGGAATCAACCCCTCGTTGGTGATACACACGATACAGTTGGAGGAGAATGCTAAGCCATCGAGGGAGCCACAAAGAAGGCTCAACCCTACTTTGCAAGAGGTTGTGAGGGCGGAAGATATTAAGCTGTTAGAGGCAGGGATCATTTATCCCATCTCTGATAGCAAATGGGTGAGCCAGATTCCAGTCGTGCCCAAACGTGCTGAATTTACGGTAGTAAATAAAGACGAGTTGGTTCCAACTCGAGTGCAGTCAAGATGGAGAAAGTGTCTAGACTACCGTAAATTGAATGCTGCCACTAGACTTGATCATTTTAAATTCCCATTTATTGATTAGATGGTGGAGAACTTAGTTGGGCATGTTTACTAATGTTGGGTCTGGCTGAAGACGTTAAACTTAGCGCTCATGGGAGGCACCCCACAGCTTATCTTTTCTTTTGTTTATTTATTATTTCGCATTTTTATGATTAATGTTTCTTTCCAGTATTTTTTGTTTTCCAGTTTTTATTTTTCAGGGACAAAGCGTACTTCAGTTCCAGTTTGGGGGTTTGCTATGAGCCATACCAGTCCAGATAGTTCTCCATATCTCAGGTCAGCTCTTTCCATATTAGTCACACATTGGGGTCAATGTGTAATTTAAGTTTGGGGGTATGGGAGACACATCACACACTTTGTCCTAATTTGTTGTCTTTTCGTCATAGAGATAAATGCATGCTCATGTTATCGTGAAATTTTAGTTGATCTAAACATTTTTTGTGATGTGATGTCATTGGTGAGCTTAATATTTTGAACACATGATCTGGTGATAAATTTTTAAAATTTAGTTACTTACTTTAGGCATTTTGAGAATTCACATGTTTGATCTGATCTAGCACGAGCACATTAGCACAAATTATGTGAGGTATGACATGTGATTTTAATGTGTATTTTTCCTTATCTTAACTGAAACTGGATGACTTGTTGGATGAACTCTTGGGCATAGGAAAAAAAAAAAAAGAGAATAAAATAAAAACTATGCCTTTTCGTTCATTTTTGATGGGAAATTCGGTGAATCTTGAGACATGGAGACCTTACACATTAGAGTTACTTGGAAGCTTCATTTTTATGTACTAATTTACCTTACACTGATTCAAGCTTGTGATGCCTTATCCCGCCTTTTGTAAGTAATTAGATTTTAACATTTCTATTCATTGCGAAGATGGGTTTACCTTTTTAAGCTTGCTTATGAATGAATATCATGGTGATGTGTGCTCCTTAAATTTTTGGATACCATGAGTGATGACTTTATCTTTATGTTCTTTGTTTTTCATTGAGTCTTTTATTTTGTTTTGCTAAGGGACTAGCAAAATATAAGTTTGAGGGTATTTGATGAGTCTTAAATATTGCATATTTTAGACCCTTAACTTACATTTGTTATGCTCTTAGTTAGTAGTATTTTACTTAATTTTACGTTTTTCTTGTGTTTTGTGTGTTTTTACAGCTTTGTGGAGAAAATGAAGCATTTCAGGAGATTTGAAGCTTCTGGAGACATTGCGCTCGAGCGCACCTGCCTATGAACGAGTGCAAGGTCAACATCCCACATCGAAATAGTTGCTGTTCAGTGCGTCTACAGACATGCGATCGAGTGCACATGCGATCGTGCGCACAAGACATGCGATCGATCGTACCTGCGATCGATCGCACCACACTGCGATCGAGCGCACAAAGGCCTGTATCCCACATCGTTTCTGCAAGCCACATTACTCCGGGTCTCCCCCTATATAAACACCACCTGACTTCATAATTCAGTGTACAATTCCTAAGCCACTTTGGTGTTTACCGGTGGATGTCCGCCAGCATTCTGGTGGATCCCGAAGGCATTGCTACCACGAGGGGAAGCGCCGCCCGGCAGCGAGTGGAATTTCTCCCATGTAAAGTTGTTTATTTATTTCTTTATATTCAGTTGTTTTTAGTTTAAATGTTTAGCACTTGTTATTATAGTTTTATAGTTATGAGTGGCTAGACTCTTCAGCTAAGGTTGAAGATGAAGCCCCGTCGTTGTTTGGCGTAGTAGTTAAGATTTGCTTGTACAAATCTGACAATTTTTAGTATAAATGTTCTGTCAATTATTTGAGTTAATCTTATAATTGATTGAGTTTAAATTGTCTGTTGGATTTTCTTTGTGTTTCATCTGATGGATACATTGAATGCTTTTCGATTAAATTGGATTTCCTTTGTGATTTGTTAAGAGCGGATACATCGGGTGCTTTTGGTTTAGTTGTGATATTCTTTGTTTTTTGTCGTAAGTTGGATTCATTGAATGTTTTGATAGGCTATATTTTTAGAACATGTATGCTTAACTTCGGTGGGGTGGATTCGGAAACCTTAGTGCTTTTTATTATTAGTTTTAAAATCAATTTAATTTAGTTTTAATTTATTTTGCAAATTATCATTCAAAATTCGGAACTAGGTTAAGATAGAGTTAGTTTAGATTAAAAATTATATTTTCACAACGCAATTCCCTGTGGATTCGACCTCGCACTTGCACAACGCTATACTGCAAACGACTCGTGCGCTTGCGAGTAATTTAAAACTCACAACAACATGTATTTGCATAATTATCATAATGCTAGAAACATGTACTCTAGGAATGCAAAATCCTCATATCCTAGGAATGATACATTTGCTTATTCTAGATACACTAGAAACTATCATGATCATCATTCTAGGATTATGCATCATCCATATCATTATAACTATGGAACTAATTATGGAATTAAGAATGCATGGGTTCCAAAAGGATCTGTATTTTCAAGGACTATCCCTAAATGACCCTAGAAATTTTGGGTACCTAATAGTTTCATTGTATATCATTGTGTGATGTAGATTTGTCTTTATACAAAGATAGAGGATGATCATTGGTATCTTGATAGTGGATGCTCAAAGCACATAACCGATGATAACAGCATCTTTGTGAACTAACTCCAAAGGATGGTGAACATATCACTATTAGAAATGACACCAAGATAAAGATCATTAGACATGATAAAGTTGTTAAAAATTCTCAACCATTAATTATGTCTTATTTTTTCAAGGACTTAAGCATAATTTATTTAGTATTAGTCAATTGTAAGATAAAGGTAATAGAATTATATTTGAGTCCACACATTGTCTTATAATAGATATAAAGAGTAACAAGATCAAATTTGTTGGCCAAAGACATTAAAATGTTTATATAGTAGATCTTAAATCTTTGCCTTCGAAAAATGAAAAATGTTTTTCAAATTTTAGTGAAAATTCATGTTTATGGTATATATGGTTTAGCTATGTGAACATAGATTTAATTCAAATACTTTCAAGAAAAGATTTAGTTGTTGGTCTTCCAAAAATTAAGTTTGAAAAAAAAGTTTTGATGCTTGTCAAATGTGAAAAAAAATTAGGATTTCTTTTAAATCCAAAAATGTTGTCTCAACTTCTAGACCATTATAACTTTTACATATGAATTTGTTTGGACCAATTAGGACTATTGCTCTAGGTGGCCATCAATATGCTCTTGTTATTGTGGATGATTATTCTACATATATTTTTATTATCTTTATGACTTATAAGGATGAAACACTTAAAGGTTTTGTAAACTTTTGTAAAAGGTTTAAAGCGAAAAAATTTTCCTATTTCTAGTATAAGAAGTTATTATAGAAAAGAATTTGAAAACTAAAGTTTTACAAAATACTGTGATGATTATGATATTGATCACAATTTTTTTACTCCTAGAACCCCTCAACAAAACCGTATTGTTAAAAGGAAAAATAGAATTTTAGAAGAGATTGGTAGAAAATTTTTTTTGTGAAAACAATTTGCCAAAATATTTTTGGGCGGAAGCCAGAAACCGTGAACACTACTTGCTATGTTTTAAATAAATTTTTACTTAGGAATGTACTCAAGAAAATTCCATATGAATTATGAAAGGGTAGAAAGCAAAATATTTCTTTTTTCATATTTTTTTTGTTGTTAATGCTTCATCTTGAATAACAAGAAAGATAACTTACATAAATTTTATTCTAAGACCGATGAAGGGATTTTCTTGGGTTATTTAACCTCGACTAAGACTTATAGAGTCTTTAATAAAAGAACTCTAGCTGTTGATGAATCTGTGCAAGTTGTATTGATGAAACTAGCCATCTTTGTGGAAGAAGAGTTTTTTGTGATAATGATGTAGACCTTATACTAAGAGTGGAGACCACCACTCCAATTGTTGACCCCAAGGAATATCAATCTCAAATATCTCAAGGAGGAGGTGAATCAAGTCTTTATCAACCCTTAACAAGTCAACAAGGAGATGGTTTTCCTAAATATTGAAGGTATGTGAATTATCACCCAATCGATAAAGTGATTGGTGATCCTTCACAAGATGTAATAACTCAATCTTTTATTATAAATGTATGCAATTATGTAGCTTTCTTATCTCAAAATGAACCTACGACTTTTGATAAAAATTGGATAATGACTATGCAAGAAGAATTAAACCAATTTGAAAGAAGTAAAGCTTGGACTTTAGTAGCTAGGCTTAAAAATCACTTAGTAATTGATATTAAATGGGTTTATAGAAATAAAATGGATTAAAATAGTATAGTAACTAGAAACAATGCTAGGATTGTAGCAAAATGATATAATCAAGAAGAAGGAATAGATTTTAATGAAATTTTTGCTCTCATAGCTAGACTTGAAGCTATTTATATGTTGCTTGCATTTGTATATTTTAAAATTTTAAAATTATTTCAAATGAATGTGATAATTGTTTTTTTAAAATGGTTATATAGAAGAAGAGGTTTATGTTGAACAACTTCTTGGTTTTGAAAATCTTAATTTTCCAAACCATGTCTATAAGCTTTCTAAAGCCTTCAAAGAGTTGAATCAAGCTCTTAGAGTATGATATGAAAGATTAAGTAAATTTTTATTTGATAATGGCTTTACAAGAGAAAAAAGTGACATTATTCTTTTCACAAAAATTCACGAGCATGACATAATCATTGTACAAATATGATGATATAATATTGGGTGCTACTAATGTATGTATCAAGAGTTTTTCAAGTGCATGCAAGGTGAATTTGAGATAAGTATGATGGGAGAAGTTAATTACTTCATTGGATTTAAAATTGTAAACCGAGGTTCAAACCCAAGAGGGGGTGAATTGGGTTTTAAATTTTTTTGATGATTAACTTGCAAGTTTTTAAATAGTTAAATACACAAATCACCCAATCAAATAATATGCTTGAAAGTAAAGAGTTTAAGGAATAAAAAATGCAAGCTCCATTTATAGTAGTTCGACAATATCAGATTCCTTTCGATCCTACGTCCACTCTCTTCAAGGAACCGCCTTGAAGTAATCCACTAAAACTTTAGTCATAT